>CM076572.1:677802519-679002519 GCA_034641835.2 Pinus albicaulis | reverse complement strand
CATCATGTATTATTCGTTCTTGAATGCTTCGTTTGAATATCCTCTTTGTCAAATATCTTCACATATGTTTTCCATGCTATTCTAGAATACCTCCAACTAATATCACTCATGGAAAGGAAACATCAATATGAAAAACATCCTATTATAACATGTCTCAATGCAAATTTTTTGTTCATGATTTATCAGTGCCCTCGGGAAGAACAAGGGAAAATTTTTGGCACATGGCGCACTATCATGGGGGAAGGAATGAGTGCTTATATCTTCAAGGCTACACTGTGCACTCGACTAGGAGAGAGGAATCCTAGGGGAGGGCACAGGGCATAGGTATGAATGGTGAAGGAAGGCCATTAAGGTTTGGAAGTGCGCTATGTGATCAAGGGAGATAAGAAGGGCACAAGGAATAAGTTTTAATGTTGAAGGGGTCAGTCTTGGGCCTTCCCAAGTGTGTTTTGAACTCAAGAGAAGCCAAATAAGGTGCAAGGAAAAAAAATGAAGGTTTAAGGGAAAATTATGTTTCTTCGGTGGTACGCCATGTGCTCAACAACGAGGAAGAATTACTTTAAGGGAACAATTCAGAAAGGGAAGTAGAGGATGATTGTTCTATGCACTCTTGAAGGGTGCATGACATAGTCTGAAATAGGTAAGGGGTCCTGAATAAGAATTAAGAGTGTGTTATGTGATCTTATAGCCTAAATGGGCTAACTTGTGCAACCAAAAAAAATTCTAAGTTTGGAAGATAGGAAAAGGGGAAAAGCAATGAGTTTAGACATAATATAAAGTGTGACACATATAAACTCATCAATAAGACTTAGATAGGATTAAAAAATGAGAAATACACATAAAAAAACTAGTTTACAAACACTCTCCAAGTACAATAAACAACATGTATGCGAATGCGACCAAAAGTGTTGTTTTATAACAAACAAAGGTATTATAACCATGAAGTGCACTAGAGATGTTATAAACAATGAAATGACACTTAGGAATGATAAAGAACAATTGAAACATGTGGAATAAATTGAAGAGACACTTAATGACCAAAGAGACACTTGATATGATATCTTGGTAGGCTCCAAAATTTGAATCTAGTGAAGCTTTGGAGGGTGTTGTAGCAGCGACAACACTTGGCAACATGCTGGGTGAACTTAATATTCTCTACCTAGGAATAATTTTTTAGTTAAAGGGTTAGTCATTTAGTAAGTATTGATTCACCAATTAGATTTCCTTGACATTACCCTTCGTCCTAGTTTTATACGTAGCACCTTATTTTCCTTTCCTTGGCCTAACACATAAATACTATGCCATATTACAATTGTTTCGATTTAGGAAAGGGTAATATAAAATGATGAGTTTAAGATATTCAGAGTATGAGTTTCATCTCTAGTGTTTCTCCACTACCAGCAGACCTGGAAGTACCCCAATGGATTCACTACAAGAAAAAAAGTGTTTATTCACTACCAACGAGCCTGAACAGTACCCCAATGAATTCACTCATTTCACTTCCCTATGCATGAAGCCTTTCCATTTTTTCAGCCTTTATTTATTTATTTAATATAAATGTGCTTCTGCACTTATTATTTCAATGGGAATAATAAGGATCTCAACTTATTGAGAGCATAAGAGGTTTCCCCTTCAGATAAGTATTAATATAACCTATGATATTGGTTCGCTCGATATATATTTTCCTCTTATCCCTTCTCTTATCGATTGGTAAGCATGTAAAACTCCAAACATATTCAACACCAAGTTAAGGAGTTGGGATACTAAAATAGTAGTGGGACTTATAGGTTATCTCAAGGTTTTCTTCTTGAATGCATCATATTTTCCATCCAGACTTATTTCAACATATGGCATATTCCTAAACGAATAATAAGAACTAACAGATATCCAAGCGTTGTGGTTGTTACATTTCCTCTTTAGTCCACCACAAGACCCTTCTGAGCCATGCACTGTTTCACACAAGGTCTTATTTATGTAAAATGACCAGGACATGAAACAAGATGGGACATGAATCAACATGAAAAACATAATATAGAAAATGGACGCTAAAGAAACAAATTGTATAGGGGACACAACTTAGAGATTCTACTGAAAATAATGATTTAAATATTGTCCATTAATGGGAAGAGGGTTAGTCCTCGCATCTAAATATTTCAGCTTGAAATAATAATGGCCATGTTTCTCTTTGATGGTATAAGGGCCTATCCACAGAGATTGGAACTTTGTGTGTTTTCCTTTCTCTTCATGGGATTTGTATCACTTTAATACTAAGTCACCCACATTGAAACTCATCATCCCTACAATTTTTTTGTCAAATGAACACTTAATATGGTTTTGGTGAATGGAAAATATTTATTTAGATTTGAAACTCTCTTCCTTGAGTTTAAGAAAAGTATGTATCCTTATTTGAACCAAAAGATGCGCCTACATTGTTTAGTCCTGATTATGGCAAGGATGTAATCAGAGATGAACTTACCCTGGAAAATAATATTCCACGAGAAAGATTGCATAGCCTTCTTTTTTACTAGTAACATGATCTGAACTATAGTTTTGACCCTTTCTAGATAAAATTTTATTCTACTCTTTGTGATGATGTGTCCTAAGAGAGTGCCTTTTGACACACGAAATATGATTTTATTAGGATTGAGAGAAATATCGTACTTGCGACACCACTCAAATATTTTTTTATATGACTCACATGATCTTCTCTTAGAGAATACAATTATATCATCGATATAGACTACTAAAATTTTCTTAATCAGGCCATGGAAAGAAATGTCCATTTCTCTTTGAAATGTAGCACCAACATTAATAAGTCTGAATGACATGTGCTTAAAGGAGAATGCTCCCCACTTGGTCTTGAAAGTGGTTTTGAGGCAGTTTGGTTCTACCACTAACACATTATTATAGCCCAAGAAACCATCTAGCAGTAAGAACATCTTAGACATAGACACTATTTGGAGGATCTATTCCATGGATGGCCCTGGATAATTATATTTTTCTGATGTTTTGTTGAGATTTCAAAAATCGACACATAACCTTATCTCACTAGAATTCTTCCTGACAATGACCAAATTTGAAACCAAAGTAGAATGTTTGACCTTAAAAATGATTTGGGCATCCAACAAATTCCTTAATTCCTTTTGGATTTAGGGGCCCAAGCTTTCGATGAACTTTCCTTCGCTTTTGCTGGAATTGTTTCACTCTCCTACTTTAATGGGAATGACATGTTGGATAATACGAGTATAGTATCTCTTTAAATCATCGTAAGTCCATGAAAACACATTGCGACAGTATTTGAATAGGAGGATTAATGCTTATCGTTCTTGTGGAGAACAACATGTACCAAAGTTTACATATTTAATATCATTTGAGTTCCCAAGTTGACTTGTTCAAATGATAACTTTAAGCTCTAATTATTTGTATTAATTGGTCCTCTGAACTAGTTTTGCAGGTCATATAGCTTTTCCAGGGACACTACACCTTTAGGCATAATATTTCCTTTCATTGTATTAGCTACTTCTTGCAAAGCCTTGTCGTGCCCATGTTCTTCGATGGCCACATATTTGAACAAATCCAAATTAGCCATAAAATGCAGTGTCTGTTGGTCATCATTGAAAACATGAAAATTAGTTATGTTATCCGGTATATATAATTTATATATAATCTCTATAGAAATTTTTTTTTTTCAAAGGTGACATTATAGTGGTTGCATTAGCTAATGTATGTGTTGCGGCATTTCTAGTTCTAAGAGCACAAATAGTATTAAAAGATTTAAAATAAGTAATAAGTTTCCATAACTCCTGTTGGTAGTTTTTTAAACTTGGTTAAACATAGTGGATAGTATTATGTTCTTGATCAAGTGATTGATCTGAATTCATCTCTGGTCAATCCCACTCTCTCTGAAAGTGAATCCCATGAGTTCATTCCCGATCAACTTTATTCCACTTTTAGTTGATCGTGCCTTTCCTATAGAGAGTGAGCCCCATACCATTTAGGTTCTTTTTGTTTCTTCAGATTCCCATGAATTGGAGGGAAACCCTCCCATTCCAATGATATAAAAGGGAAATTATCCCGTTCCCACGACACCCTATCCAAGTAATATAGTCACTTGTTTTGATTGGAGTCGACTAGTAGGATATCGTCTTCCTTCTTACATGCCCTTTAAGATCATTGTACAGGATTATAATATGGCCATACCTACAATAATAATATATGAAGGCTCATCTGTTAGTATTATTTCCTCAACTACTTGGTATGATTTAGGTTTTTCATAGCTTGTGCCTGTTACCCAGAATCTGTTGGCTTTTAACAGAGGAACTAGTCAACCGCTATCGATCCTTCCAAAGTTTCCTATTTTTTTGGGAGAAAAAATCATCTATATAGATGTGATGGTTTTCCAAGGCCCTTTGGATTTTAATTTACTCCTTTTTCGTGACTATATTTATGTCATGGAATCTCTTTCCTTTTCTCTTTTTCATGTGATGTGTTTCTCGCATGTAGGAATAATTGTAACCATTGATCAAATTTCATTCATTGGTTGTCGTTTGGCTCCTAGTCAACCATCATCCCTAAATGGTCCTTATATGCAAGCGGTATCTTCCCCGTCACAGGTTAATTATGTGGAAACCTATTCCATGCCTACATCTACTAATGATATAATCAGTAATATAGTACACCATGTACTGGGGGAATTGGACCCTGATTTCCAAAGTGTTGTTCTCCCATATGATGAGAGCCCCTTGGAAGCCATGAACTATTACGGGCCATAATAAAGTCTTGAATAAAATTTTGTTTTCTTGTGTCAATCTCCTTAAAAAATGAAACAAGGTCTCAAGAGAAAATTTATTTTCTTGTGTCAAGCTCGTTAAAAAATGAAACAAGGTTTCAGAGAAAAGTTCATTTTCTTGTGTCAAGCTCATTAAAAAATGAAACAAGGTGTTGGAGCATAGTTCCTTTTATTGTTTCAAGCTCCTTAAAAAATGAAACAAGGTGTCATGAGGATAATCATTTTACTGTATTAACCTCGTTAAAAACAAAAAATGAAACAGGTTCATATGAGGATAATTATTTTAATATGTCAACCTTATTAAAAAATGAAATAGGTCCTTCCAAGCATGGTTTTTCCACATGTTTCAAGCTTGTGTAAAAGTGAAACCAATTTCAAGCATAATTTCCCATGTTTCAAGCTTGTGTAAGAAATGAAACCATTCCTATACACCTTTCATGATTTCCCTTTTATTTTCCTCTTCTACCAAATGAGCCTCTATTTTCTCATTCCATTATCACCATCTGCTTGATCGATCGTACACTCTCACTTTGTTGTTTTAACCTTGCATGGGGAACTGCTGCGATGAGTGGTCTTATTAGCCAACCTCTTAGACTTTACATTTTTTGAGCAGTTCCATCATGATTGGAACCAGTTGCTACCTTTCATACCACTCATTCCTCTAGGAGGAGTAATATTTCAACTCTTTTCTGACCCTTGAAATATGAAAATATTTATGAGCACTTGTATTTTCGATCTCATTAAAGTAAATGAAAAATATTCTTCTCAGTATAATTTTAACCCTTTTCCAAAATGAGATAGACTATTTATGAAAAATGAATACCTTAGTCAAGCATGACTAGGAGGTTCTCTTGGATATTTTTTTCTACCTTTTTGGATTCAAGGGACTATTTACAAAAATGGAAATTTGGATTTTTCTTTTCCACTCTTCTTCAAACATCAAATATATGTCAATTTACCCCTCCATGGGACTCGTTAAACTTAAATGATGAAGAAATTGTCACCATGAAGAGACTGAGTCAATCCTTCCTAGGGCTTGTTAAACTTACTAGGATGGATTCATCCGAAGGGTGAAATTATACGCTAAGAATATGGTATCATCTTCAATATTGAGATAAAAAATAAAAAGGTACTTGATAGAAATAGCAAGGGAAAATGGAATGTAATATTCCTTTTCAGAAATTTTAGCAATTTCTTCAGTGAGGACGTTGTATAAGAAAAACCATGCAATAAAAACACATACCAAGACTTGGATCCTCTAATATATGCTATATTTAGCTTAAATATAAAAGGGAATCAGAAAAAAATCATTCTAGCTACTATAAATAGATCTCCCCAACTCATACATGCACAAAAGCACCCCAATCCCACTGCTTCATAAAATAGAACTGCCAGAGACTGCAACAACATTATTTTTATTTTGGAATCTAAAAAAAAATATAGTTTAATACATATATAGAGCTTTCATTAAGCATGGAATCAGAAATGAGAGGTTAGAACTCTTTTACAAGCACCTCGGAATACCCCGGCAAGGGTTTCCGGCAAAATAGCAACATAAAATGCAACTCTGGAGAAAATAACGTTGTACCCAGCAAATATATATTAAGAAAGACCAAATATGATCTTAAATGGACAAAAAATACAATAATTGGCCCAAGACCTTCCTCAATAGATCTCCCGGAGTGAAATAGACTCCCCCTTCTCTGAAACAAGCACAAATGGAAAGATGCAACCCCAGCTATTGCAGCTACTATAGAAATAATGCAATCATTGGGAGTGACTACACTGTCTATGTTGTAGAATGGTTCCCCTCAAAATAAATGATGAGAATTTAACTCAGGACCTCCTCCTTATATCTCCCAATCAGTTATACCAATGGTGAAGATAGAATTCCCGCATGAGAATCCTTTTGCACTAAACAGTGCTGCAAGTCCAGCTAAACAGCTGAAGCTTGCAAACAGTCATAAGAATAAGACAAGATGAATGAATGAATGCCTCCTTTGCTGCTATCTCCTCCTTCTTATCCTTGGTGAGCTTTCCCCTCCCAGGCCCCACTCATTGGTGATGTGACTTCCTTGAGAAGTTCCCCCCTTCAAAAATGCGCTACCCTAGTAGTTTTCCCTCCTCTTGTGATAGCGTTGTTGACTTGGTAAAATGTATATAGATCATTGCTTTGCCCCTATTTAACGCCAAAGAGTCTTTATTTTGTCCTCCTAATTCAATCCCTTTTCACACTGGGATATGTTTTATTGCCTTTCCTACTTCTTATTTCAAAATTGGAGCAGTTATAATATTCCAAGTAGCAATGGCTAATTGGGAATATTACAGTCCTTCCCACTCAAAATTTGCTTGACCACAAGAAACAGTAAAGAAGGATGCTGCAAGATCTTCTCTCCCTCCCAAGTGGCATCCTCATCTTGTAGATTCCTCCATCGAATCAGATATTCCTTGATGACTCTGTTTCTCAGCTGCCTCTCCCTTGTGTCTAAGATTGCTTCTGGCTGCAATATTAAGTGGCCCTCATCATCAATAGGGGGAAGATCGATGTTGGCAACTACATTCCTTCCAATGGTCTTCTTGAGGCAAGATACATGGAAGATATTGTGGATCTTGCTCCCCTTAGGAAGCTCCAACTCATATGCTACCTTATCAATACACTTGACCACCCTGTATGGCCCATAGAAATGTGGTTTGAGCTTCTCAGCTCCCTTCTCCTTGAGTGTGGATTGTTTGTAAGGCTGAAGACGTAGGTATACAAGATATCCCACCTTAAACTATCTTTCTATCCGACCACGGTCTGCATACATCTTCTGCTGGTTCTGGGCAATGGCAATGTTGTCTTTGAGTGCCCTGAGTATGTCTTGGTTCTCCTGAATCCAATCCTTTGCCCTTGAAGCTTTACTTGCCCCAAACATAACATCAGTAAATGAGAGTGCCTCATACCCATATAAGGCTCAGAATGGAGTCATGCCAATAGAAATATGGTGAGTAATGTTGTAAAAATACTCTCCCAAGTGGAGCCAATGCAGCCAAGATTTTTTCTGCCCTGCCACATAGTTCCTCAAGTAGCCTTCTAGCCACTTGTTCACTATCTCGGTCTGTCCATCGGTTTGGGGATGATAGATAGTGCTTGGAGTCAAATCAGTCCCCACTAACCAGAAAATTTCCTGCCAAAAGCCACCCATGAAGCGGTTGTCCTGATCACTCACTATGGTCCTTGGGAGACCATGGAGTCTAAATACATCTTTGAAGAAGAGCTCAACTACCTGTGAAGTAGTATAATGTGCAAAAATGGCAAAGAAATGAGAGTACTTTGTTAGTCTATCAACAACAACAAACATACAGTCCTTACCCTGCACTTTCAGTAAGCTAGTGATGAAGTCCATAGAGATACTTTCCCACTTCCCATCCAGAATAGGTAGTGGCTGCAACAATCCAACAGGGTGAGTGTGTTCTCCCTTATTCTGTTGGAAAATGGTGCATTCTCTGACATGCCGGAGCACATCCTCCTTGAGACCCTTCCATGAGAATCACTCTCTGATAGATCTGTAAGTCTTTGTGAAACCTTGATGCCCAGCAAGTGGTGAATCATGTGATGCCAATAAGATTTTATCCTTGAGCTTAAAATTCTTAGCCAATAAGATCTAGTCCCGGTAATAGATAACCTCATCCATCACTCTAAACCTCTCATCTGATACCATCCCATCAAGTATCTCACATGCAAATTCATCTTTGGAATACTCAACTAAGAGTTGAGCCTTCTGATCTACGTCCATGCCCCTCAAGGACAGTGCTTTAGGCCTCCTGGATAGTGCATCAGCTACTACATTGCTCTTTCCCTTGACATATTCTATGTCAAAATAATAGGCTTGGATTTTTCTCACCCACTTTTGTTGTCTCTCCTAGAGTTGTCTCTGTTCAAGGAAGAATCTAAGACTGTTATGATCAGTCTTCACCTTGAACTTATTCACCACCAAGTATTACCGGAATTTTGCTAATGCATGCATGATAGCCAACATTTATTTATCATAGATGGGGTATAAACTCTAATGAGGGAGAAAATTCTTACTCTCAAAGGCTATAGGATGCCCACCTTGCATCAAGATTGCCCCAATACCTTTACCTGATGCATCACATTCTAGCACAAAAGGTTGAGAAAAGTCAGGTAAAACCAAAATAGGACAACTACTCATTACCTCTTTGAGCTTATCAAAAGCCCTCTACGCTATAGGTGTCCAATGGAAAGCTCCCTTTTTTGTCAAGTATGTGAGTGGTGCTGCTATTTGTGAAAATCCTTTCACAAACTTCCGGTAATAATTGCATATGCCCACAAACCCTCTAAGTTCTGTAACATTCCTGGGTTCAGGCCAATCTCTGATAGCCTGGATCTTCTCCTCATGTACCCTCACTCCATCCACTCCTATGATATGCCCCAAATACAACATCTTTGTGAGGCCAAATTCACATTTGGAGAGCTTGGCATATAATTTCTGCTCCTTGAGGATATGTAAAACTGTCTCAATATGCTGCAAGTGCTCCTCCCAAGTGAGGTTGTAGATAAGAATATCATCAAAGAAGACCAATACAAAATTTCTCAAATGACCATGGAAAATGTGGTTCATGCACGATTGGCAAGTTTTTGGAGCATTAGTCAATCCAAAGGGAATTAACAGAAACTCAAAATGCCCATAGTGACATCTGAACGTTGTCTTGGGGATATCTTGCTCCCTCACCTTGATTTGATGATACCCGGACCTCAAATCAATCTTGGAGAAGTATTTAGATACCCTTAACTCATCCATGAGTTCATTGATCCTGGGTATAGGGTACCTGTTCTTCATATTCTTCTTGTTCAAGGCCCTATAATCAATGCACATCCTCAATGTGCCATCTTTCTTCTTTACCAAAACCACCGAGGAAGCAAGAGGACTAGTACTAGGTCGGATGTGTCCTAGAGCTAGTAGCTCTTGGATAGCTCTCTCAATCTCATCCCTATAAGCCTTGGGATGCCTATAAGGAGTGGTGATTACTTCTTGGACCCCTTTTTCCAACTCAATGGTTTTTTCAAACCCTCGGTCAAGAGGTCTCCCTGGTGGGATATCTCCAAATACTGTAGAATACTGGTCCAAGAAAGATTGAACATCTGGATGCACTGGTGAATCCTTTCCCTTCACCTTTGATATATGCATCTCCACTTCCCATTCAGCATCCCCTATACAAAGATCTTCCTCCATCCTATGTGCTGAAACAACCTAAGGGGGGTATGCATTTATACCCTTGATTCTTTGTTACTGGCCATCCTTCCCTCTTGTCCATTCCATCTCCAAGGTTCTCCAGTTAGTGGTAACTCTCCCAAGAGTGATTAACCACTGGACTCCCAATATGACATTGGTGTCTAGAATATCTACCACAAAGAAGTGGTCTATCAATGTATAGGTCCCCATAGTAATGGTTAGTGCCGGAACATACTTGGGACATTGCAGGGTCATAGCTCCTGGGACCAAAACTAAAAATCCCTCAAACTCCTCCATGGGGATTCCTCTCCTTTGTACCAGCTATGCATCAATAAAATTATGAGTGGATCCACTATCTATCAATACAGAAACTCTTTGCCCCATGATAGTGCCTCTCACCCTCAAGGTTAGATACTTTGGGACTCCTCTTAACGCTGCAACAACTCCCCCTCTTGGAGCAAAGTCTTCCATGGATTGTACAGAGCTGGAATCCTTCTTGGAGAAGGTCTTGACATGATGTGTCCCTCCTGTAACACATTCTCCCTCCAAATCCTAAACATGTATTGTCTGCCTTGGTCTTGAGTGAGTCTCTTGCTGTAAAAAGGTTCTTGCCCTGGGCAAGATGTGTTGTAGATATCTAGCTTTCTCCACAGCTTCAAGGAGTGTGCTTGGTTTAGTAGATTTGACCAAACCTTGTAATGGTTCAGCCATCCCATTCACAAACATGCATACCTTCCTGCTCATAGTGAGGTTGGATACCATCATTGAAAGCTGCAAATACTCGCAATGTAATCCTCAAGATCTCCCTCATGTTTGAGCTTGGTTATCTTGGAAAAGTGGGCTTCCGGATCCCTTGTATCAAACCTCTCCACTAGCTTCTTGGTGAAAGCTGAGTATGAAGTGATATGATGATGCCCAAGTGTGGTCAGTCCATGAAACCACCAATCTTGAGCTTCCCCTTCTAGGTTCAGCGCAACTATCTTGATGGCTTCTATCTCAGAAACATTGTTGAGCTGGAAGTATGTGTCCAGCTTCTCCACCCAAGCCTTTTATATGCACTTAGGTGTCCCATAAAATGTGGGCAAGAAGAACCCTACCATATTGTGTTGTAGGGCTGATCCCTACATCAAGTTCTCCTCCTTTTGATGAGGATTAATCCTCCTCCCATCCTTGATCCGGCAAAACTCCTGAAAGCTCAATTGCTCATTGAACCTTTGAGACTGGAGTTCATACTCTTCAAAATATTCTCCCAGAGTGCCCTCCTTATCTCCTCCAGTTAGAAATGAAGGCATGATGGAGCGTTGTGATGCAGCTAAATGCCCCATGCCATTTGCAGTGATGGTGCTTGCCTCATGGAAAAACCCTAAAGAGTCCTCTTCTTATCTCATCTCCTTGAGATCCCTTGCAATGTTCTGTAGGGTTTGAAGTACTATATTTGAGATGTCTTCCTTCTCCATTCTAAAGGTAATTATCCCCCCACAAGTTGAGCCAAGAGCAGAGCTCTGATACCACTGTAATATTCCTTTTCAGGAATTTTAGAAATTTCTTCAATGAGGACGTTGTATAAGGAAAACCATGCAATAAAAATTCAGAACAAGACTTGGATCCTCTAATATATGTTGTATTTAGCTTAAATATAAAAGGGCATCAGAAAAAAATCATTCTAGCTACTATAAACAGATCTCCCCAACTCATATATGCATAAAAGCACTTCAATCCTACTACTTCATAAAATAGAAATGCCAGAGACTGCAATAGCATTATTTTTATTATGGAATATACATAAAAATATATTTTAATATAAATCTAGATCTTTCATTAAGCATGGAATCAGAAATGAGAAGTTGGACCTCTTTTACAAGCACCTCGAAATACCCCAGCAAGGGTTTCCGACAAATAGCAACATAAAATGCAAATCTGGAGAAAATAACGTTGTACCCAACAACTCTGTATTAAGAAAGACCAAATATGATTTGAAATGGACAAAAAATAAAATATTTTTCCCAATGCCTTCCTCAATAGATCTCCCGGAGTGAAATAGACTCTCCCTTCTCTGAAACAAGCACAAATGGAAAGATGCAACCCCAGCTACTGCAGAAATAACGCAATCACTGAGAGTGACTGCATTGTCTAGGTTGGAGAATGGTTCCCCACAAGATAAATGATGAGAATTGAACTCGGGACCTCCTCCTTAGATCTCCCAATCAGCTATACCAATGGTGAAGATAGAATTCTCGCATGAGAATCCTTTTGCACTAAACAGTGTTGCAACTCCGGCTAAATAGCTGAAGCTTGCAAACAGTCATAAGACTGAGACAAGATGAATGAATGATTTCCTTCTTTGCTACTATATCCTCCTTCTTATCCTTGGTGAGCTTTCACCTCCCGAGCCCCACTCATTGGTGATGTGACTTCCTTGAGAAGTTCCCCCCTTCAAAACTGTGTTGCCCTAGTAGTTTTCCCTCCTCTTCTGACAGCGTTGTTGACTTGGTCAACTGTATCTAGATCATTTCTTTGCCCCTCTTTCACACCAAAGAGGCTTTATTTTTTCCTCCTACTTCAATGCATTTTCACACTAGCATATGTTTTATTGCCTTTCCTACTTCTTATTTCAAAATTGGAGCAGTTATAATATTCCAAGTAGCAGTGGCTAATTGGGAATATTACATGGAAGGAAACATATATCTTGTCTTTTGTGTGAAAGGAAGTATGTCACTCTCTAACATGACACCTATCGGTATTCTGTCGGGTTTGGAACATCCCAAACTACATCTTGAATATGGAAATTTTCTTCTTTGACCTTTCCGTCAAAAGTTTTCTTTACTCTGTTTTGTGATTGCTGATGGTTGTTGTATACCTCCTCCCTTTTTTCTTGCAGAGCTATAATTTGGTTTATCCTCCTCTGAATAGAATTAGGCTCCTCTTCTAGTCCTTGCTACAATTTCATTACAGGCACTCCCAAGGATGTGGGAAAAATATATTCAGCTCCATACACTAATTCACAAGGTGAAGTACCGATGGATCTTTTTGTACATACTCTATCAGTCCATAGAGCATACTTCAAATTCAGATGCCATGATCTCTTGTTTTCTTGCAGTATATTCTTAATAACTCTCACAATGGTTTTTTTAGAATATTCAACAAGGCCATTACCCTGTGGGTAATAAGCAGTAGAATCTCCAAGTGTTATATGATACTGATGACAAAAGATAATCAATACTTTGGATTTAAATGCTTGTGCATTGTCAGTAATAATCTTCATAGGACAGCCAAACCTAGAAAAAATGTTATTCTCTAAGAATTGGATGATGACTGAATCATTTTCCTGCCTTGTTGGGATTACTTCAATCCACTTAGTGAAATAATCTATTGTTGTCAGGATCCAGCGATGCTGCCCTGAAGATGATGGGTGTATTTCACCAATAAAATACTACCCCCACTTTTGGAAAGGTGCTTCAACATAAATTGGCATCAAAGGTAGAGGAATCAAAATTTTCTTACCATAAAAAATATGACATTCATGGCAGCTAGCTATCTTCTTGTAAACATCCTTGAACATGGTGGGCCAATAATACTCTGCTTTGAGAATTTTGTTTGTTGTGGACTTCCAGTAGTGGTGTCCTCCACAATCTCCCTTATAAACTCTTCAATCACCTTTTCAGCTTCCTCTTCCGTCAAATAGTTCAAAATAATTCCACCAATATCTTTCCAGTATAGATTCTTATCTACAATGCAGTATCTTAGAGATTTCAGCTTCAAAAACCTTGCTTTTTATTTAGCCAACTCTACAAGAGCTCGGTGATGATGAAAGACAAAGATAATGCCCATGTACCATTCATATAAAATGAACTTCTCTTCAATGGGAATCAACTCTTCATATTCATCTGAAAACTCTGAAATTTTTGTAATAAAATTTATGTCAAGATAGTCAAAATTGGATTGTACCATCAGCTTTTCCAACCCCTATCCTTTCACCAATTTTGTAGGTCTGATTTCTATGTCATACTCTAACAAATTATATATCCACTTCCCTCTCTTGCCATTAGGATCAGCTTGTGTCAAAATGTCCTTAAACACAGTGTTAGGCACAAATGAAATCACATGAGAGTGCAGAATATAAATTATTAAATCCTTAATGGCTTTGATCAAATAATATTCCTGTTTTTCTAAAATATTGTATTTCAGCTCTGAGTTAGCAAGGATTCTGCTAAATAATGAAATTGGTTTCTCTATACCTTGTTGTCCTTTCTGCAGTAAAACTCCAGCTATGATATTTTCAGATGCAAATGTGAAAACCAGAACTTCTTTTGAAAAATTTGAACTAATCAATACTTGGGCCTAAGTGAGGGATTTCTTCATTTCTTCAAATGACTACTTGGCTTCAACAGTCATTTAATATCATCTCCTTTCTTCAACATCTTGGTAATTCCTTTGACAATTTCGGCAAAATTCGGGATGAACCTACTAAAAAATTTTACTCTTCCAAGAAAGGACTGAATTTCCTTCATGTTCCTTGGCAGGTCGATCTTCTAAATAGAATTGACTCTGTTTGGATCAATATTTATCCCATATTTCGATATAATATGTCCAAGCAACTTTCCAGAGGTTAGAGAAAAAATAATTTTAGTGGGATTAAGAGAAATACTAAATCTTCTACAGTTCAGCAGAAATTTCTTCATATGCTTCAAATGGCCTTCCTCCCTTCTTGAAAATACAGTTATGTCATCCAGATAGACCACCACTAACTTATATTTCTTCTCAGTAATGGTAATGTCCATTTCTCTTTGAAAATTCGCTCCTGCATTCATAAAAAAAAAGGCATCTTAGCATACATGAATGTCCCCCATTGTGTGGTAAAAGAAATTTTCTCCTAGTCTTCTGGGTGTACCAATATCTGATTGTATCCTGAAAAACCATCCAACATAGACATCATTTGAGAGCCAACAATATTCTGCAAAATATGATCCATCTTAGGAAGAGGGTATTTGTCTTTCAAAGAAGCCTTGTTCAAGTTTCTGAAATCAATACAGATTCTTACCTCTCCACTCTTTTTTCTGACTGGTACCAATTTAGCAAGCCATTTTGAGAATATTATAGGAACAATAATTTTTGCATCAAAAGTTTCTTAATTTCCTTCTCAATCAGAGGCATGAGCAATGGATTAATCCTTCTCAATTTTTGTTTGAAAGGTTTCTCATTTTCTTTGATAGGAATAGTATGCTAAATAATAGTAGGATCATAATTTTTCAGATCAACATAACTCCGTGCAAAAACTTCAATGAACTTCTTCATCATTTCAATATATTTTTTTTTCATCACCACATAAAGAAACTTGGAAAGATTTATCATTTTAGGCATTTATACTGTACCAAGATTACAAGTCTCTACCTCTTTAGCATCAGCCTGCATTCTAGGAGATTAAAAACATTATTTTGTTCAAAACATTTTTCAAGTGCAATGAGACCCTTGGGTGTACAATTGTTCTTTAGCTGAAAAACTTCAGAATTACCCATAGTTTTAGCAAGCATGTTTCGCTGAGCCACTTGTGTGCTTTCAAATTCCTCCTTAAATTCTATAAAATTTATGACTTGCTGGTCATCTTCAAACACTTGCCAATGGATGATGTTATCTGGGATAGTAGGCCTATGCCTAACTTCAATCTCGTACTTCTCAGTAGAATGTGCAGGGATGACAAACAAACTTTCAAAAATAGCTAGAGAATAAGCTACTGAGTTTTGATCCCTAGTTTTCACAATAAATGCATATTATTGAAACTTTTCCAGCATTTCCACAATCAGATTTATGTATGCTCTCATCCTCACATCCTTAGTTTGATATGTTCCTTCAACTTGTTTGATTACCAACTCAGAATCTCCACAAACTGAAATCTTTTGGGCACCTAATCTTTTCAAAAATTCCAAACCCAAAAACAAAGATTCATATTCAGCCATATTATTTGTACATTCAAAGTTAAGTTTGAAAGAAAATAACTTACTTTCATCATCAGGAGTAGTAATCCATATGCTTTCTCCAGCCCCCTCTCTTCCAGCAGATCCATCAAAGTGCAGAAGCCACCAACCCTCTACTTTTTCTTCTATAATTTCCTAATTTTCAACTTGCTGATTTTCAATTTCTTGAATTTCTACTTTCCCTTCACTTTCTGCTTCATCAGTTAGCACATTGAAAATAATTCTTGATCCTAATTCATTTTCAACAACATAAATGGGAAAATTCTGAGGTTTATCCTTGATGCTTACCATGTAAGCCATCCTAATCTCCTTGTACAATCTTATTTGCTCACCAAAAACAAGAATGGTGGCATATGTCAAGTCCATCTGCATGGTGCCTTTGATTTTTGTTGCCCAATATCTGGATAAGAGCATGCCAAACTTGGGTGGAATATCTGCCACCACAATGTCCATTGCCATTGTCTTGGAATGCACTTGTGATAGGCCAACAACGACATCTTTTATCAATCCTATGCATTGGAATATTTTAGAATCCAATGCTATCCCTTGGAGTTTTATGAAGGAGAATTATGCAAAACTATTGATGGTCATTCAAAAATATTTCACCTGTGAAGGAAGATTTCACATGGTCTACTCATACGATCTCAAACTTCTTCTGCGTTTTGTAGGTAAGATATCACTTGAATTAACTTTATATTTATACAGAATTTTAGGGAAAATGTCAGATAAGGTTCAGATCAAGGTAGAAGGCAATGAGACATCTCTTTTTCATCATGGTCTAATCAAATTGTTAGTGTTGGAAGAATTGAGAAGGTTAGACAGAGATTGTATTTATTTCTTGTTTATGAGTGGTTATGAAATTGATATGGTAACTCCAAAGAAAACCTCAAAATATAGAACTACTACATCACCAATTGTAGTAGAAGAAGTTGAAGAAGAAAAAATATCACCCCCTGCAGAACAAATGGACCTAGGAGAAGAACCTCTGCAAGAGGCTGACACCCCTCAAGCAGCACCTACAAAACAGAAAAATAAAGTCAGTAAACAAGGCAGCAAGAGGATTACTAGAAGCTATACATTGGCTAAAGGAAATTTGGAGGATATCCTTCATGTAATTTACATTAAAGAATCACCAATAGTGCAAGCTGGAGACATTGAAGATGGTGGAATAAAACTGAAGAAAGGTAAGACTGCTAAGAAACTAGATTTTGCAGGTGATGATGTTGGTTTTATATTTCAGCCAAGGAAGCCAATGACAAAACATGCAAAGAAGGCCATGGAGAGAAAAAATACATAGAAAATTAGTGAAGCTGCACAACCAAAAAGAATCATAGGTTTGTCTCCATCAGCAAAGGAAGAAGTGGTTATCAGGCAGAGAAAGGGAAAATAGAAAATAGTTGAAAAATTAGAAATAGAATCCCTCAAAGAATAGCTGAAGGAAGTAGGTAAAGAGATATTAGATTTGAAGCTAGAGGCAAAGAAGCACAGATCTGAGAAGGTTTAGTTTGAACAGATGAGGAAAATATGGGATAAAAAAGTCTCAAGTGTTTCAAAATCTTTGGAAAATGCCGAAATGTTGCTGAAATGGACTCATCCATTAAGAGGGGAGGTCAAACATATCAGGAGGATGAACTTACACTTAAAATCTCAAAAAATAGCATTAAAATATCAAGTGGAAGACCTTCAGGAGCAGCTTGGCTTGATCCAAGTTGAGCTACAAAAGAAAGGGTTGAAGATGATAGTGGTTGTAGAACTCATTAGCCAATTAATTGTAAATGAAGAGGAAACATCTAAAGAGTGAAAAATTGAGCTAAAATATGTTTGATTAGGTTCATGACTTGCAATGAACCTAAATTTTTCCTTTGGAGATCAATTTTTGAAGACATTCTCATAATCAGCAAATTCTGGTTTTTTAAACAGTTTTGTAGCGTGATTCAAGCTTGAAGCCAGAAAAACACTACGAAAATTCTGAAGATGAAAATTTTATTTGGAATTCAGCTTTGTAAAGGATTAAGGAGGTAAATTGGTTGTTTTCAATATGTTTTGGCATAGTAAAGGTTTTTGACCAGCAAAGGTGGCAAGGAGATAGGTGAAAAGGTAAGTTTTCCTATGCTACGAAAACTTGCTACGAAACTGCCTAAACTACCCTGTTTCGTAGCGAGGGGTTTTTTGAAGATTTTTGAGTGTTCCAACAACAAACCAGCCATCTAGAGACCTCCACCCTTTCAGTGGGCCATCTTAGCAGAGACTCATTTCTCAAAATGAGTGTCACACATCCAGCTCAATAGGCAGAAAAATTATTAAAGTGAAGATTATCCATTCCTGAAAGGTAGGATTGTATTCCCTAGATCTAGGAGTATTTTAAATATGTAAAGTGACGGTGAATTGTATCTCAAACATGTGATCTCTATTATGTAATTTTTTTACTGTTATAAAAACCAAATGTAATAAATAGGAGGTAGAGTCCTATTAGGAGTATCACTTCTTAAAGGATAGTTTTCCTTTTTTTCTTCCAAGTAAGTAGTTTCAGTTATGGTGGGTGTCAGAGTTAGAGTTTGAAGATCTAGCCAGCTGGGAAGATAATTTACATTGTAAAGAATGTATATTTATAGACTGAACATCGAAGAGAAAAGGGTTGGATAATATTGCACCAAATTGTTGCTTGTATATTTTTTCCATTATTAGTAATATACAGTGGCATTCTACTTCCAGACCTGAGATTCTTATGAGGTGTTTAATGTGTTATTGCTTTGTATATTTATGTATAATCACTTGCAGTGAATTTTATCTCTAATTACTCAAAATTCATGTCGTCATGCTCTGACTTCCTTTAGGGGTTAAATTACTGTGTTTTCCTTATATTGTGTGTATGAATCATCTTTACTAAGAACCTCTATTTGCCTCAACTTCCATGTGAAGAATTATTGTCACTAAGGGTACTAATGTTGACTCCATAGCCCAATGGTAGCAAGACTTCCATTTTCAACCTGCAATCATACAAAACCAAGTCACAATTCATAGAGTTAGCCATTTAGTATTATTTCTATTAAAAATAAAAAATCCCCTTTGAAAGAGCCCTCTCAAATTGAAGAGGCTAATATTCAATTAGAAGTGGTTTGAAATAGTTACATTGGGTTGATTGATGAGCATCAAATTAAGATCAATTTGGTGATAACATTTTGGTGTGTTTGCTAGGAGTCTGAAGACATATTTCCCGAAGTTTTTGTGCAAACAGTGAAGCTAGACTCTTGGAGGTAGCAGGAGCTTAGAATTTGTTCGAGGCTGTAGAAACTACCTTAGTGACTCCATTACAAATTTTCATGTTTAAAGGTGGCTTCGAGAAGGAGATATACGAGGGGAAATTTAGATCCTAACCCACCTACCATTATGGATAATCCAAACACAATTTCCAAAGTCATTGAAAGCAGCTCTTTAAAATTAGGTATTCCATCACACTCAAGAGCTTTGTCCTCTGAAATTGTAAGAAGTTCTGAAGATAAGAAATTTGATGATAAAATTCAGGAAGTTTTGTTTAGGTCTAAGAGTGAAAATGAATTAACTAAGATAATTATAGACCTGCAAAGACTAGGTATTGATACCTCAACCCTAGTAACTAAACAAGAAATAGAATAATTATGGGAAACAATTACATCAGAGTTGCTATTAGAGAGGGAGTCTTTTGAAAAGTTAAAGGAGTTAGACCCATTTGAATTCTTGCTAAGAAGAAATTCTGGTATACCTTTACCTGAGTGGACCTCATTTTTATCTAGAATACAAAGACCAACTACACCACCTCCTAATAGCTCATCATCCACTACTATTTTTCCTAGAAATACCACAATCCCTGTTATTATGGCTGGAAATGTTCCACCCCCACCTCCTCCTACTGCACCTGATAGATATGCTCCACTTGTCCTCAAAACTGTTCTTAATTCCCTTCCAAGTAAATAATCAGCTAGAATTAAAATTGTTGGGTGTGGAGCCTGATTATCTTGTTTATTTTGTATCACAACGTTGGACCCTTGTACCTTTGTAATATTCCTAATTAGCACCGCTAATTGGAATATTTGATTTTTGTATAGTTTTGCCGACTATAGTTAATTAATAAATAAAAGTGAGAAAAGGGGTATAACTCACTTAAATAAAATAAAGTGTTTCCCTAGTAGAGGAAACGTTGTAACTTAAAGGGGAAGCCTTGGGGGTCCACACACACATGAGAGAGGCCTCACGTAAACTCCTAAGGTAACTGCGCAGGTCAAGGAGGAACTCAAGGACGCAGTTAGGGTTTTGAGGGTAGCACTATAAAAGGTGGGGGTTTCACTCCATTTGGCATTATGGATATGTTATTGATATTGAGAGCTAGACTTTTGTCTACTTCAGCACGCCGGTTGTTTAGTCGGTCTGCAGCACTGTTTAGTGCGAACTGAGTGTCTCCGGTCGGAGATCTCACCCTTGGCTCCGGGGGACTTCGAGTGCCTGCTCGAGCAAGGTTTTTCCTTCAGTTCCAGTTGGTGGTTTGTAGTGGTTTCTGGTGGACGTTTTGCAGAGGAGTTGCCCTTTTGAGTGACTGCGCAGTCTAGGAGAGAGGACGCAGTTTCAGTTGAGGAGGACGCAGTCTTTGTTGAGCAGCTTTGTTGGGTGGTTATTTGGCAGTGGTTTCAGCGTTTTTCAGCCTTGAGGAGGTTTCCATTTCAGTCGGAGGTTTTGCAGGAGGATTCAGGCCCTTTCCTCAGCGTGTTTCTTGAGCTTCTGCGCTGTTCCTGGAGGCACAGCGTTTTTGTAGGAGGAGGGTTTCTGGGGGTGATTTTCGGAGGTGGTCCGTTTGGCATATGGTTTCTGGGTTTTTGTCCGGAGCGTGCCGAGTATTTGGTGATCTCAGAGATTTTAGCAAACACGCCAAGGGGATCAGCCCTTAGCTTCATTTCATTCCAAAGAACAGCTAGCTTACTAGTATCTTCCAAATAGGCTCGGGATGCGCTCGTAGCAGCCATTTCCTGTTTTTCTGAGAGGGTTCTTCACTTGCCTTGAGCAAGGATAGGTGCATTTATTCTGATTATCCATTGTATCTCATTATATTCTCAGATTAATAAAATGGCTTAGCATCTCCGGCATTTTTATGTGTATTTGTTCCCCAAGCATATTCCAGATTTTGCTCTATATAGCTGCTTGTTGTTTTGCTGTGTATTACTGTTTATTTCCCATTGGGGATATTACAGTGGTATCAGAGCATAGTTCTGGCTCAGCCTATGGTCTATGATCATACAGAGGTTTGCTGGAATTTTGGAGAGCAATAGCAGTTGCAGTACCAAAAACACAATTGGAAAAAGGGCCAAAATATAAAGGGTCAAATTTTGAAGTTTGGAATTAGAAGAAACGTTTTCTAGGTTTTTCTGGGTTTTGGGCAAGGATTACCTTCCCAAATTCCTGGAATTTTCTGAGTAGTTTTCAGTGGGTAAATCGGAGGTTGAAGTTAAGCAGCAGTATGGTTTTGCAGCAGCCGTGCAGTTTCTGAGGAGCCTGTAGACACATAGTAGAAAGAGCCGATGGAAGTTGATGATGATGAGAGGAGATTTAGAGAAACGCTCCTCCAACACATACAGGATGTGTCACAGAGACTCGCTGCGCTAGCGGTTAGGCAGCGGGAAACCCCAAGGGGTTTTCAGATTGATGAGGGATCGTGCACATCCCACCATTTGCCGGAGCATGTTGCCACTCAGCATATGGCATCACATACACCCACACGTCCTACCATGCCCACTTTTCTGGATGAAGACATAGGGGCAGCAGCACAGCGAGAGCTGGAGCCGCGCCACATGGGTGACTATTTTGTAGAGTATCAGGCATACGGGCAGGAGTTCATGAAGGCTCTCTCATTCAGAAAATATCTCCAGATCCAGTATGGCATTAGACTCCGTGATCATCACCAAGGGCACCGGTATCATCATGGTGGAGACTACCACCGCACAGCTAGCAGAGATTATGTTCAGCTCCAGCATGATAGTAGACCTCACAACTTTCACAGAGGGAACAAGCACTCACATGATAGGGGCTTACAGCGCACAGTGGACAGATTCCATCTACCGGCATTTGACGGGTCATCCAGGCGCTCAGAAAAAGCTTGGGTGGACAAGTTGGATACCTCTTTCCAGCTTGACCGAGTATCGGAGAGGAAAACCATTAAAATGGTTACCTCACACTTGGAGGATGAGGACACACAGGATTGCAGGGAGTCTGAGGTTACACCTAGTGTGACACAGGATTCACCCTCATTGGAGACATCCTTGACCGTGCCGGTTGATATCGTAGTGGAGGAGGTAGAGCCTACCCCGGTAGAGCCATCCACTGAGGTGATGACTGGAGCCATGTCCGAGTCTTCGGGTGGTAGCAGCACATGACAGATGGGTGAGGTATCAGGAGATATATCCACTATCGATGAGGCACTAGGAGATACAGAGGTATTGGATGATGGTCGCAGACAGCAGTATCATCGGCTTCGGACGGACCTTCGAGTTTTGAGAGAAGGCATCGATGCGGGAGGCCATTTTGTTTGAGACAGGCTGGAGGGTATGAGAGTGACATGCATAATAAGCGGCAAGTTGGTCCACATTGAGGCAGTGGATTACGATGGTACAACTTGATGGAACGTTGAGCATTGAATCATTCATGAGGCATGCATGGATGGGAATAGCAGTGTTGTTGGGTCATCTCTTCCCGTTGGAGAGAGAGAGGCAGAGCCACCTAGTCAGATCTCATATGTTGACTTGGATAGCGGTATGGGACGATCAAAGTTGCACAGGGTACAACATCCACATGTTGAGGTTGGATGGCGAGAGATTTTGAGTTGGTACTCAGTGGAGCGGGTTATGGAGATAGTGATGGATCCGAGTTTAGCTCAGCAGTAGTCTCTATGCATGGGGACTACAGGAACCCCAGATTGGCATTGGGATCCAGGTGGGATCACCTCTCACTTCCCAGGCAGGTCGGCTGACTATGTCTTGGAGAGTACAGTTGGCCTAGTAGTAGAGCGTGTGCAGTTTCGGTCAGCTCCAGTGGCCAACCAGTTTATGGGCAGACTCCCTAGGTTGTCTTGGCATGACATTCATACACGGGATCACGGGGTGGTCAACACACCTTGGCAAGAGCTTGTCGGAGGAGGTGGCATTGGCAGGCCACCAGATGGCACCTTGTATGGGGCCAAGGATTCTTCACCTTTGTGTGGGGCACAGAGGACGCAGCGGAGCCGAGTAGTGGTGGTAACACTACTGACCCATAGGGAGATTCACTTCTCGGACCCCTCGAGGAGGATTTACAGTGATGATCCATTTGTCGGCGGGTATAGTGATGCGACGGTGGACATGACGATACCGATTGGTGGTAGTCTGATATGTAGAGGCACAGCTCTAGGACATCACATCCATGGATGTGTGGGAGCCTCTAGCAGTGATCAGTCGACTACTGGTAGACATGGAGCTACATGGTGGTGTACCGTAGTGTGTGGGACTGCATTGTGGAGTAGGAGTGCCCTACATCACATTGAGAGTGCGCGAGGAGTGACAGATTCCTGGACACAGTCAGGGCACGAGACGGTACAGGGTGGTACAGCAGTAGCATGGGGTATCCAGCAGTATTCAGGGGTATGCCTTAGTGTGCAGTGGCATGTTGAGGAGTACATGGATGACCGGTGGCTTGCGAGGGCGTACGGCGCGGCACAGCAGGGTCTTAGAGTATTGCTTCCAGAGAGACTCATGGACAGGGACACTGGGCTTACCCTTGGGGGTATTTCACCCAGGATCGATGGAGAGACAGAGGAGCGATACTTGGCAGTATCTGTGGGGACTCACACACCTAACTCGCTTCGACATCACTCACAGGTACAGTTGATTATGTTTTCGATCTTTGGCACTTTGAGCGTGAGCAGCAGGGTATGCGAGGTTCACCCAAGATATTTGGATGACACTCAGTACACTAGGCGAGAGACTTCTCAGCAGTGGCACTGGGTTGGTGTGCTAGTTGACAGCCACAGGTTGGGGGATGAGATGATCCTTTGCAGAGGTGGTGCATCAGTTATCACTGAGCCTACGCTTGGGGAGCAGGTCATGAGGGAGACATGCATCATTTTTCCCTCAGGGCATGTCGAGATCATGCATGAGCAGAGGATACAGGGTACAGCACAGGTAGTATCCCAGTATGTGTCTGGGCTCCAGACACTGTATCGACACTTTGTCGAGAGGGTGGATGGCATGTTCAATGCAGATGAGATGGCGGAGGTAGAACAGGAGGGCATTCCTTCTGTATGCCAAGGTGAGGACTCCTTTTCACATGAGTCCATAGGATCAGTTGAGGTCGCTTCTGGGGAGCGAGGGCAGTCATGCATGGATGGTGACAGTAGACCGGAGCTATATTCTAGTGTCCAGGGTGAGCAGTCATGGGACTCTGCGAGAGATACTCTGGGTGAAGAGTCACTTGTGACAATTGAGCTAGAGCAGCAGGTGATGGAGCCTGAGTCGATAGAGGAGGACACTACTCACATCAGGCATGATATTCCTTTGAGAGAGAGCCAGATGGGCACTCACATCGAGTCTGTGGTGGATATGCAGCTAACCGCGGGGTCAGCCATTAAGGAGGAGCAGTCAGCTGCATTGACATCGAGTACGGTGACGGCTGTTACAGATCCATATCCTCTGGAGGTGTTGGAGGTTGATGGGATTGTTATGCAGGGGGCTAGTAGACAGCAGGAGCTGTTGGATATGTTGGAGCATCCATCTTTGGGTCGACACTGGGATGAGGCACAGATAGATGTACTCGCAGCCAGCAGAGCTGCAGTGTTTTTAGTGGGTAGCACTCTCCAGGAGTACATCGATGGAGCTTGCAGCATACCTTGCCCACTTTTGCCCATTATAGAGAGAGGGGCTTCCTTCTACAGGCAGCTTCCATTGACAGACAGGGTAGCCCAATGGGAGTTGATTACAGACTGGCGGCAACATCCCAGGCATGTTCCATATACCGTTGTTGTTGCTACATCAGATTCTTCTTCTAGGATGGACTGGCGGGAGATCATGAGTTGGTACCCTCTTGATGGTATGGTATTCTTCGTAGAGAGCACAACATAGCAGGGGCCCTTGGACATAGTAGATGTTACAGATCCCAGTCGGCAGGAGGGCACCAGTTGTCGTTACTTGAGGACTCCTTCCCAATTTCAGGAGAGCAGGATCAGCATGGGATTGAGTCATGACGTGGATTGGAGAGAGGTGATGAGTTGGTATGCAGTTGGAGAGGCATCATATGCAGTCACAAGTACATCACAGCAGGAGCCCGAGAGCATGGATGCTCATTGGTGGTCTTCACCTCTTAGAGCATTAGTCATAGCCAGAGGCAGTGCACAGTCCGAGCCGTGGGACTTGTGCGATTATTGGCCACAGTGGCGATGGGATCCGGGAGGACTATTGGTTGGCTGGTACCGTGAGAGGCCAGTTTGGGATCCTGGCATTGAGATATCCCTTCGTATCAGGGTGATGCAGGAGACAGAGAGGTTTCAGTGGGACCCAGGCACATTTTGCAGTATCGGTGGGGAGCATCGGCTAGAGAGTAGGCTTGTTCAAGCATTGCTTGAGAACAAGCAATTTTTGCCGGATGAGGATGCCACTTGGGAGAGCGAGCAGACTTTACAGCATCCATCACTTCAGTTGCTTGAGGACAAGCAACGTTTTGCCGGGGGAGACTGTAATAGTCCTAATTAGCACTGCTAATTGGAATATTTGATTTTTGTATAGTTTTGCCGACTATAGTTAATTAATAAATAAAAGTGAGAAAAGGGGTCTAACTCACTTAAATAAAATAAAGTGTTTCCCTAGTAGAGGCAACATTATAACTTAAAGGGGAAAGCCTTGGGGGTCCACACACACATGAGAGAGGCCTCACGTAAACTCCTAAGGTAACTGCGCAGGTCAAGGAGGAACTCAAGGACGCAGTTAGGGTTTTGAGGGAGCTAGCACTATAAAAGGTGGGGGTTTCACTCCATTTGTCATTATGGATATGTTATTGATATTGAGAGCTAGACTTCTGTCTACTTCAGCACGCCGGTTGTTTAGTCGGTCTGCAGCACCGTTTAGTGCGAACTGAGTGTCTCCGGTCGGAGATCTCACCCTTGGCTCCGGGGGACTTCGAGTGCCTGCTCGAGCAAGGTTTTTCCTTCAGTTCCAGTTGGTGGTTTGCAGTGGTTTCTGGTGAACATTTTGCAGAGGAGCTGCCCTTTTGAGTGACTGCGCAGTCTAGGAGAGAGGACGCAGTTTCAGTTGAGGAGGACGCAGTCTTTGTTGAGCAGCTTTTTTGAGTGGTTATTTGGCAGTGGTTTCAGCGTTTTTCAGCCTTGAGGAGGTTGCCATTTCAGCCGGAGGTTTTGCAGGAGGATTCAGGCCCTTTCCTCAGCGTGTTTCTTGAGCTTCTGTGTTGTTCCTGGAGGCACAACGTTTTTGTAGGAGGAGGGTTTCTGCGGGTGATTTTCGGAGGTGGTCCGTTTGGTATATGGTTTCTGGGTTTTGTCTGGAGCAGCGAGTATAGGTGATCTGTAGATTTTTAGCTCATTCTGGCAAGGGGATCAGCCCCTAGCTTCAGTTCATTCCAGCAGCAGCAGTTTACGGCAGTTTCTTCCAGCAGCTGGGATGCAGTTTCTGTAGCAGCCATTTCCTATTTTTCTGAGAGGATTCTTCACTTGCCTTGAGCAAGGATAGGTGCATTTATTCTGATTATCCATTGTATCTCATTATATTCTCAGATTAATAAAATGGCTTAGCATTTCCGGCATTTTTATGTCTATTTGTTCCATATTCTAGTTCCGGCATTTTGCTCTATATAGCTGCTTGTTGTTTTGCTGTGTATTACTGTTTATTTCCCATTGGGGATATTACAACATTAATGGGGCGGCAACACCGCCCATAATTGTACGCTGCCTGGGGGGGTCCAGGGGGGCTGCTGTTGTTTATGGAGCCCCCCCCTGGTAGGGGGTTTCAAGGGTAGTGCCCCCGGAGCTAAAAACAGATGTAAAATTTCCTTGTAAAAGTATAGTAATTTCTAGTCAATCTAGGTCATTCATTAGGTGGATGATCTGTCGGTTCTTCAACCACTATTATCCTCAACCCTTTCTTTTCTAGCTCAACTTGGATCAAGTCAAGCTGCTCCTAAAGGTCTTCCACTTGATATTGTAATGCTTTGTTTTGAGATTGTAAGTGTAAGTTCATCCTCCTGATATATTTGACCTCCCCTCTGTTAGCCACCTATAAAATTTGTCATATCAAATGGTAGCTAAATCATTTTTGGAGCCTTCAAGAAACAAGTTTTATTGCAAAAAAGTGTTATCTCTTGAAGACTCATAAAGACATCATGCCCTTTGTTTAATCTTCACTGTTGTTTCCCTCTTAATTATGAAAATCTGTTGTTTTCATGATGAAAAGACTAATGAAAAAATCCCTTTTTCCCCCATTTTTCCCTTCATTTCACTTCAAATTAATCTCCATTTTTTGTCCCCTTTACTCCCATAAATTTCTCTATTTTTCATACATTCCCTTCTTCCCTTCATAAAATCCATTTTATAAGGTCTAAAACTCACTTTAAAACCTTACCGAAACCCCCAAATCCTTCAAAAAACCTTGAAAAAATCATAAAAATACACATTTTTGTATTAAGACTTAAGCCCCTTTGGGCTAAGTCCTAACCACTTCCCCACATATGCTCTAGAGCTAGAACCAAGTGCTAAAACTTTTGGCGCTTATCGCATCGGAGAAATCGGCTAACGCAAGTCTATTTGTTTCGTTAAAACCTCTGATGTGATTAGCCCTTCTATACATAACCCCCGACCCCTTTGTCGCTTTCCAAAACCAAAGGCCTGCAATCGGGCACTTAAAACTTGTAAATAAACCTTCCCGATGCAAAATTCCCTTTACAATTTGAAAAAAGCCATTTTTCTAAAGTTTTTGTCTAAACCCACCAGTTCATGTTATTAAATGATAAAGATTGTTGATCTAAAAACCCGATTGGCGATCCACACAATCTTGCATTGGAGATTTTCTAATGGGTAGATTGAAAAGGCCCACACCATCGTTCTGATGCGATTGGCCCTTTATATGCTTGAACCCAGGTCCCTTTGCTTTTCCATATATCCAAAGGCCCCCGCAGTCGAGCACTTAACCTTATATATAACCCACCCCAAAACCAATAAACCTTTGTTTTTAATTAAAATCTGTCTTTTTATATTATAAAGGGGCCTGCCGTTCATTTTTTCAAACCTTCCCCCCACCGTTGATCTTGGACCGATCAACGGCCAGTGCTATATCGCATCGGAGATTTCCATTGGCGCAGTTTATTATTTTATTTCCCCTCCTCGATTTCCGTTCTCCCAATGATTTCTCCGCCGTTGATCTCCCTCGCTAGATCTAGATCCGATGGCCCTTATCGCTCCTCCCCAAATCCCTTTCCTCCACTGTGAACTCCTCCGATTCTTCCTCCGCCGTCGATCTGATCTGCAGATCGACGGTCCAAAGCCAATCGCATCGGTGCCATTCAGTTTTTCCCCCCTAACGATCACAAAGTCCCGATTACATCAGGGCCATCCACGTGTCAAGATCGGATGGTCTAGATCTCTCCTTGCCACTTTGGTTAAAAATCATATACCCATCTCTGTAATGTTTTTCAGCCAATCACAATCGTTGATCTCTACAGATCAATGACCCATATTAACACTTCCTGCGCCTCACATATATATTCCATTTAACTCCAGATGTGATCTCGGCAGTCCAAATCTCTGATCCAACAGCTCAAATTGAAATCACCCCACCTGCTACCACCCGAGCAACTTGTCAATATCTCACTCACTCCCCACAATTTGATCTGAGGCCCCAGATCTAACGGCTAATGTGCATTTTCACGCAAATTCAAGCGCGAATGTTAATTCTCAGAGGTATACGTGATATGAGTGGTTTTCAAATGCCACGTGTCACCTAATAACGCATATCGCGTTCGAAAAGGTGAAACCATTTTTCTCCCATTTTTCTACGCGATACTGCTGGTTTTCTCCTACGAAATCACTTTCCCTTGTTTCCATTGTGTTTTATCGTGTTCCTCCTTGACCGTTGATCTCTACAGATAAACGGTCCCAGATATTTTTCGCGTTGTTTCATTGCCCTCCGCCTTTCACCAAGGGGCTTCTAAAAGGCGATCTCCACCGTTTATCTCATGGGCCAATCTCATCCGACGGCCCACGATCATCCGCGAAATTTTCATTACAATAAATTTCTTCTTCCAAAGGATTTGATCGCCTATTTTCTTTGTATTTCATCCATTTCTTTATAAAGCAGCCATTCTCCATTATAATTCCCTGGTTGCTCCTGACCATTTATCTCTGCAAGATCAACGACCCTAACCTAAAAACTCCACCATTTTCTCCCACCGCTCTCCTTCTAATCCCCGCAAGAGAAATCTCCACCTTTGGATGCTTTCATCCAATGGCTACAACCTAATAAGCAACCTCTGAAGCAGTCCAACCCAAAAATACGTAGGATTTTCTTAATGTTTTTGTTGTTTATGCAGGTATTAAATTTTTTCAAAATAATTTTAAAAGAGAATAAAAGTCGAGGATTACGATCCTCCAGGCTTTAATTTATCAAAGAGGATTACTACAAAGGGTTCAACGTCGCACTTCATCAGTGTATCATGAGCATTGATGCCATAAAGCCCCTACAGCACCTGCACATCAACAAAACATAGAAATGCATAACTGAAACAAAGAGTATCAGTGTCGAAGACCCAAACACAGTAGAGATAAAGAATTAAACATTGATTATACAGTTTGGGGTGGATTTCGGCTAAGATCGACATTCAAAAGCCTAATCTACTAAAATTAAACACAATTAAAGGGAAGAATCTAGATTTTAGGCTTGATTAAAGCCTAATACATAGAATCCACTAAATTAAACACAGTTAAAGACAAATAAAAAATATTTATCAGTCAAAGGATGCCTCCACTGCCACATCAGAGGCTAATTGATTCCTCTCAGCTACCAAATCCACCTATAGCCTCAAAGCATTCAACAAAGGCTGAGTAATCACCAGAATAGAGGATATTTTCCTCAATATAGCCAAACAGTTATTCCAAGCCAAACAAAGTTATTGCAAAGATGACACAGAGCCTTAAAAGTCAACAAAAGCTCCTCATCGAGCTTAATTCTTAATGTATAACAATTAATACAAAAGAAATATCTGTAAAATTCTCCATCAAGCCCCTCAAAGGCTGAGAAGTATTAATCTGTATTAATTGAACCTAGGAGATCTTTTATCCCATCCCACCTCCTCATTTATTCTATAAATACTTATGTAGGAGATGAAACAATGTTGGTTGCAGAACTTTGAAATATACTTGTGCTCGAATTTTCTACATGTAAATAGTATTCAAAGGCTCTTGAAGCTCTGTTTGTGATATAATAGTTAGGCTGAGAAGTGAAGATGATTTTTGAACTGAAACATTGGCCCTGAAGACTGTAACTAGTTTGACGTCAATAACAAGCTATTTCTTGGGATCCTGGTCTATATCGTTGGTGAAGTGCCACTTTCTATGTAATTTTTTTCATTTTTTGTATGCCATATTGTCCATTTTTTCTCTGATAAAGAACAGCAAGCATAGAGTTAGGACTTACTATTTACAGTACCCTTCTCTTACTAATAAGCTTTATCTCAATATTTTCCTCTAAATCGTGTGTTTAAGAATGATTCAATACAGTCAAGAAGTTAGGAATGCTGGCATTCCCTCGTCCTACTCTTTACTTTAAACATTATTCTTGAATGTTATTTTCATTATCTGCTTAGTAAAGTTAGACTAGAAAAGTGATTGTGTGCCCTGTTTTCTAGCTTCTTTCTCCAAAGGTAAATTCTGAAAGTTTCCCTTAATGTATGCTAAAAGCAGACTAGATTTAAAAGTATCTTATTTGATCTTAAGTTGCACTTTGTTTCTCTTATGTGTTTTTCATCCCTTATGAAGGTAATTATGTGGATTACTGCATTTTTTGTCTAGTTAGTTGCTTTAATACAAACTTGCCCAAGGAATTTATGGGTAGCCCTATTATTGGTTGGTTTTAAACAGTTACTTAAAATGATTTTCTTGTTTGGACAGACTATAAATCCTAGTTGAAATTATTATCTGTTTCCACCCCTCCAACACTTTTATTGTTTCCATCCCAACATTTAATCTCAAATATCTTGTGATATAGATGACTTTCCCCTTGGACCACTCTTGAAGTTGTTGCTCAATTAAACCCTTTTATGACTCCATAGCCCAATGGACTAAAAACCAACGTTATATCTATCTTTTAGCCAAATTTGTCTGATTGCTTGCAACTTCACACCTTTGAAATTATTTCCTTTAGGACTTTCCACACAACTAATAATCATGCTCAACCATCCAAAACAAAACAAAACCCTCGGTCTTCATAACTAGCCTAATATCATTATCCAAAAGCCTTAAAGATAAATCAAATATTTTCACTTTATTGGAGAGATCCCTCTCCGGATTCAGGAGGGCTAGATCCTAGAATCCCAAAGTGGTTCAAGTGTTCTCTCTACAGTTTGACTTTGCCAATCTTGCAAATTAGAGGGAGCTAACATTTCTGGCGACTCTACTGGGGAGTTTGAGTATTTTTATCCTAGACACCTTTAAGATCTCAGATTTTCCCTTTGTTACAAGAACATTTGGTATATTAGCCAATTAACCCACCAGGCATAACATTTCTGGCCAAAAATTCAGTGTTCAGTGAGTAAAATCAACCTTTTTCAAGCACTACCAAGCTAATGGTAATCATGATAAAGCTTGTTTGAATCAGTGACAAACTAAGGAAACCTTAGGATTCTCGCAAGACCTTATCAAACCTTGAAGGATCAACTGGCTTAGCCTTAAGAGTAGATTGTCTTTGTCTCATAACCGTAGCTAATTTTTGAAACAGATCTAGGACACTCTTAGAACCCATAGGAATGAAAATAACTCAGAAAAACCAAAAAATATTTCAGATTGGTATTCAATAAACATGGTGGTGGACCATAAAACCTTTTACCTCCAAAAGAGCTAAAAAATTCCACTTGGCGACTCCAAAAATCCTAAACAGACCTTAAAAATCCACTGGGAAGACCCATAATCATCATAACATCATACAAACTCAGTTAGAGGACTTTAAGATTGAAGTTTGTGTAAAAAAGATCAGTTAACCTCTTAAATACTGTCATATTTGGTTGAAATTTTCTTGTTTAGTTGGGTCCGAAAGATACAGCATAGTGGCTCCTAGAAAGATCCATACTAGAGCCCACCCTTACCCTAATCCACCTGATATAGTTGATAACCCTGAAAGTATCCTTAGGAAGTCTCCTAAGATTAAATTTTCAACTGTTTACATATCACCCTTGAGAGCTAATTCAGTTCCTGAAAATATTGCAGCTCTACAAAAATCACAAGTAGACTTAAGAAATCCATTTAGAACTAGGTCGCTTGATGATTTAAATCAACTAGATTCAGAGTCTTCCCTTTCATCCCCGGATCAAAGTGAACATCCTGGTAGTAAAGAAACAACACCACCCGATTTACATTTCCTTTTAAATTTAGGTGTCTCTCATCCAAGATCAGCTCATCAATCTATTCCTGGTCCATCCACATTTGTTCATCCTACATCCACTGTCCAAACCACTCCACTTTAGCCCACCTTCCCTCTTGTTAATCCACCTCTTGTAAATCCACCTCCACCTCATATCATGGCAGCATGGTATGCTCCCTTAGTCAATCTTCCACGGGACTATCAGTCCAAAATACCATTGTATGATGCCAGTAATGCTACTACTGCATCACAACATGTGGATAAGATGAATGACTACTTTGACAGAAATGAAATTGATGATGAAACTGTCAAAGTTAGATTATTTTCTCAGAGTTTGGGGGGAGAAGTAAGAAATTGGTTCAAAAGCTTAGCCCCCCACATTATAAATGATCTCCAAGCCTTCCATCAAACATTCTTAAACAAATGGGAAGTAAGGAAAAACCCTCTTCAAAGACTTTCTGATTATAAAAATCTCCACAGAAACACAGGGGAAAGTGTACAAGCTTACTGCACTAGATTTAACAGTGTGTACAACGCACTTCCCCCAAACCTAAGATCTCCCCAAGGCTCAGATTTAAACAAGTTTCTTGAAGGATTTGATCTTGAGATGGCCTATCAGCTGAGAGAGAGATACTTTAACTCTTGAAGATATGCAAAAAGGGGCTCTTGCAGTGGAAGTCAACTTGATGGAGAAAAGAGAAAGAATGAGAAATGAGAAGAAAGTGTCCTTTAAAGAGGAATCCACACCTTCCACATCTAGCTCTAAGATGGAAAGAATGATGGAGGAGATGATGAAGAAAATGAGCATTCTTGAGAGAGCACAAGCAAGTCAAAACCAAACTGCTCCTCAAAACAAAAACCAGAACCAAAATCATAATTTTAGGAGAAACCAGCCTCAAAACAGACCAAGGGAGGATGATCAACAGATCACTCCTCCTTTTCATTAGAACTATGTAAGCAAGGTTGAAGAAACAGATGAGCAAATAGAGGAAGATGATATCAACATGTTGGGAGTAGATAATGATGACTTTGAGGTTCATTATGATAGAAAACAAGGTATATACACACCCTATGATGACAAAAGAAATGAGGATGAAAGTTATTATCAAGATATGGAGAATGTCATCATAGAGTCTCAAAAAGAGTATGACCTTCGAAGTGAAACCAATCAAGAAACTCCCAAAACCAAAACCTCTGAAAAATCTTCACAAAACAACACTGTAAATAAACCCAAAATTGTAAAACAGAAGGACAAAACAGTGGCTGGAAATTTTGATAAAGGTAAAGAGAAAGGCACTCAAAACAATACAAAACATAGTGTAGACCTTAGTAGTGTTAGCACCTCAGCTAATACTCTTGTTAAAAAAAAAATTTCAAATGTAAATAGAGCGAATCAGCAAACAGATTTTGCTGACAGAGTGGCTGTTAATAAGGCTGAGACAAGTACTTCAAAGAATCAAATTCCTTTGAGTTTGGAGCAGGAAATTTCCAGAATTAAAATCTTTGTTCCCCTTATTGAGTTAGCTTCCCAAAATGTATATAGATCTAGAATTTTGAAGGCTTTTAACATAGAAGAGAATAATGATACTGTCAATCTTAACGATGACCAACCAGAGCTCATTTTTGGTCCTAAGATTGAAGGTAGAGATCAAGAGGGACCTGTTCCTCCTTTTTATGTAATTTTAAATGTTCATGACAAGATTTTTCACAATGCTATGCACGATTCAGGGGCCTCTCACAATTTAATGCCCAAAGCTGTAATGGAGAGCCTAGGCCTTGAAATCACCTGACCTTACAAAGACCTTTACTCCTTTGACTCAAGCAGAGTGAAATGTTTAGGTTTAATCAAAGACCTCTAGGTTAAATTAGCACAGATTCCAGCCAAATGTTTAGTCATGGATATTGTTGTGGCTGATGTGCCCCCAAAGTATGGTATGTTGTTATCTAGGTATTGGGGAGCTAAGTTACAAGGGACTATGCAGATGGACATGACATACACGACCATCCCTGTTTTCAATCAGACAAGAAGACTTTACAGGTAATATCATATGCAGTATATGGTTACAAGCCAAGATAGACCACAAAACTCTCCTCTGTATTCTGTAAATACAAGCCTTGATTCTTTTAATCTTTTCAATGATGAAACATTTAGTGAACAAGTCACTTTAACTGAATTAATGGCCAATAGAGAAGAGGGGGAGGACAACACAAAACTGTCAAAACAGTTTGCTAGACCCATAAACTACAGCAAACCAAACACGGGTCTAGAACTACAAATCATGCATCCATTGGTTTTTAACCTAGAAATTCAAGAAAGCATTCCTCAACTTAGTTAAAAACCTGAAGAATTAAAACAATTTCAACAGAGTGCTGATTTTCAAGGAAGAGCAGAAAGCACATTAGTCGAAGAGGATAGTCAAACTAATGAGGCCGAGACTAGTCCTCTATGGAGTATGAACTTTGACAGGTCCTACACTAGGAGTAATGCTGGTGCAGGTGTCTGGATACACAATGTTGAGAACAACCACACAGAAAGCATTTCCTGTAGATTAAAATTCTAGTGTTCGAACAATACAACGGAATATGAATCCATGCTTTTAGGCTTTCATTTGTTTAAAAAATTAGGATCCAAAAGAATTAAAGTGCATGGGGATTCAGAATTAATCATTAGGCAAGTCAACAAGGAATAAAACGCTAATCACCCTAGACTTAGAGCCTACCGAAACGATGTCGTGGATTTATTAAATTTTTTTGAGGAATCCTAATTTATTTTTGCCCCAAGAAGAAAGAATAACATGGACCACAGTTTGGCCTTTGCTTCCAGAACATGTTTAATGACATATGAAACCAAAGAATGTACAAATCAAATTAAATTTAGACCAGTTGTCCCTAATAACAAAAATTATTGGCAAGTGTTTGACGGAGACAAACAAATAGAAGACTTCATGTAGTTCGAAAATGAATTTGAACTACCAAGTTCGGATTCAGACTATGAATAGGAGTGCAATAGTGAAGAAAATTTTCTTGATGAAGAACAGTCTCCTGAGGTTGCCAATATAAATCTACTGTCTAGCAAACTTGAAAATAAAACAGAATTGGTTGCAGAGTTAGAAACAGAGGATTTAGAAACCCTGCAGTCTAAAGATCGGAGTTTGCCAAAGGTTCTGGCCCCTTTAGAAGAGTTGTTTGATTTTAACGATGTGGCCAAGAAGCCAAAACTGGAGCCTATAGAAACTGAAGTGGAAGAGTGCAATATAGGCAGTGAACTAAAACCAATGATGATCAAACTGTCTAAAACTTTACCAGCTCACATTAAACTCAAATACATAGAGCTGTTTAAAGAATTTTATGATGTTTTTGCGTGGAGTCACGAAGATCTGAAATCCTATGACACTAAAATAATTCAGCACAAAATTCCTCTCAAGGAAAACTAAAATCCATTTAAACAAAAGTTGCGCAGAATAAACCCTGTCCAGTTACCTTTGGTAGAAAAGGAAATTAAGAAAATGTATGAAGCTGGTATTATTGTCCCTATTAGATATTTTGAGTGGGTGTCTAATCTGGTGTCATTTAGGAAGAAAACATGAGAGATTAGGCTTTGTATATACTTTAGAGACTTAAACAAAGCTTCATTAAAGGACAACTACCCCTTAACCAAGATGGACCATATTTTACAAAGGGTAGTTAGTTCCAAAATAATTTCTTTGCTTGATGGCTATTCAGGATACAATCAGATTTTAGTTCATCCTGATGATCAATTAAAGACATATTTTACTACACCTTGGGGCACTTTCATGTATGTGAAAATTCCTTTTGGTCTAATGAATGTTGGTGCAACATTCCAAAGAGCCATAGACATAGCATTCTCGAAATAATTAGGCTACTTCATCATTTTTTACCTTGACGATGTCACTGTGTTTCAAAGACAGATGAAGAGCACTTAGAACATTTGAGAAAAGTATTCAAGAGATGCAGAAAGTTTGGGATATCTTTAAACCCAAAGAAAACATTGTTTGGTCTCCAAGAAGGTAAACTCCTTGGACACATCATTTCAGAAGAGGGTATTAAGATAGATCCAAAGAGGATTGAGGCCATATTACAAATCTCTCATCCTCGAAATATCAAAGAACTACAATCTTTCATTGGAAATATTAATTTCTTGAGAAGGTTCATACCCAACTTGGATGAGCTCCTTCGAAACATTGCAAACATGCTGAAAAAGGAGCAAGGGGTAAAATGGACCTTGGAAGCAAAGAAATCCTTTGAGCTGGTGAAACAAGCCTTAACCAAAACACCAGTCCTAATAAGTCCTAATTTTTCAAAATATTTTTATATTTTTTCATTTGCATCAGAGCATACAATAGTTGTTGTCCTTCTACAAAAAAATCCATAGGGACAAGAGAAGCCTATTGCATTATTTACCAAGGCATTGAGAGATGCTCCTCTGAAGTATAACATTATGGAGAAACAAGCTTTTGCTTTGATCAAAGCTTTAAAAGACTGCAGAGTATACATCCTTCACTCACACATCATTTCCTTTGTCCCAAATTCATTTGTGAAAGACATTCTAACGTAGGACCCAGATGGTAAGAGAGGTAAGTGGATAGTTGTTATTCTTGAATATGATTTAGAGATTAAGCCCACTAAAATCATCAAAGGCCTAGGTCTAACTATATTAATGGCTGAATCAAATTTTGAAGTTCTTGATATTAATAAGATAAATGCTTTGGATGAACAAGAGGAAATCTCAACTCCCATTGTTGAAGACCATTTTATGAATTCCTCTTGGTATGCTGATATTCTTTATGTTTTTCTTAATTTGAACACACCTCCTGGTTTATCAAAAACAAAGGCAAGGTTTTTAAAGTTAAAATTTGTAAACTACTAAATTATAGATAAATGTCTTTATTGGAAAAATTCAAGTGGGATATTGCTTAAATTTTTGCCTGAGTATGATGCAGAGAAGGTTAAGCATGAGTTCCATGAAGGAGAATGTGGAGGCCACGTATACTGGAATATAATAGCCAACAAAATCCTAAGGTCTGGCTACTATTGGCCCACCCTCTTTCTTGATGTACACAAGATGATAATTGCCCCTCATAAATGCCAACTTTTTGAAGGCAAAAGGAAGCTGCTACCCTTACCTCTGCATCCAATCACTATTGAAGCTCCATTTCAATAGTGGGGACTTGAATTCATAGGAGAAATCCATCCACCCTCATCTGCCCAACATAAATGGATTCTCACTGCCACAGAATACTTCACCGAATGGATAGAAGCCATCCCTTCTAGGCAAGCCAATGACTCAGTCATCATAAAATTCATGGAGACTAATATCCTCTCTAGATTTTGTTTTCCTAGGAAGATCATCACTGATAATGTAGCAGCATTTGGATCCAATAAGATGGTTGAATTCTGTCACAAATATCAGATTACTTTGGTCCATTCTACTTCTTATTACCCTCAAGGTAATGAGCTTGCAGAATCCTCAAACAAGAATTTGGTGAACATAAAAAAGAAGTTGTTGGAAGACAACAAGAATTCTTGGCACACAAAGCTTGTGCATGCACTATGGGTTGACAGATTGAAATTGAAGACATCTATTGGGATGTCACCCTACCAGCTTGTGTATGGTACAAATGAAATTTTTCCTACCAGCCTTGGTGTACCAATTATGAAGTTGATTCAAGAGGTTCAGTTTTAAGACAATGGCATGATCAGAAGGATAAATAAAAAAATTCATCCTCAGCAAACCAGAGAGGAGGTTTATAACAAAGCATTGCAAAAGCAGGACAACATCAAAAAGCTTTTTTACAGAAGAACAAAGGCCAGCAATTTCAATGTTGAGGACAAAGTTTTAAAGTGGGACTTAAGGAGAGAAGACAAGGGAAAGCATGGGAAATTTTAAGTTATTTCTTGGCCCTTATCTCATTCATTTTGTTGCTGATAACAATGCCTTTTTCTTGCAATAATTGAATGGAGCTGAACTATTTGGGGGTCCTGTCAATGGCAGGATGCTCAAACATTACTTCTCTTGATCCTATCATGTTTTGAAGCCTTTTTATATTTTTTATCATTATAAATATTTCATCCACCATTGCATTCAAAGTTAGAAAAATAAAAAATACAAAAACAATAGAAGAAAGAAAAAAGGGCAGATTGTAAAAACAATAAAGGTACGGCCCCATACCAAAAAAGAGAAACAAAGTCTGAAAGTGTGCAAGCTCAAATGCCACTCCTGAAAAACATACTTCTAGTTAGTCATACAGCCTAATCATGACTAATTATTTTTAAATTTATGGCTGATATGTTAGTGAATCAGATTTTCCAAACAGCTTAATCTTGGCTTATCAGTTAGGTAGATTAGGATAGAAATTAAAGGTTCAAACAAGCTTAAAATCCGAACCTTAGTTTTCAAAAGAAGAATGACTCAAATCTGCTTTAAAATCTTGAGTCAAAAAATAGAGGTAAACTGGTTCTAATAAGTTCAAAATATGAACTAGATAATAAAGAAAAGACAGCTCAAACAAAAGTAAAAAATAGAGCTAAAGAAAAGAGAAGGTCGTGCTTTGAACTTTCAGGTCTTAAGACTTCCATTTTGATTCATTTTTCTATAAAATAATATTTATGTGCAGCTTGTTTTTTATGCCATGGATCAACAACACGTTAAACTATTTAATCCTGACTTGTGTGCTTTTAAGTTTCTGTTTTAGAAATTAGAGAATGAAAATCTGTTAGACTGTTTAATCCTAACATATTAGTAGATTAGGTAGAGAAGCATATGAAATTAACTGTTTAATTTGAGTTCCTGGAGGAATAAGAAGTAGTTTTAGATTAGTTTCTTGCTTTCAAAAGAATAAAATTTTGTAAGAGAGTTTGCCAATCCAAATGCACTCTAAAGAAAAAAAAATGTTAGATCAGTAGGATTGGGTTGGTAGAAAGCTTGTGTTGATGAAGATCCATTGTTTTTTTCATGGCTGCTAACATTTTCAGAGCAAAAGAAGATCATCCAAGTAAGGAAAGTTGCAGCCCAATGGATGAGGCACTGATCAGCCCCCCAGAGAATGCAAGTCTAAAATTCTTGATGCCTTCAAGAAGGCAACATCCCCAAGTGGAGCCACTATTAGCCACCTATAAAATTTGTCATATCAAATGGTGGCTAAATCATTTTTGGAGCCTTCAAGAAATAACTTTTATTACCAAAAAGTGTTATCTCTTGAAGACTCATAAAGACATCATGCCCTTTTTTTAATCTTCACTGTTGTTTCCCTCTTAATTATGAAAATATGTTGTTTTCATGATGAAAAGACTGCTGCAAAATCCATTTTCCCCCCATTTTTCCCTTCCTTTCATTTCAAATTAACCTCCATTTTTTATCCCTTTACTCCCATAAATTCCTCTATTTTTCATACATTCCCTTATTCCCTTCATAAAATCCATTTTATAAGGTTTAACACTCACTTTTAAACCTTACCGAAACCCCCAAATCCATCAAAAAACCTTGAAAAAATCATAAAAATACACATTTTTGTATTAAGACTTAAACCCCTTTGGGCTAAGTCCTAACCACTTCCCCACATATGCCCTGGCACTAGAACCAAGTGCTAAACTCTTTTGGCGCTTATTGCATCTGAGCAATCGGCTAGCGCAAGTCGATTTGTTTCATTAAAACCTCCGATGCGATTGGCCCTTCTATACATAACCCCCGACCCCTTTGTTGCTTCACAAAACCAAAGGCCCGAAATCGGGCACTTAAACATTGTAAATAAACCTTCCCGATGCAAAATTCCCTTTGCATTTTGAAAAAACCCATTTTTCTAAAGTTTTTGTCTAAACCCACTGGTTAAGGTTATTAAATGATAAAGACCGTTGATCTAAAAATCCAATCGACGATCCAAACGATCTCACATCGAAGATTTTCTAATGGGTAGATTGAAAAGGCCTGAACCATCGTTCCGATGCGATTGGCCCTTTATATGTTTGAACCTCAGTCCCTTTGCTTTTCCATATATCTAAAGGCCCCCGTAGTCGGGCGCCTAACCTTATATATAACCCACCCCAAAACCAATAAACCTTTGTTTTTAATTAAAATCTGCCTTTTTATATTATAAATGGGCCCGCTGTTCATTTGTTCAAACCTTCCCCCCACTGTTGATCTTGGACCGATCAACGACCAGTGCTATATCGCATCGGAATTAACATTGGCATTGTTTATTATTTTATTTCCCCTCCCAGATTGCCGATCTCTCGATGAGTTCTCTGCCATTGATCTCCCCCACCAGATCCAGATCCGACGGCCCTTATCGTTCCTCCCCAAAGCCCTTTCCTCCACTGTGAACTCCTCTGATTCTTCCTCCACCATCGATCTAATCTACAGATTGACGGTCCAAAGCCAATCGCATCGGCCCATTCAGTTTTTCCCCCCCGCCGATCGCAAAGTCTCAATTACATCTGTGTTGTCCACGTGTCAAGATCGGACGGTCCAGATCTCTCCTCGCCACTTTTGTTAAAAATCATATACCCCTCTCTGTAATGTTTTTCAGCCAATCACAGTCGTTGATCTCTGTAGATCAACGACCCATATTAACCCTTCCTCCGCCTCGCATATATATTCCATGTAACTCCAGATTTGATCTCAGTCGTCCAAATATCTGATCTAATGGCTCAGATTGAAACCGGCCCCACCTACTACCGCCTGAGAATCTTATCAATATCGCGCTCACTCCCCACCGTTCGATCTGAGGCCCCAGATCTAATGGCTGACGTGCATTTTTTCACATATTCAAGCGCGAATGTTAATTCTCAGAGGTTTACGCGATATGAGTGGTTTTCAAATGACACATGTCACCTAATAACGCATATTGCGTTCGAAAAGGTGAAACCACTTTTCTCCCATTTTTCTACACGATACTGCTGGTTTTCTCCTTCGAAATCACTTTCCCTTGTTTCCAATGCGTTTTATCGCATTCCTCCTTGACCGTTGATCTCTGCAGATAAACGGTCCCAGATATTTTTTGCGTTGTTTCATCGCCCTCCGCCTTTCACCAAGGGGCTTCTAAAAGGTGATCTCCACCATCGATCTCGTAGGCCGATCTCATCCGACGGCCCACGATCATCTGCGAAACCCCAATTTTCATTACAATACATTTCTTCTGCTAAAGGATTTTATCGCCTATTTTCTTTGTATTTTGTCCATTTCTTTATAAAGCAGCCATTCTCCATTATAATTCCCGGGTCACTCCTGACTGTTGATCTCTGCAATATCAACGGCCCTAACTTAAAAACTCCAAAATTTTCTCCCACTGCTCTCCTTCTTACCCCCGCAAGTGAAATCTCCATCGTTGGATGCTTTCATCCAATGGCTGTGACCTAATACGCAACCTCTGAAGCAGTCCAACCCAAAAATACGCAGGATTTTCTTAATGTTTTTGTTGTTTATGCAAGTATTAAAGTTTTTCAAAATAATTTTAAAAGAGAATAAAAGGCGAGGATTACGATCCTCCAAACTTTCATTTATCAAAGAGGATTACTACGAAGGGTTCAACACCACGTTTCATTAGTGTATCATGAGCATTGATGCCATAAAGCCCCTACAGCACCTGCACATCAACAAAACATAGAAATGCATAATTAAAACAAAGAGTATCAGTGTCGAAGACCCAAACACAACAGAGATAAAGAATTAAACATTGATTATACATTTTGGGGTGGATTTCGGCTAATATTGACATTCAAAATCCTAATCCACTAAAATTAAACAAAATTAAAAGGTAGAAGATAGAGTTTAGGCTTGATTAAAGCCTAATACAAAGAATCCACTAAATTAAACACAGTTAAAGACAAATAAAAAATATTTATCAGACAGAGGATGCCTCCACTGCCACATCAGAGGCTAATTGATTCCTCTCAGCTACCAAAGCCACCTGTAGCCTCAAAGCATTCAACAGAGGCCGAGTAATCACCAGAATAGAGGATATTTTCCTCAATACAACCGAACAGTTATCCAAGCCAAACAGAGTTATTCCAAAGATGACACAGAGCCTTAAAGGTCAACAAAAGCTCCTCACCGAGCTTAATTCTTAATGTATAACAATTAATACAGAAGAAATATCCGTAAACTTCTGCATCGAGCCCTTCAAAGGCTGAGAAGTATTGATCTATATTAATTGAACCTGGGAGATCTTTTATCCCATCCCACCTCCTCATTTCTTCTATAAATACTTTTGTAGGAGATGAAACAATGTTGGTTGCAGAACTTTGAAATATACTTGTGCTCGAATTTTCTACATGTAAATAGTATTCAAAGGCTCTTGAAGCTCTGTTTGCGATCGAATAGTTAGGCTGAGAAGTGAAGATGATTGTTGAACTGAAACATTGGACCTGAAGACTGTAACTAGTTTGACATCAATAACAGCTGTTTCTTGGGATCCTGGTCTATATCACTGGTGAAGTGCCCCTTTCTGTGTAATTGTTTTCCTTTTTTGTATGCCATATTGTCCATTTTTTCTCTGATAAATAACAAAAAGCATAGAGTTAAGACTTACTATTTACAGTACCCTTTTTTGACTGATAAGCTTTATCTCAATGTTTTCCTCTAAATCGTGTGTTTAAGAATGATTCAATACAGTCAAGCAGTTAGGAATGCTGGCGTTCCCTCTTCCTACTATTTACTTTAAACATTATTCTTGAATTTTATTTTCATTATCTGCTTAGTAAAGTTAGACTAGAAAAGTGATGGTGTGCCCTGTTTTCTAGCTTCTTTCTCCAAAGGTAAATTCTGAAAGTTTCCCTTAGTGTATGCTAAAAGCAGACTAGATTTAAAAGTATCTTATCTGATCTTAAGTTGCACTTTGTTTCTCTTATGTGTTTTTCATCCCTTCTGAAGGTAATTATGCAGATTACCAGATTGTTTGTCTAGTGAGTTGCTTTAATACAAACTTGCCCAAGGAATTTATGGTTAGCCGTGTTCTTGGTTGGTTTTAAACAGTTACTTAAAAGGCTTTTCTTGTTTGGACAGATTATAAATCCTAGTTGAAATTATTATCCGTTTCCACCCCTCCAACACCTTTATTGTTTCCATCCCATCATTTAATCTCAAATATCTTGTGATATAGATGACTTTCCCCATGGACCACTCTTGAAGTTTTTGCTCAGTTAAACCCTTGTATGACTCCATAGCCCAATGGACTAAAAACCAACGATATATCTATCTTTCAGCCAAAGTTGTCTGATTGCTTGAAACTTCACACCTTTGAAACTATTTCCTTTAGGACTTTTCACACAACTAATAATCATGCTCAACCATCCAAAACAAAACAAAACCCTTGGTCTTTATAACTAGCCTAATATCATTACCCAAAAGCCTTAAAGATAAATCAAATCTTTGCACTTTATTGGAGAGATCCCTCTCTGGATTCAGGAGGGATAGATCCTAGAATCTCAAAGTGGTTCAAGTGTTCTCTATGCAGTTTGACTTTGCCAATATTGCAAATTACAGGGAGCTAACACCCTCTTAATGGTTGAGTCCATTTCAGCAACATTTCGACATTATCCAAAGATTTTGAAACACTTGAGACTTTTTTATCCCATATTTTCCTCATATGTTCAAACTGAACCTTCTCAGCTTTTTTCTTCTTTGCCTCTAGCTTCAAATATAATATCTCTTTACCTGGTTCCTTTAGTTGTTCTTTGAGGGATTCTATTTCCGATTTTTCGACTATTTTCTATTTTCCCTTTCTCTACCTGATAACCACTTCTTCCTTTGTTGATGGAGACAAATCTATGATGCTTATTGGTTGTGCAACTTCACTAATTTTCTCTGTATTTTTTCTCTCTATGGCCTTCTTTGCATGTTTTGTCATTGGCTTCCTTGGCTGAAATATAAAACCAGCATCATCACCTGCAAAATCTAGTTTCTTAGCAGTCTTACCTTTCTTCAGTTTTCTTCCACCATCTTCAATGTCTTCAGCTTACACTATTGGTGATTCTTCAATTTCAATTACATGAAGGATATCCTCCAGATTTCCTTTAGCCAATGTCTGGCTTCTAGTGATCCTCTTGCTACCTTGTTTACTGACTTTATTTTTCTGTTTTGCAGGTGCTGCTTGAGGGGTGTCAGTCTCTTGCAGAGGTTCTTCTCCTAATTCCATTTGTTTTGCAGGGGGTGATCTTTTTTCTTCTTCAACTTCTTCTACTATAGCTGGTGATGCAGTATTTCTAGGTTTTGAGGTTTTCTTTGGAGTGACCATATCAATTTCATAATCACTCATAAACAAGAAATAAATCCAATTTTTTTCTAGCCTTATCAATTCTTCCAACACTAACAACTTGATTAGACCATGATGAAAAAGAGATGTCTCATTCCCTTCTATCTTGATTTGAACCTTATCTAACATTTTCCCTAAACTCTTATATAAATAGAAAGTTAAGTCAAGTGATCTCTTACCTACAAAATATAGAATAATTCTAAGATGGTATGAGTAGACCATGTGAAAGCTTCCTTCATAGGTAAAAAAAAATTGAATGACCATCAATAGTTTTGCATAATTCTCCTTCATAAAACTCCTAGGGATAGAATTGGTCAAATCAACTTCACTGTGTTCTTTCTTGAGAAACTATTTAAAATCCTGCATTGTGAATTTGGTACCTTTAAACCACTCTTCACCACCTCTAGGGATTCCTGTAGCTAATGATATGCTCTCTAGTGTCACTGTAAGATTCAAAATTCCAACTTTTGATGTTGTTCCTCTGAAGTTGGTGGAAAAATCCTTTGAAACTTGTGAATGAAAAACCTGCAAATTCTGGCAGAATTGCAAGTAGCAAGTCCATTTGAAAACCTCCATAGTAGTAGGGTCTTCATTGAGTAATTTCAAATCCATGGGACGACCACTCTTATTCATTTTCTTTTTTGCAGCCATGGATGCTTTATATTCTTCATTGCCTCACTTGCTGATGACACCTGCAGAATTTGAATTTGACAACAACCTGCTTGGCTCGACGAAGCAAATCTCTAGGGATCGAATCACATGTAAGGATAAACCATAATATGATAAAAGGATATTTGGGGTGATGCTTAAAATTTTAACTGACAACTCAGGTTTCAATCATAGCACATGCAAGCAAAAAGGATCATGATGACATCAAACACGACTATGTACATTTGAATTTCACCATAACAACCTTGAATGAACTCCACCTTTACTGATATAATCAAAAACTAACACCTCATACAACTCTAACAACCCTGGTTAAAAAACATAGTTTCGTAGTGAAAAGTGTTAGGCTTCTGACAGATTCGCTACGAAACTATTAGGCAGTTTCGTAGTGAAATCTATGGATTTCCTGTGTAAATCGCTTCGAAAATCTGAAAAGCTAAAAGGTGTGCACTTTTAAGTTTTAATGTGTGGTGAATGACAACTGACATGATATGAGACTGATTTTACTGAAATGGCATGAATGGAGGTGAACATAAAACTTAGGATTTTCTTCAAAAATGAAAAAAAAAAATTATATATCAATTTGAAATGGCTTAGGAAACCTCATCCATTTGGTGAATGACCTGCATGACCCTATCAAGAAAAGTTTCACAAATTAATGAGTGATAACAGAAGCAATCCCAACAAGGCAGAAAAATGATTCAGTCGTCATTCAGTTCTTAGAGAGAAATATCTTGTCTAGGTTTGGCTTTTCTATGAAGATTATTACTGACAATGTACAAGCTTTTAAATCCAAAAGGTTAATTAGTTTTTGTAATCAATATCATATAACACTTGGAAACTCAACTTCTTATTACCCACAGGGTAATGGTCTTGTTGAATCCTCTAATAAAAGCATTGTGATAATTATCAAGAAAGTACTACAGGAAAATAAGAGATCATGGCAAAAATTGAAGTATGCTTTGTGGGCTGATAGAGTATGTACAAAGTGATCCATTGTTGCTTCACCTTATGAATTAGTGTATGGATCTGAAGCTATTTTTCCCACATCCTTAGGAGAAATTGCTATAAGGACTTGAAGAAGAGCATAATTCTATTTAGAGGAGGATAAACTAACTTATATTTCTGCAAGAAAAAAGGGAGGAGGTATACAACAACGATCAACAGTCATAAAACAAAGTAAAGAAAACATTTGACAAAAAGGTCAAAGAAGAAAATTTCCAGATTCAAGATGTAGTTTTAAAGTGGGAAGCCAGAATTGAAGAAAAGGGGAAACATGGAAAGTTTGAAAACATTTGGAAGGGACCATTCATATTAGTTGCATACCATGGCAACACTACTTATCTACTTCAGGAGATGGATGGAAAAATTTGTACTAGAGGACATGTCAATGGCAAGTTTCTAAAGCACTATTCCTCTTAAATTTCACAGAATTTTCACTCCATTGTATACATTCCATTTTATTATGCTTTTCTGCTAATAAAAAAAGGTTGATCATCAAATTTGAGCTCGAGGTGAATACCATAAGAGTTTGAAGAAGGTTTAGAAAATTCAGAAGTTTATTTTCAAAAAGATGGATGGCACTGGAACTACAGGTTCTTTGGTGTACCACAGGGGCACACCATCCCAAGTGGAGCCACTATTATTACTCATTTAGTTGTAATACTTTCCTTGATAGGGTCATGCAGTTCATTCACCAAATGGATGAGGTTTCCTAAACCATTTAAATGTGATATATGAAATGTTTTGCATTTTTGAAGCCTATCCTAAGTTTAATGTTCACCTCCATCGTTACCACTTTAGTCAAATCATTCTGATATCATGTCAGTTTTCATTCCCACGCATTTAAACTCAAAAGTGCAAACCTGTCAGTTTTTCAGAATTTCGTAGCGATTTACAGAGGAAATCCGCAGATTTCGCTACAAAACTACCTAATAGTTTTGTAGTGAATCTGTCAGCAACCAAACTGTCTTCGCTACAAAACTGCGTTTTTTCAGCCAAGGTTGTGAAAGAAATGTGAGGTGTTAGTTTATGATTATAGGAGTAAAGGTGGAGGTATTTCAAGGTCATTATGGTAAGTTTCAAATTTACATAGCTGTCTTTGAGGTAATCATGAATCTTTTTGTTTGCATGTGCCATTATTAAAACCCAAGCTGTCAATTAAGATTTTAAACCTTACCCAAAAACAACCTTTTGTCATATTACTCTTTATCCTTGCATGTGAGTCAATCCTTGGAGATTTTCTTCATCAATCCAAACAGGTTGCTGTCAAATTCAAATTTTACAGGTGTCATCAGCAAGCAAGCCAGTGAAGACTATAAAAAATCCATGGCTACAAGAAATAAAACGAACACGGGTGGCCATTGTCTCAGGTATGAACCCTTGGATTTGAAATTACTAAATAAAGACCCTACTGCTATGGAGGTTTTCAAGAGGACTGGCTACTTGCAATTCTACCAAAGTTTGCAGGGTTTCCATGCACAAATTTCAAAGGATTTTTCCACTAATTTTACCAGAACAACATCAAAGGTTGGGATTTTGAATTTCACGGTGACACCAGAGAGCATATCACTAGCTACAGGAATCCCTAGAGGTGGTGAAGAGTGGTTTAAAGGTATACAGTTTACAATTCAGGGTTGTAAGGAGTTTCTCAAGAAAGAACACAGTGAAGTAGATTTGACCTATGGTATCCCTAGGAGTTTTATGAAAGAGAATTATGCAAACCTGCTGATGGTTATTCAAAAATATTTCACCTGTGAAGGAAGATTCCACATGGTTTACTCATACCATCTCATACTTATTCTGCATTTTGTAGGTAAGATATCACTTGAATTACCTTTCTATTTATACATGAATTTAGGGAAAATTTCAGATAGGGTTCAAGTCAAGTCAAAAGACAATGAGACATCTATGTTTCATCATGGTCTAACAAAGTTTTTAGTGTTGGAAGAGTTGAGAAGGTTAAACATAAATTGGACTTATTTTCTATTCATGAATGGTTATGAAATAGATGTGGTAACTCCAAATAAAATCTTGAAGCTTAGAACTACTACATCACCAGCTGTGATAGAAGAAGTTGAAGGAGAAAGGAGACAATCCCCTACAGAACCAATAGACATAAGAAAATAACCTCTGCAAGAGACTGACACCCCTCAACCAACACCTACAAAATAGAAACATAAAGTTGCAAACAAGGCAGTAAGAGGATAACTAGAAGCTAGACATTAGCCAAATGGAATATGGAGGATATCCTTCATGCAATTGATATTGAAGAATCACCAATAGTGCAAGCAGAAGGTATTGAAGGTGGTGGAAGAAAACTGAAAAAGGGTAAGACTGCTAAGAAATTACATTTTGCAGGTGAATATGTTGGCTTTATATTTCAACTAAGGAAGCCAATGATCAGGTTTACAAAGAAGGCCATGGAGAGAAAAAATATAGAGAAAACCAGTGAAGTTGTACAACCAGTAAACATCATAGATTTGTCTCCATCAGTAGAGGAAGAAGTTGTTATCAAGCAGAGAAATGGAAAAGAGAAAATAATTGAAAAATCAGAAATAGAATCCCTCAGAGAATAGCTGAAGGAAGCAGGTAAAGAGATATTAGATTTGAAGTTAGAGGCAGAGAAGTACAGGTCTAAGAAGGTTAAATTTGAGCAAATGATGAAAATATGGGAAGGTCAAATCTCAAGTGTCTCAAAATCCATGGACAATGCCAAAATATTGCTGAAGAGGACTCAGCCATTAAGAGAGGTGGTCAAACATACCAGGAATATGAACTTATACTTTCAAGCTAAAAACAAAGCATTAAAGGATCAAGTGGAAGACCTGCAGGAGCAGCTGGACATGATTCAAGTTGAGTTGGAGAAGAAAGGGCTGAAGATGAGAGTGGTTGAAGAACCTATAGGCCAACTTATTGTGAATGAAGAAGAAACCCCTAAAGACTAAGAAATTGACTTCAAACATGTTTGATGAGTTTCATGGCTAGAAAAGAGCCTGAATTTTCCTTAGGAGATCATTTTTTGAAGACAGTCACAAAATCAACAAAATCTAGTTTATTAGGAAGTTTCATAGTGTGCTTCGGGCTTGAAGCCAGAAAAATGCTACGAAATTTCTGAAGATGCTATTTTGTTTTAAAATTCAATTTTGTGAAGGATTAAGGAGGGGTGTTGTTTTTTTTTAAGATATTTTGGCATAGTAAAGGTTCTTGACTAGCAAAGGTGGCACGTAGATGGATGAAAAGGAAAAATTTCATATGCTACGAAACTGTCTTAACTTCTATATTTAACAGCGAGGGTTTTTTTGAAGATTTTTTAGGGTTCCAACAACACACCATCCATTTGGATACATCCAGCCTGTCAGTGGGCCATCCCAACATAGACTCATTACTCAAAATGAGTGTCACATATCCAGCTCAATGTGTAGACCAATGATTAAAGTGGAGATTATCCATTCCTGAAATGTAGGGCAGTGTTTCCTAAATCTAGGGGGTACTTTAAATATGTTAGTGATGGTGAATTGTCTCTCGAACATGTGATCTCTGTCATGTAACTATTTTACTGTTAAGAAAACTAAATGTAATAAATAGGAAGTAGAGTCCTATTAGGAGTGTGACTTCTTAAAGGATATCTGTCCTTTTTCTGTTCCAAGAAATTAGTTTCAGTTATGTTGGGTGTTAAATTTAGAGTTTGAAGATCTAGTGAGTTGGGCAGATCATTTGCATTGTAAATAATGTCTATTTATAGATTGAACATCTAAGAGTAAAATGTTGGAGAATATTGCACCAAATTGCTACTTGTTATGTTTTTTTCCATTTTCAGTAATATACAGTGACATTTTACTTCCAGACCTGAGATTCTAATGAGGTGTTTAATGTTTTGTGGCTCTATATCTTTTATTTAATCACCTGCAATGGGTTTTATCTCTAATTACTCAGAATTCATGCTATCATGCTCTGACTTCCTTTACAGGTTGAATTGTTGTGTTTTCCTTATGTTGTGTGAATGATTCATCCTTATTAAAAACATTTATTTGCCTCATCTTCCATCAGAAGAATTAATGTCAATATGTTCACTGATGTTGACTCCATAGCCCAATGGTAGCAAGCCTTGCATTTTTCAACCTGTCATCAAGCTAAAATAAGTGAAAATTCATAGAGTTAGCCATCTAAATAGTATTTCTATTGAAAATCATAAATCCCCTTTCAGAGAACCCTCTCAAACTGAAGAGGCTAATCTTAAGTTAGAAGTGGGTTGAAAGAGTTACATTGAGTTGATTGATGTGCAACCTATCAAGATCAATTTGGTGATAACACTATGAACTGAAGCATGCCCAATTGCTACCCATTTATGAAGGAGGAAGTTTTTTGAAGAGTCGAGGCTAGGACTTGGGGTCTCACCTAAATTAGGCATTCAACATTAAGGCTTCTAGTTGTATTTTTCCCTTTACAATTCTATTAATAATACATTATGTGTTCCCTTTCCATAAATGTGTCTATTTTCGCATGTTTATTATAGTGCTCTTTGATATGCTACATAGTTTATACTAGAGATTTTTATGCTTTGTATAAGTTTTTTGTCTCCACTTGTTCTTCCTTGCAAGCATTTTTCTTCACCAATAGAGAGGATATCATGAGCATGGAAGCAAAAGAAGCAAGGATGACACCAATGACAAGCATTAGCATTAGAAAAAAGGCAACACATATATCCTCCTTCGTGTTTTTCTAGCATAAATTAGGAAAGGTTTCATATATTTGTCTTGTTTGTTGCTAGATCCTCCCATTAAGATGACAATGATTGTTCCTGTCTGCAGAAAATATTATCTGCAAAACAATATTATAAAATTAGTAATAATAATACAATAACTTAATTGTTTTTTTTTAACAAAATATTGGACATATATAGATAAATGTATATCGAATTAATCACATCATTAGGATTTGGTTGAAATATCATAACATATAATGTCGTTCATCCTCAGGACAAGGTGAAAAAGATAATCCATCTTATTGAATAAATAATGAGGATGCATCATTGCCCGGAAATAGCCGTTATTGAAATAGTTAGTTAATATTTATTAGAAAATTAGAAAATTTATTAGTTGTTAAGAAATTTTATTAATATGTTAATGAATAATAATATAGAAGAAATTATTAATATATATTTTAATAAAATGATTCAAAAAGTTTTATTATTAATTATAATATGACAATAGTGAGGTAAATTATTTATTAAAAAAAATTATTTTATTTATAAATAATTTAATAAAAGGGGTTCAACAATTTATTTATTTATTATAATAAAAAGGATAATAAATGATATATTATAACAATAAACAAAGAATAATAATACTAAATAAATAGGATTAAAGGAAAAAAATTTAAAATCAAAGATAAGGGAATAAAACCAAAAAAGAAAAAAACATACCAAAGGCGACAAGAGTCTCAACGCAAGGGGGAGAAATCACCTAGAGAGAGCCATGTTGTAGCTCTTACTCAATTTCCAACCATCATCCATGTTGAGATTATTAGCATGCTTTTCAATCTCAATAGCCTCCCTAATCTTTCTATGGTGGAAGTGATCAACCTTAGCAATGACTTTGGAGTCCTCAATTCATACACAGTGACATGATTTTTCTGCATGTTCCGCAAGAGAAGATGCGTGGGACCGATTGTGTCTAATGTCTACAACATGCTCCTAGATTCTTTGTATAATGAATTGACCTATTTACCCAATATAGGGAGTACCACAGGAACAAGGAACCATGTAAACACCTTTAATGTCCTTAGGGTCGATAGGGTTGTTGGTGAGGTAAATCCCCTCTACGGACAGAGGCGATCCCACTAGCCCTAGAGTGGGTCTAGCCACAAACAAGACATGCTATAACATCAATTCATAGTTAACGAATGGATGGAGACTCGATAGATAACTTACTGGGGGTCCTACGCTGTTGTGTCGTCGGAAAGAGTGGCTGCCTCTCGCTCCTGGTTTGACAGATCACGATCCGCTTGTTCTCACACTCGGATACCTGCACATACATAAGAAACAAAGATGATATACAACATACTATTTCACATTCGTAACTATCAGTCAGTCGAATAAGACTAAATCAATTGCATCAATAAACATAACACAATGATGGAACCAATACCATAGTTGAGTATATTAATGAAAGGAAGGAAGAGTACAACCAAGCTTCAATGTTGCGGTCTCCTCCAACAGGGTTCCAGCGCAGAATGTCTCACAAACGATCGTCAGGAATTGGGATGAGGCTCTCTCTACTAAATTCTCCTTGGTTCTACCTTCTCGATAGCGATTACTCAGCTATAGTATCTCTTCTCCAAGTTCAGCTTCTTGGCTATATGTTCAGCTAGCTTTCATAAGAGAGAATGCTTGTTTCTATAGAGGGAGAGGGAGAGGTTAGGATCCCTATAATCATGGAAGAGAGACCTATCTTCAAGGAGTGTTCCATGGGAGGAGGAAACCACTACCTAAAGAGGGAGATCTGTGGCTCATCAAGTTAACTACTTCTTATGACTCATCCCTGAGGTGGTTAAAGGAAATTTCCACCTCTGATTTGTTAAAAAAAATTTCCAAAAAGGTTAGTGTGGGCACAAAAAAGAGATAGAGAGCCATATGGAGCAGGCTCTAGTGTACATCCAATTCGAAAGAGACTCAGGTATGGTTGTAGCCATTCAATCCGAAGATTCATGTGATAAGTCATAGTAACCCATAAAGAACCCGCAACCTAGATTTTATCAGACAAAACCTAGGGTCTTGCGCTCCATCTCGACCCGAACAAAGTACAAATTTGAGCATGTGAATATGTGAGCTGAAGTCGAACATGCAAGAAAATCGTCTTACTACCAGCCACTGATGAAATTTGTTAACAGACGTGAGAGAAACCACCAATAATGACAATGCCTCTCAAGGTACTAAAGGTACAATCCACAAAATGTGAACAATGATCTGACGTCGAACACCCACAGAGTTAGTCAACTGAAGGCCAATGATGTGGACCTTACGTCAAATGCGAAGAACCTACCATTGAGGCATGCAGGCTCTATGGTACCTGATAGGAGTCTCTAGATCAATTTCCTGGATAATGAGCTGGAGTCGACAGGAAGTGACCTTGATCGAAGGTGGGCCATAATGTTTCCCACATCTTCTACATGAGACAGAGGAATATGATGTTTGTGAATCAAGACCAACAGAGAATCAGAGGGAGGTTGAAAACTTCAGAGGCAAAACTTCTCTTGAACATATTGGCGGCATGACACTAGATTTGGCAGTATTTGACATCAAGGGATATGAGGTCATGGTGACGTGGAAAAGAGTAGATGAGTGGTCAAAAGAGATTACCCAAACCCATGGAGGCAAATAACGATATGAGATGTCACCAACCCGACACGAATGCAGACAAGTGCCATGTTTAAGAGCGACATATTGCCGACACGACTACAATCTGGTTCCATTTCCCCCCACCATTTCTGGAGAGTACCCCAATTATTTTTGAAAACAAGCTTGAATGGGATAGCATATGCTTGCGATTTAAGTTTGTCCTTTGGAAAAATCCAACCTAGTACATTTTATGAGCCCTAGGAAGGAGGAACTCGGGTAACGTCATGACGATGGAGTCTGATGTCATCAGTTTTAACGATTCTGAAAAAGGGACGGCTCAGCATCTTTTCATGTTTAAAGAGTTTGAAAATACAGTGGAAAATAAAACTCCAACAATCCCTTTTCGTGAATAGTCTCTCAGATCTAAAAAGGTAGAAAACTGTGTCCAAGAGAACCTCTTAGTCCCGATAGGCTAAGGTATTCCTTTTTCATAAATAATCTATTCCAGCCCGAAAAAGGGGTAAATGTATACTGGGTAGATATCGTTTTGCAGCCATTTAACAAGTTCAAAAATTCAAGGGTCTCGGTAATATTTTCAATTTTTGAGAGTTAGAAAAGAGCTAAAAGATGACTCCTCTTGGAGGAACGAGCGGTATTAAGGGTAGCTACTAGTTTCAATGATGGTGGAACTGCCCAGAAAAAGATAAAGGTCAAGAGGCTGGCTAACAAGACCACTCATTACAGCAGTTCCTCAGGAATGGGTAAAACAACCAAGTGAAGGCATATGATCATCCAAGCAGATGGGGACGATGAAATGAGAAAACAAAGGTTCATATAGAAAAACAGGCTGATAAAATGGCAATCACGAGAGGTAAAATGGGAATGGTTTCATTTTTACACAAGCTTGAAATCGTGGGAAACTTTGCTTGAAGTTGGTTTCATTTTTACACAAGCTTGAAACAAAGGCAAACTATGCTTGAAATGATTGCATGCCCCCTAGCATGGTGACTCAATTCGAGGTACATGCCCCCCAAGAGTCAGTGCATTCACCGAAGTAGACTGCTAGTTACTCACAGGTGGATGGAATGAAGGTTCAATTACGAGACCAAGAGAAAGACTTGACTGGGATTTTACGAGATCTAATCAAAGACTTGAATTGAACAGGAACATGTTTCATTGTTTTAACGAGGTTGACACATTAAAAGAACTATCCTCAAGACCTAATTCATTTTTTAATGAGGTTGACATAGAAGACAAACTATCCTCGGATGAGATTATTTCATTTTTAAAGGATCTTGACACAAGAAAACGAATTCTGCTCCGACAACCTTGTTTCAATTTTTAAGGAGCTTGACACAAGAAACGAACTATGCTCCGACCAGCTTGTTTAATTTTTTAAGGAGCTTGACACAAGAAAACGAACTATGCTTCGACAACCTTGCTTTAGTTTTTAAGGAGCTTGACACAAGAAAAACGAACTCTGCTCCGAATACCTTTTATGATGATGAATAAGAGGTCATGGACTCCAAGAGGTTCGCATCTTATGGTAGAAAAACATCTTGGAAATCATGACCCAATGCCCCCAGCACACGATGCACAATGGCACTATCACTGAATGTGGGCATGGGACAGGTAACCACATAATTAACTTGTGGCAAGGAAGATACAATCGATGGGTAAAGACCCAGAAAGGACGATGGTGTACTAGATCTCACGTTAGGACCAAAGAACGAAATTTGATCAATGGTCACGATCTGACCTTTTTGTGGAAAATAAATCACACGAAAGAGGGAAGAGACAACCACTCCCATAACATAAATATAGTCATGGCCCAAGAGTAAATTAAAATCTAAGGGGCCTGGAACAACCATCATGTCTATATAGACGGTTTTCCTTCCCAAAGTAACAGGCAAATTCGGAAGGATTCCTAATGGTTGACTGGTTCCTCTGTTAAAAGACAACAGATTCTGTGTAACAAGAATAAGTGGTGGAGAACCAAAATTTTGCGAAGTAGTGGAAGAAAGAATACTAAAATATGTGCCTTCATCTATAATAGTTTTGGGTATGACCAGATCAAAGGTTTTTACCATTATCTCGAAAGGCACATAAGACAGAAGGCGGTATCCTGCAAATCGTCTCCAATCAAAGGAAGCGACCAAACTACTTGGAGGGGATACCATCGAACCGAGATGGTTTTCCCCTAGTGTTACTGGAGCAAGAGGAGCACTCTTCTAGAATTCCATCACAGGATTAGGAGGAGCAACTTCTTGAACTACAGGGATGGAAGAATCTTTCTCCAAGTCCAACGAATCTGATGAAACAAGAAGAACATGGGGGGGATGAGATCCACTCTCAACAGAAAGGACTTGATGAACCATAGGCGGGATCAATTTGACTGATTCCACGTCCAATGGTTGGTCGAGAACGGATTCCTGAATTTGAATTTCCGGGGGGGCGGGATCAACTAAGGATGACTCTTGACCGATCGTGGAATCAATTGGTGGAGGACTCAAAGAAAGTTTCTGGTAACCAGTCGGAAGGCAGGGTGCAGAAACAGTAGATTTTTCCAACACTCTCTTGGCTTCATCCATGTACGGAAAAAGGTGAATGGGATGATGCCCTTCACACAACTTACATGGATTGGTAACCTTACCCTATTTCTTATGAGTCTTATCATCACTAGTCGAATATGTGCTACTAATATGACTTCCGGAAGCCAAAGGTAATGGTGGATGACCATTGGAACAAACTTCAAGTACCTTGGGAATGGCAGGGCAGTCTCAAAGAAGGTGGTCAACTTTGCACAACAAGCAATGGAATTTTACATTCCGTGGAAGGTTGGATGACTTCTCGATGGAAGGTCTCTCAGGCACAATAGCCGTAGATTTGGCCTCTCTCTTATTTTACTTCTTCTTCTTCGTCTTATTCTTCTTTTTCTTAGCCACCTGGTTACTAGATCCAAACCTTCACCAGGCGAAGTAGAAGAGGAGGCCGAAGAAACAGGTGAAGAAGGGGAGAGGTCCACCTTAGAATCAACATGGTGCTGTTCAGGTGGAGGTGGTGGTCGAATAGAGATCGGGGCACTCGAGATTAGCGAGGTTGAAAACAACCACACGGGTAAACCAATAGTTAACCCTGGAAGAGACAACGTTGCCATATAAGGAGCACCAACATTCCCAAAAGCAGGAAAAGTGCCAGGATTCCCTTCGGAGGGGATTCCCTAGTTGGTAAACTCTGGAAAGGTTGTCATCAGAAACAATGTTAAAACAACGCTAAGGAAACTAACTTTAACCAGGAATATTTTGTGGACAGTTAATTTTAAGACACTGAAACCAAACTTTTTCGTTTCATATTTTAAGAGTCAAGAAACAAGAAAAAGGTGACTCTATCACTTTTAGGTTGAAACGAGCATGAAAGGACAAGTGCTTGATGATCTTTTCAAATTTATGGAGTCAGTAAATATCAAAACTGACTGCTCAGGTAGTCTAGGTAAAAGGGTGTACCATGTTCCCATGAACTACCATATACACCTTGGTTATAAAATGAAAGAAAAATAAACCAAGGACTTGAAGTACGTGCAAGTAGTCTCCCTTAATGTTGTGTTCGGTGTATCACGGTTACAAGGCAGTAGATTCGGCTTCCTACGGATAAAAGGATTGCAACCTAGAGGGGTCTTCCTTTATATACTCGACGGTATGGGGAGCTCAAGTCCGTACTAGCGTTGTCTGAAGCCAGATGGCAAGCAACAACTGCTAGGTTTAAAGACACCGGAACACGTCTCTAACTTAGACCACTAAATGTTTTGTTAGGTTTCAATGTTCCCTTAGGTTAATTGAATAAATTTTAAGTTGATCTTGTATTTATGTTTCAATTCCAAGGTCCTACCGAATATTGAATCTCACGAATCCCTAAATGAAAGCTACATGCCATGAAATACCATTTCGTTCGATGAAAAGCTATCTACGAGAAATTTTAGGAGTTTCCAAGAGATAGCAAAAAATGAGAACACATAGAAGCATCCACTACAGTACCTGATGAAAGCTAATGAAAATGAGAAATATTTCCTAGAATGCCCAATGCTAGTTATGTGAAATATTTTCCAATTCCAAAATGCAAACAAGAATGCAAGAAATTTTTTTTTTTGATTTTTCAATGTAATAGAGAAAAGAGTGCACTAAATGACATGAAAAATAAACCTTCACACTAGTTCGAGAATGTTAATGTGAGAGTTGAAACAAAACAATTCATTCAACTCAAAAGAAAACAAAACACAAACTCAAACCAATGTTGCAATCTCTCAAATCGAAGAAAGATGTTGAAACATACCCATACAAGCAGTGTAATCTATGCTTGGAGTGACAGGAAGCACAACTGAATGAAAGAGAAAAGACTCATTCCACCAAATGCAATCACTCAAATGGATCAAGTGAGTTGAATGCAATCAGGAAAATAATGAAGGTGGTTGTGAAACAAAAGACCGAAGCTCCTACAAGATGCTTAACATACCAAGGCACTAGAAAACCCTAAGGCTATGATGCTGACAAAAAATGGGAAAACAACCGAAGGAAGGAGGCTATTCACAGTCACAAGCAATCCCAAAACACTCAAATCAAGTCAAGAAAACACCCAAAGAGACAAGTACTGACCAAAAACTCGAAAACAGGGAAAACCCTAACACCTACAGGAAATGGCGCGAATGTCTAGCTATAATCAGCACCAGACAGGGGATGGCACGGGTGTTGAACTAGACACAAGAGCCAGTGGGCGCGACTGTCAGACTGGAAACAACGCCAATCAAGCCAACCCTAGAAAAAGAATTTTTTTGGAAAAACAGAGATTGGAGCACTCAGGATTAGCGAGGTTGACAACAACCACACGGGTAAACCAACAATTAACCTTGGAAGAGACAACGTTGCCATATAAGGAGCACCAACATTCCCAAAAGCAGGAAAAGTGCCAAGATTCCCTTCGGAGGGGATTCCCTAGTTGGTAAACTCCGGAAATGTTGTCATAAGAAACAATGTTAAAACAATGCTAAGGAAACTAACTTTAACCAGGAATATTTCGTGGATAGTTAATTTTAAGACACTGAAACCAAACTTTTTCATTTCATATTTTAAGAGTCGAGAGACAGGAAAAAGGTGACTCTATCACTTTTAGGTTGAAACGAGCATGAAAGGACAAGTGCTTGATGATATTTTCAAATTTATGGAGTCAGTAAAGATAAAAAATGACTGCTCAGGTAGTCTAGGTAAAAGGGTGTACCAGGTTCCCGTGAACTACCATATACACCTTGGTTATAAAATGAAAGAAAAATCAACCAAGGACTTGATGTACGTGCAAGTAGTCTCCCTTAATGTTGTGTTCGGTGTATCACAGTTACAAGGCAGTAGATTCGGCTTCTTACGGATAAAAGGATTGCAACCTAGATGGGTCTCCCTTTATATACTCGATGGTACAGGGAGCACAAGTCCATACTAGCACTGTCTGAAGCCAGATGGTGAGCGATAGCTGCTAGGTTTAAAGACACCAGAACATGTCTCTAACTTAGACCACTAAATGTTTCGTTAGGTTTCAATGTTGCCTTAGGTTAATTGAATAAATTTTAAGTTGATCTTGTATTTATGTTTCAATTCCAAGGTCCTACTGAATATTGAATCTCACGAATCCCTAAGTGCAAGCTACATACCATGAAATACCATTTCGTTCTTTCGAAAAGCTATCTATGAGAAAGTTTAGGAGTTTCCAAGCGATAGAAAATAATGAGAACACACAAAATAATCCACTATAGTACCTGATGCAAGCTAATGAAAATGAGAAATATTTCCTAGAATGCCCAATGCTAGTTATGTGAAATATTTTCCAATTCCACAATGCAAACAAGAATGCAAGCAAAAAATATTTTTTGATTTTTCAATGTAATAGAGCAAAGAGTGCACTAAATGACATGAAAAATAAACCTTCACACTAGTTCGAGAATTTTAATGCGAGAGTCGAAACGAAACAATTCAATCAACTCAAAAGAAAGCAAAACACAAACTCAAACCGATGTTGCAATCTCTCAAATCGAAGAAAGATGTTGAATCATACCCATAAAAGCAGTGTAATCTATGCTTGGAGTGATAGGAAGCACAACTGAATGAAAGAGGCAAGACTCATTCAAGACTCATACCACCAAATGCAATCACTCAAATGGATCAAGTGAGTTGAATGCAATCAGGAAAATAATGAAGGTGGCTATGAAACAAAAGACCGAAGCTCCTACAGGAGGCTTAGCATACCAAAGCACTAGAAAACCCTAAGGCTATGATGTTGACAAGAAATGGGCAAACAACCGAAGGAAGGAGGCTGTTCATAGTCACAAAAAATCCCAAAGCACTCAAATCAAGTCAAGAAAACACCCAAAGAGACAAGTACTGACTAAAAACTCGAAAACAGGGAAAACCCTAACACCTACAAGAAATGGTGCGACTGTCTAGCTGTAATCATTGCCAGACATGGGATGGCGCGGGTACTGAACTAGCAACAAGTGCCAGTGGGTGTGACTGTTAGACTAGAAATAGCGCCAATCAAGAAAACCCTAGAAAAAGGAAAATTTTGGAAAAACAGAGGTCAGATCTGATCCTCCGGGGCTGAACAGGCGTCTTAGACTCAGCAAAAGTAATCAGAAAAGGCAAGCTAAGAAAGCAAAGACCACAAAGAAGACCTAATGGATGAAAGACAAAATCGCACTGATCCCCAGTGGACTCGCCAATTTTTTGGTGAGGTAAATCCCCTCTGCGGACAAAGGCGATCCCACTAGCCCTAGAGTGGGTCTAGACACAAACAAGACACGCTATAACATCAATTCCTAGTTAAGGAATGGATGGAGACTCGATAGATAACTTACTGGAGGTCCTACGTTGTTGTGTCGGTTGAAAGAGTAGCTGCCTCTCGCTCCTGGTTTGACAGATCACGATCCACTCGTTCTCATGCTCGGATACCTGCACATACACAAGAAACAAAGACGATATACAACATACTATTTTACATTCATAACTATCAGTCAGTCGAATAAGACTAAATCAATTGCATCAATAAACATAACACAATGATGGAACCAATACCATAGTTGAGTATATTAATGAAAGGAAGGAAGAGTACAACCAAGCTTCAATGTTGCGGTCTCCTCCAACAGGGTTCTAGCACAGAATGTCTCACAAATGATCATCAGGAATTGGGATGAGGCTCTCTCTACTAAATTCTCCTTGGTTCTACCTTCTCGATAGAAATTACTCAGCTATAGTATCTCTTCTCCAAGTTCAGCTTCTTGGCTATATGTTCAGCTAGCTTTCATAAGGGAGAATGGCTATTTCTATAGAGGGAGAGGGAGAGGTTAGGATCCCTATAATCATGGAAGAGAGACCTATCTTCAAGGAGTGTTCCATGGGAGGAGGAAACCACTACCTAAAGAGGGAAATCTATGGCTCATCAAGTTAACTACTTCCTGTGACTCATCCCTGAGGTGGTTAAAGGAAATTTCCACCTTTGATTTGTTAAAAAACATTCCCAAAAAGGCTGGCGTGGGCACAACAAAGAGACAGAGTGACATATGGCACGGGCTCTATTGTACATCCTCCACACTGGTGTGAGGGGTGAACTAGCTATCCGCACCAAGGCCAAAACATAGGTTTTTGTGGGATTTCTGAGGAAATGTTCAATAGAAGAAATGATGTCCTTATGCAGAAGGAAGCAAGAAGGTGTTTGCGGAGTATGACACTGCTCACAGGTCACAAGAAAGACCCTCCAATATGTGGGGTGAGAGATTGCAGGGACGGTGACAAAATTATGTGTAACAAGGGTCCATGAAAGATATGAGAGATTTTATAATAGTACAGAGAGGTTTGAACGAAGAGGAGACATTATTCCTCCTAAGGACATGGGAAATTTTTTCGGTGGTCCCTTGGATAAATGGGAGATGAACCTTGGAGATAGGATCCACTCGAATATATTTACCTCTTAACCCTTTATAGGCTTTTTGAAAAGCGTTAAGGCCTTAATATCTACTATACCCATTATTCTCAAAAACATAAAGAAGATGGTATTTCTCTGACTCCAAGTGGTTATCGTCAAATATTCTTAGAGCACGAGTAGCAAGAGTGCAAAGAACAATAAATTTATGAGCAGGAAAATGATGAGAACCAACATGAAGATACTTTTCTGTGTGAGCTTTCTTTAGAAAAACTTAGAGAGAAATGGAACCATATTCATTTCTAGACAGAAGGATATCTAAGAATGGCAGGCAGCCATTCAACTTCCATCATGAATTTGATGGAATTTGACTTAGAATTTAGGTGACCAAGGAACATATCTAAATTTTTGCGACCATGGGGCCAAATGACACAAGTATCAACCATGAAACTCTTCCATTTCTTAGGGTGAAATTGAGTTGAGGCTAAGGCCTTCATTTCAAAATCCTCCATAAATAAGTTAGCAACTATAGGAGAAAGAGGGGAACCCATAGAAACCCTCCAAGTTTTATCATAGAACTCTGTAATATTCCTAAAATTAGCATGCAGCTAATGGGAATATTAAATTTTGTTTCTTGCACTTAGTAGGTGAACAAATGGGGGAAAGAGACCCATACTTATCCTGTATTAGCATAAAAGCCCTCTTGGTGTGAAAAGGGGACTTCTTAGTAGCTGGATTTTGCACTTTCCATGTATGAACAAGAAAAGAATCATGTTGATTTAGTCAAGTTGACTAAGTCAACAACGCAATATGGAGGAGTAGCCTTCATGGAGCTACAATGCAATTTTGGAGGGAAAGTGATCACATGGTGTTGGAAACCCTAATAGGTGGGACCCAACGTGAGGAGGCTCACAAACCTTATAAGGAGGAAGATAGTAGAAATTTGAGGTTATCTTATGGATTATTGATTTTGGTCTACTTAGATTATTGAGCATTCTCTCGCTTTTTAGCAGAGTTGCAGTGTTGTTTAGCACAAGGCATTCTTGTTGAGGGATTCCTTCTCCTACCATGAGTGATATCTTGGAGGAGAATTGTACTTCATTTTTCCACATTCAGGCTTGAGGCCAAGCATCCTCCTTAAACTACATCGTTATTCTTGTAGAAGGAAATGCTGTGTTGCAGGGTGTTGCAGTGGGAAGATCACAACACCCCTTTTTTGAGCTTATCTTTCAGAGGAGGGAGCCTCTCTTTCTTTGCAAGATATGTAGAGGAGGTTTCTGAGCATATTGGACATCTTGGCATGTGGCCAAAGCAGTCTCCATCACTTACAGCGTATTTCTCTGAAGGAACTGCGTCACTTTTCCCAGAGTTGCAGTAGCAAGGTTTGAACCCTTGCTTGTGAGCTTGTTCATTGGAGGAAGGGCCAACCCTTATCCCGGAAGGCTCTTTATTTCATTCTTCTTCTGTTATTTGTACATTTTAGCTATATTTATACAGAGCTGTAGTATAACTGTGTTTTTCAGATCTAGATCTACATATATAAACTTTTATACATTGTACTATCATGAAACCCTTGCCGGGTTAATCTTATTTTGTATAAAAAGGAAGGAATCTCCATTTTCTAAGCCATTGGATGATTTTAAATTCCAAATCTGATGTTTATTATTATTTACTGCATAAAACCTCATTAAAATAACACTGTAGTATGCTTCAGTAATTTCTGTTAAGCAATGTCATGGGGTTTGGGCTTATTTGAGCTGCATTGGTTTGGGGAGATATGTTTAACTTGGCTAGAAGAATTTTTTTTTACTCCAATTCTGGATGTGAGCTACATATTGTATATATATATATATATATATATTTATTTATTTATTTATTTATTTATTTTTTGTTTTATTTTATTTATTTATTTTTATTTTTATTTTTTATTTTTTATTTTTCTGAAGAAAACCGTTTTATGACCTATATTGTTGCATTTCCCCACTTTGGAAGGAGTGTATAGGCCATATTCTTGTTTCTGATCATTATTTTGCTGAGTAGATGTTCCTGTACATCTTATGAGCTAATTTACACTGCTATGTGCTTGATTAGCTGAAACTCCAACTTTATAATATCTTAAGATATTCTTACTATTGTAGATTTTCCCTATTTTAGGATATTACAGTGGTATCAGAGCTGCCATCTTGGCTCAACCTGTGGATTTTAGATCCAATCCAAAATATAATAATAATAGGAGATCAGAATGATGGAGAGGATGAGATTACTCTCATCAATTTTCATATCTAAGAAGAGCCTCTCCAAGAAGGTTAAACAGATGAAAGAGGAAAAATGCAATGAAACTCCAAGAGCATTTCAAGAAGGAGAAAGTTGCAGTAAGACCTCTAGAATATTTCAAGAGAAAGAAGAAGACCCATGCACTTCCTATTCTCATAGAGGGAGTGAAGGGCAAGAAGACCACTTATAACATAAAATCCTGAGTGGATATTTGGCAGAGTACAAGTGCCAACCAAGAGCTTTCAAAGAGACTCTAGATCTTCCTCAGTTTATCCTACTAAAAGAAGAGAGGAGGCCATATAGCAATAGGATGGTGAAGGGAAACAGGTTTCTATTGTCCACTTTTGATGGATCATCCATATGTATAGCAAAAGTTTGGGTGATGAAGTTAGAAGCATTTTTCCTACTACATCCAGTAGTGGAAAAAGATGTTGTGGAGATCTCAGTGCTACACTTGGAGGGTAAGACAAGCTCTTGGTGGTTCAGCCATGTGAGTCATGCAAGAGTATCTACTTTTTCAGATTTCACTCAAAGGGTGATTAGAATATTTGACAGTGAGAGATTAGAGAATGAGGAGTCTTCATCCCCGCTTAAGAATACTTTTATCAGCGTTATCACATTCATTAGGGGAAAACCATCCATATCAGCAGTTGGATCAGCCAACACATTGAGTAGAGGAACTCTTGCAGCCATACAAGATGTTCCCAAGACTCACCAAGGTATGCATGTGTTTCTGTTTCCTATCATTTCAGAAAATGTTATGGGAAACCTTGGAAATTTGTCCTCACATGGTCAAGGATCAAAACACATTTCTTAGGTGGAGCAACAAGCTTGCACTGCATTGTGTAACCTTGGTTTAGACAAAGGAGGGATGAACATTCATGCCATTGCACCCTTATTGAGTTGCATGCAGCATGAGGAGTTAGGGTGTAAGATTTTGGAGGGCATAATGAGTGTTTTTCCACTTTCTGGTGATGTTTTACTTTCATCACACTTGGATCCTGTTGGATTCAAGAGGATCATTGATGAGAGGTCTTTCCTAAAATATCTCCAAGGGGTTACATCTCAACTTCCCATGAGGTGTAAGGAGAAATATCTGCTTTGGGATATTGGTAGTCTTCATTGGGAAGATACCAAGGGGGAGGATGATTGGAGGCATCCACATTTGGATGAATGGAGGTGGATGGAGAGCAAGAGGTTGGTGAACCACTTGCAGATCTATGACACAGGGCATCAAGAAGCAAAGCTACACTGGCTACTCTTGAGAGAGTTTGGCCATCTTGGGTCATACCCTTTGTTAGGAGGTATGTGGTGGATGGAGGCATGGCATGACACCCATATGATAGAACAACAAAGAACTTGTTTGTGTGGGGCATCATACAAGACAACCATCATGATCTTACTCTATGGCTTGTATGAGGGAGATATGAGGGAGCAGCAAGAGTTGTTGTTGCTGTGGTTACACTTGAGAGAGTATGAGAAGAATTTTTCCCATACTTATCATGATATTTCGAGAGAGAAGGAGGGCACATTCAAAGTTCAAGGAGGCTACCCTTCAGCATTGAAGGATCATGAGAGGCTTCCATATAGGAAGAAGATCTTCTCACATAGTAGAATGATGGTGGATGGCTTTGGTATATGGGATGTCAAAGGGAGGAGTCATGGAGCCTTATCACTAAGGCCTACAGCGTTGTCACTTGGGAGTATGTTCTTATTGATGGAGTTTTCCAAGAAGAGTATGTATCCCTTCTTTTTTGCAAATTCTTATGAGGATATTCTCATGGGAGGACTCGTTCATGGACCTCACTTTCAGCCTACTCACTATGTATGCTTGTAACTCATTGAAGAACCACTTGCCACATGATATTCTCAAACATCAGTTGGGGAGACTGCACCGTATCCACTTGGAAAACCATTTGTACCATCCAAAATTGCACACAACCTTCAACATTTTTATGATTTGGATGCCATATGGTGATGATGTGTCATTCATCTTGTATGGAATGGTTTGGGTTGGCATGGCTCATGACATTGGAGAGAGGATCCTTGGAGACTCAAACTTCTTCTTGCCACTTGAGGGCAACCATGTTGCAGCCCAAGATCAGCATTCCCTCTACACTTATCATAAGTGGAGAGGTGGACAGCGTGGGGTAGGCCCTCTTGCCAATCATGTTCATCTATTCAGCCCACCTACACTTCATGAGCCAAAGTTGGAGGATATTTTTCATGAGTTGCCATGTTGGAGGGTGACTCATTTTATATGAATGATAGCTTGGGGGTGGAGGTTTCACTTGGGAATGCAAGTTTCCCATGTATTTCAAACTCAATGCCTTGAGAGGACCTTTAGATAGCACATAGTTGTCTCCTTGAGTATTTTACTTTTTCATGCTGATAGCCATTTGGGATATATACCAAATGCTAAATTGTATGCTTGGGAGATACACTATGGAGTTTCATTGTTGAGACAACATCTTATTCTTTGGGAGAGCTCATCACATGAGGATGCTACAGGAAGAGGGAAGGAGACTTTCCATTTCTATCCTTGTAGTTTCTTGAGGACAAGCAACATTTGGGAGGGGAGGACTGTAATATTCCTAAAATTAGCATGCAGCTAATGGGAATATTAAATTTTGTTTCTTACACTTAGTAGCTAAATAAATGGGGGAAATAGACCCATACTTATCTTGTATTAGCATAAAATCCCTCTTGGTTGTAGAAATTTGAATAACTGATATATTATTCACCGAGATTCTCCTGATCACACACTATTTTAGCTTCATGCATAATACAGAATCTCTTCTACCATTGATCATTACATGCGAAAATAAAATCAATTGCATGCACACATTAAAACCACAAACAATCACACATATGAACACAGTATTTAATGGGAAAGCTTAAAGCTGAAAACCCCAACTATCTGTATATTATATGTCATGGAGATCATGTAAAAATCATAGTACAAAGCTCCTCACAAGCTCTCATGCACACCCTCAATTTCTATACACTATCAAGCTAGATCTAGCAAAACACATGCTCCAATCTTTTGCCACTTGATAGCCAGCCTCTATTGCATAATCAATGCTATGGGATGGCTTCATTAAATAGATAAACCACCTGGCTTGTATTGCGCAATCCTCATGGGCTTCTCCACCTATCTGTGTGTTGCAAATAGCAACAGTATAGTCACAACTGATAGTTAACCTGCTCTTTCACCTATTTCTGCACTGGTCTCCACTGAAACTGTCCATGCACTGAAGTTAACTGATGCATTCTTTAGTTGATTATTGAGTTTATAATTAGTGAATTAATTAATAATTAATTCACACCACTCTCACTAATTGTATCAATCAGTTAAACTGAATGCAAATAGCTCAACTATGTTTAGATTAGTTAAACTGAATACAACTCCACTAACTTCCTCAATCAACTCCACCAAACTCTGTCACATGAGTTCTAACTGAAGTATCCATGCAATAGTTCCACATAACCCTCAGGAATAGCGTAATTCCTTCTGTCAGCTCCTGTGCCACATCTGTGCGCTTAACTGAAGTGCTCCAAGAGAATAAGATAATGTTTAGAGTCCAAATATTATTAAGAGCTAATAATATTCGACATATCTATTTTTAGACTGGCAATCTAAAAATAGATTCTGCCCAGTATGTCTAAAAATAGAAGTCCATCTATTTTTTTCCGACTTGACCAACCATCCACAAATAACATCCTGCAACTCATAGAACATGATCCATATGTCTAAAAATAGACATAGTCTAAAAATAGACTTTGCGCCAAAAATAGCCTGTAGGCCCACTTAGTGAAGGTGACTCCTTTCCACTAAGCTCATCATCTTGTTGCAATCTCAACATTGGTGTGAAAAGGGGACATCTTAGTAGTTGGATTTTTCACTTTCCATGTATGAACATGAAAAGAATCATGTTGATCTAGTCAAGTTAACTAAGTCAACAGCGTAGTATGGAGGAGTAGCCTTGATGGAGCTACAATGCAGTTTTGGAGGGAAAGTGATCACATGGTGTTGGAAACCCTAATAGGTGGGACCCAAGGTGAGGAGGCTCACAAACCTTATAAGGAGGAAGATAGCAGACATTTGAGGTTAGCTTATGGATTATTGATTTTTGTCTGCTTAGAATATTGAACATTCTCTTGCTGTTTAGCAGAGTTGCAGTGTTGTTTAGCACAAGGCATTCCTGTTGAGGGATTCCTTTTCCTACCTTGAGTGATCTCTTAGAGGAGCATTGTACTTCAGTTTTCCACATTCAAGCTTGAGGCCAAGCATCCTCCTTCAGCTACAACGTTATTCTTGTAGCAGGAAACGCTGTGCTGCAGGGTGTTGCAGTGGGAATATCACAACACCCCCTTTCTGAGCTTATCTTTCAGAGGAGGGAGCCTCCCTTTCTTTGAAAGATCTGTACAGGAGGTTTCTGAGCATATTGGGCATCTTGGCATGTGGCCAAAATAGTCTCCATCACTTACAACACAATTCTCTAAAGGAACTACGTCACTTTTCCCAGAGTTGCAGTAGCAGGGTTTGAACCCTTCCTTGTGAGTTTGTTCCTTGGAGGAAGGGCCAACCCTTCTCCCGGAAGGCTCTGTATTTCATTTTTTTATGTTATTTGTAAATTTTAGCCATATTTTTATAGAGATGTAGTGTAACTGCATTTTTTAGATCTAGATATGCAGATCTTCACTTTTATACAATGTACTCTCATGAAACCCTTACCGGGTTAATCTTATTTTGTATAGAAAGGAAGGAATCTCCATTTTCTCAGCCATTGGATGATTGTAAATTTGAGATCTGATGTTTCTCATTATATGTTGCATTAAACCTCATTAAAATAAAGTTTTTGTATGCTTCATTAATTTCTGTTAAGAAAAGTCATGGGGTTTGGGCTTATTTTAGTTGCATTGGTTTGGGGAGATCTGTTTAACTTGGCTAGAAGTATTTTTTTTTTTCTCCAATTCTAGATGTGAGATACATATTGTATATTCTAAGGGATCCAAGTCCCATTTCTCACAAATATAGCATTATTTTCTGAATACAGTTGTTTTATGACCTATATTGTTGCATTTCCCCACTTTGGAAGGAGTGTATATGCCATATTCTTGTTGCTGATCATTCTTTTGCTGAGTATATGTTCCTGTACATCTTATGAGATGATTTTCACCACTATGTGCTTGAGTAGCTGAAACTCCAACTTTAGAATATCTTAAGATATTCTTATTGTTGTAGATTTTCCCTATTTTGGGATATTACAAAATCACATTGGAAACTGAAGAAAGTCAAGGTGAGGTAGAGGCAAACTAATTTAGAGGTGTCCTGGTCTAAGATCCATTTAATGAAATCAATGGCTTCCTAGATGGGTATTTTTATAAATAAGGATACAACGTCAAAACTGACTAATAACTCACCCGGTTCCAACCTAATATATTTCCATTCTTTGATAAAATAAGCTAAGTCATTAACATAGGAATCAATGAGATCCACAAGGAGTTTAAGCTTAACGGCTAAGAATTTAGCAAGATGTTAAGTAGGTCCACATAAATTTTCTAATAACTAATTAACTATTATTTCAATAATGACTAGTTTTCGACAGCTATCTATAGAAAATGATACATCCTCACTATTTATTCAATAGGACCGATTATATTTTTCACCTTTTCCTAAGGATGAACCACATTAGATGGTTAGAAATTTCAACCAAATCATAATGATGTGATTAATCCGATAGACATTTATCTACATTGTGGATCATAAAAGTCTGAGATCTAACATTATTACTCTACACAGAAGGGAAATGGTTGATAAGGCTTGTCATTCTGAGTGAGCATGATTACAAGTGGCTAAGAAGAAATCTGATCTTATTTTTATCAAAAAATGTATCGATACATCATTGATTCTGGTTTTTTCTCGTATTTCCCATCGTCTTAACTTTTCTAAAAACAAGTCTATTTTTCTTAAGACTAGTATGGATTTGATTAGATCTGAGATTGGTAAATTAAGGAGGGATATGGAATTTATTTCGTGGAAGATTTTCTTTCTACATATGGATCTGTCGAATAGTATCTCTGGTTCTCTTTGGAATGGATTATATGGTGTTTTGGCCACTAAGGTGCTTCATGTGGAAGGGATCTCAAGGAAAAATCATGCTTTCAAGTTTGATAAACTTTTGTTTTCTCATTCATCGGTTGGTCAGGCATCCTCGAACCAAGGAAGGACCTTGATTAGAAAGGCGTAGATCTCTGCCCTTAGCTCTTGGTTAGGCAGGCATTATTCAGATTCATCTTTGGAATTATCTTCAGCTCAACCCTCTTATGAACCAGTCTCGGAATTGGGCTCGTTTCAACCCTCTTCAGACTCGCTCGTGAACCCATATCCTTTTAATTTTGTGTTCCTCCTTGGCAACATTAGCTTGCTGACTTCGACTTCAGCTTCAACAATGTTGGACGGTGATCAAATTTTGAACTTGGTATTGAAGACATGCAAGATCCCGGACATTGCAGGTGTTATTTCCCCAATGGGTTCTCCGTCAATTTGAGGTGTTATTGCTCCAGTGGATTCTGCGTCAATATTTGGTTGCGTAGACGTATGGACTTCAACTTTTACTTCATCCACGTTAAACGTTGATCAAGGTTTGAATTGCTACGAAATCATAACCATGTGTTTAAATATTAATAACGAGAGAAATCCTCAGCTTGAAGACGGTGGTTGTTCTGTTTTCCAATTGGGTTAGGAATCTTCGCAATATGGCGGGGTTCCTGATTTGATGGTTAATTCTAACATAAATAAAAAATTAATTATCAATAATATTAACAATACAAATAAAGACTTAATTATTAATAATAATAACGATATTTATAATATTAATAATATTATTATTTATAATAATGATTATAATCTTAACGTTTATAATATTAGCTCTAATATAATTAAAAACTTAAATTTGAATTATAATAATTGTTGAGATTGCAACAAGATGATGAAAGGAGTCGCCTTCACTAAGTGGGCCCGCAGGCTATTTTTGGCGCAAAGTCTATTTTTAGACTATGTCTATTTTTAGACATGTGGATCATATTCTATGAGTTTTAGGATGCTATTTGTGGATGGTTGGTCAAGTTGGAAAAAATAAATGGACTTCTATTTTTAGACATATTGGGCGGAATCTATTTTTAGATTGCCAGTCTAAAAATAGATATGTCGAATATTATTAGCTCTTAATAATATTTGGACTATAAACATTATCTTATTCTCTTGGAGCACTTCAGTTAAGTGCAGAGATGTGGCACAGGAGCTGACAGAAGTAATTATGCTATTCCTAAGGGTTAAGTGGAGCTTTTTCATGGATACTTCAGTTAGAACTCATGTGACAGAGTTTGGTGGAGTTGATTGAGAAGTTTGAATGGAGTTGTGTTCAGTTTAACTAATCTAAACATAGTTGAGCTAGTTGTATTTAGTATAACTGATTAATACACTAGTAAAGAGTGGTGTGAATTAATTATTAATTAATTCACTAATTATAAACTCATTAATCAACTAAAGAATAAATCAGTTAAATTCAGTGCATGGACAGTTTTAGTGGAGACCAGTGAAGAGATAGGTGAAAGAGCAGGTTAACTATCAGTTGTGACTATACTGTTGCATATTTGTAACAACCAATGATTGGAGAAGCCAATGAGGATTACGCAGTACAAGCCAGGTGGTTCGAATTTATTTATGAGCCATTCTTTAGCATTGACTACGCAATAGAGGCTGGCTATCAGGTGGCAGAGATTGGAGCATGTGTTTTGCTAGATCTAGCTTGATTAGTGTGTAGCAATTGGAGGTTGTGCTGAGAGCTTGTGAGGAGCTTTGTACAATGATTGTTACATGATCTCTATGACATATAATATAGAGATAGTTGGGGGTTTTCAACTTTAAGCTTTCCCATGAAATACTGTGTTCATATGTGTGATTGTTTATGGTTTTAATGTGCGCATGCGATTGTTTATATTTCCACAATTAATGGTCAATGGTAGAAGAGATTCTGTATTGTGCATGAAGTTAAAATAGTGTGTGATCAGGAGAATCTCAGTGAATAATATATCAGTTATTCAAATTTCTACAATAATGATATAAATAAAAATTTAATGATGAATAATTATAATGATATTTACAATATAAAAAATAATATTATTTATAATAATGATTATAATAGTAATATAATTAATATTAACAACAATAATTCAATTAACCAAATTTTTTTTAATAAGAATGATCGTGATGTTATTAATAATAATACTATTAAGTACAATAACAATATTAGAAATAATAATAATAATTTCTCTTCTGGTATGAAGAATGTCATTAAAATTTTCAGTATTAATTTTGATTCATGTGTGTTCAACCGCCTTAATAAAGGGCTCAATTTTTCCCTAGCCTCAAATAAGATCCCCATTGATGACATTATCTGTAACATTGAGTATGGCATCAAGGATCTTCCAAATAATATCAAGGATACTATTACGCAAGATTGTTCCATTGTTCTTAGGAAGGCTAATCCTCCCAAAATAAATTTGAGCAAGATTGTGTTTATTTCCCTTAAATACCTAAGGGAAAACCCTGATATTGTTATCCTTAAGGTAGAAAAGGGTGGTGCCATAGTCATTATGGATAAATCTAACTATGTCAGCAAAATTATTGACCATCTTTCCAATAGTGGTAGTTACATTAAGCTTAAAAAAAATCCCCTTAAATTTTTTCTAAGGAGGTTTCTCTCGCCATTAAATCAAATTCTTCCTTTAATCCTCTCTCTAGAAATCTTATTGAGGGTAATCCCCTCACCCCTAGGAGTTATGGCCTTCCTAAGCTTCATAAATCAAGGGGTCCATTAAGACTTATTATTAACACAATACGTGGACCCTCTTATCATCTTGCTAAATTCTTAGCCCTGAATCTTAAACCCCTTGTGGGTCTCACTAATTCCTATGTTAAGGGCTCAACTTATTTTGTCAAATAATGGAAAGACACCAGGTTGGAACTGGGTGAGTTATTAGTCAGCTTTGATTTTGTATCCTTATTTACCAAAATCCCCATCGAGGAAGCCATTGATATCATTAAACAGATCTCAGACCATGACACCTCTAAATTAGTTGGCCTCTACCTCTCCTCGACTTTCTTCAGTTTCCAAGATGAGTTCTATGAGAAAACTTGCAAGGTTGCTATGGGTGTACCTCTTTCTCCTATAGTTGCTAACTTATTTATGGAGGATTTTGAAATGAAAGCCTTAGCCTCAGCTCAATTTTGCCCTAATAAATGGAAGAGGTTCATGGATGATACTAGCATCATTTGGCCCCATGGTCACAAAAATTTAAATTTTTTCCTTGGTCACCTGAATTCCTAGTTAGATTCCATCAAATTCACGATGGGAGGAGGCAGATGGTTGCCTTCCATTCTTAGATATTCTTCTTTCTATAAATGAATATGGTTCCATTTCTCACCAAGTTTTTTGCAATAAAATTCACATGGAACAATACCTTCATGTTGGTTCTCATCATTTTCTTGCCCATAAATTTGGTGTTCTTTACACTCTTGCTACCTGTTCATTAAAATATCTGATGATAATCACTTGGAGTTAGAGAAATCTCATCTTCTTAATGTTTTTGAGAATAATGGGTAAAGTAGATCTCAAGGCCTTAAGGCCTTTCAAAAAGCCTATAAAGGGTTAAGAGGAAAATCTACTCGGGTGGATCCTATATCCAAGGTTCATCTCCCATGTCTTTAAGAGGAATAATGTCTCCTCTTTGTTCGAACCTCTCTGTACTATTATAAATTCTCTTGGATCTGTCAATGACCTTATCAACCCTAAGGACATGAAAGGTGTTTACATGGTTCCTAGTTCTTGTGGTACTCCCTATATTGGGGAAACAGGTCGATCCATTAGACAGAGAATCTAGGAGAATGTTGCAAACAATAGACACAATTGGTCCCGCACATCTTCTCTTGCAGAACATGTAGAAAAATCATGTCACCATATATGCATTGAGGAATCCAAAGTCCTTGCTAAGGTTGATCACTTCCACCATCGAAATATTAGGGAGGCTATTGAGATTGAAAGGCATGCTAAGAATCTCAACAAGAATGATGGTTGGAAATTGAGTAAGAGCTGGACTCGAGCTCTCTCTAGGTGAATTTTCCCCCTTGCATTAAGACCCCTGTCACCTTTGGTTTGTTTTCTTCTTTTTGGGTTTTATTCCTTTATCTTTATTTTAAAAAATTTCCTTTAACCCTATTTCTTTAGTATTCTTATTCTTTGTTCATCGTTATAATATATCATTTATTAGACTTTGTATTATAATAAATAAATAAAATTTTGAACCCATTTTATTAAATTATTTATAAATCAAATAATTTTTTTTTAAATAATTTTTTCACCTCACTATTATCCTATTATAATTAATAATAATAAAATTTAAATCATTTTATTAAAATATTTGTTAATAATTTATTCTATATTTTTTTTTCTAAGTTAGACTAAATTCTATTAATGTAACATAATGTACAAGGAGAGTCTTTCCTCTAGAATCACTGAACTAGCCAATTCTAGAGGCATTATATGTCAAAAAATCAAAATAGTGACTACCCCAGATGGGGAAACCAGTTAAAATATAGTTGCCCACAGAGGGGAAACCAACTTCATACAAAAAATGGTTGAGTATTATGAAAGTATTCAGGAGATACAAAGCGACCAAGAAAATTAACATAACTGTAAAAAAATACCTTTTCAAGCTAGGTGTCATTATGTTGAGGTGATGGTTCCTCCACAATGAGGCACTTGTAGTATTCGGAGGAGTAATCTTCATGCATCGTTTGTTGAGCCACTGGTGCTGGAGTTGTGGTAGTGCGAACAATGTGTGCACTGCCCTTGCAGACATCTTCACCTAACCAATCTGAGCTATCACCTTCACTGCTACCGCTTCCACTGCTGCCTTTTCCTTTGCTGCTGGAGGAGGGGGTGCCCTGATTGACTAGAAGGGCTTCAGACTTACGCGAGAGCGGAAGAGGCACCAAGTCTATGGTTGATTTATTTTGCTTTTTCCTCAGGCTATGGCCTGCAGCAGGAGAAGCTTCCTCCTTGAAGCTGATGGTGATGGTGGCTATGAGGCAAGGGTGGTCCAGAGCATAGGTATAGTGGAATTGAGAAGAATTCACATGAGGCGAGAGCAGAAGAGACCGCGTCTCCAAATGAGGCAGAGGTGGAGAGGAATGGCTAGTTATGTAGCAAAAAGCCGAAATTCCATCAGGAGAGAAAGAGCGAGATGACCGTGAAGTGTGACCTCGTCCTTTTCCACTACAAGTTGTAGGGTAGTGGGCGAAATACTCATCATGAGGCAACGAAGAAGACTCAGAACAAATGGACAGAGGAGGACGAGAAGCATCCTCAGGCCCACTGCCTCTTCGGCAACACATTTTGTGCTGCCTGGGCATATTGGAGTTGTTGGGGGCATTGGAAATACGGGTAGGTGGAGAAGGTTGAGCAGAGGGAGCTGTAGGCTGAGGATTCTGAAACCCAAGTGCAGAATTGAAGCTGCAGTAGAGGCTATGAGAGAAATGGTGACCAGGGGCTAGCATAAGGTAACAATAGAGGCTGCATTGCCTCCCTGTGGGCATTCGAGAGCTCGGCTCTAAGACCACAGAGGGGCAAATGCAGCTGGAGGGAGATGGTGGAATGATACAATGTGGAGGAATTTTGAGAAGGTGGTAGCTGCATCGACATTCGAGCATATTAATTACTGAGTGTTGAGACCAGTTGGCTGATATAAATGCCACCAGCTTGAGCCCATGCGTGACCATGTGGCAAAGCTATGTGTCACGTGTTGTGCTCGCCATCCAACTACCCATATCATTCACCCGCATTCGTGAAATAATTTCTTCTATATTATTATTCATTAACCTATTTAATAAAATTTCTAGCAACTAATAAATGTTAATAATTTTCTAATAACTAATGCACTAACTATTTCAATAACGACTAATTTTCAACGGCAGATGCATCCTCACTATTTATTCAATAAGATTGATTATATTTTTCACCTTGTCCAAAGGATGAACCACATTAGATGGTTCGAAACATCGACCAAATCCTAACGATGTGATTAATTGGATAGACATTTATCTACATTATGGATCACAAAAGCCCGAGATCTAACATTATTACCCTATACGGAAGGGAAATCGCTGATAAGGCTCGTCATTTTGAGCGGGATCGATTACAAGTGGCTAAGAATAAATATGATCTTGTGTTTCTCAAAATATGTAGGGATGCATCATTGATTCCAGTTTTTTCTAGTATTTCTCATCCTCGTAACTATTCTTAAAAAAAAACCTATTTTTCTTAAGACTAGTCTGGCTTTGATTAGATATGAGATTGGTAAATTAAGGAGAGATCTGGAATTTGTTTCGCGGAAGCTTTTCTTTCTACCTCTGGATCTGGCGAATGGTATCTTTGGTTCTCTTTGGAATGTATTATATGGTGTTTCGGCCACTAAGGCGCTTTGTGTGGAAGAGATCTCAAAGAAAAAGCATGCTTTCATGTTTGATAAACTTTCATTTTCTCATTCGTTGGTTGGTCATGCATCCTCGAATCAAGAAAGGACCTTGAATAGTAAGGTTTAGATCTCTACCCTCAACTCTTAGGTAGGCAGGATTCTTCATATTCATCTTCGGAATTATCTTCATCTCAGCCCTCTTCAGAACCAGTCTCGGAATTGGCCTCGTTTCGACCCTCTTCAGACTCGTCGGTGAACCCGGATCGTTTTAATTCTTCGTTCCTCCCTGGAAGCATTGGTTTGTTAACTTCAAATTCAACTTCAACAATGTTGGACGATGATCAAATTTCAAACTTGGGCTTGAAGACATGCAAGATCCCAGACAGTGCAGGTGTTATTTCCCCAATGGATTCTGCGTCAATCTCAGATGTTATTGCTCCAACGGACTCTGCATCAATCTCTAGCTACGTAGATGTATGGAAATTGGTTTTTACTTCATCCACGTTAAATTTTTATCAAGGTTCAAATTGTTGCGAAATCCCAGCCATGCGTTTGGATATTAACAGCGAGAGAATTCCTCAGCTCAAAGACGGTGGTTGTTATGTTCTCCAATTGGGTCAGGAATCTTCGCAATATGATGAGGTTCCTGATTCGATGGTTAATTGTAACATAAATAAAAAATTAATTATAAATAATATTGACGATATAAATAAAGACTTAATTATTAATAATAATAACGATATTTACAGTATCAATAACAATATTATTTATAATAATGATTATAATAGTAATATAACTAATATTAACAACGATAATTCAATTAACCAAAAGAACATTAATAAGAATGATTGTGATGTTATTAATAATAATACTAATAAAAATAATAATATTAGTAATAATAATAATAATATAACTTCTGGTATGAAGAATGTCATTAACTTTTCTAGTCTGAGTTTTGATTCATCTGCATTCAACCTCTTTAATAAAGGGTTTAATTTTTCCTTGGCCCCGAAAAAGATCCCCATTGATGACATTGTCTGTAACATTGAGTATGGAATCAGGATCTTACGGATAATATCAAGGAGACTATTAGGCCAGATTATTCCATTGTTCTTAGCAAGGCTAAGCCTCCCAAAAGAAATTTGAGCAATCTTGATTTTCTTTCCCTTAAATCCCTAAGGGACAACCCTGATATTGTCATCCTTAAGGCAGACAAGGGTGGTTCCATAGTCATTATAAATAAATCTGACTATGTCAGCAAAATGATTGACCATATTTCGAATAGTGGTAGTTACATTAAGCTTAAAAATAATCCCCTTATATTTGTTTCTAAGGAGGATTCCCTCGCCATTAAGTCAGATTCCTCCCTTAATCCTCTCTCTAGAAAGCTTATTGAGGGTAATCCCCTCACACCCAGGATTTATGACCTTCCTAAGATTCATAAAGTGGGGGACCCATTAAGACCTATTGTTAACACAATAGGTGGAACCTCTTATAATCTTGCTAAATTTTTAGCCCTGAAGCTTAAACCCCTTATGGGTCTCACTGATTCCTATGTTAAGGACTCACCTTCTTTTATCAAAGAATGGAAATACATCAGGTTGGAAACGGGTGAGTTATTAGTCACCTTTGACATTGTATCCTTATGTACCAAAATCCTCATCTAGGAAGCCATTGCTGTCATTAAACGAGTCTCAGACCAAGGCACCTCTAAATTAGTTGGAATCTTCCCCACCTCAACTTTCTTCAGTTTCCAAGCCGAGTTCTATGAGAAAAATTACGGGGTTGCTATGGGTTCCCCTCTCTCTCCTATAGTTGCTAACTTATTTATAGAGGATTTTGAAATGAAGGCCTTAGCCTTAGCGTAATTTCGCCCAAAGAAATGGAAGAGGTTCATGGATGATACTTGTGTCATTTGGCCCCATAGTCCCGAAAAGTTAGATCTGTTCCTTGGTCACCTGAATTCCTAGTCAGATTCCATCAAATTCACAATGGAAGTTGAGGTGAATGGTTTCTTGCCATTCTTAGACATCCTTCTTTCTAGAAATGAATATAGTTCCATTTCTCACCAAATTTTTTGCAAGAAACTCACAAGGAACAATACCTTCATGCTAGTTCTCATCATTTTCCTACTCAGAAATTTGGTGTTCTTTGCAATCTTGCTACTCGAGTTGTAAGAATCTCTGACGATAACCATTTAGAGTCAGAGAAATCCCATCTTCTTGATGTTTTTGAGAATAATGGGTATAGTAGATCTCAAGGCCTTAAGGATTTTCAAAAATCCTATAAAGGGTTAAGAGGAAAATATACAGGATTTTCAAAAATCCTATAAAGGGTTAAGAGGAAAATATACTCGGGTGGATCTTATCTCCAAGTTTCATCTCCCATTTATCCAAGGGAATACAAAAAAAATTGCCCATGTCCTTAGGAGGAATAATTCTCCTCTTCGTTCAAACCTCTCTGTACTATTATAGATTCTCTCAGATCTGTCAAGGACCCTATCGACCCTAAGGACATGAAAGATGATTACATGGTTCCTTGTTCATGTGATACTCCCTATACTAGGAAAACAGGTCGATCCATTAGACAGAGAATCCAGGAGCATGATGCAAACATTAGACACAATCAGTCCCACACATCTTCTCTTGCGGAACATGCAGAAAAATTGTGTTACCATGTATGGATTGAGGACTCCAAATTCATTGCTAAGGTCGATCACTTCCACCATAAAAAGTTTAGGGAGGCTATTGAGATTGAAAGACATGCTAAGAATCTCAATGTGGATGATGGTTGGAAATTGAGTAAGAGCTGGACTATGACTCTCTATAGGTGATTTCTCCCCCTTGCATTGAGACTGTTGTCGCCTTTGGTATATTTTCTTCTTTTTTGGTTTTATTCCCTTATCTTTGATTTAAAAATTTTTCCTTTAATCCTATTCTTTAGTATTCTTATTCTTTGTTTATTGTTATAATATATCATTTATTATCCTTTGTATTATAATGAATAAATAATTTTTTGAACAGGTTTTATTAAATTATTTATAAATTAAATAATTTTTTTTAATAAATTCTTTATCTCGCTATTATCCTATTATAATTAATAATAAAAAATTGAATCATTTTTTTTAAATATTTATTAATAATTTCTTCTATGTTATTATTCATTAACCCATTTAATAAAATTTCTTAACAATTAATAAATTTTAATAATTTTCTAATAACTAACTAACTAACTATTTCAATAACGACTATTTCTGGGCAATGATGCATCCTTACTTTTTATTCAATAAGATCGATTATTTTTTTCACCTTGTTTTCAAGATGAACCACATTAGAAAATCGATTATCTTTTTCATCTTGTTTTGAAGATAACCACATTAAATGGTTTTAAATGTAAACCAAATCTTAATGTCATGTTTAATCCAATAAAAATTTGTCTACATTATGAATCACAAAAATTTGAAATCTAATATATTAAAATATATATTATATATAATACAAAGCTATAAAATTGTTTTATTGTAAATACATATGTAATAAAATTTGTTTTTAAACATTTATATATAAACATTACATGGTAAACATAATTAAATTCAAACATGATAAATGGACATTTTAAATATGTTTAATACCTGGGCTAAACATATTAAACAATATATATTTAAAGAGGGCCAAAATCCAAAAACCTTTTGTTTCTTAACATAATCATATGGATATATATTAACAATTATGTAAAGGTGAATGAAATATATTAACGATCATATTTGGGCTCACACGTTGTTGAAATATGGTTACGGAAATTTTTGAGCATTTGTATTATAAATAATGGTACATAACTCAATTAACCTTTCACGTTGACATTAAATCCAAGGGGCTTCAACATTGTAAATATGTTTAATACATGGGCTAAACATATTAAACAATATATACTTAAAAAGGGCCAAAATCCAAGTTCACACTGAATCAATGACATTGCCATCTCCAAGCTCACACTGAATTTTCCATGATATCATCACACTTCAAATTTTCCAAAGTTGGCTGGACAATTATGAAGGTACTCTTAATCCCGCAAATATTCTTTTGGTTTCCCTTGATACGCTACCAATTCCCACGACACAATCGCGCCAGAAATCTCCGCTACGTCCACATTACCACATTAAGTCCATCGATCCACTACATTTATGATCATTTTGAACTTTATGTATCCATTGCGATCCAGTAAAGCAATAATGAGATTTGAAAAATTGGTTATAAAATAGCACATTGATGCCATGTAACAAATAAAATCTATGATATATTTGCAACAAAACGTGGAGTTTAAATAAAGTAAACATATTATAATGAATGGGTTTTGCAGTAATTACAAAGGAAAGAACAAAGGAAACACCGTATCAAATATCATTGCTCAACACTAACAGATCCCAGGTTATATTTATTCAGTGTTTGACGTATCGAAAAATAATCCCAAGTATCTAGGCGACTGGATCAAGGTCGCTGCAACGAGACTCAAATCCCTACCATATTAGTTATCAATCAAAACATAATGATGATGATGATGCAGAAGGAAATAATGGGAACATCATTTCAATGAATTAGGAGTAATGGAGCTGCAACAAAGATGGATAGTAGCGATGATCTCCAAGTCACCATCCTCCGCTACATATGGTGTAACCAAAGATAGAATTAACAAAAAAGTGCTTTCAAATCATCTAGATCACCATCAATTTTGGGCATTGTTAGAGGTTTCACATAATATATTTTTCGGAGAATAATCTTTGTTGGAGGGATCAAAGTGAAAATGGAATTATAAAAACTCTATCTCAAGCTTTGTACATAGGTTTGAATCCACATAACAAGGGATTTTTATTTGCAATCTTTCTTCTTCTTTTTTTGGTAGGGAGGAGGGCATTTGCACTATTGTAATGTAAAGAGACTTTTATTGCAAAGAGGCAGAACAATTTGGTTTTGAGATGGAGGTATGTTTTTTACTTTTGTATATATTTTTTTCATGGAGCTAGATGCTCTTCAATGATTGCACGTGCATGTTTGTAATGAATTTTTGGTTATATTTTAATAAAATTTCAGTCCAATACAGTATTGTCTGAGTTTGAATTTATATGTTGCATCCAGATTTTACCTAGATGATTTTAATTTTATTCTAAGTAGTATATCACTCTTCGATATTATGCACTCTTCTTTTGTCAATTGTAGTATGTTATTGAAGCCTTACATGAGTTATTTCCAAGAAACTGAATAAGATTAAAATTAAGTTTAATTCACTAAAGTAGAGATGTAATGAATAATAATTTTTCGCTGTTATTTTGATTTTATTTATATTAGTTAAAACTAACTTTTTCTTTTAAAAAATGCAAATTATATGATAAATTATGCTCAAGTGAATCCACAATTGTAAGTGGAATTGCTTTAATAACTATTTATTAAAGCATACATACCTTCATAAATTCTTTAATCTTTTGTGGGTTTCAAATTATTTTGGAATTTGCACTTGAACATTAACTTTGGGTTCAATCATAAGAAATTTTTTTTTCCCTTGATTAGTCAATTTGTTTGGATTGGGAGAGGGATGCCCCATTCCAACTAGTGACAAGATTATTTCTTTTTTTCTGCATTTTAGAATAATTTGGCATCTACATTTTAGCTTTGCATCAAGTCCTCTTAAAGAGGAAAACTCATTGTTAAGTGGTTTTGATCAAGCCCAAACCTATCAAACCTTTGTGTTGATATAATTTAATTTTCATTATTAAAAAATTAATATAAAGAAGTTGTAAAATTATTTTATATTTTGTATATATTAATTTGTCTATTTTATTTAAGATTGTTTAACCTGGATAGTTTTCTAATTCTTTTCTTTGTAACATTTACTTTAATATTTACTTTAACAATTGAGTTAGAATTAATAAGGTTGAAAAGCTAACCTATTATAATTAGAAATAATTTTAGAAGCTACATTTAACTAGATTAGATAGTGAAAATTAGATAATATAATATTAACTAATTTAGCTTTAGTAGAATACTAAAGTTTGAGGACTATCCGTGTCTATTATAATAATAAAGTAGATAATATAGAAGTAATAACATAGTTATAGATTAGATAATTAACACTATATCATAGCTTAACATTAACCTAAGTCTATATTATACTAACATTGGAAACTTATTTTAGCATATATTAATGACTCATATAACATTAGTATTAGGATAACGTTAACACATTAATTTATGTAAATAAATATCTTAGTTATGTTGTACTAATTCCCCTTTCAGATTTTTAAAAAATGTCTTATATGTGCTTAAGGGTTCAAGTTCTCTTGCAAGTTATTGAGTCTCATGAGTAATTTTCATGTTAATTTTATGAACATTATAACATAAAAGAAAGATTGAACAACACCAAATAAAAGTACAATACATCACCATACAACACAACAACATAGGGATTTGATGAAGGAGTTCACCCCTCCTGGGCTACATTTCCTTGGTCAAGCTTCCATTCCTTGGGCCTCTATAGTATGCTCAAATTTTCAAAATGATGTGTTTAAAATGATTTTTTGCTCCTAAAACCTGCACCAATGAGTTCATAATTTCCAAAAATTATCATCTAGCCTCTTTCTACTCCTGATTTGGTCAAAAAATCCAAAATTTATGACCATCTCCAGTTTTTCCACAATTTCTAGCCTAAATTTAGCTAACTAGAGCTAAATCCGGTTAGCTGGCGCTAAAACTGGCAGTTCCTCCGAATTTGGTGGACCGTCAAACTAATCCGCATTAAACCAATTAAGCGCAGCTAACACTAATTAGCATGGTTAATCCTTTAAGCTCGTGCTTAGTGGATAATACTGATTAGCATTAATAATTAGGATTAGGAGTAATTCAATACAAGTTAATGTTTTAATCGTGCAATTAAGGTTAAGCTCTGTCGGTTCTCCGCCAGGGTTCTGGAGCCATGGTCGTATGTTAGGGGTTGGCCCCCACTTCTGCCGTCGACAAAATAGTTCAAACATAAATATATGTGGAACAATATGTGTGTTAAGAACTATGGTATGGTGTATTGGTAGTTGGCGTGCGTATTGTGTGGGAGTTCGCGAGGTCGAACACCAACACCTCTTCCTGAACTTGTAACAAAATTTTGCTCCATCATTGGCAGGGCACGTGGTAGCCCTAGGCTGCACCATGTGTCCTCTCCCCATTAGCCTGACTTTCAACCACTAATATCCTGCCACGTACCCAATCATTCGAACTAGTAAGATACTGCCACTTGGTAGTCCCACACTAGCCAGAGGAAAATTGATCGAATTGACCCAACCCAATTAGCATACCATGTCAACAGTACGGACTGTTGACTGGGCTCCATGTCATCATTTTTTTTTCCTATTTTTGCAAATGGACAAAACTCATTTCTGGGAGCATACAAAGTCCATTTCGCATGAAACAAAGTGTGTAGGATTCAGAACAATGAGAACTATGTAGCCATTTAGGTTTCGAGCCATTCTAAAAATTTTGTTTTTTGAGCATAAAACTGAGCACCTGATCATTAATATAGTTGTACATTAACACTAACAATAAGTTTTAACTTGACATAGTAACAAATAGGCTAGTATAATACATCTAGAATAGACTAACACGTACATTGACATAGGTTAACCCTAGGTGTGTTTTAGCTGAGTCATTAATTCAACTTAAGGATTTACTTCTTTGCAAGATCTTTGCAAGAAGGTGGATATGATATTTTTCTTCCTGTTGGTAATAAATATAAACCCCACAAGTTAGTAGGTATGGAAAGAGGGTAACTGGACCCAATTGAACCAGTTGGAACCACCATTCCAAACTAAAAGGGAGCTTATTTAAAGTCCTGGATGGATGGTCTCCCCTGATGTTGATGGAGGACATTTTTACTCATAAAAATAACCTATCAGAGACCATAAGATTTCAGTTGCACCATTTTCCTACCACATCATTTGTCAGATATTATTCATTGTTGTTTTATTCGTTTGTGTACACTCATGTGGATGAGTTCAAGTTCCTGGGTCTCAGTTTGGTTGCTGGTAACAAACAGATGAAATATGTGTTCAAATGGGATGTTTATGTTAGGAAGAGGCCATATTTTGATAGTTACTCTCAGCTTATATGCACTTATATGGCCATTTCATATAATATTATCCATGTTGTCCCCCCCCCCCAGAGTTATCCACTGACAAAAGGAGATTCTCCATCTTAGTAAATACACCAGGGCAAAGGATTGGTAACGTTTTGAGTATCACATAGAGCTCAGGGTCTATGGGTGTTAAATCCCTCCTTACCACTTATATGTGTTCATGCCCAAGAGGATATTTTCTTTGGAATTCATCAGAAAAAGCCTCAATGTGGACCAAGTCCACTTTGTCCTTGCAAAGAAGGGATATATGTTTAAATTGGGAAGGCCCATGGGGCCTTTTATTGTCAATTCCAGGCAGGCCTTCAAGGCAGTTGAAGCATTACTCAGAAAAAATGAATTTTGACCTAGGGGATGTATGGAATTATTACCCTCATGGTGTCATTGCCCAAAGAAGGGAGAAGATAAAGGCTTCTACCTATGATCACGAATCAATGCCTGAGATCGAATGGAAATCAAACCATGATTCATGACCTATGAATACATAGATGGAGATTGAGACTCCAATAACCAATGAAAAATCACATAAGAGGACCACAGAACAAATTGGAGATACAAAGATGAAGGATGTGCATGTAGGTAAAAGGGAAAAAACCAATGAGACATAAGAAGAGGAACTTGAGGCCAAGTTAGTGGAAACAAGGCCAGATCAACCAGGTTTCCAAGTGAACTTAGAGGATCCATCACAGGCTGTTGCTTCATCCTCTTCAGGGGTAGCTATTTTAAGTGCAAAGGGAAGTGAACTTGTGTTTGAGTCAAGTTGGCCTACTGGAAAGGCCATTGAAGAAAGAAACAAAAAGGTGAGGGAAGAGATGCAACATAAAATGGCATCTCACTCAATTCCATACCAGACCAGACTGTTGGATTCTATGGATTTAGAAAGAAATAAAATGAAGTTCTCACTACATCATCCACTACTACATTATTTTCCTTCAATTTCCCAGTTCAAATCCTTGGATGTTTCACTGGATTTGACATGTGTTTTCTTGCTAGATAAGATAAATTTCCACAGGAAGGTTGGAGAGATGTTATATAGTGAGCTCAATAGGAATCCAATGACTATCAACAAGGTTGAGAAGCTGTTCAAAAAATCTGCAACCAGGTTAAAGCAGGAGAGAGCCAACTCCAAGGCCCTCCACATGAAGAATGAGAGCTGATTGTGAAGCTAGGTGTTAATCCAGAAGAAAAAATTGCCTTGGAATCCCTCCTTCAAAGTTCTCAAATAGAAATCTAGGAGCTAACACTACAATAAAAAAGGACATTGGTGAGGGTCATGCTTGTGACAGACCTTTAAGGTCTGTCACCAATGTCACATATGGTGACAGTCCTTGAAAAAACGTCTTTGTAAGTTTATATAGTGATGGTCCTTTAAGGTTTGTCACCAAAAAGGCCCATGACTAATTCTCTCTTTGGTGACACTTCTAGTGATGAACTTTTAATGACCCTCACAAATGCTCTTTTTGTTACTTTTGGTGACAGTAAAAAAACGTTCGTCATCATTAATCATTCCAATGAGTTTTTGATTATGATATGTGCCTATTAATATATTTTTTGTCAAAAGATCACGATTTAAGACCATTATTGTGGAGTCTTTCTTATAATATTTCCAATGACATAGTGGTTAGAGTCAGTCAATTTGTTAAGAAGTAATTAGTGTATATCATTTCCCTCAAGTAATGACTAGACGAATAGAGTTTTCCTATGAGTCAACACATGATTCATATCTATTAATTTTATTATCTAGAAAATTCCCTTTAGATAAAGTTCCACTAATGTGTGTAGGAAATATATTATTTAATACTTAATCAAACTCTGTCAATTCAATTAATGAGAAAGACCTAACACTCCTCAATAATTTGGGCACACCTTAAATTAATTCTTTGGCACACACTAACATTTCTTAGCACCTCGCATGTCTTGGAACATCTTGTCATGACACTGACGTCCAAGCACATGGTGGCATGCACTAGCACAACATAGAACTCTCCTAGCATGTGTTGGCATGCATGTAGTCCCTAGCATTCCCTAGAACACCTTGGTTTCATGCGTTGACATACATTATCACTTGGAACACAATGTCACTTGGCATGTATTGGGACCTATTATTAGTGTGCCTAGCATGCCCATTTTGAAAAATATAAAGTACCAACTTATTAACCCTCTTATGTGTTAATTTCCTTGCATTTTAGTTTGGTTATTCTTTTTGTTTCCTTGACACTTCTTCACACATATTGACATACCTAGGCACCCTGAACATCCTTAGCACCTGGCATGTATTGGCATATCTTGGCACTATTTGGCACATATAATCAGCACACCCTGGAACTCCCTAGCACACTTTGGCACTTCTTTGCATGCCTTACCAGTGCTTTGCATATATAGCTTTTGACTCCCTCGTTGGCATGACAACTAGCACTCATTAACACTGGTCCCTAACACATGTTCCTCATACTCATTAACTTCCATGAATTTGACCTGGTGCTCCCTTCATGTTTTTTCCTAGTACTCCTTAACACTCCTTAACATGCATTAGAAATCTCTAGCACACCTTAACACTCTTCAACATGCCCTTCCACTTCATAGCATTCATAACACTCCTTCACACATATTAGCACTTGGCACATGTTGGCACTTGGAAATTCTTAGCATGTATGGAATACGTTGAGATGCCTTGGTATTATTTGGCATGGTTTAATAGTAAATTCATTTGAGTTAATTTTTTAGAAAGTAGATGAGAAGAAACAAAGGAAGACTTTTCACTTAGAATGCACTAATAATTTGCACTTGGCACCTATTGGCGCCTACTGTTGGTGTGCCTAGCATGCCCCTATTGGAAAAAGTAAATTGATGACTTATTAACTCTTTTATGTATTCATTTCCTTGTATTTTAACTTGTTTCTCCATTTTGTTTCCTTCACAGTCCGTGGCACGCATTGACACACCCTTACACATATTGGCATGCCTTATCACTTGGCACATTTTAGCATGTTTGACATGCCTTCACACTATATGGCACATATTAGCATTCCCTAGCATGCCTTCGCACTCATGTCCTCATAGCTAGCCTTTACATTTTTTCATGGCTTGGGAACTCAATTAAGTCCTTGGCTACTGTAGTTCATGTGACAATATTGGCTTGCTTTTACCACAAAAACTTGACCAATTGCACCTACTACAAGTAGATTGTGCCTTGTTCACCTAAGAACTTCCTATAACTCATCTTATGCCACTCATGTCCAAGCTCAACTTGTCCCACTTAACTAGTTACCAAGACAAGGATTACATGATATAGCCATGGCCATAAAACAACTAAGAAACATAGCTTACTCAAGAAATATTTCACATGTATGTTCAGTTCATATAAATAGTAGAACATTAACTGAGAATTTTCAAGAACCACAAGATGCACAAGGCACACAAGTTATAAGTTGACACAAGTCGAGTGCCCCATAAATTATACACAAAAATGTACAATATGCAAATATCTAGAATAGTTTAAAACAAGAGCATGTAGCCAAAGTGTGCCACATCTCATTTTAAAAAAATAGCCAAAGGAAAAACAATGTTGTGCCTAGCACAAAGTGATTTCCCTTTGTCTAAAACTGCTATGTTGAGCCTCATATAACAATCGTAGGCTTGCCTCCTGTAAATTATATTCTAAACTTCTCCTAACACATTTCGTCCTTAGCACACTTGAATTCACTGACACTCCCTCCCACTCACTCTTATTCATTCGTTTCCATGAATCTTGACCTAGTTATCCCTTGATATGCCACATAACTCCCTAACACTCTAATTCAGTATGCATTTACATTGTTCGAAATGTGTTAGCATTCCTTTTCATTCCTTTTCATGCCCTGACCCTCCCTAGTTATCATGCCCTCACAACTACACTTAATTGTCCACTTGGGAACCCATCCAAGCCCTCACTTGACTACAAGAGCTTAACCAAGTTACGGTTACTACAACTAGACTATGTTTTTGAATTGTGTAGCTTGGGAGGTCCTCCACAAGCCTAGTTAGATGGGTTTGTGTGAGTTTGGTCACAAAAGGCTTTGTGGGAAAAGAAGCCAAACAAAGGGATTTTGGACCCAAGATGGGGTTTAAAATATAAAATAAAATTAAAAATGGAAATTAAAATTTCCTAAGGTCTAAGTGGATAAAACCCGTAAGTTCTATAGGGTTCCAAAGAGGTGGAAAAACCATTTAAGGAGACCATAGGATGAAGGAAAGAACATCAAGTGAGAAGGATCTCATTTTATAAATGGGGCGAAGAGAGATGTAGTCATAAAGAGGCCATGATCATTAGCATGTCGAGAATTCATTAAGATACCTCGATACGATTTGGCATGGTTTAATATTAAATTTACTTGAGATCAATTATTGGAAAGTAGAAGATAAGTAACAGAGGATGATTTGGCACTTAGAATGCACTAACACTTGGCACTTGACACTTATTTCCACCTAGTGTTGGTGTGCATAACATGCCCCTCCTGGAAAATGTAAATTGATGGCTTATTAACCCTATGATTTTTTCATTTCCTTGTAGTTTAACTTGTTTCTCCTTTTTGTTGCCTTGATAGTCCCTGACATGTATTGTCACACCCTTGCACATCTTGGCATGGCTTAGAACTTTACACATCTTAGCATATTTGACATGCCTTCGAACTATCTGGCCCATGTTGGCATTCCCTAACATGCCTTGGCACTCATGCCCTCACAACTAGCCTTACATTTTTTCACAAATTGGGAACCCAATCAAGTCCTTAGCTATTGCAGTTCATGTGACATTGGCCTACTTCAGCCATAACAAATTGATCAATTGCACCTACTACAAGTAGATTGTGCCTTTTTCACCTAAGAACTGCCTATACCTCATCTTAGGCCACTCATTTCCAAGATGGACTTTACCCACTTAATAAATTACCAAGACAAGGATCACATCTAGCCATGGCCATAAAACAAACAAGCAACATAGCTTACATAGGAAATATTTCACATGTAAGTCCAGTTCATATAAACAATAGAGAATTAATTGAGAATTTGTAAGAACCAAAGGATACACATGACACACAAGATATAAGTCAGCACAAGCCAAGTGCCCCAAAACCTATACACAACAATGTACAATATGAAATTGTCTAAAATAGTTTAAAACATGACCATTCTGCCAAAGTGTGCCACATGTCATATAAAAATAATATATAAAGGAAAAATAGTATTGCGCCCAACACAAAGTCTCCCTTTGTCTAAAATTGCTTTTTCGAGCCCCTTATCACAATCGTAGGCTTGCCTCTTGCAAATCCTATTATGAAATTCTTCTAACACACTTCATCCTTGGAAAACTTGAATTCACTGACACTCCCTGGCACACACTATTAATTGTTCATTTCCATGCATTTTGACCTAGTTCTCCCTTGTGATGCCTCGACACTCCTTAACACTCCTCACCATGAATTAATGTTGTCCAACATGTGTTACACACATTTTGATTCCTTGGCATGCCCTAAACCTCCCTGATTATCATGCCCTCACAACTACCCTTACTTAATTTTCAACTTGGTAACCCAACCAAGTCCTCACTTGATTATAGGAGCTTGACCAAGTTATGATTATTACAACTAGACTATGTTGTTGAATTGTGTAGCTTGGGAGGTCCACAAGCCTAGTGAGATGGGTTTGTGCGAGTTTGGCCACAAAAGGATTTGTGAGAAAATAACCCAAGCAAAGGGGATTTGGACCCAAGATGGGGTTTAAAATCTAAAAGAAAATTAAGAAGAAAAAGTAATATTTCCTAAGGTCTAAGTGCAAAAATTTCGTAAGTTTTAGAGTGTTCTTAAGAGTCCTAACTAGGAAAATATTTTTAAGGAGGCCTTAGTATGAAGGCAAGAACATCAAGTGAGAAGGAGATAATTTTATTAAGGAGGGAAAGAGAGATTTATTGCTAAAGTAGGTCGAGTTAGAGGGTTGAGTAAACGTTGCTAAAGGGAGGCCATGATCATCCACCAAGAGTAAGATCATCATGTGAGGGTTAACAAGAATGTCACATACCTTAATGGGTTCAACATAGGAAGTAGGATGGCATATTCTTGGTTCTATTATGGCAATCAAACTTAAGAGAGGTTGTTCATGAGAATTTGGGCATGTGATTTCATTGGTGTTTCTGTGTGAAGGCCACATCAAATTTTGAAATAGTAGAGAGGGTTGAGACCCTACCTTGTGGTGGTAAGTAGGTTGAAAGGTCTATGATAAAGACCAACACAAATGGAGGAGGGTATGCACTATAATTTAGGGCCACAACAGAAGTGGTCACGGGTGTAATATTGACTGAGGTAACCATAGTTTTAGGGTAGTAGAGATCTAAAGTTCAGATCAAGATTCAGTCAAATAAATGCCCATAATATATGGATCCATATGAGCTAGGATGAGTCTCTTATGGAGGAAATAGTTGTTGTTTTTTCTATGGGTGGATAGGGTGTGTTCTAAAGAAATTAGAATAGAAGTATAATTCCATATTTAGGGAGGTTTCCCAGCATGTTAAATCCATAAGGTATGCCATTAATACTATGACAAATCTGCATAGAAGAAGAGGGGTTGTGACCCTTAGAGAGAGGTTTATATCTACAATATATACCACAAATTTGGAAGATGGTTTGCAGAAGTATGTGCAGAGATAGAAAATACAAAGGAAGGTACAACCTGAGTAGAAGATGGAGCAGAAGAAATTTTTCATATGAGGAATGGATTGACATGAAGAGGAGTTTATTTTGGTGGATTATCCATAGAGTTTTGGATAAATATCTAAAGCAACCTATAAACATTTAGCCAATGGATTGTCAATGGATGATTTGTGACCCTATTTCAATCATCTAAAATTGTTTAGAAGGATGATAAGATGAGTAGTTCAGATTTGTTCATATATTGGACAACAAACAAATTGGTACACAAGAATAATTATTTTGAGAGGACTCAAATCACTATTAGGTGGAATATCTGAAGAGCCCTAGATGAGGGAAATGTTGTGGGCACTAGATCAGTAAGATAATTTATTGTGGTTGGGAAAATCGATGGCATTCCAAGTACAATTGGAGGGTTGTTAGGTTACTGTCAAAGAAGAGCTCTAAGTCTTGTACTTGTGAAGGAAAAAAATACTGGTAGAAGGGTAGGTGTATTGGGCCTAAGGACGTGCATACTTTGAAGGACTAAAGTAGCAGTCAAGTGGGCTAGCCAACTATCCCTAGTTCACTGTATTGCAGAGGATTGTGTCATTGAGAAGAAGGGAAACATTCATATCCCTAAACTTGTCATCTTGGAGCAGCAGATGGAAAAATTGGGAAAACCAAAGAGTTGTTCACAATGGAGTTGTGAACAATTGATCGAAAACCCTATGTGTTGCATATTTTAAAGGAAAAAATAGGTAGATAGAGGGATAAGTTTTTTGAGACGAGTTCAGTAACCTAAAGGAGTTGAGTTGATTAATAAAGGCAGATTAATGGGTTGCATAATGGGAGGCAAGAGGACCTGTGTGATGTGTTCAAGACATGTGGATTGAAAGGGCTATGTGTGGCCACCATCAAAAAGTGGGTCAAGTGTTGTCTTGTTAAAGGTAGATTAGTTGTAAAAGGACTAACACCAAGCCCTAGCTGTATTCCTTGTATCAATGTGGTTGTAAAGGAACATGATCCCTGGTACAAGAGCTCTAGCCTATTCTATTATAGTTTGTAATTGAATGAAGAACGGTCTGAAAAAGTTAAAAAATTTCATTTGCACTATTTGATTCCTTGATGTGTGTAGATTTCATTGTGAAAATTAGATGGTTTGTGGAACTTGAGTCTGTTTGCATCAAATATTCTATGACCAAACCCAGATTCTCATGTGTCGTGGAAATTCAACATAAGCCTTTTTCACCTAAGAACTACATGTAACTCATCTTAGACTACTCATGTCCAATCTCAACTGATCCCACTCAAAAAGTCACCAATACAAGGCTCATCACATCCAACTGTGATCGTAAAACAACTAAGCAACATAGTTTACATCTTGATATTCCATAACACCTGACATGTCTTAAATTCCTTAGCATTATGTGGCATGTGTTAGAATCCCCTATATTCCTTAACATGCTTTTACACTCCCTAACAAACCCTAGCACTTCCTAACATGCCATGGTAGTTTAACATACCTTATCATTGCCTAGTATATAACCTTGTCACTCCCTCCTTAATAAACCTAGAACTCATTGACACTCCCTATCACACACTCTTATTCATTCATTTCCCTGCATTTTGATCTAGTGCTTCCTTATGTTTACCTGAAACTCCCTAACGCTCCCTAGCATGCATTGGCACACCCTAACACCTGGAACATCTTGGCATGCTTCCCTAGCACACATTGGCACACCCTAACACCTGGAACATCTTGGCATGCTACCCTAGAACTCTAGCATTCCTTGGCACTACCTAGCATACCTTATCACTCTCTCCTTAGCACATCTAGAGCTCATTGAAACTCCCAGTCACAAACTTGTATTCGTTCATTTCCATGAATTTTTACCTACTGATCCCTTGTGTTTCCATATCATTCCTTAACAATCCTTGGCACGTGTTGGTACATCCTAGCAGCTAGGACATCTTGGCATGTCACCTTGGCATCTAGCACGCCTTAACACTTCCTAGCATACCTTGTCACTCCCTCCTTAGCACACCTAGAACTCATTGACACTTCCAATCACAAACTATTATTTTTTCATTTCCATGCATTTTGATGTAGTGCTCCCTTATGTTTCCCTGACACTCCTAGTTAGAACTTCCTTGCGTGCGTTGGCACATCTTGGTTGCATGCCACCATAGCACTATATCATTCCTTAGCATTGCCAAGCATGCCTTTTCACTCCTCCTTAGCACACTTGGAACTCATTGAATCTCCCTGTCACACACTCTTATTCATTCATTTCCATGCATCATGATATAGTGCTCCTTTATGTTTCTCTAGCACTCCCTAACACTCCTTGGCACACATTGGCATACCTTGGAACTTGGCACATCTTGGAATTCTTTCCTAACACTCTATCATGCCTTGGAATTTCCTAGCATACCTTGTCACTCCCTCCTTAGCACACCTAAAACCTGCTAACACTCCGTATCACACACTCTTATTCATTCATTTCCATGCAAGTGAAAGTAGTCCTCCATTATGTTTCCCTGGCACTCCCTATCATGTGTTGGCACCAAACCCTAGCACCTAGCACATATTGGAATGTCTAACATGCCTTGGAACTTTCTAGCATGTGTTAGCACTTCCTGAGATTCCCTACACACCTTGGCACTCCCTAGTTGTCATGCCCTCATACATAGCCTTACCTTTTTTGCGACTTGTGAACCCAACCAAGTCATCGAAAAAATAGTGTTGTGTCTAGCACAAAGTCTCCATTTGTATGAAATTGATTTTTCCATCCCCTTATTGCAATCATAGGCTTGCCTCCTGCAAGTCCTATTATGAAATTCTCCTAACACACTTCATCCATGGGACACCTGGAATTCACTGACACTCCCTTACAAACACTCTTATTCATTCGTTTCCATGCACTTTGAACTAGTTCTCCCTTGTGATGCCCTAACACTCCCAAACACTCCTTGTTATGCATTAACAATAATTGGCATGTGTTAGCGCACCTTCTAATTCATTGGGACACCCTAACACTCATTAACTGTCATGTCCTCATAACTACCCTTATTTTTTTGTAGACTTGGGAATCGAACCAAGTCCTGCCTCGGCTACAACAACTTCACTAAGATTCATTTACTAAAACTAGACTATGCCTTGTTTTCCTAAGAATAGCTTATAACTAATTTTAGGCTACTCATGGCCAATATTAACTCATCCCACTTAACAAGCTACCAAGTCAAGGCTCACGTCTAATTGTGGCCATAAAACAACTGAGCAACATAGTTTACATCTTGACATGCCATACCATCTGGAACATCTAACAATACCTTGGCACTATGTGGCATGTGTTGGCATCCCATAAATTCATTGAGATGCTTTGGATCTCCCTAACACACCCTACCATTACTTGACATGCCCTAAAACTCTAGCATGCCTTGGAATTTCCTAGCATATAACCTTGTCATTCCTTCATTAGCACAGTTGGAACTCACTGACACTCCATATCACACAATCTATATTTGTTCATTTCTATGCATTTTGAACAAGTTATCCCTTATGTTTTTGTGTAACTCCCTGATCAGGAGATCATGTCCAAGTTGAAAAACTGCTCGAAAATGGAAGTGCTCATAAATTTTTGCAATCTGAATGACCGGAAAGGCCTCATCACTGCGATTTTGGCGTCACGAACGAGACTCAAATCTGATGTCATATGTGAAAGTTACTGAGGTTTGAATTCGTCCAGTGACCTCCAAAACAAGACTTTTAGACTATGATTTTGTCAATTTTGTAAAAAAATTATTATGGCAAATTTCATTTTTATTTAAGTTTTTATAGGCCTATCAGAGGGTGCCACGTGGCCTGCTCGAAGGTTGCTACATGGCCCCAGGCCATTGGTTGAAAATATGTGTGAAATTTTGGATGGCAAGGGGATCAAACCCTCGACCTGACTCATCAGGCAGGGTTGACCCGACCAACACGGCAGAGGGTCGATGTTGTTAAAGGCACAGTTGGGCAAAAGAAAATGGGTGAGTCAGGTCGTGCATTGTGAACGGGTGAAGAAAAGTGGTTAAGCCCCCAGGGCTTAAGCTCGTTTCCATGTGATCACCGTTCGGAACCAGGGGCTAAGCCCCATTGCAAATCGGTGGAGAACAGGCTTAAGCACCTTGGTGCTAGCCCCTTTTCCCATGTGACTTGCAGGCTGTGACCGAGGGCACAGGGTTTGAACTTATCCACCAGGAAACAATTTTTCGAAGTTTTCACATGTGAACACAACTGTTATGGAGGTAAATCCCCTCCATGGACAGAGGCGATCCCTACTAGCCCAGATCGGTCTAGCAACAATCGTATCACGCCAAGGCGCAGGTTCCTACTTGCAATAAACGAACTTGCGAAGAAGGCCTACCTCAAGTCCAACGCTATCGTTTGTAGAGAAGATGATGATCCTGTTTCCTTTCTCCAGAAGATCACAATCCTCTCACTCACCATGATCGAACACCTGCACACACAAGAAACACGACAAACACAAGCGTAAAACCCGATATATGCAATTATGTATTAGTCAGAGAAAACACAACTCAAGATCATAGTGAACAATACGAGTGGAACCATAACCAATAGTCACTTATTATTAATCATACAAAGGAAAATACAACCTGTATCTGACGCTAAACCTTCCTTTTGCGAGTCGTCAATGGAATACGTCTCGGTAAAGCTTGTCAGGAATAGGGACAAGCCTCTCTCTTCGATCGCCAATCTCCTTGCTATTGATTTGGCACTATGAGGGCTATTGCAGCATTCTTTACGCTATGAAGGCTCTTGGAGATTAGCTTGCAAAGGGAAATGGCAAGCTTATATAGATAGTGGAAGAGGAGTTAGAATCCCTACAATCATGGGATTGGCCCTATCCTCAAGGAAGCTTCCATGAGAGGTGGAAAACTACTTCCTCTACATGGAAATCCAAAGCCAAACGTCCCAACTCAATTTAGAGACCAGTTTAGGAGTTGGTTGGAGTCAATATTCCCCCATTTATTTTTAAAAAACACCCTTTATTAAGCCCGGCGCGAGTGCAACTCTGAGACAGAGCACCAATTGGCATGCCCTCTTTGGATTATTTCCCCCATTGGCGCGGGTATAACACTGGCTAGTCACGCCATGGATGGAAAGGCTATTTTTAGCGTCTTTCACAAGGATTTGTCTTCAGGGGAATGAAATTCCATGTCTAGGGGAATGCCATGAAAGTGTTTTCATATCATTTCATTACTCACAGGTCACGGAATAAGCCCTCCAATGTGCGGGACGGGGAATTGCAAGGACGGTGAAAAATTTCTGTGTAACAGATGCCCCCTAAAGCATGAGGCTCGAAAGAGAGAGAGGGGTGAAATTCTTTACGAGAATGTGTCCAACTGAAAACACTGCCGTCAGAAAACCTGCGTAGAGAAATACAGCTGATATCTCAAATACATGATATATGTGGTATGGGCGCAGCCATCCATAACAGAGTATACAAGAATCTAGATCCAAGGCATGGATGCAGCCATCCAATAAGGATCGATAAAGAGACTCAGGTATGGTCGCAGCCATCCAATCAGTGAGTCATGTAACCAATCATAATAATCCACAAAATCGCAGCCTGGATTCCAACAGACAAAATCCAGGGTCTTGCGCTCCATCTCAACCTGAACAAAGTACAAGTTCAAGCATGCAAATAAGTGAGTTGAAGTCGAACATGCAAGAACATCGCCTGATTACCAGCCAATGATGAAAGTTGTTAACAGACGTGAGAGGTACCACCAATAATGACAATGGCCCTCAAGGTACTATAGGTACAATCTATAGCATGTGAATCAGTGAGCTAGCGTCGAACACCCATAGAATCACTCAATTGGAGGTCAATGATGAAAACCTCACGTTGAATGTGAAGAACCTGCCATTGAGGCATGCAGGCTCCAAGGTACCAGAAGGGAGTCTCTAGATCAACTTCTTTGATAATGAGTTGAAGTCGACAGGAATTGACCTTGATCGAAGGTGGGCCATAGTGTTTCCCACATCATCGACGTGAGACAGAGGAACATAATGTCTTTGTGAATCAAGATCAGATGAGAATCAAAGGAAGGTTGAAATTTTTGCAGAGGTCAACTTCTCTTGAACATATCGGTGGCACGACAGTGGATTTGGCAGTATTTTGACATCAATAGATTAGGGGTCATGATGACGAGGAAAAGAGCAGATGAGAGGTCAAAAGGGATTACCCAAACCCGCAGAGGCAAGTGGAAAAATGAGATGAGATGTCCCCAACCCAACACGAATGCTGACAAGTGCCATGTTCAAGAGCGACATACTACTGACACGACAATGATACTAGTTCCATTTTTCCCCCACCATTTCTGGCGAGTACCTCTTTATTTTTACACAAGCTTGAAGAGGATACCATATGCTTGTCATATAAGTTCATCCTTCAGACAAACCCAACCTAGTACATTTAACGAGCCCTAGGAAGGAGAAACTCGAATATCGTCATTATGACTGAATCCAATGTCATCAGGATTTAACGAGTCCGACAAAGGAAGAACTCGACATATTTTCATGTTTAGAGAATTTGAAAAGACAGCGGAAAATTAAACTCCAACAGTCCCTTTTCGTAAATAGTTCCTCAGATCCGAAAAGGTAGAAAACTATGTCTGAGAAAAACCTACTAGTCGCGATAGGCTAGGGTATTCCTTTTTCGTAAGTAATCTATCCCAGCCCGAAAAAGGGGTAAACATATACTGGGTAGATTTCGTTTCGTGGCCACTTTAACGAGATCGAAACGACAAGGGACTCGGCAATATTTTCATGTCTAGAGAGTCAAAAAAGAGTTGAAAGTTGACTCCTCCTGGAGGAACGAGTGGTATAAAGGGTAGCAACTGGTTCTGGTAATTGTGGAACTGCTCAGAACAAGTAAAGTTTAAGAGGCTGGCTAACAAAGACCACTCATCGCAGCGGTTCCTTAGGAACGGGTAAAACAACCAAGTGAAGGCATATGATCGGCCAAGCAGATAGGGACGTGGAATGAGAAAACCAAGGCTCATCTAGAAAAAAAAAGCTGATAAAATGGCAATCACAAGAGGTAGAATGGGAAAGGTTTCATTTTTACACAAGCTTGAAATCAGGAAACTCTGCTTGAAGTTGGTTTAATTTTTACACAAGCTTGAAATGGAAACAAACTATGCTTGAAAAATTAAGCATGCCCCCTAGCATGGTGACTCAATTCGAGGTACATGCCCCCCAAGCTTCACTCCATATGAAAGGCAGATGGAGTGAAGGTTCAAGTTACGAGATTTAAGAAAGACTCGACTGGGATTTTACGAGATCTAAACAAAGACTTGAATTGAACAGGAACGTGTTTCATTATTTTAACGAGGTTGACACACTAAAATAACTATCCTCAGGACACCTTGTTTCATGGTTTAAGGAGCTTGACACAAGAAAAGGAACTCTGCTCCCCAACCTTGTTTCATTTTTAAGGAGCTGGACATAAGACAAGGAAATCTGCTCCAACAACCTTGTTTCATATTTTAAGGAGCATGACACAAGACAAGGAACTCTGCTCCGACAAGCTTGTTTCATTTTTTAAGGAGCTTGACACAAGACAAGGAACTCTGCTCCGACAACCTTGTTTCATTTTTTAAGGAGCTTGACACAAGACAAGGAACTCTCTTTCAGCGACACCTTAGATTTCTCGTGCCGAGCTTGACACAAGAAAACGAGCTATGCTCCCCGCGGACCTGTCACCCAATGGCAGAGGAAATTGTCACTTCTAATGTTCCCGCCTAGGGTGAGCTTGTCTGAAGTCGGGACTGACCTCACCCGGCACCGATGCCCGGCAGCACTATCACGGGTGAGAGCAGGTGCAGGTAGCCCCATAGTTGTTGCGGTGGAAGATAAAACAGGTGGATAAAAACCAGGAAGGGATGATGGCAGGCCAGTTGCCACATCAGGACCAAAGAACGAAAGTTGATCAATGGTCACGATCCGTCCTTCATGTGGAAAACAGACCACACGAAAAAGGGAGGAGACGAGCGCTCCCATGGCATAGGTGTAATTACGCCCTAAGAGCATATTGAAATACAAGGGGCCTGTAACAACCATCATGTCCATATGAACGGTTTTACCTCCCAAAGTAATAGGTAACCTTGGAAGGATCCCTAATGGTTTACTAGTTCTTCTGTTAAACACCAACAGATTCTGCGTAATAGGCACAAGTGGCGGCGAACCGAAATCTTTCCAGGTAGTCGAGGATAGAACACTAACATACGCGCCTTCTTCTATAATGGTTTTGGGTACGACCAAACCAAAATCCTGTACTGTTATCTCAAAAGGCACATAAGACGAAAGGCAGTATCCTACAAATCGACTCCAATCAAAGGAAGCGACCAAACTACTCGGAGGGGCTACCATCGAACCGAGATGGTCTTCCCCTGGTGTTATAGAAGAAGGAGCATCCTCCACGACCTCCATCTCGAAGGTGGAGGGGTATCCTTCGGGACCTCCATCACGGGAGGTAGAGGAGCAACTTCTTGAGATATAGGGACAAGATAATCCTTCTCCAAGTTCGAAGAATCTGAAGAAACCAGAAGAACATGAGGGGTGTGAGATCCACTCTCCATGGAAAAGACCTGGTGCACCTTAGACAGGGCCAGCTCAACCAATCCCACGACCAATGGTTGGTCGGGAACGAATTCCTGAATTTTAATTTTTAGGGGAGAAAGATTGACCAAGGATGACTCTTGACCAATCGTAGGATCAACTGGCAGAGGACTCAAAGAGAGCTGATTATAGCCAGCTGGAAGGCATGGTGTAGAACCAGTCGAGTTGTCCAAAAATCTCTTGGCTTCATCCATATATGGACAAAGGTGAGTGGCATGGTGCCCTTCACGCAACTTACAGGGATTGGTAAGCTTACCTTGCTTCTTAAGAGCCTTACCAGCACTAGCTGAAGACGTGCCCCCAACCTGACTCCCGGAAGCCAAAGGCAACGATGGACAACCATTGGACCATACTTCGAGCACCTTGGGAATGCCAGGGAAATCTCGAAGAAGATGGTTTCCCGTGCACAACATGCAAGGGAACTTGAATTTCCGTGGAAGGTTGGAAGGTTTATCAAGAGGAGACTTCTTAAGAAGCAGTAGTTGCAGCCTTAGCCTCTCTCTTATCGGACTTCTTCTTCTTTGTCTTCTTCTTCTTCTTCTTCTTAGCCACCTGGTTACTCGAATCCAGACTTTCACTAGGTGAAGTAGCAGAGGAGGACACAGAAATAGGCAAAGAAGGGGAGAGGTCCACCTTGGAATCAACATGATCTTGTTCAAGTGGAGGAACTGATTGACCAGTAGCCGAGACATTCGGGACCACAGAGGTTGAAAAAAACCAAACAGGAAACCCAACAGTTAACCCAGCAAGGGACAACGTTGCCATATAAGGAGCACCAACATTCCCAAAAGGAGGAAAATGACTCGGTTTCCCATCGGAGGGGATTCCTTGGTTGGTGAACTCTAGAAAAGTTGCCATCAGAAAAGATCTTCAGAACAACACCGTAAGGAAACTAACTTTAACCAGGAATATTTTGTGGGCAGTTAATTTTTAAAACATTGAAACAAAACTCTACCGTTTCATCTTTTAAGAGTCGAGAAACAGGCACAAGGTGACTCTATCGCTTTCAGATTGGAAACAAGCGTGAAAGGACAAGCGCTTGATGACCTTTTCAAATTTAATGAGTCAGAAAAGATTGAAATGACTGCTTAGGAATTCTAGGCAAAAGGTGTACCAAATAACCATGAACTGCAATATACACCTTGGTTTCAAAATGAAAGAGAAATCAACCAAGGACTTAACGTACGTGCAGGCAATCTCCCTGAACACTGTGTCTGGTGTATCATGGGTATAGGGCGGCAGAATCGACTTCCTATGGATAAAGGATAGAAACCTAGTGGGGTCTCCCTTTATATACGTGATAGTACGGGGAGCACAAGTCCATACTAGTGCTGTCTAAAGCCAAGAGGCGAACGACAACTACTAGGTTTAAAGACGCCGGAACACGTCTCTAGCCTAGACCTCTAAAAAATTTTCGTTAGGTTTCAATGCTTCCTTAAGCTAAATTGAATAAATTTTATGGTTGATCTTCAATTATGTCTCAGTATCAGGGCCCTACCGCATGTTATGTCCTAAGACTCCTATTTTTACGCACCTGATGCTCATTTCAACGGGTGACCTAATTACGAGAAAGTTAATAGCGCTTACACAACAACAAAATGATCGAGAAAATGTTCAGAACCTAATCCTTTGGGTGAGGTGGAATGCGAAAAGTGACAATGAAGTCCAAGTGACCTTGGAATATGAAACCAAGAGTCACACCATTGTACTATAAATGTACATCTTTGTATAATGGAAAATAAGAAAGCCTCACGCTTATCCTTCATTGTGTTGAGTTTCCTCTTGTGTGTGTGTTTGTCTTCCTTTATGCTTATTGTATTTACATGAGTATACGGAAGCGAGGAGTGATTGCGGCCGGCTCCACATTGAGTGACCATTTGTGTTTATGGCACCGTACATATGCGCAAAAATTCTTGGCGTTTTTGTCGCATTTTTAGAGAGTTTTTATTGAGTCCTTTTGCGCTGTGGGTCAAAATATTTTATGACATTCGAAAATACGCTTTGAAAGAAGAAGTGTTCGAGAAATTGGCGACGACCAAAAGTTTTGAAGAAGAGTAGCATTGGATTTTGAAGAGAAGCAACATTGTGCATACGAAGGTTGTCTCCTTTGCTCATTTTTCACTGCAATTTACTGACAAACACATAATTCTCTTTTTTTTCATTTTGATACTTGGAAAAGTGTTTAAAATGAGTTTGGATGATTTGGGTTCCTAAAAGAAATTTCTAGAGTTTTTCATTATGAAAAAATTCTGGGTTTCTCTGCTGCTGGAAAAATCATTTTTGCAAGTCTACAAGTTCCTGCAAATTATTTTGTTGTGTATCTAGAAAAATTCTGCTATATATTTGGAAGAAAAAAAAATTCTGCTACTATATTTCTTACTCCTCTCTACTGTTATTTAAAAAAAATAAAAAATAAAATAAAAATAAAAATAAAAAAATTCAAGCTCTCCCCTGTGCCCTGCTCTACTCATCCCAACGCACCCCATACTCCCTCACTGCAACTCACTCTTCCCATTTCTCTCACAGCTCAACCCATAAATAAAAATAAAAAATAAAAAATAAAAAAATCAATTCTTAACCCATACTCCCTCACTGCAACTCGCTCTTCCCATTTCTCTCACAACGCAACCCTGCTCTCATCCTCATGGCTCATTCCTCTCAAATCCCACCCCATCTACCCTGCGCGCTACTCGAGCATTCTGCAAACCATTCCCTAAATCTCATGAATCCTAAATCTCTCTTCCCACAACACATTCCCTATACGCTGCACCTTACGCTGCACATTACCCCCCCTTCTCACGGTACCTACCCGCATTTTTCCACACCCTCTGCGGCTTCCCATCTCGCTTGGCCTTCGGCCCTTGCCCCTACCCCAACGCCAACCTACAGCTCCTTACTCGCATCCCATTCTCCATATACTCGGCCCTATCTACGCTCCCAACCTTCTGCTCCTCCACACACACACTCACCCGTATCACCTACGCTCACCATCTAACACACAGCCAACTCCTGCGCAACATGTCACCTCACCCTACATCCTGCGTCCCCAATTCCTCACCTTATAACACTACCTTATCAACATAACGCTCCAACACTGCGCCCCTTACCACCCTCTCTAACACTGCTTTCCCCTCTCACTAACGCTTGCACACTCTTCCCATCTCAAACCCTTACCTCAACTCCCATCAACTCCCCTCCCACCATTCGATTCCCTCTTTTAAAAAATTTCGATTTCAAACTTTGATTTTTAATATTTTTTTTTTTTTAAATCCCTTCTCCCATTATAAAATTCCCTTCCCTTTCTTTTTAAGATACACCCCCTCTTCTATATAATACCCTATCTCCCCCTCCCAATTAAAATCCTTCCCATTTTTTTTATTAATTCCATTCATTTTAATTAATTCATTTTTTAAAATAAATTCCCTCCTCCCTTTTAAATAAATTTCCTTTTCCATTTTCAATTAATTATTTTTTAATTATTTTTTAATTAATTAAAAAAAAAAACAGCAGAGAGAGAGAGGAAAGAGAGAGAATATGAACATCAGAAAAATGGAAAATGGCATATGAGGAGCAGATGGATTGAATACATAGACAAAAGTGCAGATTACATTTTATGATTTGTGGCATAAGGGTGATTTTTTGAAGAAATTTACATTTGAAGACAAGTTTGCTATCATTCAAAACAACTATTTGAAGGAAAATTCAGCTGTCTTAAAGGCCTCTTGCACAAGTGTTTTCAGCTGCACATTTACAAAATATTTTGCAGTGATATTGTATTGAACTGACATTGATTTGCATCTTCATTCAAGACTTGAAGTGTATTTGAGTTGAAAAATTGTTGATTTCCCTCCATCATTTGAGGAGCACATTTTGTACTTTGAGATTTCCATAGTTGGAAATTCTTTGAAGTCATTTGTATTTGTTTTTGAATCACATTGTAAACGGGTGCATTTTCGGTTGAAGCCAACACCCTTTCATTTTTTGAGCCTAAGTTGTTGAAAATGGCTAAAATCAATGAGGCATTAGAGTTGTTGAATGACCTCATTCATTCAAATGTTGATGACATGATAAAAATGAGCAAGGATGCTCTTTGTAATATTCAGATTTGTTTACAAGATGCACAACAGAAGATCAAGTTTTTGCAGTTGGAAACTCAGCTTCAGCAAGACGAACTTCAACAAAAGAGTCACCATTCTGAACCTGTTTTTGTTCAGAAGATTATGAAGGACTCTCATCACAACAAAGAAGATAAATTTGCAGTTGATCCACATTCAGTTCCTTGTACTAGAGCAGATGTACATGTAGATGCAGTTGTTCAACCTGCACTTCTCAAGCCCATCATCAGACCTTGGGAAGAGCTTGTCCACAACAAGCATCGAATTGGTCTTGGATATGACAAGGATGTGTCCTTTCATATTCCAGACTACACCAAGCCATTCAAATTTCAGAGTGCCGGATTCATGTATGATAGTTCACCTGCAGCTGTTCCAGATCCTGTTCCACTTCCACAACATATTGAGAAATGCCAACACTGTGATCGAGTTGGCCATATGAAAGATCACTGTTTTGATCTTCATCCATGCAAGCACTGTGGTTGGCAAACCCATTCTTCAGACAGATGCTTCAGAAATAAGCCTCCTGCAAGAACCAAGATTCATCTTGGATGGATCGCTTCTTGGCAATGGGCATCAGTAGCCAAGAAGACGTTTACGACACATGTCAGAACTTGTTCACGAATATTGAGAAAACTTGCAGTTGAGTTTTTGCCATCATCTCACCTTGTCCCTGATAGGGGGGAAAATGGTGGTCATGTACAAGCTTCGACGACAGATCAAGTGAGCCTGAGCCACAATCTCTCATTCCATGTTCAGAGTTGTAGCCAGCAGTTCAAGCAAGCCTGAGCCACAATTTGTCATTCCGGATTCAGAGATGTAGCCAGAGACACGGATGCCCATGAGCATGCCTTCGGTTGGTGGAAAACCTTAAACCATCATCTTTGGTTGGTGGATAACCTAAAACCATCACAGGTAGTAGACCTCCCTTCTTTTAGGTCGAAGGTATCCCTTTCATATATGAGGAACACTTCCTCTAGTAGAAGCCTTCAGCTTCTTGCCAGCTTTGGTTGAGTTCCAGGAAATTCTTCAAGCATTCCAGAGTTGTTGGTAATCCTAAAACCATCACAGGTAGTAGACCTCCCTTCTTTTAGGTTGAAGGTCTCCCTTTTTTATGAGGGAAAATTCCTCTTGCAGAAGCTTTCAGCTTCTTGCCAGTTTTGGAAGAGTTCCGGGAATTGCAACAAGTTTTGCGTTCCAGTGTTGGTGGTCATCCTTAAACCACCTCTTTTTTCCAACATTTCAGAGAGTTGATTCAACCCAAGTGTTGTCATGTATACTTTGCAGATTTGTATTACAACTCTTTTCTTGGACTCACACATACCCCTTCGGATTAAGGGGGGATGTTGGAACACCTAATCCTACATGGGTAGGTGTGGAATGTGAAAAGTCACAATGGAGTCCAAGTGACCTTGGAATATGAAACCAAGAGTCACACCATTGTGTGTTGAGTCTCTTGTGTGTGTGTTTATTCTTCTCATACACCATGTGTGTGTTTTACATGGTGTTTAACAGAAAACAACCAATGATATATCTAATGCAGCTAATGGAAACTAAAATATTTTCTTTCAAAGTTACTAATCACTAATAACACTGAAAAGATCTAATTCACACTAACTGATCAAAAGCAAAAGAGTTTTTTTTTGTATTTTCAATGTTTAAGAGAAAAGTGCACTAAACAAAATGAAAACTAATGAGACAAGAAATTTGAGAGGCGATAGCAAAAGAGAAAAATAACCAAATTTCACTCAATGCAAGCACACAATCAGACCTCAAATTGACAAAAAGTCCCTCAAATCAAAAGACACCTAAAGACTCAAATGAACCATGTAATCTAGGCCCAAAAACGAGACAAGGCGGAATTCGAATGAAGAAGGAGCCAATCACTCAAATAATGCAATAAAGCGATAGAAAACCACCAAACGAATGCAGAGAAGCAATCAGAAAGCTGACTGAGCAGACAAAAACCACAAACTCCCAAGGGAGGCTCGATGCAAAATAACACCTAGATGCCCTAGGGCTAAAATGTAAAATTGATAGAAATGGGAAAACAACCAAAGGAAGAAGGTCACAGTCAGTCAAACAAGGCTCCAGAACACTCAAGCAGTCGAAAAAAAGAAACCAAAACCACAGATCAAGCTTAGAAAGCTCAAAACCAAGCAAACCTTAGCACCTTTCAGCATTGGCGCGACTCTCAGGCTGAAACTAGCACTATGACAGGATTGGCACGGGTAGTAAATTGGCAACTAGTGCCAATTGGCGCGACTGTCAGACTGTTAAGCATGCCAGTCAAGTTTTCTATGAAAAAATAAAAAAGAGCAATCCAAGAAGTAGACCAGTGATGTTGGAGCTCAAACCAAAATCCAAACTCACGAAAAGAGCGAGCCAAAAGAGTTGATTAAGCAAGCAAAGTCAAGAATCGACCGAAAGACAAGACAATACTCCAAGTGTTCAGTTCATAAACTAAACCAAAGATTGACTGAAGCAGCATTCATCTACTTTCACTAATGCAGAGCAAGAGAATTTCGAAGGCTATCTGGCTAACTTCAGGCTCCATCTGTAGTTTATAAAGAAAACAACAAGCTAAATCCCTAGTGGAGTCGCCAATTTGTTGTGGAGGTAAATCCCCTCTGTGGACAGAGGCGATCCCTACTAGCCCAGATCGGGTCTAGCAACAATCGTATCATGCTAAGGCACAGGTTCCTAATTGCAATAAACCAACTTGCAAAGAAGGCCTACCTCAAGTCCAACGTTGTCGTTTGTAGAGAAGATGACGCTCCCGTTTCCTTGCTCTAGCAGATCACAATCCTCTCGCTCACCATGATCAAACACCTGCACACACAAGAAACACGACAAACACAAGCGTGAAACCCGATATATGCAATTATGTATTAGTCAGAGAAGACACAACTCAAGATCATAGTGAACAATACGAGTGGAACCATAACCAATAGTCACTTATTATTAATCATACAAAGGAAAATACAACCTGGCTCTGACGCTGAACCTTCCTTTGGTGGGTCGTCAGCGGAATACGTCTTGGTAAAGCTTGTCGGGAATAGGGACAAGCCTCTCTCTTCGATCGCCAATCTCCTTGCTATTGATTTGGCACTATGAGGGCTATTGCAGTATTCTTTAGGCTATTAAGGCTCTTGGAGATTAGCTTGCAAAGTGAAATGGCAAGCTTATATAGATGGTGGAAGAGGATTTGGGATCCCTACAATCATGGGATTGGCCCTATCCTCAAGGAAGCTTCCATGAGAGTTGGCAAACTACTTCTTCTACATGGAAATCTGGAGCCAAACGTCCCAACTCAATTTAGAGACCAGTTCAGGAGTTGGTTGGAGTCAATCTTATGCCATTTATTTTTAAAAAACACCCTTTATTAAGCCTGGCACGAGTGCGACTCTGAGACAGAGTGCCAATTGGCGCGCCCTCTTTGGAGTATTTCCCCCATTGGCACAGGTATAAAACTGGCTAGTCGCGCCAAGGATGGAAAGGCTATTTTTAGCGTCTTTCACAAGGAGTTGTCTTCAGGGGAATGAAATTCCATGTCTAGGGGAATGCCATGAAAGTGTTTTCAGATCATGTCACTACTCACAAGTCACGGAATAAGCCCTCCAATGTGCGGGACAGGGAATTGCAGGGACGATGACAAATTGCTGTGTAACAACAACTTAAACTGATAGTTAGCATTAAATGCTACCCCCAAAATATCACGCAGTTCCTCCATTCTTGTCTTTCCGCCTTTTTTTGGTGGATTTAACTGGAGTTCCTTCAGTTTTGGAGGAGGTTTTCTAGTGCCAATGGACAGAAATTTGTTTTGGTCATAACATTCTCAATTTTCGACCAAAAAAGATGAAATTTTAGTCAATTTTCGATTTTTTTAGAATTCTGGAGAGTTTGGGATAGGTTGTAGAGTGAAAAGATGTGTTCTTCGGCCATTTTTTCTTTAGGGAAGAGGAAAGATCCATCAGGGCCATCAGGGAAATGGCGCTGTATTGGGTTGTACTTCACTGTTTAAGGTGAAACAAAAGCCATTTTTAGCTTATTTCTGTCTTCTGAAGTCAAATTCACAGCTTTTTTGCCTGTTTATGCATATTTTTCACTATGTAACCATTTTTAGCAAATTAATAAAGCAAGTACATGCCATTGGGGAGCCTTGGACCGGCAGACGTAGCCCAGGAGGGGTGAACTGCCTCATCAGTTTGTCGTGTTATGCTATGGTTATGTTTATTTGCTGTGTATTTATACGGTTATATGTTAAATAGTAAATTTAACTAACAAATCCTCACAAATAAAACTCAGAAACATTACCAAAACTACTTTGTTTAACCTGCAAGTTATGGAGAATACTTTACACACTAAATTAAATGGAAATGGATACTTTGCATAGCATTGCAAATAGTTCCATTTTTAGATCAGTTGGTATCAGAGCTAGTGTTTTACTCTGCATTTTTTCTTGTGCAAATATATAGTTGACTGTTTGCAAGTTTTTATGCTTACTAGGCTTAAGCTCAAGAGAGGGGAAGGACAATTGGGTAGAGCACAAAGTAATCCTCAACCAAGGAGGGCCAGAGTGCCATTGTCTCCACCATATATTTCACCCCTAAGAGCCACTGAAGAAGTCTTAAGCATGTCTTCAAGAGAAGGATAACCTCCTGAAGACATTGATCCCAAAGAAGAAGAGCAGGTATTCTGAAAGGCTTTCTTGGACATGACTGAGATGGTGAGGATACTCTACCAAGAAAGGAATGATAGGCTTGTTGGAGAAGGGTATAAACATCATAAAGAAGGAGAGGGTTCTTTATGAGGAAATAAAAGTGATGACAAGTCAAAGAAAGGACATGGAGGAATGGTGATCCACCATCCCCATCTTCATCCTCTTCCTCTACATCATCATCCTCTACTTTGGTGAATCAATCTCACAAGTCTAAAACCATTGGTAGAAGTCCATTTTTAAAGCTTGATGTTAAATTTGAGCTGTCTATGTTTAATGGTGAAGTCAATTCAGAGAAACTTGGCAATTGGATAAGACAGTTGGAAGTTTATTTGAGGATACAAAACCTTCATGAAGACAACGCTAAGATTCAGTTAGCCTCTTTGAGAATAGATGGAGCAACATTGGTATGGTGGGAAGCCAAGACCAAGGATGAAATTAAAAAACATGGTAAGATCACTTTATCATGGGCTAAATTTATTTCTACAATTAAGCAACAACTTTATCCATTAGATCATTTACAAAAGGCTATCATGAATTGGCAAAGTTTTAGACAACTTAAGGGACAAAGTGTTCAAGATTACACTCAAGAGTTTAGATGAAAGGCTCTATTGATAGGAATTGATTTGCATATTCAAGATACTTTTCTGAAATATATAGGTTTTTTACACAATTATCTTATACATACTATCCTTATGTTCAATCCTACAAGTCTAGATGAGGTTTGTGTCCAAGCCACGCATTTAGAGGCTAGAGGGAAACAATATTTTGATGGGAATGTGGATAGTGATTTTAAAGGCAAAGGGAGGAAAAGAAATGAAAACTATATGAAAGAAAAAGGAAAATTATTTTGTAAAAATTGTTCCAAAACAAGCCACGATGAAGATCACTATTGGAAACTTCATCCAGCGTTGAAGCCAAAAAAATTTAAAACAAAAAATAAGGCCAAATAAAAGGGCAAAACATTTGCAATTGTTGAACAAGACTTGGGGTTTGAATCAGAAGATGAAACTAAAAGCATAGCCATGGTACTAAAGAACATAAAGGGGAAAAAGTTTGTAAAGGAAGAAAATCCCAGTTCTAGCACTTTAAAATATCACATAGAAGCTCAAAATCAAGAGAGGAGGATAGAGCTATTTCATGTGAGGATAATTTCAAAACACAAAAAGATAGACACACTATTTGACAGTGGGTCTCAAGCAAACCTCATCTCAGAAGACTTAGTCCAGAATATGAAACTTGAGACGATTCCACATCTAAAGCCATATCCACTTGGATGGATTTGCAAGGATGCCAATTTACAAGTTTCAAGGAAGTGCATGTTGTGCTTTGCCATAACAGCTCATTATGTTGACTTGGTTGAATTAGATGTGGTACTGCTTGACATTACAAGTGTGGTGTTGGGTAGTCCATACTTATATGACAGAAAATCGATCTTCCATCGCCATGAGAAAAAGTATCACCTATTCAGAGATGGCAAGGAGTTTTTTGTGAGAGCACATCAGAAGAAGCTAGAATCTTCTTTAGTGAACGCAGGGTATTTGAAAAGGCTTGTCAATGCAAGTCAAAATTTGACTTTGTTGATGATTAAGCAAAAATATTTTGTACATAATCCTTTTCATGTTATTGCTGATATAAATGATGATATGTTTCAGTCCAAAAGCAGGTCGTCTTTGGAAGAAGATGACAAGATGTTGCACAAGGTGTCTTTGGTGTCGATCGGTGCAGAGAACAAAGTGTTGGTGCAAAGTGGTGCAAGCATCCAAGAAAGGGAAAAACATGCAAGAAAAGAGGACACGAAGTTCAACATGGATAAATGTTGGTTGCATAATGGCAGATTGGTATGGTGAGAAAATTTGGTCGGGAATCGACACAAGTACATGGCTCATTCGGCAAAAATTCGCCATGAGGACAGTTGGCAAGGTGAATCTTATTTTCAGTTTCCTTTGAAGTTAGACCATTATAGGAACAATATGATTTCTACAAATTTCAGTAGCTGTTATGCAAGTTTCAAAAATTTTCAACATGACACAGTCAAGGTTAGCAACAGTCGGTCAACATATTCAAGGAAGAATTTGTCTTTTTATGAGAAGCTCAATTTGATGAAATCAAGGAGATTTCAGTGGTTCAAGGTTGGAAGAGTGGAGAATCAGTCTCCTCATCTTTAGTTTCTCTAATTTAAAGAGATTTTTGGGTTCAAAAGCTTCCCAATGGGGAGGTGTGATCAGGAGATCATGTCCAAGTTGAAAAAATGCTCAAAAATGGAAGTGCTCATAAATGTTTGCAATCTGAAAAACCGGAAAGGCCTCATCGCTGCAATTCTGGCGCCAAAAATGAGACTCAAATCCGATGTTGTATGTGAAAGTTACTAAGGTTTGAATTCGTCTAGTGACCTCCAAAACATGACTTTTTTACTATGATTTTGTTAATTTTGTAAAACAATTATTATGGCAAATTTCATTTTTATTTAAGTTTTTATAGGCCCGTTAGAGGGTGCCACGTGGCCTACCCGGAGGCTGCCACATGGCCCCAGGCCATTGGTTGAAAAAATGTGTGAAAATTTGGATGGCAAGAGGATCAAACCCTCGACCTAACTCATTGGGCAGGGTCGACCCGACCAACACGGCAGAGGGTCGATGTTGTTAAACACGCAGTCGGGCGGAGGAAAATGGGTGAGTCAGGTCACGCATTGTGAACAGGCAGAGAAAGGTGGTTAAGCCCTCATGGCTTAAGCCTGTTGCCATGTGATCACCATTCGGATCTAAGGGCTAAGCCCCATTGCAAATCGGCGGAGAACAGGCTTAAGCACCTTGGTGCTAGCCCCTTTTCCCATGTGACTTGCACGTTGTGACTGAGGGCGCGAGGTGTGAACTTATCCGCCAACAAATAGTTTTCTGGATTTTCGCATGTGAGCGCGACTTAAACTGATAGTTAGCATTAAATTCTACCCCTAAAATAGCACGTGGTTCCACCATTCTTGTCTGTCCGCCTTTTTTGGTGGAGTTAACTGGAGTTCCTCTAGTTTTGGAGGAGGTTTTCTAGTGCCACTAGGCAAAATTTGTTTTGGTAATAACTTTCTCAATTTTCGACCAAACAAGATGAAATTTTAGTCAATTTTGGCTTTCTTGAGCATCCTGGAGAGTTTGGGACAGTTTTCAAAGAAAAAATAGGTGTTCTTAATCTATTTTTGCTTCAAGGAAGAGGAAAGAGACATCAGGGCCATTAGGGAAATGGAACTGTATTGGGTTGTACTTCACTTTTTAAGGTGAAAAAAAAGCCATTTTTAGCTTATTTATGTCTTCTGAAGTCAAATTCACAGCTTTTTTTGCCTGTTTAGGCATATTTTTAACTGTGTAGCCATTTTGAGAAAATTAATAGAGTAAGGACATGCCATTGGGGAGCCTTGGACCAACAGATGTAGCCCAGGAGGGGCGAACTACCTCATTAGTTTGCTCTATTATGCTATGGTGATTTTTATTTGCTATGTATTTCTACTGTGATATGTTAAACATTAAATTTAATTAACAAATCCTCACACATAAAACTCAGAAACATTACCAAAACTACTTCGTTTAACCTGCAAGTTATGGAGAATACTTTGCACACTAAATTAAATGGAAATGGATACTTTGCATAACATTACAAATAGTTCTATTTTCATATCACTCCCTAACACTCCCTGACACACATTTGCACTCCCTAACACTTGGCACATCTTGGCATGTCACCCTAGCACTCTAGCATTCCTTGGCACTACCTAACATACATTGTCACTCCCTCCTTATAACACATAGAATTTGCTAACAAGCCCTATCACGCACTCTTATTCAATCATTTCCATGCATTTGAAACTATTGCTTCCTTTTTTTCCCTGGCACTCCATAACACTCCCTGACATGCATTGGCACACCCTAGCACCTGGCACATCTTGGCATGTTTCCCTAACATCTAGCATACATTGTCACTCCATCCTTAGCAGACCTGGAACTCACTGACACTTCCTGTAACAATCTCTTAATTTTTCATTTGCATGCATTATTTTCACCTAGTGCTCCCTTGTGTGTCCCTAGGAATCCCTAACACCTATCATGTGTTGGCACACCCTGGCACCTGGGACCTGGTACATCTTGGCCACATGCCACTTCGGCACACTAGCATGACTTAGCACTGCCTAGCATACCATGTCAATCCCTCCTTAGCACACCTAAAACTCATTGCCACTCCCTGTCACACACTCTTATTCATTCATTTCCATGCATTTTTACATAGTGATCCCTTGTGTTTCCCTGGAACTCGATAACACTCAACACACATTGGCACTTGGAACATCTTGGTATGCTTCCCTAAAACTCTAGCATGCCTTGTAAATATCTAGCATAGCTTGTCACTCCCTCCTTAGAAAACCTAGAACTCCATAATATGCCTTATGACTCCCTGACACATATTGGATCTTGGCACTTAGTGGCACTTGAAAATTCTTGCATGTGTTTGGATGCCCTAGAATTCCTTGGCATGGTTTAAGATAAAATTTATTTGAGCTCAATTATTCAAAATTAAGAGAGAAGTAATAGAGGAAATTTGGCACTTAAGACACGCTAAAAATTGGCCCTTGGCATGTATTGGCACTAGTGTTGGTATGCCTAGCATGCCCCTCTTGAAAAGGCGAGGTCCTGAATTATTAACCCTCACATGTGTTCATTTATTTTCATTTTTAACTTGGTGTTTCATTCTATTGCCCGACACTCCTTGACACCCATTCGCATACCCTAACACCTGGAATATCTTGTCATGCCTTAACACATGGCATGTCTTGGCATTATCTGGCACATGTTAGCGTGCCCTGGTACTTCTTGAAATTCCATAGCATTCTCTAGTATGCCTTGTCACTCCCCCCTGGTCACCTCTCACACTCCCCAACACACCCTCTTATTCATTCATTTCCATTCATTTTCACTCGATGATTTATGTTTGATGGGGTGCATGTCTAGAAATTGTTCCTTTAAGAGTATAAATAAATGATTTCACCATTACAGACATAAGTAATTGCGATAGTCTACTTGAATGACATTAGGAAACTACATAAGATATTTTAAGAATGACATTTTTGGGTTTTTTTTTTATGGTGTGAGAATGGTAAGAAGTGAGTGGGCAATATGGTGTGTGAATGCTTAGAATACCTTCTCACTCCCTCCTTGGCATGACAACTAGCACTCATTGCCACTCCATCACACACCCTCATATTCATTCACTTCCATGCATTTTGACCTAGTCCTCCCTTGTGTTTTCCTAGTACTCCCTAACACTCCTCAGCATGCATTGGCACTCTCTACTTAGCACTTTTCGACATGCCCTACCACTTCATAGAATTCATAACACTCCCTGACACACATTAGCACTTGGCACATGTTAGCGCTTGGAAACTATTAAAATCTCTGTCGTTAAACATTAAAACTTTGATTCTACGATTCGATCTTCGTTGTCCAATCGCCTCCCTTGGAATTCTTCTAAGTGTTCTCTGCCTTAGTCTATTTTTATTCTTTCTATGACCACTGCTACTCTGCATCTCTAATATCCTTCCTGAACTTTATTCAGTTTCTAAATGTGTTGATCTCTCCTGAGCTTGTTCTTCTATTTGTTATTCACTCCGTCTTGGGATTATTATACTTGTTGCATGCCTTAAATGTGCTGATCTCTCTCAAGATTGTTCTTATGTTCGTTATTCACTCCGACTTGGGATTATCACGCTTGTTTCATGCCTTACTCACTACTTTTCCCATGTTCACAACTTGACCCACTCATTCACAACTCTGCCTTTGTTGTTTTGCTGCCTTTGCTCCTTTTCTGACTTAACTTATTCTTTGTTGCCTTTGTTTCTTTGCTGCCTTTTCTCCTTCTCTGCCTTTGCTTCACGACTCAACATTTTCTCCTTGTCTATCTTAACTACTTTTGATCTTTTTTTTCCTTTGCTCCTTTATAATTTTCTAATGTTGCTCCTCTCTGCTCCTTTTCCTTAGATAATGATATAATGCTGATCATTGCCTCTCTTTTGCTCCTTTACCTCTCTTTTATGCTTTCTCTCCTTAAATTTTTCCTTGTTTTCCTTATTGCTCCTTTATACTCCAACTGATCCTACTATGCTCCTTTGTTCTCAATGATAATTATGGTACTACTCCTTTGTGTTCCTTTTCCATCAATGACAATATTTCCAATAGCATCTTGAATATTTTCTCTCCAAAATGAAATGATTCAATTTCATTGGACTCTTTCATGGCTTGGTTGGTGCCATAAACTCCATAGTATATGATCTTGATAGGTAACTTGGGCCATATTGACCTCTTTTACCTCTTAAGAGTACCTATAACTCGATGAGAAAATGCTTGATATAATATTCCAAACCAAACCACTCTTTCCAGAGCATATAAAGGTAGCATACAAGGAGATCTCGATGCACCATATGGCATAAAATTTGATGTAGATTCCTTGTTCATGAAGATACCAGTCTCCAATGTCTCCTATTACTTCTTATTCTTGTTCTGAGAGGCATGGACACTCTTTATCAACTAACAAAGATTACACTGGAGCAATAACATGGTTGCATATTCTTTTCATCTCTGATTTATGCTTGTAATCCCATAAGAGCTTGCATTAAACATGTACCAGAGGAAAAGACTTGGACCATTTCCATTCTAGTTCCGAAAATTCATTTTCTGAATAGATGGAGTCCAAAAGGTAGTTGGACATAAAGAAACTAGTAGTCTTGGAACTCTTCACTTCCCTGAAAACTTTATATAATGAAGGGGACATGATTGCACTCCAATTGAATGCTAACTTGTGAGTACAAATTTCATTCACCATAGGCACCCATGATTCATGAAACATGTTTCCATCCTTTTCTACATACAGTTTAGCCAACAACAACATGACTATTCTGAAATGATGCTTCAATCTAGCAGTTTGATACACCTTTGATATCCTGGTCTTAAAGATTTTAACATAAAACTGCGATTTTTTAGTAGCATGCAAGGATGTACCTCATCCATAGCCCTTTTCACCCATTCCTCAGATAGACTTATTCAGGCTTTGGGAGGAACTTTCTTGACAATATGTTGAAGGTCTGGTAGCCTCCAACTAGGCTCTGGTGTTGGTTTAGGATCCATCTATTGGTGAAGCAGGCATAGCGGTAATAAACCTCGCCAATACCACCCATCCTTAGGACTATAAGACAAATTTAAATTCCACCAAAGAGTGAGCACAAAAAAACCTTGTATCACAACTAGGCACCCCCTTGATGACCCCCAAAATGAGGAGCATAAGGACTAAGGATAACGCCTAGTGAGAAACAAATTTGATTGATGCGCAAAAATTTGGAATGCATTTTCACAAGAAGAGGAATTATTCAAGGAAAAGGAATTATGATTCATATGATGTTGAGACTAGACATGAAGAGGGTACGATTGCGTATCTTGAGGGTACTATGTCACAAAATCCATGCTTCGCAAAGAATGGATTTTGATGCATTGGTTTTGGCACAGTAATTTTTAATTCAATCAAATGGTGGAAGGTGAGTGGAACATGGATGGGGTTAGGGTTCCAACAATTGAGCTAGATTATTCATGGATTGAAATCCATTCAATTAGTAAGTAAGCAGGTCAAGTTGCTTGCCTGTATATTAGATTTGGTATGGAGATTTTGTCTAAGTGGTTTATACCATCCCTAGGCATGAAAATTAGTCAATGATGAGTTGAAAGCACTGAGTGAGTAGAGATTCACCCCTGCCTGATAGTAACATATCAATTTTGGTTAGGATGTTTCCCGTGCACCCCTAGTTGAGTGAAGGAGAATCAACTAGACCATCCAAAGTTGTCTATTCTAGTGTCTCCGGAAAGAACTGTGTTGGCTTAGGAAATAACTCTATTGGCTGGCTTATTAGCTAGCCTTCTCCAACCCACACTGGCCATCCTATTGAACCCCCTGTAGGAGGAAATAGTGATTCTTTCTTGTCATCATAAATTTTGATATGCATCATGTTATATATTTAATACTAGATAATCCCTTTAGCTGACATGACTGAATGGACCAGCTTCTAGAAAAGCCCTTGAAGATTGAAATCCATTAATATTTTTTGTGTTGGTTGATAGTTTCTTATCATAGTCCCATCTAACAAGTGTTTAAAGCTAAGATAAACTAGATCACAAGTTATGCCATATAAGCATACATGGTGCTCATTTCAACTTATTGCGCCGAGAGGCGCATTCTACAGCCCAGTATGACCCCGATGTGTAAGTATGTAAGAAGCCAAAAAAAATGTCAGCTTGAACAATAGCTTACATAAACATATAAATGAACAATTAAAAATTTATTAAAAATAAATTTAAACGATATAAACTTAAAATATGAATAGTTTACTAACACTCAAAAAAGAGATATGGTAAATAAATAAAATATGGTAAATACGTAAAAATATAAATAAAGCGTAGGTATGGTAAATAAATAAAACCGATTTTTATATTTACTGAATAAACCACTTTATATTTACAAAAACTCAAAAACAGGTTTTATTTAGGTGAAACCTATGGGACAAGTTATTATTAATACCATGGGTCAAATACCATGGGACAAATTATTAATAATACCATGGGCAAATACCATGGGCCAAAATAATATATTTATAAAATAGGTATGGTAAATAAGTAAATATAAAAGAGGTATAAAGAGGTAAGGTAAATAAATAAAAATATATCAAATACGATTAGAAATCAAGATCTAATTTTATATGAAGTATAAGGGTCAAATACCATGGACCAAATTATTATTAATACCATGCAAAAAAAAACATTATTAACCCTAACATTAATATTAAAATATTAATATTATTAAATTTAATATGTTTAGATTAATAGAATATTAACTTTATTATATTGTAATATATATTAATATATCATGATATATGATAGAGGTGGAGAAATAGGGGGAGTGACAAGGGATATATGGAGATAAATTGAAGGAGAAGGGAGAAGAGGAATGAAGAGAGAGAGTGTGAGAAGAGTGAGAGAGTTAGAGAAGGGTAAGAGAGGGAGACATAAAGATGGAGGAGGGAGAGAGATAAGGAGATAGGGAGGGAGAAGGAGAGAGGATTGGAGGGTAGAAAGTGAGAGGGAGAGAAAGAAGGGGAAAGGGAGAGGGAGGTAGGAGAGAAAGGGAGAGAGAGAAAGGATGAGAGGTGGAGGAGAGAAGGAGGTATAGAGAGATGGAGCTGGAGGCAGAGCGAGGAAAAGAAGAAGAAATACATAGAGAGGGAGTGAAAAGGGAGAGATGGAGAGAGTGTGTGTATGCTTATGGGTGGGATAAAGATACATAGGAGTGATGGAGACAAGAGGGAGAGAAGGAGAAAGGATGAGTGATGGAGACAAGGGGGGAGAGAAGGATAAAGGGATAGAAATAGTAATATAGTTGGAGAGTGAGATAGAGTGATGGGGGAAGAGAGAGGATTGGAGGATAGAGAGAGAGAGAAAGAAAGAGAGCTGGGGGGTCAAATAGAAGGAGGTGAGAGAGGAATGATGAGAGAGAGGAAGAGAGTGATGGGGAAAGAGAGGATTGTAGGAGAGAGAGAGAGAGATAGAGAGATGGGGGAAGATAAGGGGAGGTAGGAGATAAAGGGAGAGAGAGGAAGGAAAAGGGAGGGGACTTGAAAGAGAGGAGGAGAGAGGGAGTGATAGAAATATGGATTTGGAGGGGGAGAGAGGGAGGGATTGAGAGATGGAGAGAGAGAGAGAGATGGGGGAAGAGAAAGGGAGGTAGGAGAGAAAGGGAGAGAGAGGAAGGAAAGGATAGGGGACTTGAGAGAGGGGAGGAGAGAGGGAAGGAGAGAGGGAGGGATAGGAATATGGATTTGGAGGGGGAGAGAGGACGGGATTGAGAGATGGAGCTGGATGAGGAGAGAGGGAAAGAAGAATAAATACATAGAGAGTGAGTAGTGGAGAGAGAGGGGGAGTGACAAGGGAGAGATGAAGAGGGAGTGTGTATGTTTTGGGGTGAGATAAAGAGACAAATAAGGAGATATGGAGAGAAGGGGGGAGAGAAGGAGAGAGAGAGGCATATGGTAACAAAGTTGGAAGGTGAGGATAGAGAGAGAGGGGGGGGGGGAAGAGAGAGTGAAGAGAGGTAGGGAAAGAGATATGAAGATGGAGAGGGAGAGAGGGGGAGGTAAGAATAAATACATAGAGGGTGAAAGGTGGAGAGAGAGAGAGAGAGAGGGAGTGATAAAGAAAATTGAGAGAGAGGGAGAAAGGGTAGCAGGAAGGAAGAGAGATAGAAGAGAGAGAGAGAGATAGAGCGAGAGAGGAGGAGGAGGAGGAGGAGGAGGAGGGAGTGATAGATAGATAGATAAATTGGAGAAAGAGAGTTTATGTTTTGGAGTTGATATAGAGAGATAGAGTGAGATATAGATATAGATGTAAGGTGAAGAGAAAAAAAGATAGATGGAGAGAAGGAGGGAGGGACAAGGAAATTGATAGATATGGAGTGAGAGAGAGTGTGTGTATGGTGGGGTGAGACAAAGAGAAAAAGGAGGAGAGATGGATGGATATATAGATATATATGGGGGAGAGAGGGAAGAAGGTTTCCTGCAGTAGATGCATTGATTTTAGTGTAGATCGTGATTTCTAATCCTATTTTAATTATTGCACTAGATGAATTGATTTTGGTGTAGCTGTTGATTTCTAATGATATTTGATTACTTACACTAGATGGATTGATTTTAATGTAGATGACTTCTTATCCTATTTGATTTCTTGCGCTAAATGCAATAATTTCAGTGTAGATGACGATTTCTAATCCTATTTGATTGATTTCACTCGATGCATTAATTTTAATGTAGATTTTTATTTTTGGTTATATTTGATTTCTTTCACTAGATTAATTTATTTCAATGTAGATTATTTTTAATCCTATTTGATTGCTTGCAGTGAATGGATTGATTTCAATGTAGATGATGATTTCTGGTCCTATTTGATTGCTTTGACTAAATGCCTTGATTTCAGTGTAGATGGTGATTTCTAATCTTATTTTATTGCTTGCACTAGATGCATTTATTTCAATGTAGATGTTGATTTATAATTATATTTGATTGCTTGCACTAAATGCATTGATTTAACTAAATGCATTGATTTAAATGTAGATGATTTATAATCCTATTTGATTCCTTGCACTAAATGCATTTATTTCAGTGTAGATGGTGATTTCTAATCCTATTTGATTGCATGCACTAGATGCATTGATTTCAGTGTAAATGTTGGCTTTAAATCCTATTTTCCTACTTGCACTAGACTCATTTATTTGAGTGTAGATGTTGATTTCTAATCATATTTCATTGCTTGCATTAGATGCATTGATTTTAGTGTAGATGTTATTTTCTATAATTATTTGATTTCTTGCATTAGTTGTATTGATTTCAGTGTATATGTTGATTTCTAATTTGATGTAATTGGATATATGATGGTACATTAATTTTAAAGTCATTGGATTAATAGTGTGTGTGCAATGATTTCAGTGTAAGCACAAAAAATTATTGACAATATACATTGATTTTTGTGTTATAGTAATTCAACCTATTAATGTTGGAGAGAAAGAGAGACAAGGTATGATGTTTACTACAAAAGTTCGAGCTAAATATTTAAATGGTTTACGATTCTAACTGTCCTTTTCAAATAATCAATATGAAAATATGACAAAAATAACATGGGTGAAAATAAGAATAGTAGAAGAAAATAGTTTGAAATTGATCACAATGAAGACTATTCGTAATTGACTACATTCTTCATATTCACAGTTTCTATCATTCAATATTATTGCATTGTCACTTTGCATTCAAAATTTTATTTCATCATTAAAGTTATTTTACAATATTTCTCATCTCAACAAACTAAGGTAACTAAACAAATTTAAAATTAAAATGACTCAATAAATCTCAGACATATTTAACATATTTAAAATGGTTATGTTAATATTAGATGTATTTACATATTATTGATAAAATTAAGCATATGTTCCTCATATTATCGATAGATTTTCCTTGGTCGCACACGACTGAAACTAGCCTAGATCCATCTTAACTACGGATCTATCAAGCACTGAGAGGGATCAAATCTCTCGAGGTGAAAACATTTCCTCAAGTTTTGCACTCAAAAAAGAGGTTTTCACCTAGAGAGATTTGATCCCTCTCGGCGCTTGATAGATCCGGAGTTAAGATGGATCTAGTGGAAGCCTGCAGAGTGCCTCTATGAATCAAGTAACGATACGCTGGGAAATCTGTAGAAGCCCGCAGAGTGCCTCTGTGAATCAAAACATTGGTTGCTCTGCTAATCATGTGACAATAAACTTCTAGTAATCATTGTCATTGTCTAGCAGCGACAGCTACCCCATACCTTCACAATTATTGTCGGTGATGATACCTCCATGAGAGCCAAAAAAGGCCTTGAAATGCAGCTTCAGATGCTCCCCGGACAATGATGCCGCGAACGCTAGTGCCTGCAGAGCGTCTCTTGGTCGAATGCTCCAGGAGCTGTTGCAGCCTCTCCATGCTGTCCATACGCTCCTTGGTGAAAACAGAGGTGAGATCATGGTGCTCTGATCGGACCTGGCCACCACCTGCATGCCAAAACCCCATGTGAGGCGCTTGGTGATGCTCTCCAACAAGCTGACTGCTCCAAAGCCTTGCTCTCCACGAGGGCGTCCACAAGAACTTGATACTCTTTTTTTTTTTTGCCACATCTCTTCAAACCCGCGAAGGAGGAAGACGGATGCCCGAGGGAAAACATGGCTGCAAAGTGGCAGGTTGCAACTTTCACTGTCCCCACAATATCCTTCCAAAAACAAAGCAATATTCAATTCGATCTCGTCATTCTCTGAAAAATTGCGTACATGGCTTCGAATAGCCTAGAAACGCAGATCAAGGCTGCCACCATAGTCCAAACACAAGAATTTACGTTTGTTGATGAGATATATAAAATTTATTTAACGATCCTTTTCAGCATCATATCTGATGAGATACGCCTCCTTCACAAGCAGATCTAGATCTTCAAACATCAAATTTGACGGATCCAATCAAATCACTATCTTTCCACAATGATTCAACATCACAGCAGCATCATGAACGATCTTGGTTAATAAAAGAATCCACCATCTTGCAAGTAGCCTTAAACTAGGCTATGATCCAATTGTTAGAAATCACCAGAGAAATAATATAGAAATAATATATTTACCTAGAGGAACAATAATCATGAAAATAGCCAGCAACAAATCATAAACATAAACACAATTTTTTATCTAGGAAAACCTCAAATTCGGGTAAAACCCAACCAATGAAATTTCATTAACCATTGGCCAAAACCCTGGCCAATCAAGCTAAGTCAGCCTTCACTGCTCACCTCCAGACTTTCCTTACAATGAAGTCGTCCGAGCATTTTATAGGCTCTATTACATGCAATACCATGGGCTGAAAACCATGGGTGCACAATACCATGTGCCCCAAAACCACTACTATTTACCTTAGTCAACATTAACTCTATCCCGAGTCAAGTTTACCTAACAATTTGCCTCTCTTAACCCAAGTTCTGTAGCAGCCGTAGTAGCCATGGACAACCCATAGCTCCTAGGGATCTTTCATATCGAAGCCTACCAAGTTGTGGTCACAAATCTTCAGAATGCCGATGTCATGGTCATATTGGATAACCACGTAATAAAATTGTAGTGGTGCTTCTCTCTCAACTACGACAATGGTTTATTCAGAGACGTGTACTTCAATCTAGAGGCATGGATTCAAGGGCTTAAAACCATGGCCTCTAACTTTAAGGACCACCCCAATGTCATAGCCATGTCATTGCGCTAGGAGCTCCGAGGTCCAACATCCTGGAATGGTACAAATACATGCAGCAAGGGGTCTTGGTTGTCCATGCGCCCAATCCCAACGTCCTCACCAGTATCTCCAATTTGAGCAACGACATCGATCTTAGTTTCTTTAGGTTGAATTTGGTGTAGTTTCCCTTCAGGAAAACCGATTACAGGGCAAGGATCTACTTGAATAACCAAGATAAAAACAAGTACAACACACCCAAATATCAATTGGTTGTTAGATTCGACAACAAGGATGTGGTGGCACAAATCATATATGAAACTATTGTGGGAGATGACGTTATGTCGGCTTCTTATTCCCTGGAGTTTCCTTGTTATGGACTCGAAGTAGGGCTTAGAAACAATGTTGCAGCATACTGCACTGGTCTCCTCTTGGTATGTCATGTTTTGAAACAACTTGAGATGGATGAGGAATATGTTGGGAATGAGGAGGCCACTGGAGAGGACTATAGTGTTGAGCTAGATGATTCCAGGAGGCCATTTAGATATTTTTTGGATGTAGGACTTGTGAGGACCACCACTGGCAACAGAGTCTTCAGAGCCCTGAAGGGTGCTTTGGATGGAGGATTAGATATTCCTTACATCGACAGGCGTTTTGCTGGTTATAACAAGGAAAGCAAGAGCTTGGATGTTGAGGTCCATAGAAAGTATATATTTGGGATCACGTAGCTTCATACATGAAGACATTGAGGGAAGATAAACCAGAGAAATTAAAAAAAAAGGTCTCCTGGAGGAATGGCGTAGCATGGCATGGCATGGAGATGGATGGAATGACACATACTTTTCTTTTTTACTCACCTACTTGTGCTCCACCTAGAAAATATCCCCTATACTTTGTTTGATGAATGAAGCCGATGAAAACATTATGATGCTCTCATTACTCTCACCTAGATCACAGAAGCATGTGCCAAGGTATGCTCACACTGAATCTTTGTTTTTCATATCTTCTTATGTAGAAAGTTGACTCTAGAAACATGAAGGACAACAAGCATGGAGATGGTTATGCCATAGGCATTAGGCTATTGCCTCTACAGAAATCTTATTCTACCACATTTATTTGAGATCCATTCGAACCATCTTGTTTTTTAAATGTACTAATTCATAATTGTAGATTGTAGTTGTTGGACTTTTTTACTGTTGCAGTGACAATAACAATATTTTCAACAATATGGACACATTCACTAAAAGATTAGGCTACCAAAACTTGCCTTGCAGTCCTCAGTTTTCCTCCTCACCTTGCTTCTGTACCCATCATCTTCTTTCCCCAATTCTTCATTCAATGGAGATGCCACATTGCTTATTTCATTGAAAGGAGCAATGATTGATCCTCTTCATTTGTTAGATAGCTTAGAAAATAAATGTATGATGGTCACTGTGTCACCAACTAAATCCGAGGTGGGATCCTCCCTCTTGAGCAACAGATAATAAGCTGGCTTGGTCGTTTGTCATTTCCATCTTATAGTTATATTGGAGTTCAAATTGGTAAACTTGCGAGCCTCTTGAAAAATCTTGCAATGTAATAATATTACCAAATTTTCATGTGCCCAAGAAATGTTAAAACATCTAAACAATTTAGAAGAGATAGTAATAGTTTTGGAATTAGTTTTCTTGTGAATTAGATCTAGCCAAAGCTATCACTTTGCTCATCATACGTAAGTGTTAACAATTTTTTTCATCTTTTATAGCATATATATAAGAGAAATCTGAAATATGACTAGAACAACTGGAACTGGCACTGATAGCTCTATGGATGGATCTACTACATCTCCATCACCAAGTCAGACTCTTTTTATCAATCACGAAAGCTAGAGACCCATATCCTCGTGTTGGTATATAACCAATTCTTAGCTTTCGTGAGCGCACTGTTTAGGTTTTATAAAAGGGAAAAGTAAGTGAATTTTGTGTGATACATGGTTTCTAAGAATATTCATAAAATGATTGAAAATAATTTTCCCATTTGGCATCTTGGGTTAAATTTCATGATACAACTAGGTGCAAAATGTATCTCGTGCCTTGGGTATTGGTGGTGGTAAAATGTGTACGTGGTAAAAAAGGGCACGGTCAAACTGTCTTGTGAGTATTGGGTAACTATATATATGCAGATATTGACCAAATCAAATTAGTAATGGAATTATTGTTTATCTCATGCTCTCTAGACTTTTCACGACCTCCGTAGATGCGTATTACATCATTTTGTCCATTAGAATGTTCTTCCACATATGCACTACTTCTTTCTTGCACATTGTAACCTAATGGGTCTTTTTAGTTTGCTTCTAACAAGTATCAAAGTGAGGACTTGGATTTTGCTTCTAATAGGCATTAGAGTGATGACTTAGATTTTTTTTTAAACTTTCTCTATCCTTGACTGGGTACTCTACACAATCGTTAAGTTGTTGGATTTCTCCTTCTTCCCTCACAATACTTTGTTTCCTTCACAAACTTTATCTCTTTCACTTACAACTACTTTGAAAAAAGCTTGCTACACACTTTTCGCCTTCTCAAGGTGTTTACCTTTTGTTCAGCTCAACTCTCTACCTCAATTTTTTCTCACCACAAAAAATAAAATAATCCATTTTTCATAAAATATTTTATTTTCATATTGGATTTTATTTTTCATATTGTTTTGATTTTCTTCTACGTTTTGGGGGATTTTAGCGCTTTCATTTTATTAGAAAAACAATGGACTCCTGATATATGCTTCACTTGGATAAACATCTTCAATGCTTGGTGATTCTTCTAGAAAATCACTCTATTGTTCAACACTGAAAAAGGCTTGACGACTTTACCTTCGCAAAATAATAGCCTTTAGTTTGTTGAGATATGGTAGCTCTAGATTTATTCTTCAATAGCTTGGTGCCTTAGCTTGTGAAGAATATTAATCATCGTTGTAAATTCTTACTTAAGTGGAGTAAGTAATTAATAAACTCCTTTCTAAGTTTTAACTTAGGAAAAACACATTTTATGTGTTGTATTCTTTTGTTGACTTAATGAATCATAGTCTAAAGTTAAGAAGATAAATAATTTTACTGGCCAAGATCTTGGCCATTGATCTCAAGGAATGATATGAGGGTTGATTAGGAGGCTCAAGGGAATGTTGCCTTAACTGAACATGCTTTGCTTCCTTCAAAGACTCTGTCTCCTTTGCCTACAACTACTTCCAAGTGAATATTTCCACACATAGGACTCCACCTTCTCAAGGTGTCCAAATTTTGTCTAGCCCATAACTCCATTCCATCTTCATTCTAATTAGAGAAAAATAAGAATCCCCTTTACACAAGATATTGTCTTTTTTCATTGTTTAAAATTTTCTTATTTCTATGTGCTTTTTTGGTGGTGGGGTTGGGGTAGGAGGGGGTTGCTCAACACTCTGCTTTGATTTGCAAAACGTTGGAATCTGATCTATGCTTCACTTGGACAAACAAGTTCAACACTTGGTGGTTTTTGTTGAAAATCACTCTATTGTTAGACAATGAAAAATACCTGACCACTATACCTTCACAAATTAAGATTGAGTCTTTACATAGAAAAATTCTTTTCACCATTGAGCCTAAGTGATTTGGCTCCCTTAATCTTTCTTTGAAGACTATGTCATTGGGATGTTTTAAGATCATTTTGATGAATTTGAGAAGATTGAATTAGAAGATTTTCTAGATCCTCTAGATATTCTTTTGGAATATTTACTTCCATACCAATTATTTTTCCACTTGAGTGACATTTTCATCTCTGCTAGCTGACTCTACAACAATTATTTGTTCACATGGCTCTGCTCTTCTTGATACTTTATCATCCTCTCATTGAGATTTCTCATAGTCTCTATTAGGTTGACACATACTACTCATTTTTGTTTCCATTTGAATTCTCTTCCACATTTGCACTATTCATCTCTTGCACATTGTAGTTATGGTCTAGCTTCTATTATTTGGCTTAAAAATTTGTATGTTTGCTTGTAATTGATAGAATTTAGTTTCTAGAAGGTTCATGCTTTAATGATTAATCATTAATGTACTATGGATGCCATTTCTATCTTTATTGATGTACAAATATGTAGGTTTTCATATATTCTACAACCAATTTGGCGTTCTAGATATTTTTTATGAATATAAATGAAACATAATTTCTCTCTCCCTCTCTCTCTACACACACACACACACTCATAGAGTCCTGGGGATTTGGGAAAATGATGCTCTTGAAAATCTCAGTCTCAAACACTCTCTAACTCCTTCCAAACTTGGATGTGCCCTTTATTATGTGGTTTTGATATTTCATATTAGAAATATTAATTATTTAATGTATTATAATAGTTATAATATTGTATGTGGAGTTTTATAACAAGTCTCTCTTTTCTGCGTTGCTTCACCCTCAAAATAAGATTAGAGCCTTACTTGAGTAAGCAAGATGTTGTATCCTTGATCCAAAATATAGCACTTTGATTAAAAAAATGATTTGCTATTGTGCTTAACAAGGAATTATATCGACAAAGGTGGTTAGGAGTATAGACTCTTGAAATTTGTCATATTTGATTGTGATAAATTTACATTCAAATCTTATTAAATTTTTTTGATAATATCTTCTCAGTATTTTTCTTATATATACAAATGCTTCTTGATGCATAGTGCATGAGTGTCTAAGAGACATTATTATCGCAAAATCACCATGACCTTGCATAAGTAGTGATTTAAATATGATTACTATTCATTAGATGCATCAAATGGAGAGGAGACAAGAGGAAGGGGTAGAGGATACCTAGGGAAGATGTATAGGAATATTGTAGAGGAAGGAGGTGTGTGGCCACCAAGTGTAGGGTTCAATGTCGGAAAGAGCTCTCTCCTCTTGAAAATTAAAGAAACTATGTTTTTTCTATGTAAGGTTAATTATACTCCTTATTGGTGGTTGTGGCTATCTTGAGATGAAGGTCTAGATCATATTTGAACCTTCTATATATAGCTTTACAATCATCATAATAATACTATTTGTTAATATTTCTGGAGCTCAGGGGGCATGTGAGTCACCGTGAATGAAGGTTATGAAGGAAGAAATCTTTGATAGCTTCCCAAATAATATGTGTCCCTGATGATGGGTGGTGAGACCACTCGAAATGTAAGACATTACTAAATCTGTACACAACATTTATCTATAATCTTATATAAACTATATTTAGATAAGTTGTGGGTGGAGTGAAGAAATGAAGAATTTTTTGATGAAGTCAATTTCATAGTTGGGGGAAAACAATAGTCAAAATTGAATGTGATGTAAGGTAAGGAGAAGATTGTGTTGATAGTGCACATCATTGTATTTATATACTAGGAGTACCTTGACCTCTTGAAAGGTTGACCATTTCCATTTCCATTTCCATTTCGATCAGAGGGAGCCTTCCTCTTTCATTTGAGCCTGTTGTTCCTTTGATATACATTCCCTCCGAAGTTGTTATTGTTGTTGTAGTCATCATATCAGGGAGAGTCCCTTTTATTGGGGCATTCTCTTGCATAGTGACCAAACTTGTTACGATTGTAACATCTTCCCTTTCTTCTTTTGCGACCCGCTCTTCCATGAATTTGATTTCTTAGTCCAACATTTTCTTCTTCTTTGCATGAGCGGTGAAGGCAGTAGTGTCACTTCCATTCCAATTTGAGGGATGGTCTCTATCCATCATCCTTGTCTCCTCTTGAGTGCATCTCGTCAACAATTCATCAAAATCGGGAATTATATTATTATTGAGAATAATAGTATTAAATACATACCATGGTTGGGGAAGTCCACCAAGAGAAATGAGAGTGAGCTCTGGTCAGCTATGACCTCTCCAGTAGCTAAGCGATCATTCTTGATTTCAGTGAGCCTCATGAAATATGATTGGATGGACTCTCCCTTGTCCATCTTGATTTTCCTCAATTCATTCTTCAAAAAGAGAATTTGATTAGCATTGCTAGCCCTGAACATGCCAACCAACTTATCATACATATCCTTAGATGTTTCCAACTCAGAGATATAAGAAACCAAGTTCTTATGAGTAGAATCACTGATGAGTGCACATTTTTGCAAATGGCCATCATAAATACTTCTAGCCAGCCCATGAATATCTCTCCAAAACTGAAATTTTTCCCTTGCAACTATCTGGGAGCATACAGTACTGGTTCTACTGCCTCAAATTTAAATCAAGTGTCGTAGGATAAGTTCGAGCCTTTGTCATAAGAATAAAATCATCCTCATAACTTTTGTTTCTGCATCAAAACATAGTGCTAGAATCCTCAATTCAAGGACATCCTCAATTCCCTGTGTACAAATAGGGTCCAAATATATTTTTCACACCCCACATTGATGGGTGTGCAACTGAGCACAAATTCCATCTTACTTCAAAACTGAGATAAATTCTGAGTCCACATTTTTGCAAATGGCCATCATAAAGACTTCCAACCCATGAATATATCTCCAAAACTAAAATTCTTTCCTTGCAACTACATGGGAGCATACATTACTAGTTATACTGCCTCAAATTTAATTCAAGTGTTGTAGGATAAGGTCGAGTCTTTGTCATAGGAAGATAATCATCCTCATAACTTTTGTCTCTGCATGAAAACATGGTGTTGGAATCCTCAATTCAAGGACATCCTCAATTCCCTATGCATGAAAAGGGTCTAGAGATCTTTGTCACACCCCAAATTGTTGGGTGTGCAACCCAGCGCAAATTCCATCGTACTTCAAAACTAAGATAACTTCTGAGTGCACATTTTTTGCTGGAATCCTCAATTCAAGGACATCCTCAATTCCTTGTTCATGAACAGGGTTCAGAGATCTTTGTCACACCCCACATTGATGGTTGTGCAACCCAACACAAATTCCACCATAATTCAAATCTGAGATAACTTCTGAGTGCACATTTTTGCAAATGGGCATGATAAAGACTTCCAACCCATGAATATCTCTCCAAAACTAAAATTCTTCCATTGCAACTATCTGGGAGCATAGAGTATTGGTTATAGAGCCTCAAATTTAATTCAAGTGTTGTATGATAAGGTCGAATCTTTGTCATAGGAAGATACTCATCCTCATAGCTTTTGTCTCTGTGTGAAAACATGGTGCTGGAATCCTCAATTCCCTGTGCACGAACAGGGTCCAAAGATCTTTGTCACAACCCACATTGATGGGTGTGCAACCCAACATAAATTCCATCATACTTCAAAACTGAGATAACTTCTGAGTGGACATAGTGCTGGAATCCTCAATTCAAGTATATTCTCAATTCCCTGTGCACGAACAGGATCCATAGATCTTTGTCACACCCCACATTGATGGTTGCGCAACCCAGCACAAATTCCATCATGCTTCAAAACTGAGATAACTTTTGAGTGCACATTTTTGAAAATGGCCATCATAAAGACTTCCAACCCATGAATATCTCTCCAAAATTGAAATGCTTCCCTTGCAACTATATGGGAGCATACATTACTGGTTAAATTTCCTAAAATTTAATTCAAGTGTTGTAGGATAAGGTTGAGCCTTTGTCATAGGAAGAAAATCATTCTCATAACTTTTGTATCTACATGATAACATAGTGCTAGAATCCTCAATTTCATGTGCACGAATAGGGTCCAGAGATATTTGCCACACCCCACATTCATGAGTGTTCAAACCAGCACAAATTCCATCATACTTCAAAACTAAGATAACTTCTGAGTGCACATATTTGAAAATGGCCATCATAAAAACTTCCAGCCCATGAACACTCTCCAAAACATAAATTCTTCCCTTGCAACTATGTGGGAGCATAGAGTACTTGTTTTGCTTCCTCAAATTTAATTCAATTGTTGTAGGATAAGGTTGAGCCTTTTTCACAGGAAGAAACACATCCTCATAATTTTTGTCTCTGCGTGAAAACAATGCTGGAATGAATATCATCAGCCTCACCATCATCTACCAATCCCTCACTAACAATTTCATTGTTTCGCTCACCACGCTTATTGAAATTCAAAATGTATTTCTTGTCTACTACTCCCTCAAAGATGTTGAGATGATTTAACCACAATATTTTTCTTCAGTCTTGCTAGAAAATTCAACTATATTGTTTCTATCTGACCATTCTCCCCTTTTTCTAACATTCACTTATTCAATATTTAACTTTACAAGAGTAACCTCAAGCTGGAGTGGTGTCTGAATATGGACCTGGACAGAAGGCAGTGAATTTCTACCAAAAGATGTCCACGATAGGGCCATTCACCATAATTTTTGACCCTCTTTTTTATCCTGCTTTATTTTTCCATGAACTTCTTTATCATAATAGTTGTAGGTGTTATAAATGAGAGAACCACTGAAACACACCACATATGATTTGAGACTTTTTTGCTTGAGAAAAGCGTCTAGATCTCATTCTACATTAGGGTTTCTGTGGTAACTTCCCTCTGGATCTACAGTACCCTCTCCAAATGTACCAACAATGTTGTCTCTTTCCAATTGTATTTTTTCTTCTCCATCTAAGATAGCAACAACTTCTTCAAATTATGGCCTCAAAGCTTCCTCTGTAAGCTTGTAAAAAAATTTGATTTTTTTTTTCTTTCATCAAATGTACCATGTAGTGTTGACTTCTCTCTCCACTTACCCTTTTCCAACCCTTTCAACCACCATGCTTTAAGAAATATGCTAAACCATGAATTAAACTTTAAAGCTGCACCTAAAGCATTGCCACAATGTTCTCTCTTCTTATGCCACTGAATTCAACTGCTTTATATTCTGGAAGCAGTTTTCATATTATTTTTTTTTATTTTGACCTTGTGACATGTTACATCATTTATGTAACTCATGATTTTTATGGAGTACCCATAATTGTCTATGAAAACTAATTATGGGTACTCATGAGAAATCATGAGTTACATAAGTTATAAAATTATTGAGTGCCATTTTTAGCTCCCCACTCTTATTGAAATTCAAAATGGATTTCTTATTTGCTACTCCCTCAAAGATGTTGAGATGATTTAACCAGAAGTGTTTGCTTCAGTCTCACAAGAAAATTCAACTATATTGTTTATATCTTACCATTCTCCCTTTTTTCAAACATTCACTTGTTCACTATTGAGTTCACTATTCAACTTTACAAGAGTAACCTCAAGCTGGAGTGGTGTCTAAATGTGAACCTGGGCATAAGGAAATGACTCATTTTTCAATGATCAAACTGAATTTCTACCAAAAGATGTCCAGGATAAGGCCATTCATCATAATTCTTGACCCTCATTTTAGCCTGCTTTATTTTTCCATGAATTTCTTTATCATAATAGTTATAGGTGTTATAAATGGGATAACCACTAAAACACATCACATATGATTTGAGATTGTTTTTCTTGAGAAAAATGTCTATATCTCATTTTACATCAGGGTTGTCATGGTATCTTCCATTTGGATCTGCAATACCCTCTCCAAATGTACCCACAATGTCTTCTCTTTCCAATTATATGTTGCCTTCTCCATCTAAGATAGAAAAAAATTCTTCAAATTATGGCTTCAAAGCTTCCTTTATGAGCTTGTAAAAAAATTAATTTTTTTTTCTTTCATCAAATGTAACATGTAGTGTTGACTCCTCTCCCCACTTACCATTCGCCAACCCTTTCAAGCACCATGCTTTAAGAAATATGCTAAACCATGAAGTGAAATTTAAAGCTACACCTAAATCATTGCCACTGTGTTCTCTCTTATTATGCCATTGAATTGGGCTGCTTTATATGTTGGAAGCAGTTTCATATTTTTTTTATTTTTTATTTTGGCCTTGTGACATCTCACATAATTTATGTAACTCATGATTTTTCTAGAGTACTCATAATTGTGTATGAAAACTAATTATGGGTACTCCATAAAAATCATGAGTTACATAAATTATTGAAATTATTGAGTGTCATTTTTATCTCCCCACTATTATTGAAATTCAAAATGGATTTCTTGTCTACTACTCCCTCACAGATGCTGATATGATTTAACCACAAGAGTTTGCTTCAGTTCTGCCAGAAAATCAAACTATATGTTTCTATCTAAACATTCTCCCTTTTTTCTAAAATTCACTTGGTTCACCGTTGAGTTCACTATTTAACTTTACAAGAGTAACCTAAAGCTGGAGTGGCGTCTAAATGTGGACTTGGACACAAGGCAGTGAATCATCTTTCACTGATCAAACTGAATTTCTACGAAAAATGTCCAAGATAAGGCCCTTCACCATAATTCTCGACCCTCATTTTTATCCTACTTTATTTTTCCATGAAATTATTTATCATAATTGTTGTAGGTGTTATAAATGGGAGAAACACTGAAACACACCACATGATTTGAGACTATTTTTCTTGAGAAAAGTGTCTAGATCTCATTCTACATCAGGGATGTCGTGGTATCTTCCCTTTGGATCTGGAATACCCTCTCCAAATGCACCAACAGTGATGTCACTTTCCAATTATATTTCATCTTATCCATCTAAGATAGCAACAAATTCTTCAAATTATGGCCTCAAAGCTTCCTCTGTGAGCTTGTAAAAAAATTGATTTTTTTTTCCATCAAATGTACCATGAGTGTTGACTCCTCTCTCCACTTACCCTTTTCCAGCCCTTTCAACCACCATGCTTTAATAAATATGCTAAACCATGAATTAAACTTTAAAGCTACACCTAAAGCATTGCCACAATGTTCTCTCTTCCTATACCCCTGAATTTGGCTCCTTTATATTTTGGAAGCAATTTTCATATTATTTTTTTATTTTGACCTTGTGATATTTTACATAATTTATATATCTCATGATTTTTCTAGAGTACCCATACTTATGTATGACAGTTAATGGCTATTTTATACTAATATATTGGACCTATGTTCTTCCCAAATTCAATGTGAGAGCTTTGGAAGTATTATTGCATGTTTTTGATATTCCTCCATAAATGTTTTGTCTCTGCATTTTCCACATTCAAAATTAGAGTTCCATGATCCACATCAACAAGATTGCTTTAGAAAGGAAGCTTCAGAGGTACTTTATGATAAAAATTATACATATGGGTAGATGTTTGCTAATTAATTTATATGCCTATCATACCTATGGCATAGGACCCCCAGATCCAAACTAATGTGCATTTTGATGCAAATGTATAGGTTGCGGATATAGTGGAAATGTTGTTTAGAAAGGTTTTTAATTTTCTCTGTTAGATAGGATACAAAATCGCCACATTTGGATCCTTTTATTCTGGTATTAAGGTTACTGAGTCAAGGAGACAAATTGCAGAGCTTGAAGGAATGTTGCAGAAAGATATAGTTGAATTAGAGGGGATATTATAGATGTATATAAAGGATGTTTAATATACTTTAGCCTATCTAACATGATATTATGCTAGAATAATCTTTCTACTTAATGAATATTTCCATATTTGTTTATAAAAATTGCTTATTTAGAAATAATTTCTTCAGAGTAATTCATTCTTTTAATGCAATCTGTCAAATTCAAACAGGGTTTGTTGCAAGAGGCCATCATTAGTGACAGGCAAGTTGGAAGACTTGTTGCTGATATTTCAAAGCTAAAAAATATAAGACATATTCTTCTTTATGAATCCTATGAATGGGCCCTTCATCTTTGCCATTATTCATAACTATGTAATATATACTCATTTTTTTTTTACTTTTTGGCATGCAAATTAGCCTTATTTAACATATTGAGTCTCTTATGCGTAACGATTTTTCCCTCCACCCACTTTTCATAACTTTCATAACAATTAGGTAGGGACCTAAAGCTTCGATGATGTTTTTCTTGTTTATTAAAAGATTGTCAAGACTTTAATTTATCAAAAGATGTAGAATTTACAATCTATAAAGGTTTCAGGATATAATTTTTAAAATTCTAATTCTTTAAAGGGTGCTACCTCAATGGAAGAGCACTTGCTTTACAAGCAGGAGGTTGGTGGTTCGATTCGGTCATGCCCTGATATTCATAGGGAATGGCGACGATCAGTTTTTGGTGACAGATGCTCTTTTGGCCATCACCAATGAGCTTATGGCGACATTTTTCGACCCTCACCAAAATATGAAATGGTGACGGTCAACGAATGCCGTCATATATATGCATCAATAGTGACGAACCTTAAAGGTCCGTCACCATAAATCGTCATTATTTGTTTGTCATTATAGTCATTATTCATGATGGACCTTGATGTCACCAATGATCTTATCGTGACATTTTTTGACCCTCACCAAATATGAAATGGTGACAGTCAACGAACGTCGCCATATATATGCACCAATAGTGACGGACATGAAAGGTTCCTCGCAAAAAATCATTACTGTTCATATGAAATGGTGACGGTCACTATCCCTCATTATAATCAATATTCGTGACAGACCTTAAATGTCACCACAACACATACTTTCGGCGACGCCACCTTTGGTGACGTTGATTTTTTTGGTGATGGAGGCTATTCTTCATCACTATTGCTCATATGAAATGGTGATGGTCACTATCTGTCATTATAAATCATTATTGGTGAAGGAACTTGAATGTCACCACAACACCTATACTTTCAGAGATGCCACCTTTGGTGACGTTCAATTTTTGGTGATGAAGGCTCTTTTGACCCTCACCAATGAGCTTATGGTGACATTTTTCGCCCCTCACTAATGTCCTTTTTTCTTGTAGTGTAAGGCATAATCTGAAGATGCTAGGTAGTGATCATGTTCAATCTAAAGAGCTTTCACAAGTATAAGAAGAGAATTAAATCCTATCCAAATATCTCATTGAAAGAAATAATGAAATAATATCCCTCAAGAAATAGGAAATAGAGCCGCAAATGATAATAAACAAAAACACACACACACACACATATATATGCAATAATTGTACCTGAAGATCTTCAAAACCCCACTGAACATCTCACTAAGATCCTCATTGAAATTTATCTTTCATAAGGGGGGCTTAAAAAGGTATAGAAGGATTTGGATGCTGCCCAGAAAATCCTAGCACAGAAAGAGAAGCAACTTGAGACTTCCAGGACAAATGTAGACATCATCAGTAAGAACCTACATGTAGCAAACCAGGAGGGTTATGAGATGAAGGGAAATATGAAAAGGAAACATGTATCTGCTATAAGCCAAGAAATTGGTCTAGGATGAGTTCATCGAAGAGATGAGAAATAACTGGGAGTACATAACCTTGATGGATGAACAAGATATTGTGATAAAATATTATGATGTCTTCATACTATCAGCCAAAAAATATGGAGAAAAGAACTCCCATATTGACAAAAATTTCATTCAATTTGTGAATGAAAGCCCACTCAGTGAGTTGAGGCCCATATATGTGGTGGATAGAGTAAGTGTTATCATGGAGATCTCTAAGGTTGTCCAGAAGGAGGAAGCTAGAGTAAAAGTTGAGGAGTGCCTAGAGGTGGTATCAAAATATGTGGTTGCCTTCAATGATGTATTTGATAGGATTGTCAAAGCAGGATTTCCCAACTATTGGGTCTTCGTGGGGGTATTAATATAGTGGGAGAAATACAATCAAAGACTACCAGAGGCCAAAATCAAGATAGGTTATTCCCATGAGAATACTTCCACACTCAAGGGTAGGATTGTAGTTATCTATATGACGATGGATTTTCAACTGTTTGGGATGGTAAAGACCCTATTTATTCCTATAATGAATTACACAGTTATGACCAATCTCAAAATCGAATATCATCGGTTCTTCCGGGCTTGTTAGCCAACTCCAGTGTCATGGAAAGATCCGAGCAATTTTTCAACCCTCTTATGCTCCAAATGATCTAACTATCAACGTAACCTCCAAAACCTATCTATCATTACTAAAGATATTGGATATTGTGTCGACCATTACACTTTAATTTCATGTTTTATGTAAATATTTCTATTTCAATCAATCGGTTAGAGTTCGGTTAGTACAGTTGTGCCACAAAGCATGCTGAAATTTGGTTATGATGATTCACTGTAAATAAATCAAGAAGGAATATTTTTTAATAGGCTCTCTCTCTAAGGCCCTATAATTTTTTTTTTATGATATAGAACCAGAGGTTCAGAATTTTTGGTTTTCCAAGAGATAAGTACTGTAAACTGCCTATAAAATGTATTCTATGTGGAAGAATAATACAATATTTTTTGGCGATTCTAGCTCATCTAAATGTGTAGTATGTATTATTTCTATGTTTGTTCCATATGTTCTCATTATTCTTCTAAGATCACATGTAATAGTAGATACTAGATGAGTTTTCATGAATTTATGGATTCATATGAGTCTAATTTTGATGAATTATGCCTATAATTATATGAAATCTAATCCTTAAAATGTGCTCCATGTATCTTTTCATTCCACTTGAACCTTTGTTTCATTCATTTGACTATGAAATTTGATGCACCATATTCTTAGATTTAAGCACTATGCATCGATTTTCTCTCTTTCTCAATCCTTCTGCCAGATATACTATAATGATTTATAATATACAAGTTCATGTGATGTTGGTTGTTGTGAATCTAATGTTAATACTTATGTGAGTAATAGTTTACATTTTTATTTTCATTTATCCTCTTAAGGAAGTCTCTAAATCAATCTTCTCTCAAATATGTTAAATACTGAGTGAGATATGAACTCCCAGTTAATCTTTAAAACACTCATCAAGATGTCCTAGGCATTGTTCTCTCGTCAACCTAGGGGCTATATCTAGAAGCTACAACAGGAACCTTGGTAAGTAAGCGAGGTAATCATCAAGGTGGTCCTGAAACCTAACATAAGAATCCAAAATAACAAATAAAAACTTCATATAATAGACAAGATCCAAACACTCAACTTAAAATTGAAGGAGAAAATAACATCTAATAATATAATTAATCCTCTAAAATTTGAGTTAAAAAAAAATGAAACCATTCGTAACCCCAAATAAAAGACCTCCTAAGTATAGATGTGAAATGTTGTAAGGGAACCATAACTCTTAATTAAATCCAATGAGTTAAAATTGTGGAACTCCTTACACAGTAAAATGGGAGAGGAAGTTGAGGAACCAAAACAAAAGGAACATGCTAATTCTGAATTTCTTATTGAGAGTTCTAATGGATTGGTCCATATGAAAAACATCCCACTCTCTGCTATTCTTAACTTTCGTGGAATGAAAAGTGAGGATCTAGACACTTTTATTTTCGAATTTTATGTCCTATGTCGTAGTTATGATTACTCCTAAGATGCCCAAAAATTGAAATTATTCCCAGCTACTTTGAATTATGAAACTTTTAGATGGCCTATGAATAAGAGTTAATTCTATCCAAACATGTGACCAAATTGGAAAGAAGTTATGGAAAAAGTATTATGATTATTGTAAAGTATGAGATATCCAAGAAGAAATTTTTAAGATGACATAACAAGATAATGAGTGTTTGGAGAATTATGATGGGAGGTTTCAATATAAATTAAGGATAACTAAGAAAAATGGACTTGTCCCTGAAACTTTAAGGATCTTCTTCCTCATGGTCATTAAGGAATACTATATTGATGTTTTAAACCTTATTAGAGTTGGGGATATTTCCAAAATGACATATGAAGAAACCAGTGATCTATATAGATAATACTCATGTGGTATGCCAAAGTATGGAATTAAAACTTGGGATATAATTCCTCTAAAGATAAAATCTTTAGGGGAAGGGGTTATTGAGGAAGAATTAGGACACTTGTTAGATAATTTAAAAACTAACATCCTTAGTACCCTTAGTGTTAGTGTGAATTATAATTGCAAGCATACGAAAAAAGCTCACTTTAGCTGTGCATAACAAACAACCCTAAAATCAAATGTGGTTGTTAATTTCCTTAGATTTGCATTAGGTGATAAAAAAAAATGCTACAAAAATCCAGATCTATGCAGTTAAAGACATTAAACAATGAAAATAAATAAGAGTTTCTCCATACATCCAATAGACAAGACAATAATTTATAAAGAAATTTTTGTATTATGAAACCTGGGAAGGGAACACAGAAAGTTGTTACCATTCCCCCTCAATGGGATAGGTTCTTGTATGTCCTCAGTGTTTCATATCCAAGATCTCTCTCTCTTGATGGTGTTAATGCTCAGATTGATCCTAAGGCTAAAGTAGGCAATTATTAGGTAACCTCAAACCAATATTTGGATTTGGTATCTAGCCCTACCAAATCAAAGAGGTATCTCTCGATAGAATCACAGCCAAGAGGCATGGATAGAAAGGATTTTAGGCTAGTTAAGGAAAACAAGGGGTTTTGATTTTGATTTTAGGGTTGGGCTCACTGAAACTGGAAATAGGTCAAGGGGATAGATCAGGGCCAAAAGGATCAAATTACAGTCTTCTTGATGGGGCAAGGTAGGCAAAAGGTTTACACATTCAAAGAGTATTAAATGAGATGGAAAGACTGGTGATAAGCTAAGGAAAGCATATAAATGTATTTTCCTTAAATTGAAGAAATTAAACGCATTATACTTAATTTCCCAAAACAAAGCATAACTAAATATGAATTCTGTCTTTCTAACTTGAAATAAAGAATATTAGAGATTTGATATGGATTATGAATTAACAATACATTATAACAAATCAATCACAGAGAAGAAACAATGTGTAAATATCATACCACAGGGATCTCAAGAAAATAGCTGTAAACTTCCATTAATGTCCAAGCCAAAATGATACTTGATCAATACAATCTCTCCAACTGATGCCAACCATTACAAATACTGAAAAATTACACCTTATAGACTCCAAAACAACTTCCTCTCATCCTTAGGGGTTGAATCCATGAGGTGAGGGATTTTTTGCACCAAAAACGGAATTGACTGGTAGAGACTAGGAAGAGGAGAGTGACTCATTCCTAACTTTTAGAACATATACATTTGACCTCAAACTAATGATTTACCTAAGGTAAAAGTTAAAACGTGATAATTACAATGGTAACTCCTCATTTACCCAAGTAAAAATTACATCAGAGGTGAAACTTCAAAATTTATTGAAACTAGTCAAATTGTGAATTTCTTGGTAAACGTGCAGCACCAAGACAACAAAATTGACATGTTTTGTGGACCACTTTTGGATACCTTACCCTTGTCAAAATTGAGCTCATGATAGCTCATTGGAAAGCATAGATTGTCTTATATCTAGATATGCTTTTACTTTTCAGAATGGTGTCCATCTGTCCTGTCAAAATCTTGTTTTCCCAAGACTACTAATCACGCACGCCAAGGCCAAAAAGATGGCAGAAACATGATATTTTGACATTTTTTGGCCTTTTTGAGGGACTAGTTATGCTCCAAATCTCCTAAAACGTTCTGAGGATTATTTACTTGTCATTATGAACATGAATATGTTGATTTTTTCCCATTTGGATGGACCAAAAAATATTGCAGCACCAGTGGCGTTGCATGTTTAGCCCATTTTATGCATGCTAAACTGTCCCAAAAAATCAAAATTTGCACAAAAGTGCCAAAATTTGAATTTTATTGTTGATCAAGGGTTGGAGGCCTGGAAGGACACCTCAACAAGAATATTCAACTTCTCTTTCTCCTTTGGCTCGGTCAAAGCCCGAATATTTGCATGGGTACATTTAAGCTTGGCCCTTGCAATCCTGTTTCTCATGGCATAATGCTTCGCCATCTTCCTATGAATATCAGTGTCCTTATTGGCCTTCTCTAACAAGTCCTCCAGATGAAAATTGGCTCTCTCAAGCCAAGACTCTCTGTCTCCGTCAATATCTATGGAAAACAACTCACTTGGAGTAAGTTTCTCTGCCATTTCTTCTTGTTTTTACCTTTCTGGGGCTAAAGCCATTTTCATTCCAATGGTCCTAGGTATCTATATAGGAAGCTGACATTCCTCATCATCACTATCATAAAAATTGCCCAAGTTTTCCTCCAACAAGGCCTTGGCATTTCTGACCTCTCTTTGAGCTCTGATTTCCCTAACCTCACTGATGATCTACTTTGTCTTCAGCTGCTGATTCTCTAGCTCAAAAAAGTTAATCACATTCTTTGCTCTACCAAGATTAGCTTGAAGCTCACTAATCTTGCAATCTTTGCCTATGATCAATGCAGATTCTAACCTCATCCTCATCATCAAGGTCAATCAATTGAAACTCCTTCTCAGTTTCATGTTTGTCCTCTTCCTTAACAGTGATAGGCTCTGTAGCCTTTTCCTTGCCCTTGTCTACTTGTTTTGATGATGAAGAAGGCATGGCCCCTTTTATGTCAAGTGAAGCAAACACATGCCTATGGCCGAGCTCTGATATGGACTCAAAGGAAATGACCCAATATAAGTCATTTTAGTGCCAGTTGCTCCAATATCCCTTTCTTTGCTTGAGGCTCTAGTATCATGATATGATGGTGAAAGGTTGTGGAAAGGTGATGCGGAAGGATCAACATGGGGTGAATGAATTTGAGTAGGTGGAGATGTATGAACAGTAGGATGTGATGGAGGAATGGATTGAGGAGGATGATATGATGAAGGTATATTATGCTCATGATGAATAGGTGGGGTAGTGAAAACCTCATTTGAAATGAATGCATCCCATGGAATGTTTTTTTGCTAAACCTAATGCATGACCACCATATTGATAAGTGAATGATGAAATAGGCTCTGCATTTGCTGATTGTAATCTCTCTTTTTCATAATGTAGGCTGTTTTGTCAATGCTATAGAAAAGATAATATGGTATGTGTAGCATTATTACTCTAGTAAGATGCATAAGAAGACGGATATGGTATGAGTAAAGGCAGGAAAACATTCCCTTACAAGTGAAATAATTCATTATTATCCTCATCATGGATGCATACCTATCAAGAATATGAGAAAGAGGGAAGATGGACTTGTTCTGATATTTATACCTAGGTTTGAGGTATGGTTCACAATAACTCATGTCCAAATTTTCTTGCTTAAACCACTTCTCTCCCACACTAGGTATCCCTGTAGCTGCTGTGATAGAATTGGTAGACATATCAAAAGTCACCTCAACAAGATTGACTTGTTTGTTTTGTAAATTTATGATGAATAGTCTTGTTAACTTCGGGTGATTTTTGACCTGCTGCACTCTCTCACAAAAGTCAAAACAACCTACATGTTTAAAGCAAGAAACAGTGAGAGGAGAGGCCATGAGTTCCCTTGTGTTGATAGGTTCAAATATGTTTATCTTCCCTCCCTTGTGTTCATTTCTCCTTGGCATTTTTGCTTCACCAACCATGCCACTGTCTTCTTCTTTTGACATCTCAAATTCTGTTTTGTGAAAACCCTAGGATGCAAGTGAAATGAATGAGGGGAAGGAGATGAGATGACTAACTTTGAAAAATGAAGGGAATGAGTGTGAATTAAGGGAATGAGTCAAAGGGAATGCATGTAGGGAAAAATTAGATGAATGAAAACCCTAAACCAATGTATTTACCCTTATTTATGACTGATTTTCTTTATAGGAGGGTGAAACAAGGGAAAAACAATGATAACAAGAAAATAATTAGGGCTTTCTTAGGGTTTACACTTCAATTTATTTAAGAATGAAAAAAAATATTTAAAAGAAAGGTAAAATGATTACTTAATGTTTTGAGGGCTATTTGGAATTCTTTAGCAAAATTTGGATAAGTTTCAAACTTGTTTGGGTAGCTAGGAGATTGAGGATCCTTCTCTGGCTAGGCACACAGTGCCAGTGACAAGCGCGCAACACCTCTACAAGGGCACAAAAACAAATCCCAGGTGTGTAGCACCTTTAGAAATTGCGTTTAGAAAATCAGGCAAGGGTGCAGCACCGACTCCCAAGCGCACAGCGCCAGTGCAAACGTGTAGCGCCAAATGATGAGCGCACAACGCTAGGAAAATTAGCCAAAATTTCACTCAAAAACTCAAAAATTATTCCTTGCTGAATGATTCTCACTCTTTGAAAGGTAAAAATGATTCTTCTGAAGCGTTTGATGGCCTTTTATAGGCATGTGGAATTTGATTTAACTATAAACCCACTTTCTAATGTTTTGAAGTCTTTTTCCTTTTCTCACTGATACTCTTTGGCACTTTTTCATTGCAGGTTAGATCAATCTGAAGATGGCTTTTTCTTTTGCTCACTGAGGCTTGAAATGTTCACTTTGATAGCTTTGGGATTAATTATTACACATAGTAGCATAAAATTATGTTTGAAAAATAAAATAAATTACATAAATGACTTTCTATCACAATGACAATTTTGATAAAAAGTCTTGAAACTGAAAATACAATCCTTTTAAGTAAAATGAAACCATCATGATCATTGTTCAATCCCTCATATATGTGTGTGCTGGCCTCATGGGAATGGAGAGAAGACCTTGAAAAATTAAAAAACCCTAATGATCCAGTGAGACTGATTTTGACCTAATTTTGAATGCAATTTTTTACTTAAAAATTTTCAAGAGAAAACAAAGCATTTTCATAGGTTTTTATGCTTAAAGGGATATAGGAATGAGTCAGAAATATGATTTTGGAGGGAGGAAAAGTTTATTTGACAATGACAACCACCAGCGAAGTAAATTTATTTCATGACCTAACAGAATGATAAAAAATTTATTCGGTATGGGACACTTAAGATGCACATGAAAATGTGTTTTGATCCTTGGTGAAAGTATATCAATACTGACACTAACATTTGCCTTATTGGGGATGGAATCTCCTTGGAGGTGTCAATAACACTGTAGAACAGGTGCCTAACCATTTGGTAAATACGGTGAAACAATCCAAAAAATTGCAAATTACTTAAAATGACTAAAAAACTCTTTAAAAAGACTCAAAAACTGACTTTGACACTAACTCAAAACTGACTCCAAAACTCTGAAAACAAAAGAAAATCAGCAAGATTTATAGCCTTCACTTTGGGCCCCAAGCCTAGATGATCTTTTGTCCCAAAATTTGCAGGAAATATAAATTGGTATGTACAATGAAATTGATCTCAGAAACTACATTAGAAATAATAATGTTTTAGGAGCCTACCATTGACTGGTCCTCCTGAACATTCATCTCCATTCATCTCTTGTAGAAAATAGGCATTATGTCCTCGATAAGCCAAAATATTGTAGGTTCCCTTCCAAAGGTTTTCAAACTTCCCATGCTTACCATTATCTTCATTTCTTTCATCCCATATTAGCAGTCATCCTCCAACTGAAATTTATCTTCTTTGGTATTTTGATCATAAATATTCTTTATTCTCTCTTGAAGCTTAGAAGTAGTTTGAGAAACTTCTCTTGTTTTTTGAAGGTTTATCATTTGATTGATTCGACGTTGCATATTATCTTCTTCACTATATGCATACTGCAATAATCTCATAACTGGAACTGCAAGTGATGTAGGAAACACTGTATCTATACCATTAACCAATTTAAAAGGTGACATACCTATTGAATTCTTTGTGCTCACTCGATCTGCCCACAAAGCATTGGTAAGCTTCCTACGCCAATTTTTATTGTTCTCTTCTAACATTTTCTTGATGATATTCACTAAAGATTTGTTAGAGGATTCAACTAATCCATTGGCCTATGGATAAGATGCGGTAGAATGACCCAATATGATATTATACTTATGACAGAACTCAACCATCTTCTTTGACTTAAATTCTACAACATTATCTATAATAATCTTATGAGGACAACCAAAACGAGACATAATATTGGATTCTAAAAATTGAATGATTACCATCTCCATAGCTTGCCTTGTAGGAATAGCCTCGATCCACTTGGTGAAGTAGTTAGTAGCTGTTAGGATCCATATGTGTTGTGCCGATGATGTGAAATGAATTTCCCCAATAAAATCAAGTCCCCATTGTTGAAAAGGAGCATTTACTACAATAGGTTTCAGTGGAAGAGGAAGGAGTTTCCTTTTTCCCTGAAAAACTTGACATTCATGACAGTTTGTGATTGTTTTGTATAAATCAGAAAATAAAGTTGGCCAATAATACCCTGCTCTCAACACTTTGTTAGCTATTTTTTTCCAAAACAAATGACCTCCACAAACTCCCCTATGAAAGTCATCCATTACCTGCTTAGCTTCATCTTCAACCAGAAAATTCAAAAGAACACCTCCTGGATCTTTCCAATAAAGGACACTTCCTATAATGTAGTATTTAGCAGATTTAAATTTCAAAGATATACCCTGAATTTTTGACACTCCAGGAGGAGGAATTAAATGCTGAAGAACATATACTATATCTGAATACCATGGTGAAGTAAGAAACATTTTAGATACCTGTATTAGAGCGCCTTCTTCTTCATCATCTAACATTGCTGCAATAAGATTTATATCAAGAGCATGCAAATTGGATTCAACCATCAGCTTGGCTAACCCTTGTCCCTTGATCATTTTGATAGGCCTAATCTCAAGATCATAATCTAGCATAGTTTCTATCCACCTACCTTTCAAAACTTCAGGATCAATTTGTGTAAGAATCTGTTTCACCGCTGCATTTGGAACATCGGCAACAATATGTGAATGTAGAATGTAGATCTGGAAATATTTCAAAGCTTTGATTAGGGCTAAATCTTGTTTCTCAATATTGTTATAGTGAATATCAGCATATCGAATGGCTTGAATAAAGAAAGCAATAGGTTGTTCAACCTGATCTCTCTTTTGCATCAAAACTACAACCAAAGTATGCTCGGATGCAAATGAAAATATAATTAAATCACTAGTATAATTTGGACTAACCAAAACATGAGCTATGCTCAAAGCAAGCTTTACCAAGTTGAATGACTTCATAGCATCTGTGGTCCATTTTACACTGCTGTCCTTCTTCAACATATTAGTCATTTCTCTCAAATGCTTAGCTAAATTAGGGACAAATTTGCGTAAGAAGTTCATCTTACCATTAAAAGCTTGTATCTCTTTTTTGTTTCGTGGAAAGTTTATCTTCTGAATGGCTTCTACTCTGGAAGGATCAATGTGAATACCATCTTTGGAAATTATATGGCCAAGCATTTTACCTTCCTGTAAGGCAAAAAGACTCTTCTTCAAATTTAAAGAAATCTCAAACTCTCTGCATTTCTGAAAAAAAATTCTCAAATGATATAGATGTTGATCATTAGAACCAGAAAACACTGTCAAATCATCAAGATACACTACTAATAAAACATCCTTCTCATTATCAAAGGCTATATCCATCGCTCGCTGAAAATTAGCCGCTGCATTTTTTAGTCCGAATGGAATTTTAACATGCTGAAAAGTTCCCCAAGGTGTTGTGAAAACAATTTTACCTTGGTCTTCTTCATATACCAAAATCTGATTATAACCTGAATAACCGTAAAGTAGTGACATCTGTGATGCTCCAACTACCTTTTGCAGAGCATGATCCATCTTTGGAAGGGGGTAATTATCCTTTAAAGATAATTTATTCAAATTCTGGAAATCTATGCATAACCTTATCTCTCCGGTATTTTTCCTTACCGACACCAAATTTGAAATCCAATCAGAAAACCTAATTTGCACAATAATCCCTGATTTGTATAGTCGATTTACCTCTTTCTTGATGGATGGCAACAATCTTGGGTTTATCCTTCTCAACTTCTGCTTGAAGGGTTTCTGATCAGGTTTGATGGGAATAGTGTGGTGAATAATATTCTTATCATAAGCCTTCAAATCTGCATAATCCCATGAAAAATATCAAAAAATTCAGACAAAAATTTAATGTACTTATCTTTCGCCTCGGGAGATAATGTCTTGGATAACTTAACCATATTGGGCTTGTCTGCTGTTCCAAGGTTCACATCTTCCACACCCTTTTCTATAGAAGCTAATGTTGGTTTCTTGGCCACATCATCTTGATCGAACAGATCTTCTAAAGGTATCAGACCTCTAGGAATAACATTATATTCCAGCTGCAAAACATTCATCTGAAGAGCTTCTATCTCTTGATCATCAACATCACAAACATCATCAATATAAGAATCTTTGAAATTTCCTTCATTCTGTAGAAAACTTCTTATTTCTTTGTCATCCAGAAAAACTTGCCAGTACCTTAAATTATTTGGAACCGTAGGTCTATGCTTGATATGAATTTCAAATTTATTACTGGAGTTCATTGGAATTTTAAGATTAGTTGCTATTGTAGCAAGATAATTTGCAATAATTTTTTGAGCTTGTGGTACTGCTGTTAATGTATACTTAGGAAACATTTTTAGAACATCCAAAACTGCATTTCTATAAGCTCTCATCCGCGGATGCTTTGCTTGATACTCTCCTTTCACCTACTTTATGACAAGCTCAGAATCACCATATACATAAATTCTTTTTGCACCAAGTTTCTTCAGAAATTTAAGACCTATAATCAAGGCTTCATACTCCGCTTATTTATTAGAACAGTCAAAAGCTAATTTATAAGAGAATTCTCTAACACTAGTTGGAATTCCACCTGACTTACCAACTGGACTTCGGATCCAAATACCAATACTTGCACCTTCCTTTCCGAGTGCACCATCGAAATCCATGTTCCATAAACCCTTTTCATCTTCTAGATCTTCAAACTCAACTTTTGGTTTTATTTTCCTTGTGAAAATGACCTCATTTTATTGTTATATACCGATTTTATGCTCTTTAGGAAGCTTCTCGGAAGAAATCACCATTTCAAAGGTCATCACTTCTGAAGTCATCACTTATTTTTCTTTATCCAAAACTTCTCTAAAACTTTCTAACACTTCTGGAATATCTTCTGCTCTCACTAACTGATTATTTACATCATTCAAATCACCATCATTATAAAAAATAAAATACTCAAGACCTGTATGTACAACTTGTATCAGATGATTGATTGGTTTCTCCTTACTAGTTATCATATACTTCATTTTCTTTTCTTGATATAATTTCCTCAATTGCCCAAAAACAATAATAGTAGCATAGGAGAAATCAAGTTGTAAAGTACCTTTGAGTTTGGCTCCCTATGATCTAGACAATAGCATTCTGAACCGAGGTGGTATATCAACCACCACCACGTCCATCAAAATATTCTTAGCTGGAATATGATCTAAGGAAACCACTAAATCTTTAATGAGACCAATGCCACGAACTCTACCAGAATAAAATCAATACAAATCATAATAAGGTCGGGTGATATCCATGCCTAAATTTTCCATAATAGCCTTAAGAATCAAATTGTGAGAGGCACCGAAATCAAGCATAGTATTATGAAGTATGTACTCATGCATTCTAAGCCTAAAATAAAAAGGAGGAACTTCACTCTCTCCTAATTTACTATCTATAGCTGGACCAAAAATGAGCTTGGGATGGTCATATTCAACATTAACCATATCGGACAAAGGATCAACCAACAACATTTTAGATATCTGATCTCTGTAATTATTATTCTTTACTAACTTTGTCAAAGGAATTGAAACTTTCAATTTAGCTATTTCATTTTCTAAATTAAAGGTTGTGACTTTATCTACCTCTTTGACAACAGTATCTCTTCTAAGATTAAAATCCCTTGCCACAATTTCCTTCTTATGAGTATCTTTCTCTTTAGTAGATGAGCTTGTTGATGCTTGATTGTTGTTGCTATGATTTTTATCTACAGGTTCTTTACCCTTTTTCTGAAGATCATTCTTTGATTGGGCTTCTTTCATTTTATGAATAGGATTAATAGGTACATCTTTGCTCCTTAGAGAATATTGTTTTTGATGTGCACTCAAAGCATTCATATATACATGCTGGTAATCATCTAATTCGTCTCTAAATCATTATCATTTGACAAGATATAGTCTTCATCTTTTGGATAATCCATATTTTCAGTGTACTCATCATCTTCAGTCAAGTACATAGGTAATCCATCTGCTGTAAAGAAATGATTTGTCTCAATTTATGGATTTTCATCTTCTTCCTCTTCTTCTTGAACATAATTTTGCTGCAATGCAGTCCGGATCTATTGTTGTTGTTGTGTTGTTTGGTCAGGTGCTTTCTGCTCTCTTTGCTTGATTCTCAACTGCCACTATCCTCTGAAATTTGGATTCCAGATCTATGTTTTAGGTGTATCTAAGATAGATAGTTTATCAACCATTCTCTCTAAAGTTCGGAGTAATGAATCCATCTTTGCCTCAGAAGTAGAAGTCTCTTCTTTAATAGTCACCCTCTTTTCTAATCTTATCCTTGCTCTCTTGGCCAACAAATTTGATTCCACACTTACAACATTCTTCTACATGTCTGCTAAAGTTGTAGGATCACGTTCACGCAACTTATATGCCATATCAGCATCAAATCCATCCGGGAATTTGACCAAAACCATACCCTTTGATGGTTTCATATGTGTAGGCAAAGCATTATACATTACATTAAATCTTGCACAATAATCTTGAACAGACTCACCAACATTCCTTTTCATATTCTCATATTCAGACAAAATCTAAAGAGGATTTTTCTTTTGTTCCCATCTTTCTACAAACTGATTATGCAAGACTGGTAAGGTATCTGTTGGCGTTCCCATGTATTGGCTAGGTTGACAGAGACCAAAAGATGAGACAACATAGAACCACTTTGGGACCTTAGGATCTAGCCCTCCTAGGTCCAGAGAGGGATCTCTCTATACAAGTCAAAGGATATATCTTTGAAACTCTCAGTTATGATTTTAGGCTAGTTGTAGGCTCAGGGTTGTTGGTTTGATTGTTTGTGTTTGGTTGGAGGGAATCAGGAGAAGAAGGTCCAATTATAAGACAAGGATGAGCAAAGAGGAAGCTTAGGTAGAGATAGATAACTCTAAGAACATCAAATCCATTGGGCTATGAAGTCAAGAAAGGATTTATTTGTAATCAATGTGCAAGCTTTCAATTGGGCTAGTCATCTAGAGCATTTGGATCTTAAAGGATGATTGGTGAGATGGGACATTAAGGATTGAAAATGAGTGAGGGAGAACCATCCAACTCTATCTTTAGATCAGGCCAGAGGTCATTTAACTCCAAGCCTGCTTGGACAGAATTAGAGGCGAAACAAGGGTTCTTGGAAAGGTTTAATTGAGATGGAAAGGTCCTAGAGAGACATAGATCAAGTTCTAGACCTCCAGGATTCTCAACACATTCAACTAAATCCTAACAAGAACATCTAAATACAGATTTCATTAATTCATACATTAGAGAGCAGGCAATAACATCCACTACACTGGTTAAAATAATTGAAATCAACATTCAGATACACATATAAGCAGAAAACATAAAAGGTTGGGAGAGCAGCAACATAAGGTACCTATCAAGGGTAAATCTTATGCCAAACTTCTGATGCGAGCCTGAAGAAACATGATGAAATGAAAGCAAGTCAATCACAAATACAGAGAAAGGAAAACATCACCAGCTGCTTTAGATCAGGATCCAAAGAAACATGCTTGTCATATTAAAAACAACACCGATCAGGTACATCATAGCCCATAACTTGAACATTCAGTCTGAATACATATAATCTCAGCCTATCTTACAGTATACATAGAAAAATTGTCTCAAGAGGAAAATACTTGCGTTTCACTGATATCTCATCAACAACCTTTACAGAGTTTCCTTCTATGCTTTATAGCAAAGGATGAACCTAAGATCGACTGAAGGAGTGGGTGAAAATTAAATGTATCATTAAACATAACAATGAATGCAGGGCCGAAACCCATTCTGCTTGCCCTGCTATGTATTTAATCTCTGTCACCTTCCTTGTGAAAGAATGATCTGCTTTGGATATGATCTTGACCTTTTGGCTTGTTTTACTCTAGGTGATTTGAACAAAAATGAAATAAACTGCTAGGAAGGTCTGTCTCATAAATTTCTGACTGTTTTTTGAACTGTAGTTAGGGCGTAAATTCTTTTAGGGACATTCTGCATAATAAAAGAAATATGGATGCTTTATACCTGATGAAGAAAGACATCCTGCTAACAAATAACCCTGATGGTACCTTTCACTGCGCCTAGGATCTTTAGATCGATCCTCGGGGTCTTAAAACTGTTGTTTTGCCTTCTAAACCTCTGATTAAAGGCTCTAGCTCTTCATTAGCTTGTCTTAATCTTCCTGTTGCTTTGTACTGAATGAATCTTCCTTTTCAATTTTCTTCTGACAGGGTAGCTCGGACTTTTAATAGCGCTGAAAGGTTTTCCATAGAGTTTTGGATCCTCTTCTTTAAAGCAAATCCTGTCAGCCGCTTTCTTTGACTATCCCATGGCAGTACCAACTCTTGGATTTAATACTGTCTGCACAACTTTGCCATGTAGAATCATGGCGGTCTTTCACCTTTGGAAACCCTACAAAACAACGAACTGTGAAGAGAAAACATGGGCAGGAACGGTGAAGGTGACGAGGACTACGATCATGGCTATGCTGACGAGCTGGAGGAGAAAATTATGGAAGAAATCGTGAAAACCACTCTGGTATATGGTTGGCAGAGCACGAAGGGAATGAACGCGAAAAATGAATGAAAAACACGTAAATAAACCATTTTATGTAATGGACTAGGAATATGTACGGAGGGTACTTGTGGCAATGACGTGGCGAGACAGGGTGACGGGGCGAGGCGGGAGACCGTGGAATGGTCAACAATGCATGGACAGATCTGGACCGTCGATCGGGCAGAGATCGACGGCAGGGAGCGACAGACAGGGGGTCAGCTAGTATGATGGGCAGAGGTTAAACAGTGCGCAGGTTCGATGAATGAGCGCCGTTGGATGAGGGCTCCAAGATCTAACGGCTGTCATTTATTCCGCTACCCGTCTATCGCCCGAAAAATAGCGCGCGAAATGAAAGCGGTTTCAGGTTTGTACAGAGGACACGCGGCGATCGGCTAGTGGAATCGCTGGGTGATGGAAGAAAACCGCTAACTCGCAGATGGTGGTGCGGAATTTACCGGCGGGTTTGGAACGGTGCAGCGGGGACCACAGGGTGGATGGGCTTCGCTCCGTCGATCTGTCGGGTGAATGGACGATGGAGATGCGATCTAGGATTTGAACGTAGAAAACGACGGAGGCAGCGGGGTCAACGAGGATCGTCCGATCAATCAAGATTGATGGTCAGGAACGCCCCCGAAATGAATGGACCGTGAGCCGTTGATCTGTGGGATAAAAACGGACGGTGGGGATGGACTACGAGGGGCCAAGGTGTACGGGCTCGAGAATTTTGGAGTGACCCCCCGTAGTGAATAACAACCATTGATTTGAGTCGTCCCATATCCCAAGGAGTCAACTGCGGGGGCTCCATGGTTTGACTCTACGGACAGAGAAAAACCCCCACAGGGAAAAAGCCTTGGTCACGGCGCCAGGCTATATGGAGCGGAAAGGCGCTGGGCTAGCGGAGAAAGGGGCTTAGGCCTAATATAATGTTTGGAGTGGGCTTTCCAAGCCTTTTTGATGTAATTTGAGGCCATGGGAGAGAAACTATAGAAGGACCAAGGTGTATTTGAATGAAACCAAGTATGTGTGGAGGATCTGATGGGGATTTTGGGGGGTCTAGTGGGAAAACGTGGTGTTTGCAGTGATACGAGTGGCAATGAATGGAATTTTTGGAAAAGGGGCAGCAGATAGGATTTATACCAGGAAAAGCACTCAGAGACTTCAAGGAGAATGGTTTTTCAGGGAAAGGCATCCCTTGAAGGCTCAATAATAATTCAGCCCCCAGCTTGCTTGTCAAGAATTTCATCGGGGGGCTAACAGTGACTCCACATGGGGATGGCTTCTCCTTGGAGGATTCAATAAACCAGATATGATATTTGGAGTAGGCCAGGTGCCTGCTATCACAAGCCATCTTTCTTCGTTGATTTTCAGCTGCCACAAACATGATACATCAGCAGAAACATTTTCCCAACCAAACTACCTACCCAACTGTAGTTCTAACTGGTCCCTTTGGGTGCATTTGATCTTGCAGACCCTTTACATTTTATTTTTAAAAACAAAAACAAACCTATTCTAAATCTACCCTTATTGCTCCATGAGGCCAGATTAGATTGTTGGCCTCATATAATTCTCTACCTAATCTACTACCTGTTGGGATTAAACTGTCCAACAGGTTTCTTCACCTACATTCTAAGATAGGAAATTGAAAATAGCCAAGCCAGGATTAAGCTGTCTGACTTGCTGTGAATGGAAAGTGCCGAAAATTGAAACAAAACTTTGAAGGCTTGAATTCTGCAACTTTGAAACATCCTTCTTTTTCCGTGACTCAGGTTTTGAGCATATAGGAGTCACCTCTTTCTTGATTTCAGCTCTGGCTTTGGGCAGATTAGAGCTGATTCTTCTTTTCACTGCTGGTCCATATTTTGAGCATATTAGGACCAGCTACTCTTTGCTTCTTGTATGGAGTAATCTTGAGGCAGGATGTCTTCGTGAGCCTCATTTTGAGAATTTTTATGAGCAAGAGCAAACTCCAAACCAAGACTGTCAAACATGCCCTGCTTATTCACTTGGTCTGGAGTATGCACTTACTCTGGAAAATGCATGGGCTTATCTAGATCTGTTCTTTGCGCTTTAAAGGTCCATGTTTTGAGCATGTCTGGACCTGTCCTTTCACTCCGCTTTATTTGGAACATTTTCTCTCTTTTTTCTTGAAAATAAAGACTGCAATGGTATGTACAATGGAAATGCAACTGGAAACAAAAATCAATAGAAGTAATGGTTGAGCATCCTGCCATTGACGGGACCCCCAAGCAACTCTGCTCCATCAAGTTCTTGCAGAAAAAACGCATTAGGACCCACAGTGGCCTGGATTATGTATGGACCTTGCCACAGGCTATCAAATTTTCCATGTTTTCCTTTGTCCTCTCTTCTCGAATCCCATCTCAGAACCTTATCTCCAACCTTGAAATCTGAAGCTTTGGTTCTTTTGTCAAACTGTCTCTTTATGCCTTCCTGTACTCTAACAGCTCTGCTATAAACCTGCTCCCTTGTTTGCTGAAGATGGATTGTCTCATTGATTCTTCTCACCATACTGTTCTCTTCTGATTGGATATCCTGAACAAGCTTGATTACTAGAACTCCAAGACTAGTAGGAAACACTGCTTCAGTCAAGTAAACCAGCTGAAAGAGTGACATGCCAATAGATTTCTTTGTAGTGAGCCTATCTTCCCACAAGGCATGTATCAACGTTTTATGCCATGATCTTTTTTTCTCTTCCAGCAGCTTCTTAATGATAGTAGCCAGGCTTTTATTTGATGATTCAGCTAGGCCATTACCCTGGGGGTAATAGGCAGTTGAATGTCCAAGTGCTATTCCGTACCTATGACAGAAATCAACCATTATTTTGGATCCGAAAGCAGCAGCATTGTCAGTGATTATTTTCCTTGGACAACCAAAACGAGATAAGATGAAGTCTTCTAGGAACCTAATGATGACAGAGTTAGTGGCATTCCTAGTGGGTATAGATTCTATCCATTTAGTGAAGTAATTTGTAGCAGTTAGGATCCATTTATGTTGTCCAGAGGAGGCAGGATGAATTTCTCCTATAAAGTCTAGGCCCCATTGCATGAAAGGACCTTCAACAGTAATGGGTTGTAAAGGGAGGGGAAGAAGTTTTCTTTTGCCCTCAAAGATTTGGCATTTGTGGCAGGCAAGAATCATTTTATGGACATCACTAAGGAGTGTAGGCCAATAGTAACCAGCCCTGAGTATCTTATTTGCAGTGGTTTTCCAACTCAGGTGGCCTCCACACTCCCCAACATAGAATTCTTGTTTGACTCTTTCAGCTTCAGTTTCTAACAAACATTTCAGCAAAAGGCCATTTGGATTTTTCCAATATAGACTTTTATTCATAATGCAGTAATTTTGAGCTTTGATTTTTATGAATCTGGCCTTTGTCTTGGATAGTTCTGGAGGGGCATTGACATTAGTGAGCACATAAAGGATATCAGTATACCAAGGAGAGTTCTGAAACTGCTCCTCAACAGTTGGATGGGGAAATCCTTCCTGCTCATCTAAGGCATTCACCATATTAATGTCAAGGGCCTGTAGGTTTGATTCAGCCATTAATCGGGCCAGGCCTTGACCTTTGATTAGTTTGGTGGGTTTTATTTCAAGGTCGTACTCCAAGATGGTAGCAATCCATTTGCCCCTCTTCCCATCTGGGTCTTGGGACAAGATATCTTTGACCACTATATTTGGCACGAAAGCAATGGTGTGAGAATGCAGAATGTACACCCTAAAGTCTTTTAAGGCCTTAATCAGGGCATAGGCCTGCTTTTCCATGATGTTGTAATTTAAGGGTGCATCTCTTAAGGCTTTACTGAAGAAAGCTATAGGCTGGTCATTACCTTCTGAATTTTTCTGCAGCAAAATTGCAGCTATTGTGTGTTGGGAAGCAAATGAAAAGATCAGAAAATCTTTTGAGAAGTTAGGGCTGATAAGGACAGGGGCCTGAGTGAGTGCAAGTTTTACTGACTCAAAAGATTTTTTTGCTTCAACAGTCCACTTAATTCCTACATCTTTCTTTAGCATTTCAGTCATTTTTCTAAGATGCTCTGCCAGATTAGGAATGAATCTCCTGAGAAAATTGATCTTCCCTACAAAGGACTTGAACTCCTTGATGTTTCTTGGATGTGTAATTTGAAGTATTCCCTTAACTCGTTGTGGGTCTATCCTGATCCCTTTCTCAAATATAATGTGGCCCAGAAGTTTACCTTCTTGCAGCCTAAAGACAGTTTTCTTAGGATTTAAGGACAGACCGTACCTTCTACATTTTTCAAAGACTTTCCTTAGATGTTTCAAGTGTTCTTCTTCAGTTTTAGAAAAGACAGTTAAATCATCCAAGTAGATAACTATAAAGTGTCCAATCTCATCTGAGAAAGCAATATCCATTGCTCTCTGGAAGGTAAATCCAGCATTCATCAATCCAAAAGGCATTTTCAAGTACATGAAGGTGCCCCATGGAGTGGTAAAAGCTGTTTTGAGTTGATCTTCTGGGAATACCAGAACTTGGTTGTATCCTGAAAAACCATCAAGTAGGGAGACTCTCTTAGAGCCCACCACCTTCTGTAGGATATGTTCCATTCTAGGCAAGGGGTAGTTGTCTTTCAGGGAGGCTCTGTTGAGGTTTCTAAAGTCTATGCATAGTCTGATCTCCCCCATCTTCTTTCTCACAGCCACTAAGTTTGACACCCAATCAGAAAACCTCACAGGAAAAATTATGCCTGCATCATACATTTTCTTAATCTCTTTTTCTACTGCAGGCAATTGTTTTGGATTTATTCTTCGAAGTTTTTGTCTGAAAGGCTTCTGATTTTCCTTCAAGGGTATTTTGTGTTGAATGATATTGGTGTCATAGGCCTTTAAGTATTCATAACTCCATGCAAACACATCAATGAATTCCCTAAAAAGGTCAATGTACTTCTTCTTCATGTCTGCAGGTATAGACTTAGCCAGTTTAATCATTTTCGGCCTATCTTCAGTGCCTATGTTACATTCTTCGACATCTGAATCTGCATGTTCAATAGTAGGCCTTTTAGCTACATCGTCAAAGTCAAAAAGGTCCTCTAATGGTGCCAGGCCTCTGGGTATATTCTTGTCTTTTGCCTGCAATACCTCAACCTCTTCATTTTCTGCGTTTTCGCTATTTTCGTTAAAATTTCCATTTTTATCAGAAAAAAGATTTATTGCTATGTTACAGGGATTTTCTACGTCACAGGGTGTTTCTTCCTCATCTGAGGAATCTTCATCTAGGCAGAAGCTATCAGATTTGGAGTCTGAATCAGAAAATTCAAACTCGTTTCTGCCTATCATGAAATCCTCAATCTGTTTGTCTCCTTCGAAAACCTGCCAGTATTTTTCATTGTCTGGCACCGCAGGTCTGAATTTGGTCTGGATGATGATCTGTTGGTCATTGGGGGCCTTAGGATATGAACTAGCTAGGCAAGCTAATCCATTAGCAACAGCATTTTGACCCCTAGGAATGAACACTAATTTATATTCAACGAATGTTTTCAACAGCTCCAGAGTGTCATTCCTATATGCTCTAAGCCTAGGATGTTTTGCTGAATACTCACCATTCACCTGTTTTATAACTAACTCTGAGTCTCCTTGTACAGCTATCCTACGGGCTCCTAATTTCTTCAACAGATTCAAGACCAAAATGAGAGCCTCATATTCTGCAATGTTATTCGTGCATTTAAAACGCAAGTTCATAGCGTAGCTCTCTACATGATCATCTCCTATGTTATGTAGCCACACTCCTGCTCCAGCACTTTTCCTAGTGCAGGACCCATCGAATTTCATTTCCCACAGGGGGTCGTTGTTTACTTTGTCTTCATCCCCTCCCCTGCAGCTGGATTTGCCATTATTTTGAGTTGTGAGGTTTGTGCTAAGAGGGGGGTCATTTTGTGGTTCATTATGGGCATGGAGATCAGGGTGGTGGCTAGCTTGTTGTTTTTGTTCTGTTTTTGTTTCATTCAGAGTTATATTTTCAGCAGTTTACCCATGGTCTTCTTCTTCGTATTCTTCTAGAGTAGCCATTATGTTGAATCCATGGGCTGTATGTTTGTATTTCCATTATCTGATCTCGGCTCTTCTGAGGATTGGTCATTGTATAGAATGAAAGAGTCTAGGTCTGTATGTACAGAGTATAATGGTGAGTTTTCAGGTTTCTCGGGGCTACTGACTAAAAATTTCATCTGAGACTCTCTATACAGTGTTCTAAGTTGGCCAAATATGGGGATAGTGGCATATGAGCCATCCATCTGCATTGTTCCCTGCAGTTTGGCTCCCCATGATCTTGACAATAGCATGCCATACTTTGGTGGCACATCTGCCACTACAACATCCATGACCATACATTTGACAGGAATCTAGGTCAGGCTTACACACAAGTCTTTGATTAGGCCTAGGCATTTTACTCTGCTAGAGTCAAATGAATACAGATCTTTGTAAGGTCGGGTTATCTCTAGGCCTAGCCTCTACATCACTACCTTAGGCATTAAATTATGTGATGCTCCAGAATCATGCATGGCATTGTGGAGTATCTTGTCATAAATGTTAAGACTGATATAAAAAGGTGGAACTACCCCTTCCTGAAATTTTCCTTCAATATTTGGACCAAATAGGAGGGCAGGCTGATCATCATTCAAATTTACAGAATCATTTATTTCTCCCAGATTCAATGCTTTAAAAATTTGGCCTTTGTACACGTTCTGAGTGGCCATCTCAGATAATGGTACAGAGATTTTGATTTTTGCAATCTCACTCTCTAGATTGAAAGTGAACTAGACCTTTGTAATGCTCAATTATGTTTTATTTGCTACTGCTTTAGTAGCCGAATCAGTTTGTGGTTTCTCACTATGTACAAGGTTTGAAACAATTGTATCAGGAGCACTAACTGAAGTGCTAGTACTGCTGGTTGATTGACTTTGTTTTCCAGTGTCCTGGTTTTCCTTCTCCTTATGTTTACCAGAACTTTCAACTGCTGTTTTTTTGTCTGCAGCAGATACTTTAGAGGATTTATCAGGTCTTTTCTTGATGGTTACCTCAGGAGTTTTTGTTTTGGAAGTATCTTGGATTTTCTTGCTCCTAAGTTCATATTGTTCTCGGACCTGTAACATGGCATTTTCAAATCCTAATCTATAATCCTCAGACTCAAACCACTCCTCATCACAACCAGTGGTGGAGGGCTGGTCTTCTTTTGAATCATAATTTAGGATTGAGTCTTCTGTTTCGAACATGTTTATTGCATTCCCTTCAGACTCTTCTATGATTCCCTCATACTCATCTAGAAAGTTTTGGAAAGGGGGAATAACTTGTTGATCTGATTCTTTCTGTCTGTTGGGAGTGGCATTCTTTCTTCTGATGTTTTGGTTCTGGTTTTGGTTTCTGTTTTGGACAACCATCCTCTTTATCATTTGTTGAAGTTCTTCCACATTTTTTGAAAGTCTGTCATATTTGGGATCAGACGTGGAGGCTACGTTGTCATCCCTATATGTTACCCTCTTTTTAGCTTTTAGTCTTGCCCTTTTTTCCATCAGGTTTGCTTCTATGGTTATTGCTCCTTTCTGCATGTCTTCCAGGGTGGTGTATTCTTTGTCTCTAATCTCATAGGCCAGGTCAGCATCAAATCCGTCAGGATACTTAGCCAGGGCCATACCTTGAGGAGGTTTTATGTGTGGAGGGAGAGCATTGTAAATGTTTTTGAATCTAGTGGTGTAATCATGAAAACTCTCTCCTACATTTCTCTTAAGGGACATGTATTCTGCTAGGAGCTGGCGAGGGTTTGCTCTAACCTCCCATTTGTTTATGAAGGTCTGGTATAATGCAGGGAGATCTTGAATACTGCCAGGAGGTAAACCTTTAAACCATTTCTTCACCTCACCTCCTAAGCTTTGGGCAAAGATTCTCATTTTGATTGTTTCATCATCAATCTCCATATAATCAAAAGAATCCTCCATCTTATCTACATGTTACTGAGCTGTTATGGACTCTTTAGCAGTGAAGTGTGGGATTTTTTACTGATAATCATTGGGCAAGGGTAACAGGGGTTGAGGTAAAAGCAAAGGTGCATACCAAGCTGCAATAATGATGTTCTGATGGGGTAAAGGGTTAGCTTGAGCAGCTGGTATTTGGATGACAGGGATGTTTGGACTAGCAGAAGTCTTTTGAGCAGATCCAGGGTGAGAGAGCCCCAAGTTTTGAAGGAAGTGAAAATCAGGTGGTGTGGAAGGAGGGGTTTCAATGTCCCTAGTGTTTTGACCAATGTTAGATGGTGTATTGTAAACTGCGAGGTCTTGCTGGTCTAGATAATTGGATGACCTAGTTCTCGGTAGTCTATTAGGTATGTCTAGGTCAGGGAGGAAATTTTCTAGAGCTGTTAGGTTTTCTGGTGCAGAATTAGCTCTAAGAATGTGGCTGGAAATGGTTGGTCTTTTAGGTGTAGGAGCTCCTTTGAGGATACTCTTTGGATTTTCAACTATTTCCGGTGGGTCAAGGTTGGGATACGCTCTTGTGTGGATGGTTCTGAAAGCCAGAATGTTGTTTATAAGCCAAGCAGCTTAACTCTACTTGTTACTTCTACTGTGGTTAATGTTTTCTCAGGGGCTGGCCTCCCGGTGGAGTCTGATTGTGAAACCAAGATAATCAGCAGGCCTACTGATCACCAGTGGAGTCTTTTCATTTAGGAACAATGGAGTTTCTAGGTGGAGGGTTTAGGATGTTTCTAGGGATTACACTATCCACCACAGTGCTCAGCCACTATCACCTTTCAGGAATCTCCTCTAAATCAGCAAGCTCCAACCAGAGATTGACTGGGAGGGCATTTACCAGATATGTCACCTCTGAAAAGAGGATGAGATCTGGAGGCTACTTGGCCCTTTCTAGGCTCTGTCTAAGAGTATGGTGGATATTCAATAATGGAGGTTGATTCAAGAAAGGGGTGACTTACTGTCAACCTAACCAGAGATTTAAGCTTCTGAGTCTTGGAAGTATGTAAGGCGAAATGTACTCAGATTTTCCCCAGTGGAGTTGCCATTATGTTGGGGTTCCCTTGTTTTGGCCAGGTTGACAGAGACCAAAAGATGAGACAACATAGAACCACTTTGGGACCTTAGGATCTAGCCCTCCTAGGTCCAGAGAGGGATCTCTCTATACAAGTCACAAGATATATCTTTGAAACTCTCAGTTATGATTTTAGGCTAGTTGTAGGCTCAGGGTTGTTGGTTTGATTATTTGTGTTTGGTTGGAGGGAATCAGGAGAAGAAGGTCCAATTATAAGACAAGGATGAGCAAAGAGGAAGCTTAGGCAGAGATATATAACTCAGAGAACATCAAATCCATTGGGCTATGGAGTTAAGAAAGGATTTATTTGTAATCAATGTGCAAGCTTTCAATTGGGCTAGTCATCTAGAGCATTTGGATCTTAAAGGATGATTGGTGAGATGGGACTTTAAGGATTGAAAATGAGTGAGGGAGAACCATCCAACTCTGTCTATAGATCAGGCCAGAGGTCATTTAACTCCAGGCTTGCTTGGACAGAATTAGAGGCAAAACAAGGGTTCTTGGAAAGGTTTAATTGAGATGGAAAGGTCCTAGAGAGACAGAGATCAGGTTCTAGACCTCCAGGATTCTCAACACATTCAACTAAATCCTAACAAGAACATCTAAATACAAATTTCATTAATTCATACATCAGAGAGCATGCAATAACATCCACTACACTGGTTAAAATAATTGAAATCAACATTCAGATACACATATAAGCAAAAAACATAAAAGGCTGAGAGAGCAGCAACATAAGGTACCTATCAAGGGTAAATCTTATATCAAACTTCTGATACGAGCCTGAAGAAAAATGATGAAATGAAAGCAAGTCAATCACAAATACAGAGAAAGGAAAACATCACCAGCTGCTTTAGATCAGGATTCAAAGAAACATGCTTGTCATATTAAAAACAACACCAATCAGGTACATCATAGCCCATAGCTTGAACATTCAGTCTGAATACATCTAATCTTAGCCTATCTTACAGTATACACAGAAAACTTGTCTCAAGAGGAAAATACTTGCGTTTCACTGATATCTCATCAACAACCTTTACAAAGTTTCCTTCTATGCTTTATAGCAAAGGATGAACCTAAGATCGACTGAAGGAGTGGGTGAAAATTAAATGTATCATTAAACATAACAATGAATGCAGGGCCGAAACCCATTCTGCTTGACCTGCTATGTATTTAATCTCTGTCACCTTCCTTGTGAAAGAATGATCTGCTTTGGATATGATCTTGACCTTTTGGCTTGTTGTACTCCAGGTGATTTGAACAAAAATGAAATAAACTGCTAGGAAGGTCTGTCTCATAAATGTCTGACTATTTTTTGAACTGTAGTTAGGGCGGAAATTATTTCAGGGACATTCTGCATAATAAAAGAAGTATGGATGCTTTGTACCTGATGAAGAAAGACATCCTGCTGACAAATAACCCTGATGGTACCTTTCACTGCGCCTAGGATCTTTAGATCGATCCTCGGGGTATTCAAACTGCTGCTTTGCCTTCTAAACCTCTGATTAAAGGCTCTAGATCTTCGTTAGCTTGTCTTAATATTCATGTTGCTCTGTACTGAATGACTCTACCTTTTCATTTTTCTTCTGACAGGGTAGCTCGGACTTTTAATAGCGCTGAAAGGTTTTCCATAGAGTTTTGGATCCTCTTCTTTAAAGCAAATCCTGTCAGCCGCTTTCTTTGACTATCCCATGGCAATACCAACTCTTGGATTTAATACTGTCTACACATCTTTTCCATGTAGAATCATGGCGGTCTTTCACCTTTGGAAACCCTGCAAAACAACGAACTTTGAAGAGAAAACATGGGCAGGAACGGTGAAGGTGACAAGGACTACGATCATGGCTATGCTGACGAGCTGGGGGAGAAAATTGCGGAAGAAATGGTGAAAATCACTCTGGTATATGGTTGGCAGAGCACGAAGAGAATAAACACGAAAAATGAATGAAAAACATGTAAATAAACCAGTTTATGTAATGGACTAGGAATATGTATAGAGGGTACTTATGGCAATGACGTGGCGAGACGAGGTGACGCAGTGAGGCGGGAGACTGTGGAATGGTCAATAATGCATGGACAGATCTGGACCGTTGATCGAGCGGAGATCGACGGCAGGGAGCGACGGACGGGGAGTCAGCTAGTACGATGGGCGGAGGTTAAACAGTGCCCAGGTTCGATGAATGAGCGCCATTGGATGAGGGCTCCAAGATCTGACGACCGTCATTTATTCCGCTACCCGTCTATCACCCGAACAATAGCGCGCGAAATGAAAGCGGTTTCAGGTTCGTACAGAGGACATGCAGCAATCGGCTAGTGGAATCGCTGGGTGATGGAAGAAAACTGCTAACTCGCAGATGATGGTGCGGAATATACCGGCGGGTTTGGAACGGTGCAGCAGGGACCACAGGGTGGATGGGCTCCACTCCGTCGATCTGTCGGGCGAATGGATGGCGGAGATGTGATCTAGGATTTGAACGTGGAAAACGACGGAGGCAACGGGGTTAATGAGGATCATCTGATCAATCAAGATTGATGGTCAAGAACGCCCCCGAAATGAATGGACCGTGAGCCGTTGATCTGCGGGATAAAAACAGACGGTGGGGATGGACTACGGGGGGCCAAGGTGTACGGGCATGGGAATTTTGGAGCGACCCCCTGTAGTTAATAACAACCGTTGATTTGAGTCGTCCCATATCCCGAGGAGTCAACTGCGGGGGCTCCATGGTTTGACTCTACGGACAGAGAAAAACCCCCGCAGGGAAAAAGCCTTGGTCACGACGCCAGGCTATATGGAGTGGAAAGGCGCTGGGCTAGCGGAGAAAGGGGATTAGGCCTAATATAATGTTTGGAGTGGGCTTTCCAAGCCTTTTTGATGCAATTTGAGGCCATGGGAGAGAAACGATAGAAGGACCAAGGTGTATTTGAATGAAACCAAGGATGTATGGAGGATCTGATGGGGATTTTGGGGGGTTTAGTGGGAAAACGTGATGTTTGCAGTGATACGAGGGGCAATGAATGGCCTTTTTGGAAAAGGGGAAGCAGATAGGATTTATACCAGGCAAAGCACTCAGAGACTTCAAGGATAATGGTTTTTCAGGGAAATGCATCCCTTGAAGGCTCAACAATCATTCAGCCCCCATCTTTCTTGTCAAGAATTTCATCGGGGGGCTAACAGTATCAATAGTGGCTGCCGGTAGAGCTCTGAATCATTTTTTGACTTCTCCTTCAAGGCTTTGTGTAAACAACCTCATCTTTACATCGTCTATATCAATTTCAGGCAGATCAAAGAAGTCATTCATCTTATTTACGTGCTTTTGAGCTGTTATAGACTGAGTTTCATCAAACAAAGGGATTTTGGTTTGATAATATGTGGGCATCTGACCTGGATTCTAAGGGAGAACTAGGGGGGCATATCTTTCAACCATGACTGGAGGTGGAGGTGGAGGATGAACAATAGGAATAACATGGATTTGGATGCCTGATGTGATCAAAGGAAGCGTTATCCCTAATTGAGTTATGTGAACAGTGGATGATGAAGAAGGAGGGGGAAAAGGGATATTCTGAGTAACAGTAGATGAAGTGACAGAAGAAGAAGGTGAGATCTGAGGTCTTCTTGCTAGCCAAGTACTCACTTGCGAAGAATATTTCTACAAATCTTTAAGAGACAGTAAAAATTGAGTTGCTGATGGAGATCTTGATTGAAACCCTAACTGAGAGTGTGAAAAATGATCTTCAACAAGAATATGAAAGGAAATGGAGGAATCAACAACTGCCTCATCAATCCAACTCAAATATTTACTTTGGAATAAGCTATGCTCAAAATTTACATCAAAATCAATATCTTGCAAATTTTCTAACCCTTCGGGAAATGAATGAGCTCTAGGAATGGGGCTTCTTTCTAATTGATTTCTGATTGAAGTAGAAGTTTCAAAAATAGATTTACCTTTTCTTCCAATGCTCTGAGGTTCACTAACAATGATGGGAGTATTTGGATCCGAATTGGATCTGGTGTATCTTCAGGAAGCCAGTATGTCCAATTTCAAAAACCAATATGCACTTTACAAATTTTTCTATTCAGCCTTTGAATAAAATCTAAAACTTATCATCCACAAGTTAAATAATTTCAATGAAATCTTGTTACTAGGGTTGATCTAATCTTACTCTTTTCTTCCCTAGCAGAATCGCCAAAATGTTAACGCTCGGATTGATCCTAAGGCTAAAGTAGGCAATCTTGAGGTAAACTCAAACCAATTTTTGGATTTGGTATCTAGCCCTACCAAATCGGAGAGGGATCTCTTGATATAATCATAGCCAAGAGAGTTGGATAGAAATTAGTTTAGGCTAGTTAAGGAAAACAAGGGGTTTTGATTTTGATTTTAGGGTTGGGCTCACTAAAACTGGAATTAGGTCAAGGGTATAGATCAGGGCCAAAAGGATGAAATTACAATCTTCTTGATGGTGCAAGGTAGGAAAAATGTTTACACATTCAAAGAGTATTAAAAGAGATGGAAAGACTGGTGAGGAGCTAAGGAAAGAATATAAATGTATTTTCCTTAAATTGAAGAAATTAAACACATTATAGTTCTGTGTTTATAACTTGAAATCAAGTATATTAGAGATGTGATATTTCTTATGAATTAACAATACATTATAAAAAATCAATCACAGAGAAGAAACAATCTGTAAATCTCATACTACAGGGATCCCAAGAAAATAGCTGTAAGCTTCCATTAATGTCCAAGACAAAATTATACTTGTTCAATACAATCTCTCCAACTGATTGCAACCATTACAAAGACTGAAAATTTAGTACACCTTATATACTCCAAAACAACTTCCTCTCATCCTCAGGGGTCGAATCCATGAGGTGAGGGAGTTGTTGCACCAAAAACTGAACTAACTGCTAGAGACTAGGAAGAAGAGAGTGACTCATTCCTAACTTTTAGAACAGATACATTTGACCTCAAAATAATGATTTACCTAATGTATCTACCTTAGGTAAAAGGTAAAACATGATAATTACAATGGTAAGTCCTCATTTACGTAAGTGAAAATTACATCATAGGTGAAACTTCAAAATTTACTGAATCTAGTCAAACTGTGAATTTCTTGGTAAATGCACAGCGCCAAGACAACAAAATAGACTTGTTTTGTGGACCACTTTTGGAGGCCTTCCCCTTGTCCAAATTGAGATCATGATAGCTAATTGGAAATCCCGTCCTGTCTATTTTCTAGATATTCTTTTACTTTTCAGAATGGTGTCCATCTACCTTGTCAAAATCTTGTTTTCCCAATACTACTAAACACGCAGTGCCAAGGCCAAAAAGAGGGCAGAAACATGATTTTTTGATAGTTTTTGGCCTTTTTGAGGGACCAGTTCTGCTCCAAATCTCTTGAAACTTTTTGAGGATGATGTAATTTTCATTATGAACATGAATTTGTTGAATATTTTCCATTTGGATGGCCCAAGAAAGAGCACAACGCCAGTGACGTTGTGTGTTTAGCCCATTTTATGCATGCTAAACTTTCCCAAAAAATCAAAATTTTCACAAAAGTGCCAAAATTGGAATTTTCTTGTTGATCAAGGGTTGGAGGCCTAGAGGGACACCTCAGTAAGAATATTCAACTTCCCTTTCTCCTTTTACTCGGTCAAAGCCCGAATCTTTGCATGGGCACGTTTGAGCTTGGCCCTTGCAATCATGTTTCTCATGGGATAATGATTCTGCATCTTCCTCTAAATATTAGTGTTCTGCTTGGCCTTCTCTAACAGGCTCTCCAGATGCAAATTGGATCTCTCGAGCCAAGACTCTCTGTCTCCATCAATCTCTATGGCAAGCAACTCACTAGGATTAAGCTGATTTGCTAATTCTGCTTCTTTTTGCCTTTCCTGGGCTAAAGCCCATTTTAGTCCAATGGTCCTCAATCTCTATCTATGAAGTTGATCTTCCTCATCATCATTGTCATCAAAACTACTCAAGATTTCCTTGAACAAGGCCTTGGCCTTTCCGACCTCTCTTTGAGCTCTGATTGCCTTGACCTCACTAATGATTTTTTTTGTCTTCAGCTACTGATTCTCTAGGTAAAAAAAGTTAATCACATCCTTTTCTCAACCAAGATTAGCTTGAATCTCACTAATCTTGGCATATTTTCCCTTGATCATTGCATTTGTGATTCTAACCTCATCCTCATCATCAAGGTCAATCAACTGAAACTCCTTCTCAGTTTCATGTTTGTCCTCTTCCTCAACAGTGATAGGCCCTGTAGCCTTTTCCTTGCTCTTGTGTACCTGTTTTGTTGATGAAGAAGGCATGGCCCCTTTCACATCAAAAGAAGCAAACACATGCCTATGGCCTCTATGATATGTCAAAGGAAATGGCTCAATATCAATCATTTTAGTGCAAGCTGCCCAATATCCCTTTCACTGCTTGACGCTCTGGTATCATGATGTGATGGTGAAGGGTTGTGGAAAGGTGATGCGGAAGGATCAACATGGGGTGAATGAATGTGAGTAGGTGGAGATGTATGAACAATAGGATGTGATGGAGGAATGGATTTGGGAGGATGAGATGATGAAGGTATATTCTTCTCATGATGAATAGGTGGGGTAGTGAAAACATCATTTGAAATGAATGCATCCCATGGAATTTTTTTTGATGAAGTTGATGCATGACCACCATATTGATAAGTGAATGATGAAATAGGCTTTACATTTTCTGATTGTAATCTCTCTTTTGCACAATGTAGGCCATTTTGTCAATGCTACGGAAAATATAATATTGTATGTGTAGCATTCTTACTCTAGTAAAATTCATAAGAAGACAGATATGGTATGAGTAAAGGCAAGAAAAGCTTCCCTCAAAAGTGAAATACTTCATTATTATCCTCTTCATGGGTGCATACCTATGAAGAAGATGAGAAAAAAGGAAGATGGATTTGTTGAGATCTTTATACCTAGGTTTGAGGTATGGTTCAAAATAACTCATGTCCAAATTTTCTTGCTTAAATCACTTCCCTCCCACTTTAGGTATCCCTGTAACTGCTGCAATAGCATTGGTAGACATCTCAAAAGTCACCCTGGCAAGATTGACTTGCTTTTCATGGAAATTGATGATGAATATTCTTGCTAACTCGGGGTGATTTTGGACCTGTTGCACTCTCTCACAAAAGTCAAAACAACCTACATGTTTAAAGCAAGAAATAGTGAGAGGAGAGGCCATGAGTTCCCTTGTCGTGATAGGTTCAAATATGTTTCTCTTCCCTCCCTTGTGGTCATTTCTCCTTGGCATTTTTGCTTCACTAACCATGCCACTACCTTCTTCTTCTGACATCTCAAATTGTGTTTTGTGAAAACCCTAGGATGCAAGTGAAATGAGTGAGGGGAAGGGGATGAGATGACTAACTTTGAAAATTGAAGGGAATGAGTGTTAATGAAGGGAATGAGTGAAAGGGAATGTATGTAGGGAAAAATTAGATGAATTAAAACCCTAAACCAATGTAATTACCCTTTTTAATGATTGATTTTCTTTATAGGAGGATGAAACAAGGGAAAAACAGTGATCACAAGCTAATAATTAGGGTTTTCTTAGGGTTTACACTTCAATTGATTTAATAATGACCAAATATATCTAAAAACAAGGTAAAATGAGTACTTACTATTTTGAGGGCTATTTGGAATGCTTTAGCAAAATTTGGTGACGTTTCAAACTTGTTTGGGTAGCTAGAAGACTGAGGATCCTTCTTTGGCTAGGCACACAGCGCCAGTGACAAGCACGCAGTGCCTCTGCAAAGGTGTAGTGCCAACTCCCAGGCATGCAGTGCCCTTAGAATTTGTGTTGAGAAAATCAGGCAAGGGCACAATGCCAACTCCCAGGCATGTAGTGTTGGTGAAAACGCACAGTGCCAAATGTTGAGTGCGCAGTGCCAGGAAACTTAGCCAAAATTTCACTCAAAAACTCAGAAATTCTTCCTTGATGAATGCTTCTCACTCTTTTAAAGTTAAAAATGATTCTTTTGAAGTTTTTAATGGGCTTTTATAGACATGTGGAATTTTATTTAACTTTATAAACCCACTTTCTAATGTTTTGAAGTATTTTTCCTTTTCTCACTGATACTCTTTGGCAGTTTTTCATTGCAGGTTAGATCAAGCTAAAGTTGGCTTTTTATTTTTCTCACTGAGGCTTGACATGTTCACTTTGAAAACTTTGGGATTAATTATTACATATATTAGCATAAAATTACCTTTGAAAAATAAAATAAATTACATAAATGACTTTCTATCAAAACGAAAATTTTGATAAAAATTCCTGAAACTGAAAATACAATCCTTTGAAGTAAATTGAAACCATAATTATCATTGTTCAATCCATCATATATGTGTGTTCTGACCTCATGGGAATGAAGAGAAGACCTTGAAAAATGAAAAAACCCTAGTAACCTCGTGAGACTAATTTTAACCTAATTTTGAATGCAATTTTTGACTTAACTTTCAAGTGAAAACAGAGCATTTTCATAGGTTTTTATACTCACAGGGATATAGGAATGAGTCAGCAATATGATTTTTGAGGGAGGAAAAGTTTATTTGACAATGAAAACCACCAGCGGAGCAAATTTATTTCATGACCTAACGGAATGATAAAACATTTATTCGGTATGGGACACCTAAGATGCATATGCAAATGTGTTTTTATCCCTGGTGTAGGTATACCAATACTGACACTAACAGATGGTGCAAGACACCCAGAAAAAATAGAACTCAAAGGGAGCTCATAAGAAAAAGTAGAAAAATATGACAATGATGGAGGATCAAAGTCAAACCAAAAGTATAGATCAAAAGGTGATCAAAAATAGGTTACAAAAGGTAGTGAATGAATAGAAAACCCTTCTATTTATAATAAAATATTGAGTTTGTCTAGATATTGGTGCATAATAAAATATTATTAACCAAATCTAGATCCAACTTACTTGGAATATTTAATTATTTTTGATGGAGGGAAAAGGAATTTTGAATTGGTTAAATCCATTTATTTAGAAATAATAAATAAATAAGTGATTTATTTATATTTCAAGGATGAGGTTAAGGAATAATTAAATAAATAATGATTTATTTAATTATTTAGTCAAATTCAACAAGGAATATTATTAAATAGTGATTTAAATAATTATTCCTAGAAAATAATAAGATAAATAATAATTTATCTAATTAATTCTCCTATTTCAGGTTAAATATGATCAGGAATATTAATTGAACAATGGTTTAGTTAATCATCCCTAGAGGAAAATAAAAAAAATAAGGATTTAATCAATTATTCCTCATGGGGTTTCCTGTTTAGACCAGAAATAATTTAATAAATTATGGGTTATTAAATTATTTCTCATAGTGAAAGCAATTATACTATGGTAAAATTGGTCTTATGTGGTGTACTTTCTTCCATCTAATAGTAATAGGTTAGATGACAAAAAATTGGTGTAACATATTCCCCCCCCAACATGCGAGCATTAGGAGCTAATTGTATGACCGAAGTACATTGTAAGAACATAATCACTAGACACTGAAGGGGATTCAGAGAGAGAGAAATATAATGCGGACTGAAGTGAGAAAGGAAAAGACCCTGAGGAGGCAAGACTTATAGGTCTGACGAGTCTCTTTTATGAGTGAGTATCTATTTTGAATGAGGTGATGGAAGCATACCTATGCCCGCCGAGATGAAAAAGTACAAAGAATAATGGTGCACCCAACAAACATGGGACTAAGCTATATAGTACATGCTAGCATAAACATGGGATAGATTAAAAAGCATAATGGATCCCACATACATACTGTGCCTGGGAAAACAACCAAGACTTATACAAAAATATTTGAGTACATGAGATATAATAACAACCAAAGAGGCCCTGTAAAACAGGAAAGGGCTCTGAAAATCTGAATGATACATGCAAACTAAAAAGGTGCTGCAAGCGGCTAAGGCTGAAACTATCAAATCTGTAGAGCTGCATGCAAGGATGTAGGAAAAGAGGTAATATGGTTATGTGGGGGGCTACCTGAAGGGCCACCCCTTCATGAGGTCTGAAACATCTCACACACACCTAGGAATCACTGGTACAATCTGCTGCATCACTGAAACATCAATTATACAGATCTCAATCATTCCATAAGGATATGGAACTGAGAAACAATCTAGTCAAAGGGAAATAAAGGGTCCCTTTTCCTGATTCGAGGCACCGAACAAGAGTGGAAGCTGGAACCAAGGTACACCGCCCTCTAGACCTGTCTTCTGAAATGAATAAGCTGATGTCGATAGAAGGAGGTCTTCCATAGGTGAGGCAATGAGGAGTCCTGAACTAAGGCACGAGGGATAATAGTATAGCAACTGATAGACTGACACCAGGGATGATGGTGGAATGGGGGGTACTAAGTAGTGGGTTGGTGAATTTCCTTGTTAGAGCATAAAGGCCATTTATGACATGGCAGCTACTGACTCGACTCCAGAGGGGATAGGGGACAGTATGATTGGAGGCCAAAATGGGCGACACGAGAGAGGTACAAAGCGATGAAGGATGGAAGACTGTCATGGGAGACAAAAGGGACTCGAGACAGACTCCATGGATGCGATGATGATTCAACTCAGATGCTCTAGATAGGGGGGACTTGATGATGCTTCCACACAGAATAGGCCCAGTGGGGAGCATAAAACATGAGTAAAATATGGTTACTCATGACAAAAATCGACATGAGCATCGAAAAGTATGAAGGCAAAGTGGTGCCCCAAGTACAAGTGTCGCAAGTGAAGAAATTCAATTTTGAGAAGCAGTGAAGTGACCCTTCTTGGAAAAAAGGCTTCTAGGTGAAGTATCAAATCACCAAAAATGAAAGGACACCCATTTGAGTGATCGGTGAGAGCTTTCAAATGATGTTGACAGTTCCTCAAAATGAGCTATGGTTTGGTTGTAATTGGCGAAAGAAAAATTTGGGGTTTTTCTTTTAATAAGGAAATTTCCCTCCAATTTGATTCATTTGCAAGTGGAGGTGTGGTGAATGTAGAGAGGAGAAAAGGCCCTAAATCTTGCGGTCATCATAGTGGAAAAACCAATTACTGGAATTGAGATATGTTAGTTGCGGGTAAGAGGCCTAACCATACTCTTTCAATTCAGTGGATTAAAGTTTCAGATTAGGCACCCAGAGCCCAGGAACATACCTCTACTCCTCCTCACAGTTGAGTCACACTTTTTGGGGTCTTTTCTGCGATCTGGGTAGCAGGTACTAGGCAGAAAAATATGACCTATCGCAGGAAATGGCCTGAAAAGTGTGACCTATTAGAGAAAGGGGTTTCAATGTTGTTTTTGGCTGAGAGTTGGGATTTTATGGTTATGATGTAGTCTTTCATTTCTATATCTTGACAAACATGATGGTTTTGTGCAGGTATGGCAGAGTTGAGGATTAATTGGAGAGAGAGAGACCTGAATGCATTGGGTTCTAAGATCTGAGAGGATCATGTATTTCACGCCACATTGGCCAAGTTTGGGGTCCTTAAATTTGTTGAGAACACATTGATGAGGGTAGGAGAGCCCTTGATAGCTTGGATAGTCAGCTATTGGGACTCAGATCATGAGATATTTACAGTGCAGGGGCACCAAATGGAGCTGAAATTTTAGGATATATATTTCCTGACTTTTCTCCCACCACTAGGGATGGTGGGAAACACATAGCTAGTGTTACCGCGAGTGCGGAACATTATGGAATTTGTAGAGTGCCACTGTCGACTAGGTGTCCATGTGAAAGGCACACAGATACTGATCAGATATCTAGAGAGGCTAGAGACTCGTGCTGTGGCGGCAGTGGTGCTGCGTATCCTGGGCAACCCGACACTCCAACACATCACTAGAGGGTAGATGATGTTGGTTGAGGGTGTATTGAGTGGGGCCTACTATGGGTGGGCCCAAATGATTCTATCATCATTGAAACGACAGTTGTCACTGTGAAAGTGGCAGGTGAACCATGATTGTGCATATGGCACAGTGCTTTGCTCGCTCTTCTTTGAGAATATCCCTACACTTTGTCCTCGTATACAGATCCAGGATGGGGGCTCGGGAGAGCCCAAGATGTGCCGCTGGGGGTATTTGTTGTGTAGAGGAGGAGGAGGGGTAGTCAGATATGTGTTTTGACCCGAGTTTTTTGCACATTGGGATTAGATGGCATTATACATAGACGACTATCCCTTTAGTGGGATGAACTATCATGGGGACCCAGACTTGCCACTTCCGCCAAGTCGAGCATGGGGGCCAGACGGTAAGTGAAAAGTCACTTATCTTTTATGGCGCATTTTAAATTTTTAGAATATTGTATATGGTACTGATTCATTGAATTTTGGTATGCAGATATAGCACCAATGAAACCGACCGGGTATATGGTACGACATGTAGTGTTAGGAGCTACAGAACCTAGTGGATCGAGGGGAGCACAAAATGAGGATGCAGTGGCCCTCCCGAAGGATATCCGCCATATATGTGAGAAGCTGTCGACCAGTGTTTATGAGCATGGTTGGCAGGACCTTGACGACCAATACATAGAGCCATGTATTGGTCTACCATCAGAGTGGCGAGGAGTCATGCGGCGCATGGAAATAGCCGGATAGGGGATGCGTGATCTGTAGGTTGTAGGAGTCGAGCCATTCACCTGGGACCCTCCAGATAGTGATTAGATGTAGGGGCATGAGGTGCACCTAGTTTTGGTTTTTTGTAACATGCTATGGGCATGTCATATGTATCAGAGTTAATGGACTCCAAAACATTGTATATTTGGACGACACATATTATGGATATGTATTGTTTTATGGTTTATGGTTATTTTCTTGTGTTAAATGCATGTGATAAATGCCAATATAGAATATTTTTTGTACTGCTATCTACATAGTGATTATGGGCTCTAGGTACATGACTGAATGTAATGGTTTCAAATTCATGCATTAAGATCTTCACTTGTAAATATCTTCTAAAAAGGACAGGATTACGCACACGATAAACACCATTCAATTGCGTGACAAACATCAAAGAATCTAAACAAACATGAAGGTGAAAGATGCGACAGTCAAGGGCACCAGCTAAAAAACCTATCACTGCATCATATTAGACTTGGTTATTGGTGGCAGCAGCAATGCATACGCCATTAGAGAGGACAAGCGAATGGAAGGGGGTGAAAATGGCCCACATTGCTGAGGCTAGATTCTGGGATTAGCAACTTGCACCATCGACATAGCTGATATATGGTGTGGATGAGGGATACATATTAAAGGCCACAAGGCAACATATGAGATGATGAGGAACAATGTTGGCAACCTAAACGCAAGGCAGAAACAAAACAATAATTTCTAGGGGGAATCTTATGGGTATAATTTCTACACCCCGCACACTGAATAATGGATGGTGTGGGGGAAATGTATTGGGAAAATCTTGTGCTCAGGTCACGAAAGCCACCATAGACACAGATGGTGCCATTTTTCTTATGGATTGGATAGATAAAGTCAAGGATGGTAAAAGCTTCCATAATGTCATCATTACAGTAGAAGATGGGATGACTAGTGGAAGGATGACCACATGACGTGGCGAAGCTACCTAACTCATCACCATGAGAAGTGAGGTTCACATGCGCATTGTCACGGAGGGCGACATAAGAACAAGTAGAGGAAGAATCTATTGATATTGAGCCCAAGGTGATTGTTTAAGGGAGGTTAGGCAAAATAGAAGGGGATGCCCCAGAGGGGTCTTCCACTGCGGATCTCATAGAGGATGACAAGTAGAGGATAGGGGTTGAAGACTCCTTCATCTTGTCATTGGGAGGGGGTATGTCAATGGGAGTGGATGTGTCCTCTGGTTCTGCCGAAGCATAGCACACAATTAAGGGAGAGGTGGAATCATTGCACTCAGCCTCGTATTGGCGAACTAATTCCAAGGAGGTGTGTAAATATTCGAGGCAGAGGCAGAGGTGACTATAGTGGCCATGGAGATCACAAAAAGCACAAGGGTGATTTGTGTGCAAAGTCTTGAGTTTGTTGGCTAAAGAAGGTAAAGTAACATGGAATTTTTGGATATCAGACTCATGAAATGCTTTTTTGACCATGGGTTTGATACGAGACAACTTGAGACAATTGTGGGTAGCATGGCTGACAAAATTACACAAAGCACACAGAGGTGTATGCTTTGGAGGCTTAGGAGGAACAGGTGTTATCAAGGTAGCCTTGTCCTTTGGTGCCTTTTTGCAGGATTTTCCCCCCTCACTTGAGGCTTTCACAACAAGAGTAGATTCATGTTAAGGTGGCTGAGGCACAGAATCAAAGGGAGGGGTCATAGAGACCAATTGGACAGGGGTCAAAGCAGTGTAAGGTTTGAGCTGACCAGGTGGGGTATTGGCTGGGGGATCAATGTACGAAATTGGGATCCCCAGGGTCATGTTGGGAAGGGTTAAGGTCTCCATAACAGGTACAAAAAATACTCCATAAGGGGGATCAAGAAACAATATCTGGCCAGAGGGGTAATGGCCAAGCAGAATAGCTCCAAAATGGTTAAGGCTAGGGGGAACTATTCCATCAGGAAAAAGAGGATCAGGGACACCAAATATAGATGGAGGGCCTTGGGGAGGAGGTCTTGAAGGCTGATTTGAAGTACTAGGAGTAGGTTGCAAAGGGAGAGGCTGCTGACTAGTCAAACTAGGCCATTTGAGGTCGGACCGAGATGATTGAATCATGCAAACATTTGATGAGATAGGGTCAGAGATAAGAGGGGGGAGACCAGGGAATGAACCAAGCAAAGAGGAATATTTATAGATTCTAGGTGAGACACTGGTCAAAGGTTCAAATGTTTGTTTATTGGTCACTGAAGAAATAATGGACTCTGGAGAGGTCTGAGACTTCGGTTCGTAATATGTCAGCTGATCTATAGTGATGATATTTCCATTGTGAGGAAAGCACATCTTACGGTGAACTGTAGATGGGAAAACAGACATCACATAAGTGTAGATATGACCCAATAAAATGTTTTAGTATAACGGGGCATCAATGAATTCAACGTCAACACAAACATTTTTTCCCGCAAGAGTAATAGGACAGTTGCAAAACATGCTAAGGGGTTGGGAAGAGTGGCCATCCCACGCATGAAGGGTGATAGTGGAAGGGGCTAACTCAAGTGATCTGATATTTTTCGAAATAGAAGCAGCCATCATGCAAGTGAAAACCCCCTCGTAAATGCTACATTGGGAGACGTTGGCATTTCGGATCTTGATAGGTATTTGGAAGGCGGCAGATGCTGGTAGGAGTGGATTCTATGACTTTTCAACATTGAAGACAATAAAATGATTATCTGAAGGATCCATAGTGCCCATAGCAGTTATTCAAGCTTTACATTATGAAGGGTACGACTGGAGGAGTTCCAGCGTTGACATGGCGGCAGGTGATTGCACTAAGTCATATACTATATGATAGGTGTGGGTGGCTTTACCGAAAGTAGCATTTTGGCATAACAGTCCTTTGGGGATATTTATATGTACCTCTACCTTAGGCTGAGGGATATGTAAAGGACCATTGGGTGTCAAAATTGTCTTTGTGGGACCTGAATACTGGGGCTTGGTTGCGGACGTAGTGGGAGGCTTGGTGTACTGCCGCGACCGATTCTGAAGGTTTAGGTCAGTGGTATTAGCCTGGTCAAAGTGCATCATAAGGATCTGGTAATTAGAGGTACTAGATGGAGGAGGTTGAGCAGCCACCTAACCTTCAGGGGGTTGGGCAGCGACATATCCTTGTTAGAGGAAAGGATTGGTAAACACGGTCGGTTGAGTAGGTACAACATTAGGAGGAACCGAAGCAGAGGCTTGTTGACGCAGTCACGCAGCCGAAATTCAACACTCTTCCTTTCTACCCTCGTTATTCATCTCCTCGGGGTCCTCTTTCAGTTTCTTGAGAATTTTATTTATCAATTTTGAGAAAATTGGTAATTAACTATTTTCAATTGCCTTGAATATCAATTTGTGGTTCTCGCCCTATATGGATACTTCTCTGCCTTCGTAATATTATGTGATAAAAAAATACTATTTCTTTATATTTATCTCTAAAATTTATATTCTCGACATATATATATATATATATCCCAACGTTAGACCTTCGGTCCTTATAACTCTGACTTTGCATTAAAAAACCAACATTTGCAAACAGACGATTTTATAATAATTTGTCGCCTGGACCCCACATTATATATATCCTGACCAATCAATGTGTGCGTCGTACCTTAGGTTAAATTTCCTGCATCTTCGTTCAACGATCACCCTCCGATGCTCCTGCGTCAGATCGACGGCCTATGTGCATTCCGCTCGGCTTCCAACACCGATCTTTAACGAGCGAAATGAATACGAAAAGCGGGTTCTCCACGATTCTACTTGGCCACGCGTCGATTCCTGTATGGAATCGATCCACACTCCAAGAATACCACTTAACGTTGAAAGGCGGTGCGGAATTGGGGAAATCCACTCTCCAAAACCACTTGCGGGTTCCACAGTGTTTAACCAAAGTTAATGCGAGTTACGTTCTCCCTCGCATTCGTTGACTCCGAGCTCCGACACGATTTAATCAATAAAACTTATTGTAATTACACAATAAGTGGGTTTATCTCTTAATAAGCGGGTTTTCTACCTCAAGGTTAATATCAGTTATAGTCTCCGATTAACGATAAACCAAAATAGTCTCGTTACACAGAAATTTGTTAATATGAACCAGAATTCTCAACACGGACCTCGCCTGCGTGTGGGTAAATTTACAGGGATATCCAACAATTTCGTATACAGAGTTAAATCACTTTGCAGTCAAACAAATTCCTTCACAATTTCTAACTCAGACAATTTTGGAAATCAACGAGAACCGGAGTCTATTCAATCGGAAGCAATTTATCAATACATAGAATCTACTACTGCAATCTCTCTATCTCTCCCCCCCTTATATCTGAGGGATTACAATTATATATATCAACATATGTCCTTTCGGTTCCTCTGTGGGGACCATTTTGGAAAATCAAACGCAAGTACAATTATTCAACTACTGAATATGACAGATGGATCGCCTCCAAATCTCTTCAACTTCTACAATTCTAACTAATCTAAATAAAAACATTCAGATGAGGTATTGACACCTAGCTGTTACAATTTGATGGATTTCGAACCCTCCTAGCCACAACATGTGGACAAAACCTCCTACATTGCTGGCTAGTGTCTAATGCCCCTGCATCAGACTCTTGAGGGAAATTTTCTTCATGGGCTCCTGTCCATGAGCTCTTCCACTGATATGCCTTTCTACCGCAACATTTCTTCAGTCATCCAAGTGGCATCTTCCTCTGGCTTATCCTTCCATTTGGTCAAGTACTAAAAGTACTCTTGTCCTCTGGTCCTTCTGATCACTCTCTTGTCTAATATCTTCTCTGGTCGCAATGGTTGTGCTGGAGGTAGTTGTTCTTTCCATTCAATTTGTTCCTTATCTGCTGATCCTTCTTCTGCACCATCATCTTCATACTTGTACAAATATGCAACATTAAAAATGGGAGATATTCCAACATCAGGTGGCAATTCAATCTCATAAGAATTTGCAGAAAACTTCCTAAGTATCTTGCATGGCCCAATCTTTTTGAACTTCAACTTGTTGTACTGCTTCTTTGGGAATATCTCCTTTCTCAAGTGTGCCAAAACCTGATCTCCTACTTCAAAATGAACTTCTCTTCTGCTCAAGTCTGCTCTGTTTTTATACTTGATGCTGCTGCCTTGTAACTGTTGTTTCACTTGTTCATGTATGGCCTGGATCTATGAAGCAAATTCCTCACCATCTGCACTCCTTAACTCTGCTCTTCCCAGATTTCTTAACTCTGATATTCCTCTGGGGTGCATTCCATAAACAATATGAAATGGACTCTGCCCTGTGCTTCTGTTTGGTGAATCATTATATGCATATTCTTCCTGGGGCAAGATATGATCCCACTGTTTGGGATGCTCTCCTGCAAGACTTCTCAACAAATTTCTCAGACTCCTATTCACTACCTCAGTTTTTCCATCAGTCTGGGGATGATAAGCTGAGCTAAAACTTAGTTTGGTACCAAGTTTCTTCCACAATGTCCTCCAAAAGTGCCCCACAAATCTGGTGTCTCGGTCTGAAACAATGCTCCTGGGTAACCCATGCAATCTAACAACTTCTTTGAAAAACAAGTTAGCAACATGGGTGGCATCACTAGTTTTGTAACATGGAATAAAATGTGCCATTTTGGAGAATATGTCCACCACAACAAAGACTGCATCATTCCCTCTCTGAGTCTTGGGAAATCCTAGAACAAAATCCATACTCACCATGTCCCAAGGCCTGTCTGGAATAGGTAAGGGAGTGTACAATCCTGCATTCTGGCTCCTTCCTTTGGCATATTGACAAATCTTGCACTTATTCACAAACTTTTCCACTTCTGTTCTCATCTTAGGCCAGAAATAAAAGTGACTCAGCTGCTCATAAGTCTTATCAGTACCAAAGTGTCCAGCAAGTCCACCACTATGCTTTTCTTTGATCAAATTTTCTCTCATGGAACATTTTGGTATACACAGTTGGTTCTTTCTGAATAACAAGTCTTCCTGCAGGAAATAATCCAGCCACTGACTTCTATCTGTTAGAACAGGGTTACTACATGCTTCAAATGCGTCCTTAAAATCAGGATCTGTTTTATACAATTCTTTGAGAAAATCGAATCCTGCAACTTCAAAATTAGTCTCTTGGACAAGAAAATGTCTCCTACTCAAAGCATCAGCTACTTTATTGGCTTGGCCACTTATATGTTTCAAAACAACATTAAAAATTTGGAGATACTCAACCCATTTAGCATGCTTCTGTTTCAACTTGGGCTGTTGTACAATATACTACAAAGCATGATTGTCAGAATATAATACAAATTCCTTGGACATCAAATAATGTCTCCACTTCTTCAGTGCTTGAACAATTGCATATAATTCCTTCTCATAAGAGGAATACTTTCTCTTGGTGTCATTTAACTTCTCACTGAAATAGGCTATAGGCCTATCATCCTGACTCAAAACAGCTCCAATGGCCTCCCCACTGGCATCACATTTTACTTGAAATGGTTTGGTGAAATCAGGCAGAATTAAAACAGGCTTCTCTGTTATCTTTTGCTTTAAAACTTTAAAATTTCTCTCTGCTTCAGCAGTCCACTTAAATGGTTGTTTGCTCTTCTTTATGGTCTCAATTATGGGTGCATTAATCTTACTGAAGTTTCTTATAAACTTTCTGTAAAAACTAGCAAGTCCATGGAAACTTCTTACCTCAAAAACATTCTTGGGTGAAGGCCACTCCACAATTGCCTTAACCTTTTCTGGGTCCATCTTCAATCCTTCTGCAGAAACAAAAAAACCCAAATACACCAACTCTTCCTTCATGAATGAGCATTTCTTTAAATTTATCAGCAGTTTCTCTTGGTGCAGCTTCTTCAAGACATGATTAAGATGCCTTAAATGTTCTTCTTTAGTTATGCTGAAAACTAATATATCATCCAGATACACTATCACAAATTTACCAATGAATTCTTTCAATACTTCATTCATAAGTCTCATAAAAGTGCTAGGTGCATTTGACAACCCAAAAGGCATTACCATCCATTCATATAATCCTTCATTTGTTTTAAAGGTAGTTTTCCACTCATCACCCTCTCTTATTCTAATCTGATGGTATCCACTTTTTAAATATATCTTTGAAAAATATTTAGCACCACTCAAACAGTCCATTAAGTCCTCAACTCTGGGAAAAGGGAATCTGTACCTGATTGTGATCTTATTGATTTCTCTGGAATCAGTACACATCCTCCAGCCTCCATCTTTCTTTGGGCTCAATACTGCTGGTACTGCACATGGACTCAAACTTTCTCTAATCAGCCCCTTGTCCACCAACTCATGTACTTGTCTCCTGATTTCCTCATTTTCCTTGGGAGTCATTATGTAGGCTGCCTTATTTGGCAGATTTGAACCAGGGATAAAATCTATCTGATGGCTGATCTTCCTCACAGGTGGCAGCTCATCAGGTAAATCATCCACAACAATGTCACAGTAATCATCTAACATCTCTTGTATCTCTACTGGTAAATCAGAAATCTTTGTAGAAGTAAGAACTACTTTAGGCTTGCAAACTAAAGCAAAGCTTACCTCTTCTTCTTCTATCTGCTGCAAATATTCCTTCCCGCTCAGCAACAAGGTCTTTGGATCAATCACTCTGTTGGATGGCTCTCCTTCTTCCATGGGTATCAATGTATGGTGTACCCCATCCTTGAAGAACTTGTAAGTGTTCTTCTTGCCATCATGTACTGTTGCTCTGTCAAACTGCCAAGGTCTACCCAGCAGTATATGACACACATCCATGGGCATTACATCACACAAAACTTTGTCCTTGTATTTTCCCATTTGCAGCTCTATCTCGCATTGTTCTTTTCTGACCACAGGTGTTGCCTTTATGCGACTAGGACACCAGAGTTGGATGCTCCCTTGTCTTCACTTCTTTTCTGTTACCTCGGTGGAAACCCCGGATTATGCCGTCTTACTATCAATGACTAGCTAGCAACATTTCCCTTGGAATATGTATATGCTCCTAAACAAAGTCTTCCTTTGTGCAGGCTCATTGACCTCTTTGGTTTGTTTCAACAGGACCTTATTAACCACTAAGGACTCTCCCCTCTTTGTTAGAATTTATTCTTCAATTTCTGCCTCTTCTCCAGCCTAGGAAACAACATCATTTCTTGGACCAGCACCCACATTCTCTGGACATTCATAGTGCTTGTGTCCCACTTCTTGACATCTGCCTCTGATTCTGCGCCTCGCCTCTGCTCCCCTCTTCCTCTTCCTACGCAAGAACCCCCTTCGGCCAACACATCTACATCCTCTATAGATGCGTTTGAGTAAATCTTATCAGCTCCATTCCTGGGTGTAGGCTTTCCTCTACCACCCTGACTTCCCTTCCCATGGAAAGTACCTCTCTTCTTGGCAGACTGTTTCCTCAGGAGTTTCTCCTCTGCTTTCAAGGCCATCTGATAGGCCTCTTCCACTGTCTTAGGAGACAGGAGACCAATCTCATCTTGGATCTCCAGATTGAGACCATTCACATATCTGGTAGTCTTCTCTGGTGTATCTTGGAATTGCCCAGCCCTTATGCTTACACTGTAGAATTCCTCTGTGTATTCTTTTACTGTCAGCAACCTCTGTCTCAGGTTCTGCATTTTTCTATACAACGTCAGCTGGTAATCACTAGGCAGGAATTTACCTTTCAACTTGGCCATCATTCTGGTCCAGCTCTTGATAGGTTGCTTGCCAACTCTCCTCCTTTCTGCCTGCACTCCATCCCACCAAAGTGTAGCATGTCCCTTCAGCTTTGTCACTGCAAACTTGACCTTTTTATCTTCACTTATTTCTTCATAATCGAAGCACTTGTTTAATTCATTTATCCAGTCTACCAGCTCTTCTGGATTCAGTCCCCCTGTATAACTCGACACTTCAATTCTGGGCTTAACTGCAGATCCCAGAACAGTTCTAAGGAGCCTCAAATCAGGAGGAATTTCAACATTTTCTTCTGCTTCTTCTATTTCAGGTTCACTGGTGTCTTCAGGATCTCTGGGCTATCCTCGCTCTATGGCATCCATTCTGGCCTCGACCCTATGCAACATACCCAACACCTCTGCGTTGGCAACGGGCCTCCTTCTGCCAGCGCCTCTACCAACTCGGATTGCCATGTCAGCAAAAACAACTCAAAACAACAGCTCTGATACCACAAATGACGCAGTCACGAAGCTAAAAGTCAACACTCTTCCTTTCTACCCTCGTTCTTCATCTCCTTGGGGTCCTCTTTCAGTTTCTTGAGAATTTTATTTATCAATTTTGAGAAAATTGGTAATTAACTATTTTCAATTGCCTTGAATATCAATTTGTGGTTCCCACCTTATATGGATACTTCTCTGCCTTCGGAATATTATGTGATAAAACAATACTATTGATTTATATTTATCTCTGAAATTTTTATTCTCGACATATATATATATATATATATATATATCCCAATGTTAGACCTTTGGTCCTTATAACTCTGACTTTGCATTAAAAAACCAACATTTGCAAACAAACGATTTTATAATAATTTGTCGCCTGGACCCCACATTATATATATCCCAACCAATCAATGTGTGCATCGTACCTTATGTTAAATTTCCTGCATCTTCGTTCAACGATCACCCTCCGATGCTCCTGCTTCAGATCGACGGCCTACGTGCATTCCGCTCGGCGTCCAACACCGATCTTTAACGCACGAAATGAATACGGAAAGCGGTTTCTCCACGGTCCTGCTTGGCCATGTGTCGATTCCTATATGGAATCACTCCACACTCCAGGAATACCACTTAACGTTGAAAGGCAGTGCGGAATTGGGGAAATCCACTCTCCAAAACCACTCGCGGGTTCCACAGTGTTTAACCAAAGTTAATGTGAGTTACGTTCTCCCTCGCATTCGTTGACTCTGGGCTCCGACACAGTTTACTCAATAAAAATTATTGTAATTACACAATAAGTGGGTTTATCTCTTAATAAGCGGGTTTTCTACCTCAAGGTTAATATCGGTTATAGTCTCTAATTAACGATAAACCAAAATAGTCTCGTTACATGGAAATTTGTTAATATGAACCAGAATTCTCAACACGGACCTCGCCTACGTGTGGGTAAATTTATAGGGATATCCAACAATTTCGTATACAGAGTTAAATCACTTCGCAGTAAAACAAAGTCCTTCACAATTTCTAACTCAGACAATTTTGGAAATCAACGAGAACTAGAGTCTATTCAACCAGAAGCAATTTATCAATACACAAAATCTACTACTGCAATCTCTCTATCTCTCCCCCCCTTATATCCGAGGGATTACAATAATATATATCAACATATGTCCTTTCGGTTCCTCTGTGGGGACCGTTTTTGAAAATCAAACGCCTAAGTACAATTATTCAACTACTGAATATGACAGATGGATCGACTCCAAATCTCTTCGACTTCTACAATTCTAACTAATCTAAATAAAAACAGTCAGCTGAGGTATTGACACCTAGCTGTTACAATTTGATGGATTTCGAACCCTCCTAGCCACAACATGTGGACAAAACCTCCTACATTGCTGGCTAGTGTCTAATGCCCCTGCATCACTTGTTGTCCTCGAGATGCTGCTTGAGCTTCCCATAGTTGACGCATCTGAGGTAAAAGGGGACAATCATGGGTATTGTGACTATGGAAACCACAACAAGAACAAGGATTGTTCGTATGAAGAGGTCTGTTCTGCTTAGGCTAATCGCCCTGTTGCTGGGTTACAGTGTTAGATATATTCCCTTGGGGATTGTTTCCTGGATTACCTAGAGTGGGTTGGTTATGGTTTCCTTTCCTCTTCTTTTTCCAAGTGGGAGGATTAGTCGCACTCTGTTGCACATACACCTGACCCTGGGGGGGGGGGTGGCTGCTGCTGCAAAGCATGAGAAGGCATGGGAGGTGGAGGTGCTTCTGTTGGAGGAGCTATAGCACTTGGCTGTGGATACGGATAATAAGGAGGTTAAGAAACATTGGGGTAAATAGGTTGGGAAAAATCAGGCTCCGGCATCGGAGGATGTGGTTGGGAAAGGGCATGAGGCATGCCGTGTCCTGGGTACATGCTTCCGGGAGGGGGAAAAGTGCTAGAGGAGCTAGCCCTTCCCTGAGGGAAACCATAACCCATTAGAGGATGAGTGTACAAATGTGAAAGGGATCCAACGATACCGTCAGTGGCATGAGATTCCACTGGTGCATTGGCACCACCAGGTTTAGGGAGATCAGGTAAGTCAATATAAACATAACCAGATTGCACGTAGATCAAGTCATATTTCAACGAAACTTGTAGGTCTTCTTCCTCAGTCCGATTAAAGTGAGATGCGACATATTTACCAATAGAGGGAAAAAGGGATCTAAGAAACTAGTCCATGTAGACACGGTCTTCCAAAAGCAAAGCTCGACATAATCTCTTCCGTCTGTGTCATTCTTGAACATGGCCAGATAGGTGAGTGGCAGAAGTTTTACAAAGAGCAGTCAAAAGTTTAGTACCAGTGTCATAGAAAAGGGGAAACTGGAAGTAGGACAAAAACGCCTTTGAAAGAGTCGCAAAAGTGGCATGAGAGGCAATGGCCTGATCGACATACCACTTGGAATCTTCTCCAGTAAGCATACGTTGGAATAACCGAAGACAGATAGAGTCATCAGTGATAGAGTTGTACAAACACCACATGTGGAAAGAACAAACATGGTTGGTAGGATCTTCTCCATCATTTCCTTCAAACTTAGGGATGTCTGAAGGAAGCTTGGTTGGCATAGCAGGCCAACCTAGATCATGGTGTATAAAGTCATTAATCAACTGGCTTAACTCAAGAAGGCTTAGGCCTTTTGTTGGGTCAAAAGGGTGACTGTTAAAGGTGACCTTAATGTTTCACATTAATCGTCAACCCAGGGCAAGTCTTTTTATTTCAAGAGTGCAAGAAAAATATATGCGAGTGAAGTCAGAGGTCAACTATTCTAAATCGTTGTGAGAACTGCTATCTAGTTATCGAAGTTCAATCAAATCAACTCAAAAGTAACTATGAATTGCTTCAAATTAATCAAAGGAATCAACTATTGTTCTAAGCTTATGTAGAAATAACCACTCAAGACTGGAATGAAGAATAGATTGAAATTGAATAGCACACTTTGATGAATTGAACAACTACCTTAATGAATTGAACAACAACCTTAATGAATTGAATAACAATCCTAATGAATTGAAAAAAAATCAATTATTCTAGATTTTGCAATGGAATTCTCTATCAATAAACTAATAGCATCATTCAGAATTAAACATCAAACCAAATGTTTATACTTATGATGGAAAAATTCAAGAAATAACTGTATGCAGAATTGAACAACAACCACGCTGAAACTATTCTAACGAATGTAAAAGCATCAATTCTTGATAAAAGAATATTAATGATAAATATAATCTATTGAAAAGGAAGTTATAACATATCACTTCTGTGATTAACCAGTTGAATGATAATGCTATGAAACACAAAGGATAACTAAAAATTCAAGATCCGTAAATAAAAGTATAGCACAAAATAGCAGGAGAACTTCAAGGGACTGGGCTCGAAGCCTCTAGAAGTATTATGCCAAGAAATACCCAAAAGTTGTTTATACTGAGAAAGGAAATTTATTCATTAACCAATAGAGCAATACATTAGCACGAACTTGACGATTATGTACGAATACGTTTATTACAGGAAAATTATAATACATGAATTGCCCTCCTCATCTCTTTCACCTACATCCTTTTTATAACTTAAAGGTGAAATAAAACAGAGTAATGGATCCTCAATATCAGGAGATCCTAAGGATTTGTGGCTATCAACTGAATACTCCAAGAATATGTGTGCCTCTACATATTCCGCTGATTCATAGGAGCCGATACGATTCTGATTGCTTTTCTTGTCTACTGTTATTTGGTCATTCTGGTCAGCAGTTTGGCTGCTTCGATTCCCTATCAACAAAGACAGAAAAGAATTAGTTTTTATGATATTAAACACACATTTTATCAATAATTCATTCTACCTTAATTTTGCATTACTTTCCTTCACTTCATTGCTAAGATGAAGGAAAAAAATATAAAGGTAAATGACAATTCGTGGTAAAGATAGGGGTAAAATGTACCTTTTCCTCAACCCAACATACTCCTCTTCTTACCTTTTTACAGGTCCTCGTGAAAACATATGATTGAGGTGTATTTGGGTTAAAGAATATGCAAGATATACTTCTTCCTTGTAAAGTCTAAAACCATGTTTCTGTTTTACCTTTGCAAATCTTGAGTTTGTGTGTCCCTCTGGTAACTCATAATCATGATGATAGTCTTCAGGAGGATACCATATGATGGGGCATTTGTATCTGCACCCTATCCATGTAGGAACCATGTTCAAAATTAGGTTACTTTACAGAAGAAAATGGGAAGAAGTAACTTTAAAGTTCCTATACCCAAATGGTTCTCTGTTCTTCACATTATTTGTAATGGCTTACCATCTCTGTTTGGTGGCTAATGATGCTTCTTCCTGAATATCCTGGAATTATGCCTGCCCATTCTGCACAATATTCTTGTGAGTAGGTTCCAATTTGGCTATCAATCCTTTCCATTGCATAAAATTATTATGTTGAGTAAAAAAATATAGGGGTTTGGTAGGTTCCCCTCTGAACCATAGATCTAAGCCATGTTCTCTTTTCTGAAAGGTATTGTAGGCCTTAGCCCATCTAGTCTGATTTTTGGCAAATGACAGAAAAGCTTGGAACTGAACATCCCCTATGAAGGTACTGGGGTTATTGTCTCTATCCTCTTTTAGAAATAAATTGTGCAAATATAATTCGCACAAAAGGTGTTGGGTTTGTTCATCCTGATCATTATAACATTGGACAAACTCTTCAGTGGTTTTGAAGGTAGTGGGTTACTCAGCAGTATGTATCAAATATGTCTGTACAGAGGCTTCAAAAGTATCTATTAAATCAGTCTGTATAGAAAATTCAGCAGTATCTACTATTTGGGTAAAACAATATGTTTGGGTTCCCATGGTAGCTAATTATTTATTAGGCTTCCAAGACTTGACTGCTTCTCCCAACCATTTCCTTAAATATTTTATCGTTTTTCTCAATTTCCTACATTTCCTGTTCATTTTTCTTAACTTAATATCAGCTGATTTTTCTTTTGGAAGGGTTTTGGAAGGAGAAGGAGTAGTAGTGGCTTCGGGTTCAGGAATGGTTCTGCCAGTTCTAAGGTTATCAGAAATGATGTTTTCTTCATGCATCCAAGAGGTTCTTTCAGCATTGATGTCCTGACTAGGTGGAATAATATTTTCTTCAGGCGTCAGGGGAACTGTCTCAATACTTGTGTCCCGTTCTAATAGAACATTATCCCTCGACTGGTTTCCAGACTCAAATATTCTCTTTATCTAGTCTTCCCTACTCACCCATTCATTATCAAAGGGAGATAAAACCCTAAAATTCTACAATTCATCGTGGGGAGGTATGATTTCAGTATGGACAGAGCTACTTGTAATGGAAGAATGGTTCAAATGGTCCCTATGTTCCTCGGATTGTTCAGAAGGGTTCCCAATTTCACAAGATGTTCTCATTTGCTCTAGTAATTGATCCATTTCTTCCTCGTAGTCTTGTAAAGACATATTTTGAAGGCTCAGAGGTGTTGTATGGGATGGTCCCGCCTCATCTAGAAATACAAAGGTGTTTTTCCATAGTTATAACCTTTCAGGTTGTCTCCATTTTCTTGGTTCTACAGTCGAAACATGGGTTATCTTCCCTCTTACTCTCCTAGGTATGGCTATTCTAGGGAGTTCAATATCTACTATGTCAAGGTTTTCTTCAGGGGTAGGTAGGGTAGGATTAACAAAGTTGTCCCATGTTATCTGATTTTTTTAAACTTATGAATGATAATCAATTTAATCAAGTGATGGTGACTGACAACTGCTTGAGGGTTTTTAGCTCTTCTAATCTGAACATCATTATCATTCAATACATAATTTAGGAAAAAGGGAAAATTAACTGAAATTTTTCACTTGAGAACAACTAATAGTTTAATTTGACGGGACTTTACCACATCTCAGCATCCATCGCATGTGATATATCTTGGAATGAAGACTGCCAATTATTGCTAAGGTTTCTACAAGGACGTAGTATTAATACCTTTACCTTTTTGTTCCAGTGGCTCACCTTGGTCTTGGTACACTAAAATTGCTTCTTGTAAGAGGACATGTTTATCAGTCCATGTTTTTCCTTCTATTGGAAGTATGGAGACCTTAGCGATGATTTATTCGAAGATTGATATGATTCTTCCTTTGACTATGGTATGCCCTTCCCGAAGGTTATGCAAGAATTCAACTGATGTCTCTGTATTAAACCCTTGTAGACTGTGTAGATATGGAATCTAGCCAAATTGCTAGAGAATGATGCGAGATGATTCTGAGGTTTGAAAATTTGTGGGTTCATTGCGGAGAGAATTTCCACCCATGGCTAGTGTTTTTTCAGAACTGGTTTCTTCACCCTTCTGCAAGAATTTCTTTCGGATTTGTTAGTTAAAACAACATAAACAATGCATGCGGCTTTTATTAAATATGTTATTAAAAATGTGACTTCATGACGTAAATGCAATGATTCTTTTGTGATCCGCATATTCGAAGGGAGTCGCATGGTTAATTCGCATGATTTTTCATTATGAATATTTGTACCCCCTCCAATGAGAGAAGGGCGTCCATGAACTTAAAGCTCAATAAAAGAGGAAAGGTGGCACCAATCATGAATGAAAATGAAGTAAAAGTTAGAAGTTGGTAATCATAAAAAATGTACATCAGGCAGAAATGACCAAAGAATGAGAGAAAATCAGAGTAGCAATTATTACGAAAAAGATGTCTGATTTTGATGGCATAGAATGATAGCAGCATGATAGGTAATAGATTATGATTGATGATGTCATCCCTTAATTTAGCATGAAAAGATAATTCACTCATAGTTAATTATGCGGGTAGGTAGTGATAACACTTATTCAAGTAGTGCATCTATCTTCAGGAATGGATCAATAGGAAATAGGACATATAAAAGAAATTTACTATTGTTAGAAAAATACTTTGATACCACAAGCAGAGCCACTACTTGCAGTAGGCATCCATAGCCTCGACAAGGTTGCTATTTTAACTTGGAAATGAGCTAGAAGCCTCTATTTAAAAGTAGACATTTTTCTTGTTTTATAGAGAGACCACTATGATGGTGTGGTGGCCAGATAGTCGTAGTGCCATTCACGAGGATTTTAACAGAGTGATCAGGCCAGCTCGTGATGAGACCTTCTGTCCTTTGAGAAGGTAACTACCCTGGTGTGTTGGAAATTGTGGGAATGTCACCTATTAAACCCTTATGATCATGGTAGGTTGGCTTGTGATGAGACCCCCTATTCTATCTTCTTCAAAATTTGAACATAGACGTAATATTTTCTTTTTTTATTTTATTTGAGCTAGAATCCTCTATTTATTTTTCTTGTTTTATGGAGGGACCATTATGCTGGTGTGGTGGCCAGATAGTCATAGTTCCATTCACGGGGATTTTAACAGAGTGATCAGGCCAGCTCATGATCAGACCTCCTGTCCTTCGATAAGGTCACTACCCTGGTGTGTTGGCCATTGTGGGAATGTCACCTGTTAAACCCTCATGATCATGGTAGGTTGGCTCGTGATGAGACCCCCTATTCTCTCTTCTTAAAAAATAAATCACATAGACATAATATTTTCTTTTTTTCTTATAAATGGAGGGAGGCTTATTAACTCCTTAAGAGTTAGGGATGGTGTAAGAAGTAAAAATAATGCCAATACAAATAATAATCTTATTCCTATATCCTCATGCCAAAGAGAATTACCACATGAGAGTGTAAAAAATATATACCAACATAAGAATACGGAAATGAATTGTGTAATAATATGTCTGAACAGGAGATATTCAGCCCTTCATTATACAGATAAACCATGTCAGCTTCTAAAGTAGAGATTTCCATCAAAATTTAAAAAGATCATAATATTAGTAATATCACTGCTTTTCTCCTCTTCGGGTGCCAATTCATTTTCTTAAAATGGATTTTATGGTGAGAATGTGTGAAGGAAGAGTGGATATTCGAAAAGAAATCATCAAAAGACAAAAAAATTCCTATTTTAAATGAAAAAAGAGTAATAAAAGAAAAAAACATGCTAGAAAAGAAATCATCCATTCAATTGGATTGCACAGCAGCTGTTCAATTCGATTGAACAACAAATGTTCAATGGTTTTTAACAGCGAAAGTAAAATCACACAACAAAAAACATAACCGTTAATTTGAATTGAATGGTAGCTATTCCATTCGATTGAACAACAACTGTTCAATTCTATTGAACAAAAACTGTTCAATGTTTTGAATAGCAGAAATAAACACACTTAAAAATCACATCTGTTCATTCGAATTGAATGAAATTTGTTCAATTCTATTGAATAGAAGCTATTCAATTCGATTCAACAAATATTGTTCAATGGATTGAACAACAAAAGTAAAATCACTCAACAAAAAAACAGTCGTTCATTTGAATTGAATGGTAGTTGTTCAATTTGATTGAATAACAATTTTTCAATTTGATTTGAAAGCAGAAATAAACACACTAAAAAAAACGTGTGTTCATTTTGATTGAATGACAACTGTTCAATTCAATTTAACAACAACTGTTCAATGAATTGAACAAAAAAACACAAAAAAGATAAAAAAGAAAGAAAAAGAATGCAGTTGTGAGCATCAAAATAATGAAAAAGAGATGGAATTATAATGTACAACGATGAGAACTATAAATTGCAGGAAACATATATACAATATTTACAAGAGGAAATAACAAATTTTTATGAACTTAAAGTTGTCGGGCCAACATGCCCTGCGGCTAAAATTTGGGTGGTGGGGTCATCACGCACCTACTGGCAGAAAGCCTCTTTCATAAGTGGTTTATGATAGAGGCGCACTCGCTATCCATTGACTCAAAAGGTGAAGCCAGATCCATCTATGGTGGTCAAGGTAATGGTACCATTGTTGTGCACTTCTTGAATTTCGTATGGCCCAAGCCACCTTGTTTGTAACTTACCTAGGAAGTCTTGGAATCAGGATTCATAGAGGAGTGCCCAATCTCCTTTCTAGAATGTCTTCTTTTTGATGAGGTTGTCATGCCACTTAGCTCGTTGTTGTTGAATAATTATGATGCATTTTAGAGAAAGTAGTCGTGCTTCATCCAATTCATTTATTTGTTGGAGTCTTCTAACTTGGGCCTCCATCAAATCCAACCCCACTTCTTGGGTTGTTCTCAGAGTATTTATTTCAAATTCAATAAGAAAAATTTGTTCCTTTCCAAATACCAGATGGTACGGAGAATATTCGGTGGTGTTTCACCACGTTGTGCAATAAGCCCATAAGGCCTCTGGCAGTCTAGTAGCCCAATCCCGACGATGCGTTGAGACTGTTTTAGTGAGAATTTCTTAAAGGAATTTATTGGTGCTTTCGAATTTCCCATTTGCCTGCGGGTGGTAGGGAGAGGTGACTCTATGGGTGACATTGTGGTTCTTTAGAGTGGTCATGATTTTATTTCCAACAAACTGTGCCCCTCCATTAGTTATCACTTCCCAAGGTAAGCCATACTGCACAAATAGCTCAAAAATAAAATTGATCATAGATTCTTCTGTAGCTCTCAGCAAAGCCACTATTTCTACCCACTTTGTCATGTAACCTATGGCACAGTATATAGTTCTTCTGATTCGATGGTGGGTTGAATGGCCCAAAAAATTCAAGTGCCCATAGTTCGAAATGTTATACTACCAACTGTGGCTGCAATGGCATCTCATTATATTGGCCAGGGCGGCCCATTCTTTGGCATCTATCGTAGGCTTGGACATATTTCTTGGCATATTTAAAAATTGTAGGCCAATAGTATCCCATTTGTAATAATTTGTGCCCTATCTTGGGATATGCAAAATGATCACCACATGGTTCATCATGACAGGCCCTTTAGATGTCATAAATCTCGTCTTCTCGGATGCATCTGCGTATATTCATATCATCTCCTGTATGGAAAATATATCCACGAATCTAGGAGAATATAGCACTGCACTATATTGGGGTCCTATAATAATAGGACTCATAATTTTTAATTGACTTTGATTAGTCTTGTAAATATGTACATGCTTTGCTTTCTGCAAATTCTTTTCCCATATTAGAAAATAAAAAAATGTAAAGAGGGTTAAAGTCCTAAAAGAACAATCAATGGAAAAATAGAAACAAAGATCAAGAAAGAATATTAAATATAAACCCCACTAAAATGGATCATGAAAGTGTTGCACATTCAAATGCCATTACTATTAGTTTACTTTTGCAAATAAGATTTTGTGAAGCTTGTCCTAAATTCCACAATCCATGAGGGTCAAACAACTTAAACTTGACCTCTCATGCTTTAAATTTCATGTTTTTAGACAGAGAATAAAGATATAGCCAAACGGTTTAATCTTGTCAGATCACTAGTTAGGTAGAGAAATAATAAGGAGCTCAACAGTTTAATCTGAGCCCTTGGAAGAAATAAGGATAGAATTAGTTATTTTGATGTTTTAAAAGAAAAATGAATAAGGGTTTGCAAGCTCAAATGCACCCATGTAAATGAAGAATTTTTTTAAGGTAGTTGATGGGTAGGAAGAAGAATTTTTTCACAAGCATGGATAAGCAGAAAATTGGTCATTTCATTTATTAATTTTCCTATAAAATCATTCCCCTTGTAAAAATACCCCTCCCCATCATTTTTACTCTTTCCCATATTTCAATTATTTTCCCTTATAAAAACTCCTTCACTAATTTCCCTTTTCATTTAAAAATACATCAAAAACCCAAAAAGGACTTTATCCCAAGTCTAAATGGTTTAAATTAATATTGGGACCCACTACAAAAATCCCTCCCCGATATAAATTTATCATTTTTAACTTAGTGAAATCCCACATATGTATTAAAATTTAACCATATTTATTAATTCCCGTAATACCCCTATCCCGTATATATTAAAAACCTTATTGATATTATCCCCATCCCTTTATTTATTTAACTTAATACAAATCTTTTTCCTCGCATGTGATGTATCTTGGGCCCACCATATATATTCATACCTCGCCTATTATAAATTTTCCCTAACCCGACCATATATATAACTCCAATGCATAAGCGTAAAGTCCCGGGTCCCACGCCTTCAGATCCCGCGACTCCATCACATCATCTCAGCCATCCAATCTAAATCGACCAGATGGTCACAAATATTATAGCACAATTGTTTAACACCATAAGAACTTACGAAATGGGAAGTTTCACATCCCTACTTCCCTGATACGTGTCAATCTTTCATTCCATTGCATCGCTCAAGCAAAAACCATTTACCACTTTCCCGTAGTGCGAAATCACCCAACAATTTATCCTGCCCATTGCGATAAACTACTGATTTATTCCCTACATAGTGCGTTAAACCATTCATCCATTGCGATAAGCCACCATTGCATTCTACACTATGTAATAAACCAATGTGAAAACACCAAGCTACTCAGGTAACTCTGACACTATGCAAAAAGCCAAAATTTGAGTCATTTCTGTAGATTTGCGAATAAAACCAGAATATCATTGCCAACACCAAATTGATACCACATTACCATCCATATTCCTTTCATGAAATTCCCTATTCCTTGAAACCATTATTGCACTCCATACAGAACTTTTTTTCACTAAATATTGTTTTGTTTTGCAGGTATATCAACAAATCTGATAAACAATTGATACTAGTTCAAACTATTTAATCCAGATTCTTGAGATTTAAATTCAAAGGCTTCACTGAGCAGAAATTTCATACACAGAAGAAAAATCAAGCTAAAACCAGCAATACAACAGAGAAAGGATAATTTACACAGTAAATTGGTTTTAAGAGAGTAAAAATACCTACAGAAGCAACAACGAAGTTGTTCAAAGTAACTTTCCAAGACATATATTACTCACTGTTACATACAACTTACTGTAAAAAGGTAAAAGTAAAAATAGAGCAGTCAAGGTAAAACAGTAAAAGTAAACAAGGAGGCAGTAATGGTTAAACAAAGATGAAAAAACTTTCACTAGAAATAATGAAGTTTATCCGAATTAAAAGTAAAAACAGTTAAAAGAACAATAAGGTTAAAAGATGAAAATAGAGCAGGAAGGGACATTTTCCAGAAATTTCTTGTTTAAGTAATACTTTTGTAGAAACTATTGTGGCCAATCCAAGATGAATTTTGAAAACTTCGAGGAGTTTTGTGTTCCCAAGAGGCCAATATACAGAAACATATCTCACCTTTTACATAGTTATTACAAAATGAGAAATAAATTTACATCTTCATGGCCTAATTTTTAGATTGTGCAAAATTCTGCTTCAGACATAGTTTTGCAAAGTATATTGTGAACAGCTAGAACTAAATTTTTGGAAACTGAGAGAGGTTTATCTCAATAACGTACCTATCTAAAATAATTTATTTCACTTTTTACATATCTATCTCAGATTGAAACATACAAAGGTATTACTGGACCCCAATTTTGCAGAATTTCTGGAGCAAAATTCACAAAGGAGATAGTTAGTGACTTGGATGCCACATCATCAACTAAGATTTGCTATCAAATTCAAATTTCTCTTCTTTTTCACTATCAATCCATAAATATAGTTCCAAATAGATTCATTAGTTTTGAGTGTCCTTTATTTAAGTTCTATTTATGTAATACAGTTTGAGATATTTGTAAACCAATCTTGATATTTTTTCAAGATATTCTAGTTTAGAATTTGTATAAATACTTCATCATGTGAAGTATTGAGGGTGGATTAATTTCTAAGGATTTCTATAGCTGTTATATTCTGAACCTAAGGGTTTTTGTAATCAAGTTCAAGCCAGAAGGCTGGATCTCAAGAAATAATGCATCATATTACTGGATTCATGTGTTGGGCCACTGAAGTGAAGTATTTTCTTATGTTATTTGTCAATTTTCTTATGTCTTTCATCCATTTATAAATGTCTTCTAAATTTTAATGTGAAATCAGGAATTTTTATATCAGAATTTTTTAAAATCACTTTGTTATTAACTGGTTTTCATTTAAATGTTTTCTGCTGATATCCAGACTAGGGAACTCTTAATTGCTCCCTAATTTCGATTGACCTCTCCCTTTTCACTCCTTATCTAGATCAAAGAATTCTTAATTGCTATTTATCCTGATTAAAACAATTTAATCACCAACCTTTGAAGATCTGAAGTGACTCTACTATCTTGCCTGGTGAAAATTTGACTTTAGACCTTTAATCCTGATCTATCTTCTTGACACATTGAATCCATCTTCCAAATGGATTATAGATTCATAGTTATCCATCTCATTAAGTGATTTTCCCACCAAAACAAATTAAAACCCCAAAACCAATTTACCCTATATATCTAGCCTAAAATCAGATATAAAAACAAAGTTAAATCTTATAGGGAGAGCCCTCTCTGAGCCTTAGGAAGATTAGATCCTAAAGCTTAAAAGTAGGTTTTTGGTTATGTCTAATATTATTTAAACTATAAATCAAATTCTCACAATTTTGGGAATTATTAGAGTGATAACATACTGGCGACTCCACTGGGGAAACTAAAATTTTCTTCAGAAATATTTTTGACAGCAACAAAACTGAAAGTCGGCCCCTAAGGAGAGCTGGTCTCTTCTCGTAGCTCTGTCATCATTTCCCTCAATTAACTTAGTTTACCTCCACGTGGTCTTATTTCTTTTTCTTGGAATTTTATTTATCAATTTCGAAGAAATTGACAAATAAAAAAATACTCTGCAAACCTTGAAATTAAAATATATCTCCGAACTTTATATTCCCTCGCCACCTTACAATAGGGTTTTCACCCGACGGAACTTTATATTAATAGCCCAGTACTTTTTGAATAAATGACTTTGTAATAGACCTTTGGCCCCGACCCACATATATAATCAATGGCCAATCAAATACACGCGTTGTACCTCGGTTATCCTTCGTTCATCTTCCGAACACGACCACCGTCTGATGGCTTCCCTCCAGATCGACGACGTTCAACGATATCGCGCGGCCTCCCTGGTCGAACGTTAGCGTGCGATGGCGCTCGGAAAAATAGTTTTCGTGGTCCCACCATGTGCTACGTGTCCACCATTCAATGGAATTTCTCCCAATTTGGAAATACCGCTTACTCCACAAAAGCGGTGCGATAAAATCCACTCGTTATTTTGGAACAGTGATTGACCCTAGTTTAAGTTGGGTTATGCTACCCTCCGTATTCACTAGCTCTGGTCTAGCCTTGGGTTAGGATTCTGATAGAAAAACAAATTTATCTCTTTATTAAGCGGGAATTCTACTATCATTAAACATATTTCAACGACCACGGTTTTACACACACACTTCGTCTGCGGTTGGGATTTAATTCACAGAGCTCGTTCGAAAAAATTGAGATAACTAGTAGGTAGAGGGATGTGGAGACTGTACAACAGTTCCATTAAGAAATTATATACGCACAGAGTTCAATCACCTTACAGTTAAACAAATTTCCTCACAAACATCAATTCAAGACAGTGGATAATCAACAGCAACTGAAATTCATTCAACCGGAAGCAATTGCTTAACATACAAATTTTATTGCAGAAAATCTCCCCCTAATACATCCGAGGGATAAAATTTATATACATTACAATGTGTCTCTTCGGTTCCTCTGTGAGGACCATTTAGAAAATCAAAAGCCTAATTACAATAATTCAACTAACTGAAACATGACGGATGGATCGAATCTAACTATTTGACTTCTACAAATCTAACTAATCTAAATGAAACAGTCAGCTGAGGTATTGACACCTAGATGTTACAATTCAAATGTTTTTGAACCCTCCTAGCCACAGCATGTGGATAAAACCTCCTACATTGTTGGCTAGTGTCTAATGCCCCTGCATCAGACTCTCGAGGGCAATTTTCTTCATGGGCTCCTGTCCATGAGCTCTTCCACTGATCTACCTATCTTCTGCAACATTCCTTCAGTCATCCAAGTGGCATCTTCCTCTGGCTTGTCCTTCCATTTTATCAAGTACTGAAAGTACTCTTGTCCTCTAGTATTCCTGAACACTCTTTTGTCCAATATATTCTCTGGTTGCAATGGCTGCGCTGGAGGTAGCTTCTCTTTCCACTCAATCTGTTCCTTGTTTGTTGATCTTTCTTCTGCACCATCATCCTCATACTTGTAAAAATATGCAACATTAAAAATGGGAGATATTCCAACATCAGGTGGCAATTCAATCTCATAAGCATTTGCAGAAAACTTTCTAAGTATCTTGCATGGCCCAATCTTTTTGAACTTCAGTTTATTATACTGCTTCTTTGGGAACCCCTCCTTTCTCAAGTGTGCCAAGAACAGATCTCCTACTTCAAAATGAACTTCTTTTCTGCTCAAGTCTACTTTTCCTTTGTATTTGATGCTGCTGCCTTGTATTTGTTGTTTCACTTGTTCATGTATGGCCTGGATCTCTGAAGAAAATTCCTCACCATCCGCGCTCCTTAGCTCTGCCCTTCCTAGGTTTCTTAACTCTGATATTCCTCTGGGGTGCATTCCATAAAAAATATGGAATGGACTCTGTCCTGTGCTTCTGTTTGGTGAGTCATTATATGCATATTCTGCCTGGAGAAAAATATGGTCCCACTTCTCAGGATGCTCTCCTGCAAAACTTCTTAACAAATTTCCCAGAATCCTATTCAGTACCTCAGTTTGTCCATCAGTCTAAGGATGATAAGCTATGCTGAAAATCAGTTTGGTACTAAGTTTTTTCCACAGTGTCCTCCAAAAATGACCCACAAATCTGGTGTCTCTATCTGAAAAAATACTCTTGGGCAACCCATGCAATCTAACAACTTCTTTGAAAAACAAGTTAGCAACATGGGTGGCATCACTACTTTTATAACATGGAATAAAGTGTGCCATTTTGGAGAATCTGTCCACCACAACAAAGAATGCATCATTCCCTCTCTGAGTCTTGGGCAATCCTAGAACAAAATCCATACTCACCATGTCCCAAGGCCTTTCTGGAATAGGCAAGGGGGTGTACAATCCTGCATTCTGGCTTCTTCCTTTGGCATATTGACAGATTTTGAAATTTTTCACAAACTTGTCCACTTCTGTTCTCATCTTAAGCCAATAATAGAAGTGACTCAGCTGCTCATAATTTTTATCAGTACCAAAGTGTCCAACAAGTCCACCACTATGCTTCTCCTTAATCAAGTTTTCTCTCATGGAACATTTTGGTACACACAGTTGGTTTCTCCTGAATAGTAAGTCCTCCTGCAAGAAATAATCTAGCCACTAGCTTATATCTGTTAGAACAAGATTAAAACATGCCGTAAATGCTTCCTTAAAATCAGGATCTATTTTATACAGTTCTTTGAGAAAATTAAATCCTAAAACTTCAAAATTAGTTTCTTGAACAAGCATGTGCCTCCTACTCAAAGCATCAACTACTTTATTTGCTTGGCCACTTATCTGTTTCAAAACAAAGTTAAAACCTTGGAGATACTCAACCCACTTGGCATGCTTCTAATTCAACTTGGGCTACTGTACAATATACTACAAAGCATGATTATCAGAATATAATACAAATTCCTTGGACATCAAATAATGCCTCCACTTTTTCAGTGCCTGAACAATTGCATAGAATTCCTTCTCATAAGAGGAATAATTTCTTCTGGTGTAATTTAGCTTCTCACTAAAATAGGCTACAGGCCTATCATCCTGACTCAACACAACACAATTAGCTTCCCCACTGGCATCACACTTTACTTGAAATGGTTTAGTAAAATCAGGCAGAATCAAAACAAGCTTCTTAGTTATCTTTTGCTTCAAAAGTTTAAAGTTTCTTTCTGCTTCAGCAGTCCACTTAAATGGTTGTTTTCTCTTCTTTATTGTCTCAATGATGGGTGCATTAATCTTACTTAAGTTTCTTATAAATTTCCTGTAAAAACTGGCAAGTCCATGGAAACTTCTTACCTCAAAAACATTTATGGGTGAAGGCCACTCCACAATTGCCTTAACCTTCTCTGGGTCCATCTTCAATCCTTTTGTAGAAACAAAAAAGCCCAAAAACACCAGCTCTTCCTTCATGAATGAGCATTTCTTTAATTTTATCAGCAGTTTCTCTTGGTGCAGCTTCTTCAAGACATAATTAAGATGCCTTAAATGTTCATCTTTAGTTTTGCTGAAAACTAATATATCATCTAGATACACTATCACAAATTTACCAATGAATTCTTTCAACACTTCATTCATAAGTCTCATAAAAATGCTAGGTGCATTTGACAACCCAACAGGCATTACTATCCATTCATACAATCCTTCATTTGTTTTAAAGGCATTTTTCCACTCATCACCCTCTCTTATTCTAATATGATGGTATCCACTTTTTAAATCTATCTTTGAAAAATATTTAGCACCACTCAAACAATCCATTAAATCCTCAATTCTGGGCAAAGGGAATCTGTACCTGATTTTTATCTTATTGATTGCTCTGGCATCAGTACACATCCTCCAACCTCCATCTTTCTTTGGGCTCAATACTGCTAGTACTGCACATGGACTCAAACTTTCTCTGATTAGTCCTGTGTCCACCAATTCCTATACTTGTCTCCTGATTTCCTCATTTTCTGTGGGAGTCATTCTGTAGGCTGCCTTATTTGGCAGATCTGAACTAGGGATAAAATCTATCTGATGGCTGATCTTTCTCATAGGTGGTAGCTCATCAGGTAAATCATCCACAATAATGTCACAATAATTGTCTAACATCTCTTGTATTTCTACTAGCAAATCAGAAATCTTTGTAGAAGTAAGAACTACCTTAGGTTTGCAAACTAAAGCAAAACTTACCTCTTCTTCTTCTATCTGCTGCAGATATTCCTTCCCGCTCAGCAACAAGGTCTTTGGATCAATCACTCTGCTGGATGGCTCTCCTTCTTCCATGGGTATCAATGTATGATGTACCCCATCTTTGAAGAACTTGTACATGTTCTTCTTTCCATCATGCACTGCTACTCTGTTAAACTGCCAAGTTCTACCCAGTAGTATGTGACACACATCCATGGGCATTACATCACACAGGAATTTGTCTTTATATTTGCCCATTTGCAGCTCTATCTCACACTGTTATTTTACAACCAGCTGGTGTCCTTTATGCAGCCAGGACACCCTGTAGGGAGTTGGATGCTCCCTTGTATTCAGCTTCAACTTCTCTATCACCTCAGTGGAAGCCAGATTGTCTGTGCTGCCACTATCAATGACTAGCTAGCAACATTTCCCTTGGAATATGTATATGCTCCTAAACAAAGTCTTCCTTTGTGCAGGCTCATTGACCTCTTTGGTTTGTTTCAACAGGACCTTATTAACCACTAAGGACTCTCCCCTCTTTGTTAGAATTTATTCTTCAATTTCTGCCTCTTCTCCAGCCTAGGAAACAACATCATTTCTTGGACCAGCACCCACATTCTCTGGACATTCATAGTGCTTGTGTCCCACTTCTTGACATCTATAGCACCTAAATTCTCTACCTCTGCCTCTGTCTCCACCTCCTCTTCCTTTTCCTCTGTAAGAACCCCTTCTGACCCTTGCATCATCCTTTGTAGATGCATTCTGAGGTGAGCTATTGTTAGCTCCATCCTTGGGTGTAGTAGGATTTCCTCTACCACCCTGACTTCCCCTTCCACGGAAAGTACCTCTCCTCTTGGCAGACTGCTTCCTCAGGAGTTTCTCCTCTGATTTCAAGGCCATCTGGTAGGTGTCTTCCACTGTCTTAGGAGACAGAAGACCAATCTCATCTTGGATCTCCAGCTTGAGACCATTCACATATCTTCCAGTCTTCTCTGGTGTGTCTTGAAATTTCCCAGCTCTTATGCTTACTCTATAGAATTCCTCTGTGTATTCTTTTACTGTCAGCAACCTCTGTCTCAGGTTCTGCATTTGCCTAAAAAATGTCAGCTGATAATCACTAGGCAAGAATTTACCTTTTAACTTAGCCATCACTCTGGTCCATCTCTTGATAGGCTACTTGCCAACTCTCCTCCTTTCTTCCTACAATCCATCCCACCAGAGTGCAGCATGTCCCTTCAGCTTTGTCACTGCAAACTTGACCTTCTTATCTTTGCTTATTTCTTCATAGTCGAAGCACTTGTTCATTTCGTTAATCTAATCCACCAGCTCCTCTGGATTCAGTCCTCCTGCAAAACTCGACACTTCAATCATGGGCTTAACTGCAGACCCCAGAACAGTTCTAAGGAGCCTCAAGTCAGGAGGACTCTCAGCATTTTCTTTAGCTTCTTCTATTTCAAGTTCACTGATGTCTTCAAGATCTGCAGGCTGTATTCGCTCTATGGCATCCATTCTGGCCTCAAACCTCTGCAAAATTCCCAACACTTCTGCATTGGCAACAGGTCCGCCTCTCCTTCTGCTAGCACCTCTACCAACTCGGATCGCCATGTTAATTCTCTGCAAAAACAACTTAAAAAAAACAGCTCTGATACCAAAAATGACGGCAAAAAAACTGAAATTCGGCCCCTAAGGAGAGCTGGTCTCTTCTCATAGCTCTGTCATCATTTCCCTCAATTAACTTAGTTTACCTCCACGTGGTCTTCTTTCTTTTTCTTCGAATTTTATTTATCAATTTCGAAGAAATTGACAAATAAAAAAATACTCTGCAAACCTTGAAATTAAATTATATCTCCTAACTTTATATTCCCTCACCACCTTACAATAAGGTTGTCACCCGGCGGAACTTTATATTAAAAGCCCAGTACTTTTTGAATAAATGACTTTGTAATAGACCTTCGGCCCCGACCCACATATATAATCAATGGCCAATCAAATACACGCGATGTACCTTGGTTATCCTTCGTTCATCGTCCGATGGCTTCCCTCCAGATCAATGGCGTTCAACGATATCACGCGGCCTCCCTGGTTGAACGTTAGCGTGTGATGGCGCTCAGAAAAGCAGTTTTCGTGGTCCCACCATGTGCTACGTGTCCACCATTCAATGGAATCACTCCCAATTTGGAAATAATTCTTACTCCACAAAGGAGGTGCGATATGGGCAATCTGACTTCGTAAATCCACTCGTGGTTTTGGAACAGTGATTGACCCCAGTTTAAGTCGGGTTACGCTACCCTCCGTATTCACTAGCTCTGGTCTAGCCTCGGGTCAGGATTCTGATAGAAAAGCAAATTTATCTCTTTATTAAGCGGGAATTATACTATCATTAAACAAAGTTCAATGACCACGGTTTTACACACACACTTCGTCTGCGGTTGGGATTTAATTCACAAAGCTCATTCGAACAAATTGAGAGAACCAGTAGGTAGAGGGATGTGGAGACTATACAATAGTTCCATTCAGAAATTATATACCCAGAAAGTTCAAACGCCTCACAGTTAAACAAATTTCCTCACAAACATCAATTCAAGATAGTTGATAATCAACAGGAACTAAAATTCATTCAACTGGAAGCAATTGCTTAACATAGAAATTTTATTGCAGAAAATCTCCCCCCAATACATCCGAGGGATACAATTTATATACATTACAATGTGTCTCTTTGGTTCCTCTGTGAGGACCATTTAGAAAATCAAAAGCCTAATTACAATAATTAAACTAACTGAAACATGACGGATGGATCGAATCTAACTATTCGACTTCTACAAATCTAACTAATCTAAATCAAATAGTCAGCTGAGGTATTGACACCTAGATGTTACAATTCAAATGTTTTTGAACCCTCCTAGCCACAGCATGTGGACAAAACCTCCTACATTACTGGCTAGTGTCTAATGCCCTTGCATCAATTTTATAGGTTCAGATCTGATCTATGATGGTGGACAGTGATCATAAACACAAAGGTTAGAATCATCCACCTGGCGACTCCAAATCAATTTCACAATCAAGACTCCATTGGAGGAATGAACCTGAAAGAACAATATGGAAAGATCAGGCTTTTAACTTGGATTACAATCCAAGACATCATGTTCTTTCTCATTAAGAAAATTTTTCAATGTATATTGTATTTTAGAGAAGATCTTAGATTAGTTTTTTAATTATTTTCCTTTAAAGATTGTAAATACTAATTCTCCTAATCCCTTCGAGCAGTTTTCTTATCAATCTTATGATGATCATTTTCCAATTAAGAAGCCTCAAGTAATCAAGACTGATCTTATAATCCCTATTCATATTCTTGTACCTTGTAAAGTCCCTGATAGAGATAAGCCCCTCATTTTACCTCCTATACTCCATGATTTCCCTGATAACTATTACAAATTTCTTCCAGGTTTGATGGAGAAAATAATAGCATCACTGCCCAAAAACATATTCAAGGTTTTGAGAATTATCTGGACCTATTTGAGATTGATGAAGATGATGTTAGAATCATACTTTTCGCTCTTTGTTTGTAAAAAATAATAAAGAGTTGGTTCAAGAATCTGCCTAATGCAAGCATCTCAAATTTCCAGCAGTTTGTCAAAATTTCTCTTGATAGATGGATAATTAAATTCAATCTTTTTGTGATCATAGAAGAATATAATAAGTTAAAAATACATCCAAATGAAACAATACAACATTTTTTGACAAATTTAATCAAGTTTATTATTCAATACCAGAAAATATTAGACCTCCTCATGATTGAGATCTCTTGCATTATCCAAGTGCCTTTGATCTAGAAATAGAATTTTAGTTAAGAGAAAGAGATTCAGAAACAATTGTACAGATGAAAAACATTTCAGTTGATGTAGAAGTTAATCTGCAAATCAGAAAGGAAAAGATGAAAACTGAAGAAGAGAAGAAAAACATTGCAGAGGTAAAACTCAGCTTTTTGGTAAGAAGACTAGATGAAATCATACAGAAGATCAATACGAAATATTATTTTTTTGTTCAAAATCACCTTGAAGGAATAGAAGAGGTTGATAGCCATGAACAAATTCCTGCTAATTCCAATTATCATAAATCAGAAAATGGCTTTATAGATCAATATGAGGAGAAGCAATCTGCTAATATAATGTGTATGTTTGATGACATTCCTTCTTTTGATGATTTGCCTAAATATGATCATTATGATGATAGTTATGTTCTCCAAACTCAAGATAACTTAACAGAGAAATTAGAAGCTAGTTTGTGGGATGAGGAAACTCAGTTTCAACAACCAGAATATAGTGATAAGCCAATACAGATCAGCCATGAGAGTGAAGAAGAAATTGCAAAAAATTGGGAAGTAAATCATGGATCTTTACCTCTTTGTTTTTCTTCATTTCAGTTTATTAGAAACAACTTTAAAGCCATCAATAATAAACAATATTTAGGTATTGTGATTGACAACAAAGATGATAATGAAACTCTTGATCAAGATTTTTCAGTTTCACAAGTAAATTTATCAAATTTTATTAAAACATCTGATCAAATGATACATGAGAGTTCTATACCACTATGTTTTGAATCATTTCATATTTTAAAGGAAATGTGGTATAACATCTAAAAAGAAAAAAATGAGAAACTTGTTCAAATTTATGAAGTCCCATTGAAATCCATATCTAATAGATTGCAACCATCCTCACAAGTTTTTCATGATCCAATAGCAGATATGTTGGATAATGAATGAATTCAAAACCTTTCTCCATTTATTGACTATGAGCTTCAATATCAAGATGATAAAATTTTCCTCAAACAAATATTTCCATCAATAAAAATATCATCACAAAGTTTATCTGAAAGTTTGCAGGGAGATAAAGATGAAAATAACATTTCAGTTTCATGGCATGGAGGCCATGCATAACAGATGTACAATTATTTAGATTAGTTAAACATTAGTGTATACATCTTGGAAGATCATTTTGAAAAGTTTCTAGAGTCAACAAAGGAAATCAAGTATTTCCTTATCCTCTCATTTGTTGACAAGTTTCTAATAGGTTGCAGAATTACAGTTTTGATAATCAACAAGCAAATGAAGAAAAATTTATCAAAGTACATAATGCTTGAATCGTTGCATTGGCTGTTTCATTTTACCTAACCAGCAGTTGGACAACTAATTAGAGTAAGTAGGTAGGATTTCATCTTATTTCAATTTTTAGTTTTTAGCTAGTTTGAAATAATTCATTAAGATTTGAAGCCAAGGAAATGGCCCTAAAATATTGATGATTTAGTAGTTTGGTTTGAAGGTTGAAGCACCTTTTAGTCTCAGATCAGATTTCAATTTGCAGAAAAAGGTGTAAATTCACTTCAAGAGTTTTTAGTCACAACATATGCATGTTTTGGATTGGCCCAATGGTTTAGGCTACTAGTCGATGGTGTTCTTGACATGTCACAAGGAGATGTCATCCCCATGTGAAGCCACTGTTAGGGTCCTATAACAATATTATTCATAATTTTGAATTGAATTTGAGTAGTCTTGTAAATATGGACATACTTTTCTTTCTGCAAATTGTTTTCCCATATTAGAAAATTAAAAAATGTAGAGGGTAAAATTCCTAAAAGAACAATAAAAGGACAAAAAGAAACAAAGATCAAGAAAGAATATTAAATATGAACCCAATTGAAATGGATCATGAAAGTGTTGCACGTTCAAATTCCACTACTATTACTTTACTTTTTCAAATAAGATTGTGTGAAGCTTTCCCTAAATGCCACAATCTATGAGGGTCAAATAGATTAAACTTGACCTGTCATGCTTTAAATTTCATGTTGTTAGATAGAGAATAAATATCTAGCCAAATAGTCTAATCTTGGTAGATCATTAGTTAGGTAGAGAAATAATAAGGAGCTCAACAGTTTAATCTGAGCCCTTGGAAGAAATGAGGATAGAATTAGTTAGTGTGATGTTTTAAAAGAAAAATGAAAAAGGTTTTGCAAGCTCAAATGCACCCATGTAAATGAAGAATTTTTTTAAGGTAGTCGATGGGTAGGCAGAAGTAGTTTTTCACAAGCATGGATAAGTAGAAAATTGGTCATTTCATTTATTAATTTCCCTATAAAATCACCCCCCTTGTAAAAATACCCCTCCCCTTCATTTTTACTCTTTCTCATATTTCACTTATTTTCCCATATAAAAACCCCTTTACTAATTTCCCTTTTCATTTAAAAATACATCAAAAACCCCAAAAATACTTTATCCTAAGTCTAAATGGTTTAAATTAATATCGGGACCCACTACAAAAATCCCTCCCCGATATAAGTTTAGCATTTTTAACTTAGTGAAATCCTGCATATTATTAACATTTAACCATATTTATTAATTCCCGCAATACTCTTATCCCGTATATTAAAAACCTTATTCATATTATCCCCATCCCTTTATTTATTTAACTTAATACAAATCTTTTTCCTCGCATGTAATATATCTTGGGCCCACCATATATTAATACCCTACTTATTATAAAGTTTCCCTAACCTGACCATATATATAATGTAGGTTTTAACCCTGTACAGAAATTATCTGCAAACGAATCTTAAAAATAGAAAATAAACAATAGTGAGAGCATAAAACATAAAACAGATATACACAAAGATTTTCCCCTGGATCCCAAATCGGGATGACCAGCTTGATTTTTCATTATATTCCTTTTAGTGTTACAACACATATATATACATGCCGAAGCATACATAAACCCCAATCCATTAACCATGCATTAGAACATAACCATAGTTCCCTTGACCGGATCTACAAAATACCAGGGGCCGAAAACCATCATGCCCTAAAACCATGTGCAAAGCCATGCACAAAACCATAGGCGGGTCCACCCATCGGAAAATAAGGACCAAAAATATTTTCCCGAGGCGCTGTCCCAGACCCCGACAGGGGGGGTGTACTGCCCCCCTTGTGACCCCCCTGCTGCGCGCAGTGCAACATACAAGGGGATTTGTCACCCCCTCACACATGATTAGTCATGGAAAGAATATAAAACATACGCAACATATAACTCCAACGCATAAGCTTAATGCCCCGAGTCCCACGCCTTCAGATCCCGCGACTCCATCAAATCATCTCATTCGTCCAATCTAAATCATCCTGATCTAACGACCATCAAACCATATCGCAAATCTTATAGCGTAATCATTTAACACCACAAGACCTTGTGAAATGGGCAGTTTTGCATCCCTAATTCCCTGCTACGTGTCAATCTTTAGTTCCATCACATCGCTCAACTGAAAACCATTTACCACTTTCCCATATTGTGAAATTCACCTTGTAGTTTATCTTGCCCATTGCGATAAACGACCAGTTTACTCCCTGCACAGTGCGTTAAACCAGTCATCCATTGTGATAAGTGATTTTCCCACCAAAACAAATCAAAACCCCAAAACCAATTTGCCCTATATAACTAGCCTAAAATCAGATATAAAAACAAAGTTAAATCTTATAGAGAGAGCCCTCTCTAAGGATTAGGAAGGCTAGATCCTAAAGCTTAAAAGTAGGTTTGTGGTTACCTCTAATATTATTTAAACCATAATTCAAAATCGCACAACTTTGGGAATTATTAGAGTGATAACACGCCGAACAATCAGTTTTCGTTCCTTTGTTGTCAAGTGTCTTCGCAACTTTCCTACTACCAGATAATTCTCTACATCTACGTACCATGATGTTTTTGCTGCTACAATGAACAAATTCTCATCAAGGAATTGATCATCCACCGCTAGTGGGTCATTTGACTTTGGAACTATAGACAGGAAATCTGCAACTACATTCTCCTTTCCTGGATGGTCCTTGATAATTATATCAAACTCCTGTAAAAGCAACAACCAACGAGTCACTCTTCCATTTGTAATAGGTTTATTAGCTAAATATCTAATTTCAGTGTGATCAGTAAACATGAATACTTGATATCCAGTTATATAATGTCTAAATTTATTAATAGCATAAATTATAGCCAAGAACTTCTTTTTGGTCACTGTATAGTTTAATTCAGCAGGAGTGAAATTCTTGGTGATACAGTAAATTGTAGGAATTTATAGGGTAAGTTCTGTAGGTAAAGAACCGAAGGTCACCGCTCACAAATAGATCACAAATCAGTACACCAGTATAATCACATGGCTAAAACCCTCAAAGAGGGAAATAGTCCACGCCTTGAGCCAACGCAGCCACTTCAGGGAATTTATTAATATAAAAGAAAAGTTACATAGGTTTCTCTCATAAACGGTTATAAAAAAAATGACCCTCCATGCTCTTTAAATAGAGATCATGGAACAATTAGGTGTTAAGCCATGGATCAAGTGCCGTTAATACCGAGGTGAGAGATAACCGTCGGATCACTACAAATTGTGACCGTCGAAATATAAGTTACAAATGTACATGGTAAAGAAACATACTTTACCTAACTCTACACTAGAATAAGTTATTCTTAAATATTTCCTATGTGTCAGAATATCCTAACATCCCCCCTTAAGAACAACTTGGGATAGGATTGAAGGATTTACAAAGGTGACAAAAAAGGAGCCTATTTCCTATGTGTCGAAATATCCTAACATTCCCCCTTAAGAACAAATTTGGGTAGGATTGAAGGATTTACAAAAGTGACACAATAGGAGAAGGAAGGAGGCTTTAGAGCCTATCCCCCCTTAATGACAACTTTCCTGAACTCCAAGCATGGATCGAAGTTTGGTAAACTTTGCTTCTGTGAGAGCCTTCGTAAAGATATCGGCTACTTGATCATTGGTCGAACAATACTGCACTTCAAGAACATGATCATGAATGAGCTTTCTGATGAAGTGTATGTGGATTTCAATGTGTTTCATATGCTGATGCTGAATTTGATATTTACATAGCTAAATGGCATTATGATTATCACACAAAAGTGTAGTTGTATGCTGCTGATGAAGACCAAATTCAGACAGGATCTAATGAAGCCACATGGCTTCCTTGCTGGATTCAACTACACCACGATACTCTACTTCTGCTGAAGAAAGGGAGATGGCACTTTGTTTCTTACAAGACCAAGTAATAGGTCATGAACCAAGAGTGAATACATATCCTGCAGTGGACTTCTGATCATCAGGGTGACCAGCCCAATTAGAATTAGTGAAGCCAATCAACAAGGGAGATGCCCTTGCACTGTAATGAATCCCAAACTAAACTGTACCTTGAATATATCAAAGTATTTTTTTATCTGCTTTTCAGTGACTTTCATGAGGTTGGTGCATAAACCGAGTGACAATACCAACGACAAAGGAAAGGTCAGGATGGGTATGGGTTAGATACAAAAACTTACCAACAAGTTTACGGTATAAGGTAGCATCAACTTCAGGGGTAGTACAGTTGACTGAAAGCTTGAATCCAAACTAAAAAGAGAAGGGGTAGGCTTACAGTCTTCCATGTGAAAGTGGTGTAGAAGATCATAGGCATACTTGGACTGAGAGAGGGTAATGCCTTCCTTGGATTGCAAGACTTGAATACCAAGGAAATAATGCAAGTGTCCTAATTCTGTCATTTCAAACTTATTTTTGAGGCTAGACTTCACATGGTTTATATGGTTTGGATCACTACCAGTGAGGATAAGATCATCAACATAAATAACAAGGATGGTGAAGGAATTACCCACCTTCTTGGTGTAGACAGCATTGTCAGAATGACACCAAGACAAGCCATTATCTAAGAGAAATCTATCCATTTTGGAATACCAAGCCTGAGGAGCTTGTTTGAGACCATAGAGAGACTTCCTAAGGTGACAAACAAGGCGAGAGTCTTTTTGGATAAAGTCAGGGGGTTTTTCCATGTATATTTTTTCATGCAAATATTCATGTAAGAAGGAAGATTTAACATCCATCTGATGGACTTCCCATTTAAAGGAGGCAACAAGGGAAAGAACAAGGTGGATAGAATTCATTTTGGCAACAGGGGAGAAGGTTTTAGTATAGTCAATGCCTTCAACTTGTGAAAAACCTTTAGCGACAAGACGAGCTTTATGTCTATCCAGTTTTCCATCTGGTCCAAACTTTGTTTTGTAAACCCATCTGCATCTAACAAGTTTTCTTCCTTTTGGAAGAGGAACCAGATCCCAAGTATTGTTTACCAATAAGAAACGATACTCTTCATTCATAGCTTCATCCCAATCTGGATGAGCAGAGGCTTCTTCAAAGGTTTTTGGATCAAGTTTTTCTGGAACTTGAGCCAATAAAGAAGAGGCTCTTTCGAACTAAGAACGTGTACGTCGTCGATCGGCAGGGTCACCTACAAGAGAACCTGCTACATCCCGAGTAGAGCAGACCCATCTTGGAAGCAGTGGAGTATAAGGAACAATTTCACGAGCTGGAGGAGGATTTTTATCCTCTCTTTCATCATATGAACTAGAAGGAATGCTATTAAAATAGAAGAGAGAGAGAGAGAGACATGGCACATATGCCGAATCAGGCTCGCAGGCCAAAGGTGGCACACCCGACGAACTAGGCTCGTAGGATGATATGTTTTCATCAAAATTCACATCTATTCTAATGATTATATTTTTGGATTTGGGTTGAAGAAGTATATATCCTTTGACATCTTCAGAATATCCAACAAAAATACATTTTTCACTCTTAGGTTCTAAGGCTTTATGTTTCGCATCTAGAATATGGGCCCAAGCATCACTTCCAAAAACACAAAAGTGACTTACATCTAGTTTGATTGAGCTCCAAGCTTATTCTGGAGTTATATTCTTTAAAACCTTATTAGGAGTGTGATTTACTATGTAATTTTCATAGTTAATGGCTTCTACCCAAAAATTGAGACCAAGTCCTTTAGATTGAAGCATACAATTAACCATTTCTTTTAAGGTGCGATCCTTCCTTTCAGCTACACCATTTTGTTGTGGAGTATATGGAACAATATGTTGCAATTGAATGCCATGCTTAGTGAAGAAGTTGATGAATTTGTTGTTAACATATTATCCGCCATTGTCTGATATTAACTTAAGAATTTGATGTCCAAATTGTTTCTCAACAAAGGTTTTAAAGGCCAAGAACATGTTAAAAACTTCACTCTTGAGTTTTAAGAAGTATACCCAAGTGCATCTGGAAAAATCATCAATGAAAGTTAAGAAGTACTTGCAACCAGAGAAAGAAACAACAGGAAGTGGACCACATAAATCACTGTGCACAAGCTGCAAAAGGGTTGAAGCATGCCAAGAGGCACGTTTGTCAAAACTATCCCGATGATGTTTTCTGAGTACACATCCGAAGCAAACACCATCCCGGCAAGATACCATAGGAAGGCCCGTCACCATATTTTCCTTACATAGAGTTTGAAGAGAGCAATAGTTTAAGTGACCAAAGTGCTCATGCCAAAGTTTGCTCACATCATCATTATGAGCAACAAAAACAGAGGGAAGAGATGATGACCCAAAGTTGTCAAACTTATACAACCTTGTGGAATCATCAGCAATGCCAGTAGCTAAAATATGTTTAGGATATTTGAGGTCCTTGATTACAACATTATGAGGTGAGAATTCTACTATTTTCCCTTCACCTAAATGAGTTATCTGATAAACAGATAGAAGGTTTCATGACAAGGTAGGAACACATAGTACATCATTAAATTGACCATTATCTAGATGAATGGTTCTAGATCCTACAACACTAAGAGATCTATCATCACCAACATAAATATGTTTGGTGTTACAATCATTTAGAGAAGAAAACATGGATTTATTTTTAGCCATGTGGTAAGAAGCTCCATAATCAATGAGCCACTCATGAGAAGGAGAAGAAGAAGATAAATTTAATGCATAACCAGATCTTGATGCTTGACATCCACAAGAAGAAAGTGCCATGCCTGAAGATGAAGGTGAAGAGTTCTCCAAATTGATGTTGTGCTTCTTCATTGCTGCTTCTAAGGCTTCCATCTTCTTAAAACATTTGGACTCTATATGGCCATCCCGGTTGCAAAAGTTGCAATGTCTCTCTATATTTTTCCCTTTGTTTTGATTTGCCTTATTATTTTGGTGATTTGATTTTTCAGTTTGCGACTGAAATTGCTTAGGGCCCTTGTTTGGTTTATGAACATATTTTTTAGGATACTGCTTCTTGGGATTATTTTGATATGGTTGTTGTTGGGCTGCTAAGGATTTCTTAGAAGCGTTTCCAACAGTGATAAGACCAAGGTGTACAAGTTTTTCTTGTTCTATTATCAAAGAATCACAAAAGGCATCAAAAGAGGGATTCTTTTAGGTGGTTCTTGAAGAAATGATGGCTTCTCTAGTGGAATGGAAGGCGGAAACAAATACAGAGTATGCAGGAACAAGCTTAGCAAGAATGCAATATATGAGGTTACCATCGTCCTTTTTGATCTTACAACCTTCTAAAAGAATTCAAAGGGTCTTAAATTTGGACAAAAAGTCTTCAATGGAGGAGAAATTATTGGGGTCCAAAGTAAGCAACTAATTTTCAAGCTGGTGGGCCTGAATTTGATTTTGAATGCCAAAGACAGTTTTTAACTTTTCCAGGGCCTCATCAGGGGTGTCAATGTCAACGATATGAAATCGAAGATCTTGAGCAATGGACATTCCTATCAACCCTTGTGCTTGATCTTGTTTATTTTTCCATTTAGAAGCTTTATCATCATCAAAAGGTTTAGTTTCTTGTCCTATGGCTATTCTATAAATCCCTTTACTTCTAAGTATATCTACCATGTGAGGTAGCCATTGGAAATAATTGGTGTTGTTAATAATAACTGGGCATGCACTTTCCATTTATTTTTTTAAAACACGAAGCTGAGAAAAGATGAAACTAACTACTCCAATGGAAAGATCTCGAAAAATTAGGCCGTTTCAAAGAAAATGGCTTGAAAAATAGCTTCTGGATGAAGAAGTTTTTCCTTTTGAAAAAACTGAGTTATAGATGTCGAATAGTTACGTGAATGGGATGAAGTGCGGCTTTTTAAAAAAAATTCCGCCCCTTTGAACAATTTTTTTTTACAAAAGAGGCTTGAGAAGGAGACTCGAACCCAAGACCTCTATTCTCATAAATTAACCCCTCGCCAATTTAGATAGTAAAAGGATCATGTTATTTTAGAAAGGAGGAAGGAGGGATTATTATTATTATTATTATTATTATTATTATTATTATTATTATTATTATTATTATTATTATTATTATTATTATTATTCGGTGTGCGTGCCTTTTCATGCACAAAAAACACAAAAAATGAACAAAAAAAAACGAAATGAAAAGTCTTACGGTAGAATGTTAGATTCTTGGTTAGCCTTACCAGCTACTATCACATTTTTCACTATCTCTGATTTCCCGAGATCACACAAAGACGTGGGGAAAGAGCATACGTAGCAAAAATATCCCTTTTTCCTGTTTATGATTTGTCGAGATCGCATGGAGTGCACAACAAAGAGCATACACAGAGAAAAGGGTATAGATCCAGCAAATAAATAAAAAATTAATACAGAAAAAAAACTGAAATAAGCAGAACTATTAACAAATATAACTGCAAAATAGATGCTTTATACCTCCAGATCTAAACTGACATAACTTAGGCAGTTGGAAACATTTTCGCATGAAACGAAAGGTGTTCCTCACTGTAACAGATGCTCTGGACACAACCGAGTAGTTCTCCAAGCCCAAAAATGTTCATAAATAGTAGATCTACAAAACGGCATTGGCATGCAGTCAAACCGACTTTGGATTTTGATCAACAATGGACGCGACTCTCAAAATAGCTCTGATACCATGTAGGAATTTACAGGGTAAGTTTCCTAGGTCAAGAACCAAAGGTCACCACTCACAAACAGATCAAAAATTAGTACACTAGTATAATCATGTGATTAAAACCCTCAAAGAGGGAAACAGTCCATGCCCTGAGCCAACGCGGCCACTTCAGGGAATTTATTAATAAAAAATAAAAGTTACATATGTTTCTCTCATAAACGGTTACCGAATAAATGACCCTCCATGCTCTTTAAATAGAGATCACGGACCAATCAGGTGTTAAGCCATAGATCAAGTGTCGTTAATACCGAGGTGAGAGATAACCGTCAGATCACTACAAATCGTGACTGTCGGATTATAAGCTACAAATGTACATGGTAAAGAAACACACTTTACCTAACTCTACACTAGACTAAGTTATTCTTAACTATTTCCTATGTGTCATAATATCCTAACATAAATAGCATAGGGCTTCTTGTCCTCTTATTGACCGAGAACCGCCCCTATCGCTATATCATATGCATATGAGGAAATATGAAAAGGTAGCTCCCAATTGGGGCCACGTAAGACTGGTGCAGTCGAGACCAGTTTCTTCAAATCTAAAAAAGCAGAGTCACATTTGTTAGACCAATGGAATTCAACATTTCCAGTTAATGTATACAAGGGTAGCGATTTGTGAATTTTTTTTTATAAACCTATGGTAGTACCTTGCATATCCAAGGAAACTACATACCTCTGTCTGAGTATAAGGTGTGGCTAAGAAAATAATTACCTCTACCTTTGTCGGATCTACCTATATTCTAGCTCCAGAGATGTAGTGTCCTAGGATCACTCCTTCGATCATCATCATGTGACACCTTTTGTTGCTCAAACACAATCTGGTAGCAATACATCATTCCAATACTTTTTCTAGTGTTTGTAGTGCCTGGTCAAATTCATCTCCATATGGAGTAAAGTCATTCATGTAAACCTCGAGCTCTTCATTTATTAAATCAAAAAAAAATTTGAGTATGGCCCTTTGAAATGTTGCTGGGGCATTGCATAGTCCGAATGGCAATACCCCACAGGTGAATGTACCCCAAGGGCAGGTAAAGGTTGTTTTATCTTCATCTTCAGGGGCTATCTAGATTTGATTGTAACCATTGAAACCATCAAGAAAACAGAAGAACCATTTTCCTGCCTATGTATCAAGGACCTAGTCAATAAAAAGGAGGGGGACATGGTATTTTTGGGTTGCTTTATTCAGTTCTCTGTAATCCACGCAGATTCACCACTTACCATTATTTTTAGGAACAACTACTAAATTAGAGATCCATTTTTTGTTTGAAATATGATAAATGAAGTTTACATCTAGTAGCTTTTGTAATTCATCTTTTACAATGTCTTTCAGATGTGGGTTTAACCTCCGCTGAGGCTGCCGAATAGGTCAAGCATCCTTTTCATTATAAATTTTATGTGTGCATACTTGAGGATCTATACCCTTCATGTATGGGTAGTCCCAAGAAAAGGCTCCCTTATGTTTTTTGTAAAATTTTAACGAGCTTTTGCTACTGGTTACTATCCAGACCGTCCTTGATATTTTAAACTTTTCCTGGCTCAATTTCCATTGGCATGTTGTTACAAACAACATTCATGGGTATGTGTTGGTCATAAATATATGCTAAGGGGTCCTCCTCTTGAAGTAGATGGTTGGTTCAATAAGTTATTGATTACATCATCTTCGGTTTGATCTTTAAATTCAAGTGCTTCAACTATTTTCAGTGGTGAACGAATGTTTTGTTCCCAGTATGTATGTGGTTGTTTGTGAATATTTACAGTGGGAATACTTGGTTTGGCAGGGGGGTATATGGAAATATTCTTTATAGCATATCCTCTAGCAATGGTCATGCTGCCTATTTGAAATCCTATGTAAGCATTGGTCGTCGCTAACCAAGGTCATCCCTATATCAGGGGATGTCCATCTAACCTAATTTTTGGGTTAATAACTAAAAATTATGTCAGGAACTCCCATGATTCCACAGAAACCAGGATGTCCAGTAATATACCTTCCAGTTTGATAACAGATCTGTCAGCAAGTTCCAGCAAGGTAGATGTGGGTTCCAAGGTTGTTATACCTAACTTCTCGCAGGTTTCTGTAGTTAAGATGTTAATGGCCACCCCCAAATCAACTAATGTGTTTGAAAAGAGTGGCCAAATATCTATACTATGACTATGGGGTTTCCTGGATCCTCGTATTTTATTAGTGTTTCTTTACCCAATAGTAAGTCTGACAGTTCTCCCACTACGGGAACAATTGGTATAGTCTTTTCTTTCCTCATCTGTTTTTTCCGCACAATTCTTTAATTTTTTTGGCATAGATAGGAATGTCTTATATAGCCTGTAGGAGAGGAATTTGAATGCAAAGATTTTTTAATTCCCCTAGGAGATAAAAATCTGAAGAGACTATTGGTTTAGGTACATTTAATCTCTCAGGGAATGGAGGAGATGAAATAATAAGGTTTTCAGGATCTTTTTGGTCAATTGCATCCCTCCCTTACTCTATCTCCATTTCTATCACATTTGATTATTTAGATATTGTTTGAATTTTAGACTCAAGTTGTGGTAGGGCCATATCTTCTTTAGGTGAAATAACATGCCATGATCTCAGCCTAATTTCATTGCATTGCTTCTGTTTAGTTTCTGGGTTTGGGTTCTCAACAATCTGGATTAGCTAAACCGGTCTGTTATTGGGATTAAGATTGGGTTGAGCTGGAAGTTTAGGATGCATAATAGGCTGAGGATTTTGTTGGACTGGGTATGGAGCTGGTAATGTGGGTTAATTATGAGCCCCTATTCCCATAGGTAAATTGGCCATTCCTATGGTAGCTGCTAGTTTTGAGACCAATTTGTATTCTGTGAAGTGGAGGCAGGCCGCTGGGACTAATATGGATTGTTTTTCTAGTAAGGGGGAGAAAAGGTAAAAATTGACCAACTATTACCTAAAGGGGATTGGGTTTGCCAAGAAGGCATGGAAATGATTGGGATGGCTAGGAAAAAAAAGGTGATTGGCCCTGCCATGCTGTTCCAGGGTTCTTGCTGATTAAATTGTGGAGGAGAAAAGAACTAAGATGGGTCTTGTGGCATACCTTGTCGTGCTTGCCACTGCCAACGTTGATTCATTAGATACACCAATTCTGTTTCCTCTTCTGCCTCTTTAAAAACTACTTTCAACCCTAGGAGTGAAGGGCAATGGTCAGTGGTGTGGTACTTGGTACAAATAGAACATGTCTGGACCATGTCTAATGGACACTCTCATAGGATGTGCTTCTTCTGACATCATGGGAAAAAAATAGCCAAGTTTTTTTCTACTAAAGCTTACTTCTGCTTGGCTTTTAGGACATCTAGTTGTGTTGTTAGGGTGCCTAAGATATTGGTTTTAAAATCTTCTAAAATATTTCTGAATTCTGCTCTGGTCACGCTCCTGCCTGTCTGTTTATAATTCCTCGTAACTGAATCCCGTCTGGTTGATCTACTTCGCGTACTACCTCAAGAGTGTCTGATGCACAATGCAATAATTTCATAATATTCTTCTTGATAGATGTCCCCTTTTCCCATTATATTAAGTGTCTCTACCCATTCTTCTTTCATTCCTTTAATCATTGTTTCTTTCAAAATATCTTTAGACAACGTAGCATATGGAGATCTTTGCAAATTATACTGAAATCGTTCAACATATGCTTCTAATGTCTCATCATCTTTTGCAGACATATTGAAGTTTTCGTCTTTTAGTTCTCGAGTTCGGCAGTAATCTTGATATTTGTTAAGAAAAGAGTTTTTCATCTGATCCCAACTATTAATGGTTCCTCCGTCGAGTCCCATAAACTAGCCTAATGATGCCCCCTTCAAAGTAGAGGGAAATTGTTTCAGTTTTTTAGGCTTAGTGGTGTGGTCATATCCCCTACACAACACATCGAATTCAAATAAAAATGCATCCAGATCTTCCAAGTTCAGCGCATGAAAGGTGGGGATGTTTTGTAATGGAATAGCTTTCATAGGGGCATTTGTGGCCAGATAAAAAATGGGATACTCCAATGTTGATGTCTATCTCTGGTTTTGGTTGTGCGCCATCTTATCAAATGTGTGTCAATCATATTCAGGGATTTATTGCTCTGGGAGGATAATTTGAGTGGAATTTAGGGAGTGGATTTGGAGGAGGCCTTGCAACACTTCTTCGATTTGGGATATTGGGTGTCTCTATCTCAACCACTATCTCAGGAGATCCAGGCTCTGGATTTTTTACCTGTATTGCACTACAGGTTTCTCCCTCTCCTTCCTGCAAATTGTAAGAATTTCCCTCTCTCAAAGGGTTAGGACTTAAGTTTTCTATAGTCTTAAGGCTTCATTTAGATCCTTCTGCTTCGATATGAATATCAGCATGGGTTGCAGATGGTGAGGCTGCTGCCTCAGGGACTATATTAGGACTTTGTGTAGGAATGGTTCTAGGTTCTATGGATGCCTGGGATTCATCCTTCTTAATGATTTCATCTGTATATGTTTTTCTTCCAAGAGCCACCGATCCCTTGGGTTTTGTGGATTTAAGTGGGGGGTTTTTATCTAATTCTATCTTTTTCTTCCTAGTCATAAAAAAACAAAAACACCTATCCTATTAACCTTTGCAAAATTGCTGAGAACAGGGCTGGATAACAAGCGTTTTTCTTGCTAGTATGTAGGTTCTTACCTCTCGTTTTCAATACCCAATTATTTCACAACAAAAGGAAAAAGAAATAAAGGACATCACTCCTAGACACTCTCCCTAGAAACGGCTCCAAAATGTTGGGTCAAAAAGGTGACTATTAAAGGTGACCTTAATGTTTCACATTAATCATCAACCCAGGGAAATTCTTCTTATTTCAAAAGTGCAAGAAAAATATATGAGGGTAAAGTCAGAGGTCAACTATTATAAATCTTTGTGAGAACTGCTATCTAATTCTCTAATTTAAATCAAATCAACTCAAAAGTAACTATGACTTGATTCAAACTAATCAAAGGAATAAACTCTTGTTCTAAGCTTATGCAGAAATAACCACTCAAGATTGGAATGAAGAATAGATTTCAATTGAACAACATGCTTTGATGAATTGAACAACTACCTTAATTAATTGAACAACAATCAATTACTCTATATTTTTCAATGGAATTCTCTATCAATCAACTAATAGCATCATTCAGAATTAAAAATCAAACGAAACATTCATAATTATTGTTGGGATGTGTTTGGTGCACGTATGTACGAAATCACACCAACTCAAGGGGTGTGGTCTACCCACTTAAGTTATTGGTAACAGGCAAAAAAAGAAGTGGATTCAAGCAGGTTAGTGGAACAAGCTAGAATCACAAGCATACTAGATAGAGAAATAGCATGCATATATAAACTAAAACCAAACTAAAAAACTAAAACAAATAAACACGAGCTGTGAAAAGAGTCAAAAGACAACAATAATACCAACAGTGGCTCTTAGCCCCTCTTATTGAGCACTGGTAGGAATAAGTCTGAAAATTTACCCTCTTGCCAAAGGGCCCCTAGAACATGGGTTATAAGTCCCGATGCAAGGATTTTTTTATCCCAATCTTGCCTCGGTGCTGTCCCCCTCTCTCTCTACTATGGTGGACTAAACTTGTTGGATGGCCAACAATTGAGTCCCCTCTATCTTCATCTCCAGATCACACACTACTGGTATTGCTTCGGAAATTCTGGCCAGCATAACAATGTGTTCACTATTCTTCATCTCATGGTGGCCTTATATAGGAGATTTTAAATCCTCCTTTCCTTTATTGGTAAATTGTATATGGTGACCCAAGAGAGGGGTATGATTCCTTTGTGTGCTCCAAATATTCCATTGTGTGCTCACTTGATGTTTAAGGAGGCGTTGGTGGCTATCCTTAGGTGGTTTCAAGTGAGGAATGACTTGTCCTATGATTTGTGTGGTATCAGAAAGTAACATTTCTCCACTCCCAGGATTGCGCGCATTTCAGGTCATAAGGTGCACAAAGGTGCTCTTCATGAAGGATAATGCACGCAAAAGCATTTAGGACTTGTTAAAATTTGATTTTTCCTCAAACCTTAGAGATTTTTAAATACTTTCTAGATTCTATAATGTCTTCCAGCCCTGTAAATCCTTTTGCTTGACATTAGATAATGTTGTATTCTGCTGTACGATTTTCCAGTGTTAGAAATTTCCCCCTAATGTGTGAGGTCTAGGAAGAACTGTATAGCTGAAATACATTATAGTTTGTTTTCTATATATCATGCACAGAGAGAGAGAGAGAGACCTACATTTAAGCTTGGAAGTGAAAACACCCTGCACCGATTCCAAGAATGACCATTTCCTAAGGGACCCTTGTAAGAAAATATAATACAATACATATACAAATTTTCTACGAGGTGGGCATGTCCCATGCTCATGATTCTATGGCTAGTTAAACAAATATATTTGACAAATATATGTTCTGTTTGTATCACTGATATGGTATTGATCTGGTGGTTGTTGACGATGACTTCTGACACCCTCAGGGGCATTTTTTTCCTTTGACAATAGGTGGAATATGGTACCCATATGCGTAAAATTGGTATGGCATATAGCTACGCATTGTACGCATAGGTGCTGGCTGGGACCTTCCCGTGTAAGCATTGCTGAAAGAGATGCTTATGGAGGCATGGGTCTTCGACGAATTTGATCAAAGTGCAATGGTTGTAAGGTAAGATACCATCTTTACATGAGCTCTTTTGTTGTAGTCGAATGTCAGGAGGGTCGATGACATCTATGGGCAATGATTCCTCCCATAGTGCCACCCGAGGATGCTCCTTTTTTGGAGAGGGGTAATCCAAGGTACCACATCCTTTTTGGAAAATGGGTGTCGAAGTTGACAAAAAGGAAGCCTCAATCGAATGAGGGGTCACCGATATGAGGGATCGGGGACCTAGATGTGATGGGTTTAACATAGGCATGTTGGCGAGGGGTGACTAAAAACTGATGACAGGGATTCAATGGCCCAAGGTCGGAGTATACTAAGTAGCTTGGCAGCAGCCATAGTTATTTCTGATGGGGAAATCCCTGGAGTCAGTAGGACTTCTAGGGTGGGTATAAACCGGCTATGAATGTCATGGTGGCTTGCACGTGGGGGTGTAATACTCTGACCAAGGGTGTTCAGGGACTTCTTCCATGGGAGAAAAAGATGGATGGGAGGGTGAAGGATGTAGCGCACCGTTCGAGGTCTTTGTACACTTACCAAAAGAATAAAATAATGGGGTTTGGTTTGTATAAAACATAAAGACGGGTACCCCAAAATATGAAAGTGTTCTCTCACTGATGTTGTGAGGAAGGTGTTTTCCTAAGGGTGGGGGTCCCATTGGTTGGTCTAATGTGTGGGGTTGATGGAGTGGATGAAAAAGTATCGTAGATGGGATTATGCTGGTAGAGGTATGGTGGGCCAAATGTGAGGCGCGGTAGTGCTCTTTTTATCTCCTTACACAGCCTGATCATCTGGGAAGGGGGTTTTAGCTTGTATGGTAAACTTGACCTTATGCATGGCGAATGGATGGGCATGAGGTGCTTCCTCAACTAAAGTGGTGTGGCCATGGCATCACTTTTGCTATGATATATGGTCTACTATGGGTGACGAGCACCATGGAGGGGAGGATCTATCGACCAATGAGGATGTTTATCATGTGTAGGGTGAGGTGATGATAAACAAAGTCGGATATGAGGACCCTATGGTTTATTTCTGATGGAGAAATGATGTCAGGATATGTAGAGTTTAGTGGGACTCTATCATGCTGGGGGTAGAATGATACCTACTTTAAAACTTTCAGTAAATGGCATTGTGGATGGTTTGCGAGCTTTTCCTACAAAAACAACTACCTCAAGTGAAAGCATCTTCTTTATCAAATATTATTGAAAATCATGAGCTTTAAAAAAGAAGATGAGAGAGGGCATACCTGTCGGCGCTAAAAAAATATTTTTTTGGGAGTGTGATTATGTGGCATCGCCTCTGTTCATCATGGAGTGTTGATTATGGTGCAAATTATGGTTCGGAAAACGGACCTTTTTATCTCTCGTTATGGTCCTCCCAAGTTTTTGAAAAGGGCGATATATAGGTGAATATGGCCCTAATTCAATTCATTTGTACTTGCTAAGTTTTTGAGAGGTCAGAGGCTTCTGCATAGCATTTATTTCCATTGCGGTTAGCCTGAGCACCAGGGATTAGCGATACCATGCCTAGGTAACCTCCATGATGTCCTGCACTTTAATTTTTTCAGTTTGATGGTGTCAGGGTCTGTACAGATTGGGTTTGTATGGATTATGGGTGTTTTTTTCCCTAGATTGCGCAGGTGATCGGGGCAAAGTCATGCCCTCTCTGTGCACATTTTCAGGGGATAAGCACACTAAAATCACTCTATTCCCCTTCTTTGGCACACCTTAAGCGCGCCTGTGGAAAATACAGGTGCACCCTAGGTGCGCCTGTCTGAGGGACAGGCACGCAAAGCCGAGGCGATTTTCTTTTTGGTTTTTTGCCTATTTTTGTGGTTTTTCTGTACTGATGGGTACCTGTTTTGATGAAAGGTTGTTGTGGAGGGAGTGGGACTAGCTCGAGATCTGTATTTCATTGGTTTCTAATGCTGGGGCATGCCGTTAGCTAGCGAAATGGGGGATCCTGAATTTTGCGGAGAAAGAGCTTCTTCGTTTGCAGGACCGATTGCTACGCTACTTGATTCGACACTGGCGCAGGAGGTGCAACATGTTCATGTTGCAGGGGATGGACCTAGTCATCCGTCCTTAGACGGATGTGTATTTTGTGACCAGGTTACTGCCTCATGGTGAGGCACTGAGGTATCCACTCCCTTCCAGGAGAGTGGATCTGGAGAGGTTTCGGAGATGTCACTATGGTGGGCCGCCTCTTATATAGGGGTGCATCAGCATTGCATCCGTGACAGATTTGGCATAGCGATGTGCTCTAGCAGTGATTGTATGACTTGCAGGGTCATCAACTCTGCATTGGGCATCAGGCCCGCAGGTTGGAGTACTGTGCCAGTTGAGGTCCGAGCATTTCTTTGATTTTGGTCGTTTTTGTTATGACGGGATGGTGGTGCAACTCAACAAGGTCCACAGTGGATCGAAGTTGTTTGCGTATGCCAACATTTTGTGAAGCATTATGTACGAGAGGGTAGTGCTACTGAGGCCAGTGATGGTGGTGCCTCTTGGGGGGCCACGGGAGCCTCGTATGAGGAGGTGGGCTCTGGTGATGCCGTGAGGTGGTGGTGGCATGGTGGGGCATTATTGGAACGCCACAACAGAGGCCTAGTTAGAGGTGAACCTGCAAATGTTCTTGCCATTCCCATATGCAGGGATGGACTTCCAAGGGGATCCACATATGGGTCTCCCCCCTAGTTATGCTTGGGGGCCCATAGATATGTTGTGTACATTTTTTTCATTCATTTGAGTAAATATTTACTCATGTGTTTTGCTAGTGACACTGACATAGTTTTGGTTACCTTTGTAGATTTTGGTGAGGTGGGTCGCCTAGTGGCTTGGTTGGTTGGCTAGGATCCTCTACGGCAACCAAGGGGTGGTCAGGGAGGAGTTGCTGCTAGAGGACCTAGTGGTGGTGCTGGCCCATTAGGAGAGGGTAGTAGCTCAGTTGTTGCCAAGGCTGCGACCGAGTGGGCTCGTGCTGATGCAGCAGTGGCACGTGCAGATACGACGAATGCTCGTATTGTAGGATTGACAGCTTGGGTGTCAGTTCTAGAGAATGCCTGGGGTCGATTGGAACGCTTGACCCATGGGATGTCTACTCGGGGATTTATGGATGACCTCGATGAGGTCTGGTTGGAGACTGTGATGGCCCATGAGAGGGACTATCAGCCTGCTTTACGTCGGGTGGCAGTCTTCGTGGTGATGGCAGCTCCATTAGTGGCACTGGGAGTGGTTGTGGGTCCAAGTGCCCCTCTTGAGGGGGCACCACCCTAGAGTATACTTGTACATGGGGAAAGCACCATGCGGATGCTTTCCCTATTTTTGGCGACTTTTTGTATCTTTGGGCTGGCCGTTGGGTCAACAACACTATTTTTGTATCTATTTTTTTTATTTTTATGTATGATGGTTTATTCGAGATGCATTCCAGTTTAGAATATTGTTGGCTATGTGATTAGCTACTTGGTTTTGACTCCTTTGTACATGTGTAAATGTGATATAGTCAAATTGTCTGCTTAATCCTTTTGCACGCAAATATTTTCTAAACAGATGTGTATCTCTAGTCTCAAATGTCTTGTTTAACTATGACACTACTAACTAGGAATCGAGGTAGACGTGCATATGGCGTATGCCTCTATGGAGGGCGTCACACATAAGTCTGATGACGACATCATATTCTTCCTGATTGTTTGTTGTTGAACCGATGCGCACACCGTTTGTGTAGAGTGGCGATCAGTCAGGGTGGTAGATGACCGAGGCAGCTGTGGCTAAAATTTGAGACCATCTTGATGCTCCATCATCAAATCCAAATTATTTTTCAGGTTGGTGATCCATGGTGGCACTTTGAGCGCTTTTAAATAAGTCTTTTGGTCAAAAAATTTCAGTGGTTGGGGTTGTGTATGTTCACTCTAGGGAAAGGTTGCTTTGGCCTTTATGGGTATAATTTCTTGAGGTAAAGGATGTTGATGGGGTTGTTGAGGCATGTCCCATCTGGTTCCTTCAAGATTTATGCCCCTGTCGGAGGAAATTTTTGATGATGTAGGGTCCTTTCCACAAGGTTTCAAACTTTCCTGGCCCTAGGGCTTCTTTTGCAACATCATAGTGGAGGACTAGCTCTCCCTCGGTGAATGAGGGAGGGTTGATGTGGCCGTCGAATGATGCTTTTACCCTTTTCTTGTGGGCCTCGTTGTGTTGCAGTGACTGTCATTGAATTTCGTCGATGAGATATAGATTTACTAGGCATTTTTCTAGAGGTTGGGTATCATCAAGGAGTTCGATGGCGACATGAAAATTTGGGATCTCGCGTTCTATGGGAATCATGACCTCGACCCCATATACTAAGTGGAAGGGAGTGAAACCAGTGGACGTCTTTACAATCATGTGGCATGCCCACAGGGCAGAAAAGAGCATGTGGTGCCAATTGGTTTTATGGTTATTCACCATGCGTTGTAACATAGTTTTGAGTACTTTTTTAATAGCTTCTACTTGTTCGTTGGACTGGGGGTAGTATGGTGAAGAGAATTCATGGGTGAATTTGAGGTGGTGAGATAGCTCCTCGAAAACTTCATTCTCAAATTGTTTCCCATCATCAAAGACTAACTCTTTAGGGATGCTGAATCAGGCAATCATGTGGTTAAATAGAAATCGAGCGGCGGTTTCTGCTGTGTTTTCGTATATATGCATGGCCTCAGCCCACTTGGTGAAATAATCGATAACCACGATGATATATTTATGGTTTCATGATGAGGCAGGGTTGCAAATCATGAAGTCAATACCCCATTTACAAAAGGGACCGGCGACAATGACAGGATGCAGAGGAGCAAGAGGTGCTCTTGCTTTGTGGGAAAAGCGTTGGCATTGTTCGTATATTTTGACAGCTGTAATGCAGTCACGAAATAAGGAGGGAAAAAAATATCCTACTCGTAGGAATTTTTGGGCAGTGGCCATGCCAGACAAGTGGTCACCGCAAGCGCCTCCATGGCAGTCATTAATGGCTTGTTCCTCTTGGTCGTGGGTGAGGTATCGCCGTAAAATGTTGTCGATGCCTCGTCGATATAATACGTCTCCCATGAGGAGATATCGGGGGCCTTGCTAGCGTATATACCGAGGGTTGTCTCAAGTGAGATGAGGTCTACATTTTTTGGTTTGCAGGAATAGGATAATGTCTCCATACCAAGGTTCATCGGTTGCTATGAAGAATATGTGTTCATCAGGTAGTGAATCATTCACTAGTGATCCCTTGGTATCTCTTGGGAGATTCATAATGAACTCTGCTAAGGAAAGTGCCTTTTTTCTTTTAGGGGAGCGAAACTGTAAGTCATATTCTTGGAGAATGACTATCCAACGGGCGTACTTATGGTTCATTAGGCGGTGCGTGAGCAGGTGTTTAATGGGATTAATATCTGCAATGACTGTCGTGGTTCTTAGGATGATGTAGTGGCGAAGTTTCTGGACTGCATAAATTAATGCTAGTGCAGTCTTTCCTTCAGGCTCATATCTTAAATCTGGGCCTGATAAGGTTTTTTTGATGTAGTAGATTACGTGCTCCTTCCCATCTGGGCCTTCCTGGATCAAAACTCTGGCTAAGGTGGAATCGGAAGCTGAAAAATACAGGATATAATATTTTTCATAGTCTGGGGGAATGATGAGGGGCACTAAAGATAACGTTTCTTTCAGTGCATCAAACACTTCCTGGGAATAATTGTCCCATTTAAATGGGATGTCCTGGTGGAGGAGTCTCAGGAATCCTTGAGTGCAGGTGGCATAATATGGGACAAAGCGTCTCAGAAAATTGGCCTTCTCCTGTAGGCTTTGAAGTTTCCTAAGGGTTCGAGGTGGTGGTACCTCTTTGATGACTTGGACCTTGAGGGGGTCCACACAAATGCCTTGTTGTGACACAATAAAACCTAAGAGTCTTCCTGTGCTAACGCAAAAGACACACTTGAGGGGGTTCAAGTGTAGGTTGTATTGACGACATCGTTGGAATACCAATCAGAGATCCTTTAGATGGTCTGGCGCTTCTTGGAGCGGATGGTTAGGTCGTCAATCCTGTTGGGATGTGTTTGGCGCACATATTTACAAAATCACACCAACTTAAGGGGTGTGGTCTACCCACTTAAGTTATTGGTAACATGCAGAAAAAGAAGTGGATTCAAGCAAGTTAGTGGAATAAGCTAGAATCATAAGAATACTAGATAGAGAAATAACATGCATATATAAAATAAAACTAAACTAAAAAACTAAAACAAATAAACACGAGCTCTGAAAAGAGTCAAATGACAACAATAATATGAACGGTGGCTCTTGGCCCCTCTTATTGACCACTGGTAGGAATAAGAGTGAAACTTTACCCTCTTGCCAAAGGGCCCCTAGAAAATGGGTTCTAAGCCCTGATGCAAGGATGTTTTTATCCCAAGCTTGCCTTGGTGTAGTCTCCCTCTCTCTCTCTATTGTGGTGGAATGAACTTATTGGACAACCAACAATTGAGTCCCCTTATCTTCAGCTCTGGATCACACACTGCTGGTATTGCTTCAACAATTCTGGCCAGCATAACAATGTGTTCACCCATTCTTCATCTCATGGTGGCCTTATATAGGAGATTTCAAATCCTCCTTCCCTCTCTTGGTACATTATGGATGGTGACCCAAGAGAGGGGTATGATTCCTTTGTGTGCTCCAAATATTCCATTGTGTGCTCACTTGATGTTTAAGGAGGCATTGGTGGTTGTCCTCAGGTGGCTTCAAGTGAGGAATCACTTGTCCCATGCGTTGTGTGAACATGGGAAGTGAAATTTCTCCACTCCCAGGATTGTGCACATTTCAGGTCATAAGGCACGCAAAGGCGCTTTTCACGAAGGATAATGCGCACAAAAGCATTTAGGACTTGTTCAAATTTGATTTTTCCTCAGACCTTAGAGATTTTTAAATACTTTCCAGATTCTGTAATGTCTTCTAGCCCTGTAAATCCTTCGGCTTGAAATTAGATGATGTTGTCCTCTTCTGTATGATTTTCCAGTGTTCACTTATGATGGAAATATTCAATAAATAAATATATGCATAATTGAACAACAACCACACTAAAAATAGTCTAACGAATGTAAAAGCGTCACTTCCTGATAAAAGAATATTAAGGATAAATCTAATCTATTGAAAAGGAAGTTATAACATATCACACCTGTGATTAAACAATTGAATGATAATGCTATGAAACAAAAATAATAACTAAAAATGCAAGATCCGTAAATAAACGTATAGCACATAATAGTAGGAGAACTTCCAGGGACTGGGCTCGAAGCCTCTAGAAGTCTTCTGCCAAGAAATACTCAGAAGTTGTTTATACTGAAAATGCCAATTTCTTCATTAATAAATAGAGAAATACATTAGCACGAACTTGAAGATTCTATCTGAATACATTTATTACAGGAAAATTATAATACATGAACTACCCTCCTCGTCTCTTTCACCTATAGCCTTTTATAACTTAAAGGCGAAATAAAACAGAGTAACGAATCCTTAGGATCAGGAGATCCTGAGGCTTCGTGGCTATCAACTGAATACTCCAAGAATAGGCGTGCCTCTACATATTCTGATGATTCAATAGTTGGGCAGAAAAACTAGGGAAATTCTCCATGAGATGAAGCAAAAACCACGAAAACTAAAAGCTTAGCGAAACCCTAGGAGAGGGATTCTATTCACTTTTTATGAGAAATGACTGCATCAAAGATTTGATGAATAGCTTTAATTACTTTCTCAAGAGTCTCTAAAGCTTTTTGGGTAATAAATGAACCTATTTTTGCTTTCTTTGACCTTCAAACCCAAAAACATAGTGAATTCTCTAGAAGCACAGTGTGCTACTGCAGAAACACAACGAGCGGATGGGCAAAGGTTTGGTTATGAAAATCAATGCTTTGATGGCTGAGATGAGGCACGATGGTGGCTAAGATCCCTTGGAGGATGAAATGAAGTTCTTGAATTATTGGATGGTCTTTTAACAGCTTGAAACTTGATTTTGTTGGAGTGACATCATGTATTTGAGAGAATGACCTCATGAGGTGATTGTACTGCCACTTTATTAATTTGTTTGGAAAGGTTACATATCCATGTGGGGTAAATGTACCTTTGATACCTTTTTGACAAAATTATCCCTATTTGCTAGCTCCCATGATGGTGACAATGGTGATGACATGAATCCCATGTAGATTTTTATGACTTGAGAAAATAATGACACCTAATGCATATCTTAACCATGATTTGGAACTTCAAACCCTTTAAGTATGCATGTGAATTAAATAATGATCAAAATGATTACCAATACACTCATTTGATGACCTTGAAATTGGAAGGATTACTAATGATACCTAGGACATGACTCAAGACTCATTTGAAAATAAAAATATATGTAAAATTCTATTTGAAAATATAAAAATTTGACCTAAGAGCCTATAAATCACATGGAAAGAGTATGTTTGATCACTGGTGACTCATAAAAACCTGTAACTGCTACATAGTTTTCATAGTTTGTTAAGTCCCTATATTAATAGTGTAGTCCATTATTATGTTAGTGTATCCCCCCTTATTGTTATTGTTGTACCCTTGTAACCACCATATTGTTATTATTGTGCCCTTACATTATTATTGTTAGGTCAGCTAGGGTTACATTGTGGCCCCACTAGGATTACATTGTGATCCCATGGACTCCTATATATAGAAAGGAGGCTTTGTCATTTGTATCATACAAGAATTGTTCATTCATGTAATGTATTGGAGGTTTCCCCCTAGAAGTGGCTTATTTCTAAGGCATTGATATCTCTTTTCTTCTATTTTTGGAGTTGGTTTCCCAACATTTGGTATCAGAGCTTTGGATTCTAGGGTTTTTGCTGCTCCAAACAGGTCATCGTGGAATTTTCTCTATAAAAAATTTTCTACGAAGGTTCGGAGGCTAAAATTTTACGGATGAGAATCTGAAATCTGGAGGAACATCGTCGCAAAATTTCAGAGCTTCATTTGCAATATTTTCGGAGATATGATCTGTGGAAGGTAGGGATTTTTGCAAGCTCCTGAATTTCACTTAAACAGGTCATCGCGGAATTTTCACTATAAAGTTTTTTCTACAAAGGTTCAGAAGCTGAAATTTTTAGAGCGCAAAGCTGAGATCCTGAAGAAAAGCATCGCAAAATTTCAAAGCTTGTTTCGCAATATTTTCGGAGATAGGATTTGTGGAAGTTAGGTATGTTTTCAGGGTCCCTAATTTCATCTCAAAGAGGTGATTGTGGGAAAATATTCATAACTCTTGCTTTGAGCATCAGATTGGAATTCTGTAAAAATTGACTGGAAGTACACGGACTATAGTTTTCTGTCAATAAATTTTATAGCCAAAGGAGGAAACAGTGACACGTGGAAAGTAGTATAATTTCGCTCTACTGAACCAGTCCATAATTAGGTCATCATAGGATATTGGGCACAACTTTGTCTTAAAGAATCCAAATTAGTTCAGACCTGTGGCATTCTAAAGACAATTAAGAGGGCTACCTCAGTGCCAAATTTCATGTATTTAATATCCAAAATCACAAAGGTAATTCAGTTTCAATATCGAGCTCCTCAAAATCAAGAAAAATGTGTGTATTTGGTCTTTAAAATTGCATAACGTTTGTTTGAAAAAGCAGTTTGAAGTGATTCCAAGGGCATATTTTAGAATTTTTATCAGTATTGGGTTCTATAATGCCTCCAAAAAATAATTCCATACCCATTAATCCCTCAAAAGGCTATACTATGACGCATGAAAAGGAAGAATTGCAGTATGAGATATCAAAATTACGGTACCAAGTGCAACAAATTTTGATCTTACGAAGAGCAACCAAAGATGACATAGATGGTTTAAAAGTAGAAATGAAAGATAAGTTGGATGGTTTGAAGGATCAAATAATAGCTAATATGGATGATAAATTAGTGGAATATCACATCGAGCATCAACAACAAGTTCTCCAACTCTCAAAGGATAACCTAACTTTGGTGCAGAATCTAATGAAATAACAGGAAGATCAACATCACATCAAGAGAAGTTCTGAAGAAGTCACAGAAAAAAAGAACTTAAAAAGTATGATCAATTTCAGAGTATCTCAGCAAGTGGAATAAATTTCCTGTAGAATATTCCACATGGGAGGATGAGAATTGTATACAGAAGCACCAAGAAATAATCAAGCGTTGAGGGAAACACTTGTTTGAAGGAGAGGGGCATGTTAAGTCCCTAGATTGATAGTGTAGTCCCTTATTATGTTATTGTATCCCCCCTTATTGTTATTGTTGTACCCCTATAACCTCCATATTGTTATTATTGTGCCCTTACATTATTATTGTTAGGTCGGCTAGGGTTACATTGTGGCCCCATGGACTCCTATATATAGAAAGGAGGTTTTTTCATTTGTATCATCCAAGAATTGTTCATTCATGTAATGTATTGGAGGTTTCCCCCTTGAAGTGGCTTATTTATAAGACGTTGATATATCTTTTCTTCTATTTTTGGAGTTGGTTTCCCAACATAGTTGAATTTTACTTTAACTTCAAGATTTCCAAATCTGCATAGCTTTCCATGTGATGCTAGTAGGTGGTTATCCATCTGGGATCCCTTTTTCACCGTTTGATAGTATTTTTACCTTTACTAGAGTGTTGCAACCTATATATCAATGGATTATGTTGCAGAAACAAATATCAGTTGCATAATATTCCTGATTTCGTTATTGTAAGAATAATTTTTTTATAATTCACTAAGAAACATAGAGTTTAAATATGGATGATTAATAAATTTTTAGGAGTTTAACTTGACCTAAAATATGTTAATATTGTTATAGAATGGTGACAAAAATGTGAAATGAGATGGAAAAAAGGATAGTAAAAAAGAAACAATTCTAAGCTTCAACATAAGGTCTGACCACCATTGCAAGTGATTTTAAAGGAATGCCTTGGATGAAAAACATACAGAAGAGATCATACACATTAATTTGGGGTATAAATTATGTAATATTTGTGAGACACTAAATTTAAGTTGTAAAGGGAGCTTCCACGAAAGAGAATAAGAAACAAGGCTCTAATAAAAAAGTATTGGTACTATCCTAAGAGAGACATGAGAGGGAGATTGAGAATATCCACTGATTAAATTGAAAATAAGTTTAGAAGATAAAAATGATCATATAAACACATAACAACACCCATTCAATAATGTTTATAGATAAATTAATGTAATAGTTCATTTCCTTTAGTATTGGTAACACGACATAAATCCCAAACATCTAAATAATTTTTTTACAACATTTACGATACATGCATGAAAGAGTGTTGACTCTGAGAGCTTTTGATAATTAATGAAATATCTAAGAACATTGTTACATCAATGAATCACTAGATCCAATAGTGGAACATTAAGCTACAACTTGCTTCTCCAAAAGAGTGATCTTCTCCCTTATGAACCACTAGAGAAGCTAAGGCCAAATCTCTAAAACTCCAAGCCCTTTTCTTGAGTTATGAGGGCGTATTTATAGCAAATGCTAATGAAATTTGAGCTTCCTCAAGATTTTTTGACTTCCACAACCTATGGAATTCTATGTGGCTCTTCAGATTCCACATGTGTCTCTTGGACTTCTTTTACACTTGTAGTCTTATTCATAAAAGACAGATAACATCAAAATGGGGGCTATATATGACAAAACTATAATAAGGAGAAACATTCCTCATATAGGAGAAAGAGACAAATCAAAAGCTTGAACATGGAGTTAATTTTTGATGTAGGAGTGTCATGCTCTAAAATCTGTTGTGTAACTTTAACTCTAATTGGAAGATCTGCAACATATCACATATGCAACTCCAATGCATTTGATAATATGTATTTGAAGTTTGATTGTGTGTGAACTTTAGTTGGCCCAATTGCATATTGTAGAATAGTATTTTTGGTGATATAGAAGCCTTATTGATATGTTTCTTTCTTAATTTTCTCAATAAACTATTTTATCTCCCACATGATGACATCCTTGCCTATTATTTCTCCAAGTAAAACCATAGAAGGCATTTTATGTTTATGTGTTGAGGACTCTAAACCACTATGCAGTCGAACATAAGCAACTATGGTGTTGGTTTCTTGCTCACTATGGTGGGTGTAATTTTGAATATGGATTATTAACCATGTTCTATCCAAATCAATAGCAAATTTATCCTTCTTGACCAACTTTTCAGGAACACCAGGATACTTTTCACCCCAATCTTGCATGAAATCTACAACTCTTCTTGTAACCTTCAAAAGCTTTAGGATATTTGAGATTTCTTATGAATTTGGACTAGGGTTTCCACCACCTCATGTAAGAGAATCATATCACTATATAAATACTTCATGGGGTCCTCCATCAACTTTAATTCTTCACATATGGCTAATTGTAGCTTTGTCATGTTGATACTAGTGGAAGACAATTATTGATTTTCAACGACTAGATGATCAACCTGTTGTTTTCTAGCAACTAGTTCTTTATGCAGTCATGCATTATCAATCATAACATAATTTGAACTATCTTATTTTGTTGTCACAAAAGCCACATTCATCCCCATTGATTCTCTAGGATTTCTCCCAGGATTAGATGCCATCAACTTATCTATGGATATGGAGACTAGATGAACATGATCATTTGGAAATTACCTTCTCCATTATTTTAAACTCCTCTTCTTCAGTTAGTCAAAGGTAAAATTTGAAACATCCATAAACCTATCATCATGTGGAGGAAAAATTCTCATTTCGTTGAATGGGACACGGCCACCAGTGATTTTGATTCAGCGTTGGGTTCATCTTAAATTGGTTCAATTACATCATCCTCCTCCAACTCTTCTTCCATTTCAAAGTCCATTCTTTCTTCTTCCATTTTTTGTTTGGCTTATTCCTCATGTTTTTTCCTTATTTATTCATCCTATAAATTCCTTTGTTGTTCCTCTTCCTTTATTATTTTCCTTTCCTCTTCTGCTTTCTACTACCATCTAAGTAAGTAATATTTCTTCCTCTTTTCTTCTTCTTATTTTTGTAATAATTCCTACTCTATTTTTCACTCTTAAAGTTGCTTTTATACTTATAATATTTTATTATCCTCCTCCTTTTGTTTCCTCTGCTTCAATTTCACTATTTCACATTAGATCATCTTTGAAATTTCTACTAATTTCTACCACTAGATCATTTTTTAGCCTCTTTCTAGGTGCTATCATGTCAACTTGGGTAGTTTCTTCCTGTCAAACATCCTCCATTTGTACATTTCGTACTTGTGAAACCTAGGAGGGACCTATTGTAACTCCTAGAGACAGTCTCTGGGTTGATGAATAGACAAGTTCCTAGGACATCTTAATAGTGGGGTTTGAAGATTTGATGTATACAACCCCAGATTTTTAATGGTAACGTCTTGTATATGGTGGTTTAAAAACTCTGGTGCTTTAGGTTCGTATTAATGACATACTAAATTTTCATGGACTATGCTTCAAGAAGGGATTATAATATAACGTTCAATGGGGCCATACACGAGTGAGAATGTAAACTTCGATTGATAGTATCCTAGTGAAGACAAAGAGAAAGAGAGATTTTAACACAATGGGCTTAACTTGCTAAGAATATAGTGCACTAAAGACCAGAAGAAAAGATGAAATAAGGGGTAGTATGGAGCACTGAAGGCACAAGAGCTTTACTATACAACTCATACAAGGCTCGAAGTTGAGTCAATTCTGAATAGTCCAAGTTGGTGTGGAACAACTATTTTACCTTTCTCAGTAGAAGAAACTCCTTCTTGAGACAGGGCACAACTATATCGGCCTTTAATCTAGCTCTCATTTCATAAATAGGGTCCACCTGACTCTTGATCTCAATCAAATTCTATTCATAGGCATCCTATTGTATTAAAAACCCTTCGTAATCCCAAAATGCAGACAATCCTACTTCGACAAACCTTCCAAGTTCTGCATCAAACATTTTGATTCCCTTAGCAACTAGCAGCAAACACCTTATAGCTTTGACCTGAATGTACTCCTTTTTTATCATTATAATCACTTACATAACAGTGCCAAAGAAATCCACCACCTCACTAGCTCCCGACTCTTCAGCCAGAAGTTAATTCACAAATTTAATATAGTTCCTAGATATCAAAACGTTCTTAGCTCCATTTCACCAGCCTGATTCAAGTTGCTCCTTGTAGTCTCGAACTATGACACTTTTGTCATTTACCAGCATAATGTTCTCCCAGTTTCCTTTCATTTCCAAAATAATCTTATCCAGACCATCCGTCTAGATTCGACCAAGGACATGTTCCCTTTGAGTTTGGTTTTCAGGTCTCAAAATTTTTTTATTGGCCACCTGCAAATCGTTACTAACAAGATAAAATTTCTCTTTAATAGAGGCTATCTAATTTTATTTCAGGGCTAAGGCTTCTCAAGATGAATCAATATCTATTCACATTACCTTCACTTCACCCTCAGAGATCTGTAGATTAGTCAAGGCCCTGGTGAGCTGGTCCGCGGGGTTCTGGGGATCATCTAGTACAGGTCTGAGATAGATGTGAGTATCCAGTTTTTTCTGTAGCTCAAAAAATTTTCTTTTTAGCTCTATAACTTCATCGTTCATTCGGAGCAACCTTGCAGATAAAAACTCCTTCTTCTTTTCCACACCGCGAGCTAGCTCCGAGGTTTGAACATTTTCTGAGCTAGGAAATTTAAGTCTACCTCTCAGCTCCTGGAATTCTTGCTTTGATATTTTGAGGAGAGCCTCCATAGAAGATTGTCCTTCAATAGCATTTCCCTTTCCAGTGATCATTTTATTATAGCCCTTGATATGTGATGCAAGGGCCCTAGAATTTTCCCTTTCTCGTTTCATTGTGTCAATAGTTTTCTCCAGCAAGTTATGAGCCTTGCCTATAGTCATAGTATACTTTCTGATTTCGTTGTAGATAATTTGTCCAATTTTCACTTGGATATTCATCTTATCATCCAGAGGAATTGATGAAAAATTGAAGATAAAATCCAATGACCGATACCATGCTCCTGAGGGCAAGGGATGATATTGAGGGTGTTTCAAAGTCAACACCATTTGATCCCTCTCGACAACCATAGTTTCCAAAATCTTGGTGTGATATTTATTAACATGAAGGGTCATGTATTATTTAAACTATTCCATTTCTTTTAGGTTCCTTTCCCTAATTTCTTCTCCTATGTACAACATGTTCTTGTACCTAAAGGGCCCTCTCTTGAGATGATTTCCTATGAAGAGGTGGATGTTGTGGGTGAAGGAGGACTCTCCAAGGTGATTTTAAAGCCAGGTCGATTTAGCCCTCGGTCCACCAACTCATTGACCACATCATACGCTTGCTCTTAAACATGTCCTTTGTGTTCCTATATCCTTTTCCTCTTGCTGACGTGTCCCTCTCTTTCATCCTCTATGACATTTTCCTGATCACTGACATGTACATATGTTGTGGATTTGATATTTCATATTATTCGTGAAATAACACATTTAGGGTCATAATTCCAGACATCCCCGTGCTAGAATTTCATTTTTTGGAGAAGTTCCTCAATCATAGAAGAAGCATGTTGTGAGTTGATAGTGAAAGGGCCTACTACATTCAAGAGTTTAAGCATATACCCTTTATTTGTCGGCACAAAATGCACCAGGTCTAACCTAAGAGATTGTCTCATAAACTCTAGAGAAAATATTCTCATGGGAATGAATACTGGGAGATGGAGAGGGGGAAGTTCACAACCATAAACTCGGATTTCAGTGTGGTATTCAAACACATACTAGTCCCCTACACAATCTTCTTCACTTAATTGTAGCATCTCCTTTTGTTCAGGAAAAATCTGAGGTGGAGGTGTCCCATGTATGATTTCATAGGTTTGGACATGAACTCTGATATAAATTTTGAATAACCCTCATCACGAGAATTCTAATGAACAAAGGTGGTCCATTCAAACATGGATTTGGGTTATGTTCCTCTCTTAGAGAATTTATCCAAGCCTGCACCTTCAATTTTTTCTACATGCATGAATAGGAATAGATATAAAACAATGAGTAATACCTGAAGAAACTTGAAGTTTTTAGATGCTAAAATTAGATTTTTATGGTGGAGGCCAATAATGAGGGAATATCAAAAAGAGTATTTGGTTGCATCATATAGTCTAAAAAACCATAGACAAGATTTGTTGATCCAACTGACATTGTCCTTCCCAAACATTCAAGAGATCATTGTGAGGTTATGTTAAATAGGGTCTATGAATAGATAAAGAGGAAACTTATCGACTGAAGGGAGGTTCGGTTCCTTCAAAACCGTGATCATCTAAAGGAGGGATTTCCTTTTTTCAATAGGGAGGTTTGTGAAATGAAACATTAGGGTTACCTCGATAACAGAGGAAGTATGGTAACACAAGGTTTTCCGGATGAGTTGGGGAGTAATTTACAGTATCTTTCTTCCCTAAGAGGAGGATAAATACCCCTTTTATTCAACGTAGGCTTCATATATATAGGAAATGAACTCAGAAAAATGGTGTACATAATGGGAAATATGGTAATAGAAAACTTAGTCGACTAACCTGAATAGGTCTTATCCCCTCCATTTGTAACCCATTAGGTTAAATCGCTCTTTGGCCACATGAAATGGATAGATAGGGTCACAGATATGAGCTTGGGAATCCATGGGAGGTTCAGACTTGGGGAATCGCTGACTTTTCGAGCTTTTGGTGTCTCAAGTGCATTATTTTTCATTTTAAAATAAAATTTGGAACTATGAATACAAAGGCATGGAATTGGCTAAATACCTGGCGACCGAAAGCGACATAAGGAGACAAGTTGGAGCGATGAATGGTTAAAATGATGTTATACACTAGCTTCCAACTTATATCTATTTGTGGAGTAAAAAAAATGATTGAGTCGATTATGCAGGGAATATGGGGTATTTTAGGATAAAGGATGACAACTAGAGGGATGACGCAAGGGTGATGTCAGCAGTTCAACGCGTGTCACTTTCAGATTGAAGGGATGGTGTTGGGTAGGTGGGAGACACATGGCGAGTGTATGACGGCATCGAGCTACATGTTTACCTTACCTTACTTTATTTACTTGAGATGCATATTGCTGTGATTCTTTGTGGGTGCCCCCCACCAAGTAATTGGCAAGTCAGGAAGCTGCAATGAAAAGAGGAGGTCACCCCCCAGAATGGCCCTAAGTCATGGATCTCTGCGCTGACGTGTATCATTCTGGGGGGGTGCATATCAGTAAATCCTGCTCTCCTTCCCCCGTCAGCATGTGCTCTGTTTGGTTTGTGAAATTAACTACGCTACATGAAAACGAACTACGTGGTAGGTGGGACTTTGTTTTCTTAGTGTATAACTTCCTCGCCATATCTAACTTTTCCATTTACAACTGATATTTGGATTTTGGGCTTGGTAAAAACATAGGCTCCATCTGGGGATAGCGTGATGTGGGAAACACATTGAGAACCTGTAGACTGGATTCTATGTTTCCTTTGGCATGGGGTCACTTTATTGAAAAAGAAATTGAGCAGTAAAAAGAGAAGTACATAACTGAAAATTAAATATTTGCAATCAGATGGTATTTACAATGAAGCAAGAATACTTTTTAGTATTGGAAGTAGAACTTGAGGAACTACACATTGACTGGAAACTCCAGTATGTCATCTTCCAAGTTTTCAAGCATAAAGGTATTGTTTACTTCTACTTTGGTGATCGTGAATGGTCCAAACCATAGGGGATTGAACTTTATGTGCTTTACCATGTCTTCCCTCCTTAGATCCCATATCAATACCAAATCACCAGGTTTAAAACATATGTCCTTGGCTTTCCTATCGAACAAAGACTTCATCTTATCTTGGTAACTAATCATCCAATGATTAACCTGTTCCCTGTATTACTGGAGCTCCACAAGCTAATTTATCCTTCTCGTTATAGTGTTAGGTTCTTCTTCACTATATTTCAAGAAATTTTCCACTGTTAACACTAAATATATAGGGAATATTGAAGCCTTACCATAGACTAGCTCATACGGGGATATCTCGGTGGATCTCTTGGTGGTAACTTTGCTTTCCCATAAAGTGAATCTTAGCTGTGAATCCCAGTTCTTTTTATTTTCTGCTATCATCATCTTTAATATCCTCAGTAGGGTCTTTTTTTAGGATTCATCCATTCCATTTCCCTATGGATAATAAGTCGTTGAATTCCCAACAATATATTATACTTTTAGCAAAAGTTCACAAAATTTTTAGATTTAAATGCTTGAGCATTATCAGTTATTATCTTCACTGGACACCCGAACCTGGAGAGTACTTTTCCTCCATGAATTTCATGACCACCATGTCAGCGGCGTTCTTGGCAGGAATGACCTATACCAACTTCGTGAAGTAATCAATAGCGATCAATATCCACAGGTGTTGATTACTAGATGTGGGGTGGATTTCACTAATGAAATCAAGTCCTAATTGTCGGAAAGGTTCTTCCACATGCATAGGGATGAGAGGAAAGGGGGTGAATTTCTACTTATCTGAAAACAACTGGAATTTAGCACGTGTCCAGACATAGGCCTGAACTTCTATGAACAACTTAGGGAAAAAAACTACCCTTGAGTATCTTATACACTATTGCACGCCAACTGTAATGTCCCCCACATAGGAAACCCTAAAATTCTTCCATCTCCCGCTTAGTTTCATCTTCTATCAAACATAGGAGAAATATTCCTATGAGATCTCTCCAATAAAACCGACCATTAGCGACCAAAATTTTTTCAGATCTTAGCCTTAGGGTTCGATACTTCACCTTGTCAAAATTCGAGTGGCATCTCAAGGACAACAAATACTCGACTATGTCTTTGTACCAAGGAGAGACCAGACATTTGATATGATTCCTTTGCGTCATGGTCTTGATCCTAAATTGAAAAACCTTTCTAATTCTTTCCCCACCAGTCTTGGTTAGAAAATTTATTCCCAATGCCTTGCAGTTTGACTCTGATAGAATTTTTTCCAGACCCTGTCGTTTGATCAACTTCTTGGGATTTATTTCCATCTCGTATTCCTGTATTTTAGATATCAATTTAATCCTCTTCCCCTCGTTGTCTCCATGTACCAAGATATATTTCACTGTAGTTGTAGGTACATAGGGTATTATGTTAGACTGGAGAATTTATACCCTGAAATATTTGAGGGCTTTGACCAAGGCATATGCTTGCTTCTCTAGGATGTTGTATTTAATTTCTACTTCCCTTAGCACTTGGCTGAAAAATGAGATCGATTGTTCATTTCCATCCTCATTCTTTTGCAACAACACAAAAATTATTGTATGAGGAGAAGTTAAGGAAAAGATAAAGAAATGTTTTAAGTAGTTTGGGTCAACTAGCATTGGTGCTTCTACAAAGGCCTGTTTATTCTGGTAAGGGATTCTTAAGAAGGTGTGGGCCACTTTACCTTGTTGTTATTTTTTAACATCTCTGTGATTTCTTTGACTATTTCTACATAATTTGGTATGATTCTCCTTACGAAGTTATTATACCCAAGAAAAATCAAATTTCCTTCTCGTTTCTGGACAATGAGATATTGTTTATAATCTCAACTTGCATGGGGTCAATTTTGACTCCCTCTCTTCCCACTATATGCCCCAACAATATTCCTTCATGCAAAGAAAATTGATACTTCTTGGGATCTAACAATAATCCATACCTCCTACACTTCTCAAAGGTATGCTTTAGGTGCTTGATATATTCTTCATAAATCTTAGAAAAAAAATGATGTCATCTAGATATACGACCGCAAACTTGCCTTGGTATCCAACAAAGGCGATGTCCATGGCCCTTTGAAATGTAGCTCCTGTGTTTATGATACAAAAAGGAATCCTAGCACACATGAAGGTTCCTTAGGGCATGGTGAATGCAGTCATATTCTGATCGTCTGGGTGCACTACAACCTAATTATATCCTGAAAATCTATCCATCATGGGCATTCTGACAGACCCTACTACTTTCTGCAAAATATGGTCAATCTTTGGTAGTGGGTGATTATATTTCAAGGAAGCTCTATTTCAATTATTGAAGTCAACACTGAACCTAATTTCTCCATTATTTTTCTCACCGGTACTAGGTTTGCTACCCATTTTGATATCTAAGGGGCACAATAATATTTTCCTATAGAAACTTTTTTACTTCCTTCTCTATGGAAGGAAGGAGGAGTGGGTTAATCTGCCTCAATTTTTTCTTGTGAGGCTTCAATACTTCCTTTAATGTGATTTTTTGATGTATAATATCAATATCAAAAGTTTTAAAGTCTTGTTCATACCAAGAAAATATATCTTTCTAATTTCTGAAGAGATTTATATACTTTTGTTTGAATTCCTCCGGGAACCCTTTAACCAATTTAATGAATTTTGGGTCTTCCTCTAAACCAATGTTATGGTCCTCCACCTACTCATCGAGCTCTAGCCTATGAGGGTCAAAAGGAAAATAATTTTCATTGAAAAGCATTTCCAAAGGCACAAGACCCCTGGGAATAATATTTCCTTTCAATTGTAAAACTTTATGACCAACGATGGTTTCTTCCCAGCTTGAGCACTGCACTTTTGCCACGATCTCCTCCTCCTGATCAATAACCAAATTTTAGAATTATACTACCATCTCCATAAAACATTTTATTTTTTCCTCATCCTAAAAAACTTGCCAGTTTTTGATGCTTTCTGGGATGGAGGGCCTCTATCTGACTTCAATTTCATATCTAAGGAGAGGATTCTATGGGGGTCAGAAATTGCTAGCAACCACAACTAGCGAATCTTCCATTTGATTTTTTTCACAGGGAATGAAATGAATATTTAAAGCCAATAAAAAATTCTCTATTAGATCCCATACCTCATTCTTTTAGGTTATAAGCCACGACTATTTTGTTTGGCAATGATTTCTCACTTTATTCACCACCAACTTTGACTCTATAAACACCTTCAAGCTCTGAATACTTAGGTTCCATGCTAACTGTGGGACCAAGAGTAAAGCTTCATATTCGGCCATGTTGTTGGTGGCTTCGAATTCCAATTTTAATGAGAGAGGTATAAAACAACCCTCTGGTGATATTAGCAATACCCCGATTCCATTTCCTTCTTTGGAGTAGGCTCCATCGAACTGTAACATCCATATCTCAACAATTTTTTTGGTTTTTTGATTTATTTGAATCGGGGGAAGCATTTGTGTGTCCTCTAGGATGAAGTTGTCTTCTTCTAGTAGGAAGAAATAGAAATCAATATATTTATTGTATATAGGATACTTTGTAGAGCCATCCACTTTCATGACCATCTTCACAAACCTCGATTCCCTATACAATCTCCTTTCTTACCCTCAAAAAATCGGAATGGTGGCATATGTTATATCCAAATTTTACAGAACCTCCAATATTTTATCCCCATGACCGAGATGACAACATTCCAAAACTACCAGGTATGTCTGCCTCCATGATATCCATAACCATGCTCTTTGTTGGGATTTGGGCCAGGTTTACCACCAAATCTTTTATCATAGCCAAAAACTTGACTCTCTTGGGGTCAAAAGAGTAAAGTTCTTTGTAAGGTCATGTGATCTACATTCTTAGTTGTTCCATGACTTATAGAGGAATCAACTTGTGCGAAGCTCCCAAATCGAGCATGTAGTTATTAAGTAAGAGGGCATGCACTACCAAGGTCACATTAAAGGGTGGGGTATAAGGATCTTGTCCTTCTATGTGAGGCCCAAAAACTACCATAGGTATTTCTTTTTGGAGAATAATACTATTTAGGATGGGGAATGCAGTGGGAGGACACATAAAATACGACACATGGGCCTTGTAGGAGGGTTTCTTCAAAAAATCTACAAGTGACATATGAATATTTACCTTCTCTAATTATTTTTTGAGATTGAACGTGATGGGACTTTTTTCAGCAGAGGAGGTTTCAGCAAGGTCCCTATCTCAGTCATTTAGGGGTTGAGGAGGTGAAGGTGATTTCTCAATTTTGGAAGCATAAGACCTATGAATTGATGGTTTTAGGTTTGTATTGGCTTTCTGGACAGCTTGATCTAATGGATTATTTCCCTTGTCGAACTCATCTAGGGAGCCACGAGACCCTGGATCTTCAGTTTTCTCTTGCATGCGGGACCTCTTTCTTTAAGACTTGAGGTCATGCTTTCTATGCAACTTAGCCTGCATTAAATCCACAAACTTCCTATAATATCTATCAATATTATTATCATGTGGGGGAACCTACAACTCCTCACCATCTTCTTGATGCATTGAAATTTCACCTTCTTCATCAGAGTAAGAAAAGAATTGATTCTCCTATGTAGTTGTAATCTCATTCGCTTGTCCTTCAAACTCTTCTTCTAAATACAGTGGAGGTTGGAAATGATATTTTTGTTCTTTAATTTCTCTTTGCAATATCTGAAGTGGAGGTCTTCGTTATTGTGGATTAAAACCTCGATTGGGAATCATTTTATTTTGGTGAGGTGGAGAAATTTTTCTTTCTAATTCTAGCTTTACCAACTTGTTAGATAGGTTTCGGATCAACTTATTCATTTCTTGCCTCTTCTTTTCTCCCCATGGTCCATTTTCACTTTTAATTTTACAGTGGAAGAAAAGTTAGCTTCCACCTCCAGGGCATCAGTATGAATCTGATATAGGGATCTATATTTTATTTCTCCAAGGGTCAAGCCGAATTCTGGTTCAAAAGCTCCAACAAAGACCACTTTAGCTGCTTCTTGAGGAGGATTTATCTCTATGGGAAGGTTATTATACAACTTATTGAATATTTTGATGAAATTTGTGACATCCTCGTTATGTCTCTTATTCATAGCATCGAACTCAGTGAGGATGTAACGAATGAGGAAAGGACTTAAACCAATTTTGGGCTTCACCATCCAAATACTGGACAAAGAATCTCAACAACACATTGAGGTGTTTGACGTTTAATTTCTCTGTAAAGGCGCAAAAAAATTCAATGTGAATTTTTGCTGAGATACTGTCTTCTCCAATGAATCGAGGTAGAAGCTTCAAGTAATATTATGGAATATCATTTGGAATTTGTGGTAAGGCTAGCAGGGCATACTTATTCAACAAGAAAATAGGCATGATCATGTTGTGCATGAAGCGAGGAGGTGGATTCACAATATGAGTTTGGAGAGGAATGATATGGGGAGTAACATGTAATATGAGAGGAGTTAGAGAGTTCGCCCCAGATGGGGTAATATTCACTGGAATATATTTGATTTCTTCTTCCTCTGGTGAAGGATCAAAAGTGATGAAAGAAGCAGCAATATACTCTTCTTCGTCTTTTATTCTGGACCTGAAAGAGTCGAGAGCATAATATCTTTTCAGGGGATACTATAACACCCGAGCGACAGAATCAAGGCAATGTATGATGAATCTTTGAGTATTGTAAGAGGATGCTTCAAGATATAACGAAGGAGGTTTGGTCTGACTAGGAGCCTTTTCTTTCCAATTGTTTCTAAATATTAACTTCTCAGGCTTAGATACAGAAGGTGTCTTTTTCTTAGAGATGTCTGACCGAGTATGAGGCCTGGTGAAAGCCAAGATTTCTTAAACTTGGATTTATATAGTGGAGTCATCAAGGTGAGAGATGTACAACCCACAACCCTTTTTTCTCACCTAACTGAAGGGTATAAACTTGTCGTATCTGAGGGAAAGGTCTTCTAATTCGCTCCCCGAAAATGATACCAAAAATATGTTATAAAGCCTGGAGACAAACTCTGGGTTGATGAATAGACCAGTGCCTATGACATATTAATAGTGGGGTTTGAATATTTGTTGTATAAAACCCTAGTTATTTAATGGTAAAGACTTGTATATGGTGGTTCAGAAACTCTGGTGCTTTTGGTTCATATTAATGATAGACTAAATTTTCACAGGTTGGGCTTCAATAAGGGATTGGAATATAACATTCAACAGGGCCATACATGAGTGAGCATGCAGACTTCGGCTGATAGTATCATAGTGAAGACAAAGACAAAGATAGTTTTTAACACATTGGGCTTAACTTGCTAAGAATTGTTAATTTATGCCTATGTTCTATGCCATTTCAGATTAGGGCACAATACTGAAGAATATAGAACATGCTAATGGATCGATAGAAGAGAAGACAAAACAGAGATAATAAATGGTGGCATTACGGTGATCAAAAGGATGCTTCTACCAGAAAATTCTTCAATAGGTCATTCAGCCAAGCGTGTCACACATAACCTAGGACAACCCAAACAAAGAACAATCCATATATATCACAGCTCCAACGCTATCCAGAGAGAGAGAATTCCTCCACAACAATGTGTGTCAAATGAAATCTAAGTCTCTCCAATATATAGGAATATTTGGGGGTGTGTGACACGTCCTTTAAGACATTTAAGTCTATATTTTATTCTAGGTTGACCTAGCACATAATTGGAATAAATTCAAAGTATATGTTCTGCTCATCCAATAGAGATGATCTTTAGATCAATATTACACCTCTCCGAAAGAGGAATCTAATAAAAATATTGTGACCATCATCTGAGCAGCACAACCCAGAGTTTGGACCTAGTTGTCCAATTTTAACACTCCCTCTCAACTAGAGAGAACTCTGTCCACAAGTGCAATCCAAACATCGTGTGTCATCCCGCCGTAACTTGCTTTGCTGGCCTCTTTATTTCAAAACAGAAGTGGGTCAGTCACAAAGACATCATACCCAGCTGACAGATTCAGCCCAGAGGTCCGAAACCTCTATAGGAATCACAAAGAGTCTCCAACCAACCCAAAGTTGGTTCATATGACCCAAAGTCAACAAGAGGTCCGAAACCTCACTATACTTGATCCCAGATCAAGTGGTTGGACCGTGCCATCCTAGATAGAGAGTACAGAAATTTCTGATGTGTCCATCAGTCTTTGCTACTAGTCTCTAGCCTTTCCCATCTCATTGGCCAAATGAGAGGTACTTCCCATGAGCCCTGAACTCAATGGGTAGGATGCATATGGGGCATAGATAATTAGAGGTGAACCAACTCAATAATCACAATGGTGGGGTCCAAGCACACCAACAAGGTTCGGCAAACCTAGCCTTGTGGTTGCTCATAGCTCCGAGAAGCTGTCCCCAAAGCCCCCTAGAGCTCCCAGAGCTCATCGTCCAACAAGACCCTCAAAAAAGGGTCATTCCACAATACCAAGTCTCTCACAGAAGGTTAGGAACATGACTTTCCCCACGGGCTTAGTGAGAATGTCCGCAACCTGCTCATCGGTTCCTATGATCGAGTCTTACGACGCCTCGCTGTACCATATCCCGGATAAAGTGGTACCAACCATCAACATGCTTGCATCGATCATGGAACCCGGGATTCTATGACAAATGAATCCCCCTCTGGTTATCACAAAGGATAACGGTGGCATCTAGCACATGCGTGAACATCTCACTGAAGAGCTTTCACAACCAAGTGACTTCACAACGGGTCATACATGTTGTAATGTATTCAACCTCAGCGGTGCTCAAGGCTAACGACTTTAGTTTCCTGCCCAAAGCAGATCTACATGTGAAGTAGAATCCAGATGTGCTCTTGTGATCCACCACACTTCCAGCCCAATCGGCATCAGTATATCCAAGGAGTGTCACGCTCCCGGCAGTGTATCTCAGCCCATGGTTTATCGTGCCCCGAGGATATCTCAGAAGATTCTTGGCACCAACCCAGTGAATGTGATGAGGCTCAACCATCTGTTGACTCAAAGTGTTCACTGCAAAACACATATCTGGACGAGTGTTCACTAAGAACATCGAGGCCCCTACGAGTTGACGATACTCAATAGGATTTGACAATACGGGCCCAGCAGCGCTGCCACTCAAATTTTTGAAGTTGAGTTCCATTGGTGTCGACACAAACTTGCAGTCCACCATACTAAATCTTTCCAGAAGCTTCACAATGTATTTTCCTTGAGAAAGGAAAATCTTGCCAGGTCTCTATCAGACCTCTAGGCATAGACATCAGTCCTAGGTCTTTCATCTCAAACTCAGCAGCAAGCTCCCTCTTGCACTGATGAATGAGAAGGTCAGCATCTGTCAGGAAGAGGTCATCCACATACAGCACCAGAAAGAGAGGTTTTCCCTTGACAACCTTTAAGTAAAGGTTCGGATCGGCATTACTTCGAGTGAAGCCCAGCTTCATCAAGTAGCTATCTATCCTCTCGTACCAATCTTTGGGTGCTTTCTTCAACCCATAGAGGGATTTCTCCAACCTGCAGACATGGGTGTCCCGATCCTGGGCTTTCAACCCCAGAGGTTGCTCCACATATATCTCTTCCTTTATCGTACCATGCAAAAATGCTCTTCACATCATCTGATGAAGACTCCATCCTGTAGCAGTAAGGGATATAATAGATCGAATGGTGTATCGGGCCACAGGTGCTAATATGTCATCATAATCTATGCCTTGCTTTTGAGAGAAGCCACGGACAACGAATCTTGCCTTGAACTTTTCAGCACTTCCATCAGATCCATGCTTGATCTTGTAGAGCCATTTCGAGGTGACAACTGCTTTGTCCTATGGTCTAGGAACCACATCCCAGACATCATTATTCATAATGGACTCATACTCTTCGTGCATAGCATCCTTCTAGACTTGATGCTTTACGGCTTCCTCAAAGGATCCAAGGTCAGATTGTACAATATTACTCATGGCTGCTAGATACCCTGGTATTTATATGGCTTCTTGGTTTTCCTTCGGAATTTCCCCCTCTGAAGCCATATGACCCTGAGCCATGAGGATCTTCTTTTGTTCAACAAAGGTATCCGCTCAAGAGCATATACAGATATATTCTCCCTCTTAATGCCAGCTTCTCTTTTGAGAGAAGACATTTATGTCAAATGAGGGCATCCCAGACACCAACTTGGAAAGGAGGACTTAATCTTCCACAGTCAAAGCCATCCAGCAGGATTTACTGATCATGGTTCAAGATTCCAACGTCTCTGAATGCTGCCAAAACACATCTTACTATTACGCTTCAATGAGACTATTAATGTCTCATGCTGACTGCTACATAGGTGTCACTGTCCAACAGGGATAATATATCAACACGGCTCAGCTTGTTAGAAGACATGTTATTCTGAGGAGGTCTGTTGTAGCTTCCTCAACTAGCCCTCTTCACTGTGACCCACAAAACTAGGAATCCAACATGATTCCTTCTCTCATAATTCTTCACTTGAGAGCTTCATCTACTACATCTGATATCTCATCCAAGGCTGCTTCTTATTTACAGATCTGCCCAAGACTTCAAATCTCATAAATTGGGATCAGACGTCTAGAACTCATATGATCCATATCTGAAACTAGAGTCTGACTTGGAGAATATGCTAACCACCTAGGGCCAACGTCCATTGGGCCATAGCCTATATTTACACCACCCAGTACTTGACTATTGTGAGAACGCTGAATGTTTTCTCAAGTGTAGCAAGATCAAAACAACATATCTGTGTAGCAAGGGCAACAGCTAGTGCACGCGAGCTACATCCAACTGCATAAATAGTCGACTGGAACCCTAATTGATGTACATAACTATGGCATGTTAATGAATAAAAATGAACAGCAGTAGAAACAAACTTCTTCTTCTTCTTTTTTACTTGAGGCAGTCCTCCAAAACCTTCACCATCCACAATCCCAAATTCATATTCAGAATTTGCTTTATTGGCAATTGCATCTTTAACTATCAACAACAATGGCTTGTGAGCTTCAAATTGCCACGTGGATGCCTTTGAAGTAAATGGTGTTGGTTGTATTTGTATGAATGCCACTGCACTATCCCTCTTTGACACCAGCTCCTGTACATTTTTTGTATCCTCAATATCGAATATTTGAAAGCCGTTAACATAGCCAAGAAAGAGAACATGTCAAAAATTGCCTTCCCCAAGTTCTAACTTGTCAAATTCTGCCCATAGGACCTGGTCTTTTTCCTCTGGTTTTGTTAGCAAAGTTGTAACTGCCGCTCCAGTAGAATGCACAGTGGATGCTATGCTACCCAAATCCATTGATGATAAATAAGAAGAAACAAGACGAATTGACTTGGGGAAAAATGTTGCTACTGCTGGAACTCTGATGAGGCCGATAATTTCAATCGTTTTTTTTTTTTGTTTAATCCCCATAACACACTGAAGCTTCTTTCTATCTATTCTCAGTATTAGATATACCGCCCAGCATCCAGTTCTTTTCAATTCACAGCCTGATTTGAATTCTTCAGCTCTCAACAATTACTAATCAAATTAAAAATTCCAACAGATGGGTATCGAATCTCATAATTCCTCAAAGCTTCCAATTTAGATTCATCACCACCCAATGCTTTGGATTAAATTTGGCTTCACGGGTCTGTAAATTCGACCCTCTGCTACCACGATGTCTCGTCCGCATTCAAATTCATCCAACCTCTCGGCTTCCCACTTGATTTTTATCAGCAAATTTTGATGATGAAATATTGGGGGCTTTTTTTTGAAATAAGCGATACGGCCAAGCAACGAGAGTGCCAAGAGGTCCCCGAAGATGCAGAAAACCACTTGATTCATTTCCATGGTCAATTCCAACTTTCTTATGAAGTGATGACCTCCATTATTCAATTGTACTAAAGCCAATGAAATGTGCACCTTCCAGGCGTCGACTGCCATTGGTTTTCCTCGTGAAGTAATCCATCCACGGTATAGATAAAGGCAAGGGGCCACGGTCGAGTGTCGGTTACTAAACTAGTTTATTGGGGTGGCGAACGGCTACAATACCTCCAATCAGATCACCCGCAAGTCCCGATGATATACTCTTAGCTCTCACAAGATACAAGCTCACTGCCCAGGGCCGGGCGTACTGTGTGGTACTTCCTGCCAGGCGACTTACCATAGCTTGACATGGTAAGTGCCGCCCCTAGAAACGTAATAATGGGTGGGTTTCATTGGGGTCTCGTCGCTTCGGTGAATCACTTCAGCCCCATTTTTCATATGCTTGATCAGCTATACTGTGTTTGTTTGGAACGATTACACTTTCTTCCAACTGTATCGCATAGAAGAGATCGATCAGAGAAATAAGATTTATCCCTAGACCTATTAATGCAATCCGTCAGCACAAGATCAATTCCCCAAAAATACTTATAAATTTTAATGTGAGTTATGCGTTCCCATGTCTCTCCTTGTACTTCATATACCTGGGAAAACCGGCAGACTTTGATCGTATCCGTGCCTAAAATTAACTAGCAGACTTAGATCGTATCTGCGTGTAAAATTGACCGGCAGACTTAGATCAAATTATGTCAAAAATGAAAACAATACATTCATACGAATTTGTTGAACCTTCATTATAGTTCCTCGGTCTTCAACAACAGCCTTCTTTACATTGAAGGTTAGAGGCACATTATTTTGATCGCATCAAACAGTCCTTATCTTGCTGCCCTAGATTCTCAACAAGCTGGGCTTTGTCTTCTCCTTCGCTCTGATACCATGTTAATTTATGCCTATGTTCTATGCCATTTCATATTAGGGCATAATACTGAAGAATATAGAACATGCTAATGGATCGATAGAAGATAAGCTAAAACAGAGATAATAAATGGTGGCTTTACGGCGATCAGCAGGATGCTTCTACCAGCAAAGTCTTCAATAGGTCATTTAGCCAAGCGTGTCACACATAACCCAGAACAACCCAAACAAAGAACAATCCATATATATCACAGCTCCAACGTTATCCAGAGAGAGAGAATTCCTCCACAATAACGTGTGTCAAATGAACTCTAAGTCTCTCCAATATATAGGAATCTTTGGGGGTGTGTGACATGTCCTTTAAGACATTTAAGTCTATATTTTATTCTAGGCTAACCTAGCACATAAGTGGAATAAATTTAAAGTATGTGTTCTGCTCATCCGATTGAGATGATCTTTAGATCAATATTACACCTCTCCGAAAGAGGAATCCAATAAAAATATTGCGATTGTCATCTGAGCAGCACAACTCAGAGTTTGGACCTAGTTGTCCAATTTTAACAAGAATCCAGTGCACTAAAGACCAAATGAAAAGATGAAATAAGGGGTAATATGGAACAACCAAATTCATGGAGCACCTTTAAGTTATTTACATCTATCCATCATCCACAAGTGTTTATCTTCTTTCACAAAGTAAAACAAATTCACGAACTCAGATAGGTAATTCTAGTTGCTACAATACATCAAATATCAGAAGAAATTGTAAATGAAAGTATGTATATCAAACTATCTTCCAGAAATATACATTCCATGGAAAAATTTGCTAATATAGTCGCTAAGGACATAAACCAAGATTTATGACAAAAATTCTGAGTCATTCTTCCACTTCAAATTGTTCTCTTTATAAAATTCTTAGAGAGGGTACTTCACCAGGATATTATTTCTTGATTTTCTAGTACATTCATGATAACAAAATTGAGCATGCCTCAAACATAGTTGGATAACTAAACACAACAATGTATTTTCCGAGAAAATATAATTCAAACCATAAAGATAAAAAGTAAAAATAAAAGTAACTAACTGCTAGATAGGCAACATAATGAAAAATTTATTTGGGGTGATGCTATATTGGATAATGTGAGGCCTATGACGACTACAACGAAGCCTATTGGGAGGAAAATTTTGCATGATGCGATGACTACGAATTTATTGGTGATTGTTGTAGAGTTATCCTGGGAGTTTGTATGACCTAAACAGTGGGAGGATGAACAAACTCATAAAATTTCTGCTATAAGAGCGTTGAAGATACAGGAGATTTAGTATACAACTCATACAAGGCTTGAAGCTGAGTCAATTTCAAAAAGTCCAGGTTGGCATGGAATAGATGTTTTACCTTTCCTAGTAGAAGAAACTCCTTCTTGAGACATGCCACAACTTATCGACCTTTAATCTGGATTTCCTTTCATAAACAGGGTCCACCCGACTCTTAATATCAACCAACTTTTTTCCATAGGCACCACATTGTATTAAAACCCCTTCATGATCCCAATAGGTAGTCAACCCTGCTTTGACAACCCTTCCAAGTTTTGTATCAAACATTTCGATTCCCTTAGCAGCTATTGCCAAACACCCCACAACTTTGACCTGACCGTCCTCCTTTTGGATCATTGTCATCATTCCATAATGGTGACAAATTGATCCACCGCCTCATTAGCTCCTAACTCTTTAGCTATAAGTTCATTCATAAACTGAAAATATTTCCTAGCGATCATAACATTCTCAGCTCCTTTTTTCCGGCCCAATTCGAGTTGCTCCTTGTAGTCTCGGACTGTGACCCTTTTGTCGTTCACCAATATAATTTTCTCCCAATGGCCTTTAATTTTTGAGATAATATCATCCCAAACCATCTGTCTTGTTGATCAGTGGTTTTCATTGATGTCAACCCAAGAAGCACCAGGGGCTACCCTGATCTTTCATAGGAATTTTTACTTCACAAATTACTCTATTCTAAATCAAGGATATTTTGTATGGTTTATAATTGTTGAGATGTTTCCGTTGATATATGTCATGCCATGTAATTCTTCACGGTTTGAGAGATATTTGTATTTGAAGTTAGTAGCCCCAGTTAGTGGGATAAAACCCCATGGGGTTGTGGCATGACACTAATAATTGGTTGTGGTAATTGAATTGTCAATAATTTATAATTTTTTAAGCTTATAAAAGCCCTCCAACGTTCACTTGTTGAATACCCTTTCAACCTAAGAATTTATATAAATTGTGACCCTTATATCCTCCTCATGTAAGGATTTCACTACTTATAACAGGTCATCATGGAATTTTTGTTATAAATTTGTTTTTGTGAAGCTTCATATTCTGAAACTAAAAACCCATTTGCAAGAAATCCTGATGAAGCTTGTTTCCTAATTTTAGATATTGCTTCACTATATTTTCAGCGATATGATCTGAGGAAGTTAGGGTTTTTGCAGGCTCCTGAATTGCATGTCAAACATGTGACCTTGGGAAAATTGTCATAACTTTCTCTTTGATCATTGGATTCAAATACCGTAAAAAGTGATAGAAAGAGGATCGGTTTTAGTTTTGTTTGGATCGTTTTTAGGGCCAAAGGTTGAAATAATGACATGTGGCACTTCATACAATTTCGCTCCATTGAACCGGTCTATAATCAGGTCATCATAGGAGATTGGGCATAACTATTTCTCGAAGAATACAATTTTGATCAGATCTACAAGGTTAGAAATAGGACTTAGAGGGATCCCACAAGACAAAATTTCAGACTTTGGAGATCTGAAATTACACATATTTTGAAGATTCAATATTGAGCTTCTAGAAGGAAAGAAAAAATATGCATTCAAGGATCACTACAATCAGGACAACACATCAAAAGTCAAGGGTAAGTCTGATATAGAAAGGTATGTATGATTAATGTTTGAATTTTGATTTGAATATCATCTTTGACATGTGTTTTTGTAGGACAGTGTAAGTATTTTGTATGTATGTTTGATTGGGTTTTGTTCATAAATGTTGAATGTATTTACATTTGAATTTTGAATATTTCTATGACATATCGTTTACAATACAGTGTAAGTATTTTTTTTGTACATTGGTTTGGGTCTTGCATGTGTAGGAAAGAGGACACAATAGGACAACTAAGACACATACTAGAAGGACAATGCAACACCAAAGTACCATTACTTGAAGCAAGCAAAAAAATACCTCAATAGTTGCTAGTGTTGAAAGAAGCAGTGTCAAGTCAAGTATCAGGGCGTGTCAAAAGTCAATATTGTAAAAATCATCATTGTAAAATTGTAAAAGAGTCATTATTGTAAAAGATTCAATCTTCCTAGAGTTGGAGTGGCATTTTTGGGAGATATAAGTGTCAATTTTGGATAATGTTATGGTTGGATTGCAAGTCATAGTGTGATTAGGTGATTTGTATAGTTCAAGAAAATCATTGTGAATCATATTTTATCGTGGATCGTTGTTACTGGTATAGGATTCTACACTCTTGTCTTATTTTTGATCATTATAGGGTGGCAGGGAGGTGATAGGTTGGTGCATGAAGTCACCTACAATTTGGAGCCTGTGAACACTTCAAGGTGGTAGGTTGGTCTAGGATTTCGGGGCATCCATTCCGTTGATTATTGAAGAAACCAAGGCATTGGGGCATCCTTCCAGTGGGATATAGAGAAGAATTATTTTCTATAATTCTAGGAATTTGTACCTTTCATTTCAGTTGGGGCTGAAGAGTAAATAATTTATTAGAAAAGCATTCAGTGGATTTTGACCCAGAGGAGGTTTTCCACCTAAAATTCGTGTGCCTATTGTGTTCTATTTTTTACTGTTGTTACTGGATAAACATCAAGAATAATTGAATTTTAACTAATTATCTAAAAATATTTAAAAAGTGCTAATTGATAAGAAATACTGATTCACCCCCCTCTCAGTATTTCCAACAATCGGTATCAGAGCTTGGTTCCTTCAATAACAGTCTAAAAAATGGAAGGAGGTCATGGAGTATACTAAGAATAGAGTTACTTTATTCAATGGAAATAAATACGCACTTTGGAGTGGAATAATGGAGGTTCATTTGCTGGTGCAAGGATACGAAGTATGGGAAATCATTTAAAAAGTATTTATAGCAACCAGAATGAACAAGGAAAGTAAAATATGGTATATGATGCAAGGGCTAAATATCTCATTATCAGTGGGCTTATCGAATCTGTCTATATTATGGTACTAAGTTGAAAAATTGTTAAAGAATTAGGGGAAAGCTTGAGAATATATATGCAGGTGACTCAAACATGAAAGAATCAAAGCTTCAAATTTACAGGGAAAAAATTGAGAAACTCAAAATGAAGGAAGATGAAAATATTGATGCATACTTACAACATGTTGATGAAATAACAAATGCATTGGAAGGTTAGGGAGAACTTGTCAACACAAAAATTGTAGTCTGAAAGATCCTTAGAACCTTTCTGGTAAGATTCAATCCAAAGCTATCTGTCTTGGAATATAGTTCGAATCTAGCCAATCTCACCAAAGATGAATTTCATGGAGTGCTTATGGCATATGAAATGAGAATTGAAGAAGAGGATGGCACATCTCACCTAGAAACAACATTCGCTGCATCCAAGAAAACTAGTAAGGACAATCATACTCCGAAAGCGAAAACTTGTAGTTGTAAGGAAGAATAAAAGGAAGAAGATGAAGAATAATTTTCAGATAAATAATTTTCCTACTTCACGCGAAAAATGAGAACAGGTACGAGGAAATTCAAAGGTAAAATTCCATTGATATGTTTCGATTGTGGTGAGGTTGGGCATTTTGTAGCCAAGTGTCCTCACAAAAATGAGGTTGTTATGAACAGAAAGAAAGATATGAGGAAGTTTGATAAGTAGGGAAAGAAGAAATTGTTTAAGAAGGTTTTCTTCTCCAAAGAAGATAGCTCCTCATATGATGAAGGCAGTGATAACAAAGAAGAATCAATGAAAGGGTATCATTTATGGCCAAGCATAATAAGCAAGAAGCATCTGACAAAGAAGGAGACAAAGAAGAAGAGATGACTAAGGCTGAATTTCAAAATGAATTGATGAGGGTTATTAAAGAGCTCAAGGTCAATAAGAAGCATGTCAACACTCTTGAGGAGGAATTAAATATAGAAAGGGAACATGTCCTAAATCTTAAAATCAAGTTTGATGAATACAAACGAGTTGAAGAATCGCTTAGGGAAGAATTAAAGGAAAGAAACAAGTAAAGAGAAGCATTGGAAGCTGAAATAGTTTCTCTTCGAAAGCAAGTAAAAAATGGAAAAACTCTTCAAAACTACACCAACAACTCCAAGGAATTGGAAGAAATCATCAGTAATCAACGATCAAATAGTGACAAGACTAATCTTGGTTACAAAGAAAAATATGAAAAGGAGCCAAGTCCTTCTATGACAACAAAAGAAGATGAATATTCAAAATATAAAAAAGTAGGTAAACCTTCCAACCAACTCAAGAGATCAGGACTCTCAGGAAGAACAATGGAAGACAATTCCTTGAAGAAAATTTCCTCCCAAGTATCAACCTATCTTCTATGGTCATTGCTATTCATGTGGAAGGTTTTTCCATAGAGCTATATAATGTCACACGTATGTTTGGAATAAATACAGTTTCTAGAGGTCTTTCAGAAATGGATATTCCAGAACTCAACAAGATATAAATAGATTTGATCATCTTAGAGATTATGTCAAATGTTACAAATGTAACAATTTTGGACACGTGGCTAAAGGTTGCAGACTTGGAATTTCCTCAAAGGTATTCTCGCAAAATCTTAATGAACAAATATGGGAAAAGAATACTGAAAAATGTGCTATCGCTCTCAACGCTCAAAGGAACAAAAACGTTTGGTATGTTGATAGTGGTTGCTCAAGTCATATGACTGGAGATAGGAATAAATTCATATCCTTGAAGAAAAAGAAGGATGGAACAATGTATTTTGGAAATGATGGGTCTTCAAAAATCATAGAAGTAGGTACAATCACACTTGGAAGCGCGAATGCATTAGCAAAATATGTGTTGTTGGTTGAAAATATGAATCACATTCTTCTCAGTGTTGGAAAAATGTGCGATCAAGGACAAGAAAATATATAGAAGTATAAAATATGCCCAATAAATCATAGAAGGCAAAACTTCAGATCTTCATTAATATCAAAACCCTTAAGGTAGGGCAACACCATACATTCACTCCTTAAGGAAGGAGATCACTCCAAAAGCCATATGCTTGCCCATACAATAATCCTTGACATCTCTCAATGGAGAGACTCTAGCCTCTATATAGGTTTCATACATGCAATACCATGGGTAGTTACCATGGGTATCTCAATACCATACATCCAATACAATGGGCTTATCACATTATTCCCTAGCTACATGTGGTCCCTTACATAATGTGGGTTAACCACTTTATTTATTAACTATGGCCCAATTATTTATCATTGTTATATTATTACATCATATTATTCCCTTGGGCACCTCCCTCTATACCCTATATTATCCCCCCTAGGTATACTACATTCTTGTAGTAGATCTGATAAGAAAATGTATAAAAATGGAAAATATGCCCAAGAAATAAACCATAGAAGATAAAACTTCAGATATTCATTAATATCAAAACTCTTAAGGTAGGGCAACACCATACATTCACTCCTTAAGGAAGGAGATCACTCCACAAGCCATATGCTTGCCCATAAAATAATCCTTGACATCCCTCAATGGAGAGTCTCTAGCCTATATATAGGTTTCATACATGCAATACCATGGGTAGTTACCATGGGTCTCTCAATACCATACATCCAATACAATGGGCTTATCACTTTATTCCCTAGCTACATGTGGTCCCTTACATAATGTGGTTTAACCACTTTATTTATTAACTATGGCCCATTTATTTATCATCCTTATATTATTACATCATATTATTCCCTTGGGTACCTCCCTCTGTACCCTATATTATCCCCTCTAGGTACACTACATTGCACCCCCCTTAAACATGTTTCGTCCCCGAAACATGAGAAGAACACAAATAATAAGATCTACTCAAAAGAGTATTCCACTGGTACCATTCATGTGCATCTAGCCATCCAAAGGAAAGGTGAACACTTGATCTAGTCGGTGCCTCGCTTGCTTGAGATGGAAGCGGGTTCTGGTGGTTCTTCATTGTTGATGTGTTGTTAGTGGATCGTCGCACCTCTCTATGTGTCGTCCAGGGGTTGTTGTCCTTGTTGCTAATTCGTTGCCACCTTGCTGGTTGTTGTCTTGCTGGGTGATGCGGGTGGTGATATGTTGAAGCTTTAACTGATGGAACATCTTTCATTAATTCCTCCATTATTGGTGATGGAGTGGTGTCAGGTTCTTTTGTTGGTACTTGCTTTGATGTCTGTGTTTGGCTGTCTACCATCAAAGGCTCATCATCTTATTTTTCTGTGTCATTAGATATTTGCACTTCTTCCTCCCTAGTCTCTCCATGGTTCCTAATGCAAATATCGTGCAATGTAATTTTCTTCTTTTTATACCAGAGCTTCATGAATTTCTTTTGCACATTAAAATTAACAGTACTAATGGATTCCATCCAAGGGTGTCCCAAAACAACATCCACAGCAGCCATATCTGAAGCATAAAAATCAGAATGCAACACATACTTATCCATAGAAATCTTCAAATCTTTATAAATTTGAACATCTTCATTATCAACCTGTGTGTTTTCAATATGTTTTGCTGGAACTTGCAATTTTTTTGCCAAATTAACATTGATACAATTATGCTTGCAACTAGGAATGATAGACACAATGATGTTCTCTTTCTGAATACTTCCATTAACCTGTAATATGGAAATATTAGTAGAAAAGAAGTCTTTATGTCTCTTAGTGTCCTTCTTTCCAGCATTAGACCACTTGTCGAAAATGACTTTTTCAAGTTTTTTCTCTGAAAGTTTCCTCACTGCACTGTCAAGTGAGGTCCACCATTTATTTGCCTCATCTTTCAGATGAAGCCCTATGGAGCATATCCAAAAACTTTGGTATTGAGCCTTGAGATGTTGTAAAAAATATTCAATAGTAGGGCCATCATCTTTTCCTGTAAACTTCATCTTGCGAGAATCCATAAAATAAAGTAAGGGTTTTGAAGAAAATCACTTACTTTGGAAAAAATTTAAAATGGAAATTACTCGGTCAATATAACTCAGAATCCTTAATATAACCTATTTTCGAAAATGGAATAACCATTCTGCATCTAACCATATGACTAAAATCCCGATCTAGGCACTTCCGAAACACAGATTTGTGCTGCAATTGTCCCACCGTCACAAAATTTCTGAAAAAATGGCTGATTTTAAATCAGTGATAACTCCCTCATCCAAACTCCAATTTGACCTATTTTTTTTTTGAAATTGGGTGATTTTTCAAGGGGATCTCAGATATTTAATTGGTTTTTTGAGATTGTGCACCATAATCTACTAAAAATTTCAGGTTATCCGCCGTACACAAATCGTCGTCAGAAACATTTCTGCAACACAACTAAATTTAAATCAACAATATCACCCTCATCCAGACTCCGATTCGACTGATTTTTTTTTTTCAATTGGGTATTTTTCCGTAAGGAATCCAGATCTGATATTTATTTTTGAAATTTTTTTGCCAAATTTTTCAGATCTGCTCTACAAACTCGCCGCCCAAAAATTTCCTGCAAAAAAAATGAAAAAATAAATCTCCAAACTCTACCCAAGAAAGTGCTCTGATACCACTTGTAGTAGATCTAACAAGAAAATATATAAAAATGGAAAATATTCCCAATAAATAACACCATAGAAGATAAAACTTCATATCTTCATTAATATCAAAACCCTTAAGGTAGGGCAACACCATACATTCACTCCTTAAGGAAGGAGATCACTCCACAAGCCATATGCTTGCCCATAAAATAATCCTTGACATCCCTCAATGGAGAGTCTCTAGCCTCTATATAGGTTTCATACATGCAATACCATGGGTAGTTACCATGGGTCTCTCAATACCATACATCCAATACAATGGGCTTATCACTTTATTCTGTAGCTACATGTGGTCCATTACATAATGTGGGTTAACCACTTTATTTATTAACTATGGCCCATTTATTTATCATTCTTATATTATTACATCATATTATTCCCTTGGGTACCTCCCTCTGTACCCTATATTATCCCCTCTAGGTACACTACATTGATATCCTTGAAGAAAAAGAAGGATGGAACAATGTATTTTGGAAATGATGGGTCTTCAAAAATCATAGGAGTAGGTACAGTCACACTTGGAAGCAAGAATGCATTAGCAAAATATGTGTTGTTGGTTGAAAATATGAATCACATTCTGCTCAGTGTTGGAAAAATGTGCGATCAAGGACACACGATGCTATTTAAGTCTAAGAAATGTGAAATCATGAAAGGAAAGTTCGGTAAAATTGTGGCTACAGCAAAAAGAGCTCCAAATGATAGATATATTTTTGATGAGACACCTAAAAGGATCATCTCAGAGATTATGTCAAATGTTACAAATGTAAAAATTTTGGACACGTGGCTAAAGGTTGCATACTTGGAATTTCCTTAAAGGTATTCTCGCAAAATCATAATGAACAAATATGGGAAAAGAATACTGAAAAATGTGCTATCGCTCTCAATGCTCAAAGGAACAAAAAATTTTGGTATGTTGATAGTGGTTGCTCAACTCATATGACTGGAGATAGGAATAAGTTCATATCCTTGAAGAAAAAGAAGGATGGAACAATGTATTTTGGAAATGATGGGTCTTCAAAAATCATAGGAGTAGGTACAGTCACACTTGGAAGCAAGAATGCATTAGCAAAATATGCGTTGTTGGTTGAAAATATGAATCACATTCTGCTCAGTGTTGGAAAAATACATTGTTTCTTTTGCCAAAAGGCACCCTTTAGTTGTCTCATCAAAAATATATCTATCATTTGGAGCTCTTTTTGTTGTAGCCACAATTTTACCGAACTTTCCTTTCATGATTTCACATTTCTTAGACTTAAATAGAATCGTGTGTCCTTGATCGCACATTTTTCCAACACTGAGCAGAATGTGATTCATATTTTCAACCAACAACACATATTTTTCTAATTCATTCTTGCTTCCAAGTGTGACTGTACCTACTCCTATGATTTTTGAAGACCCATCATTTCCAAAATACATTGTTCCATCCTTCTTTTTCTTCAAGGATATGAACTTATTCCTATCTCCAGTCATATGAGTTGAGCAACCACTATCAACATACCAAAATTTTTTGTTCCTTTGAGCGTTGAGAGAGATAGCACATTTTTCAGTATTCTTTTCCCACCACTTGTAATATATCTGACATTTATTTCTGAAAATTTTTTGCCAAATTTTCCAGATCTTCTCTACAAACTCGCCGCCCAAAAATTTCCTGCAAAAAAATGAAAAAACAAATCTCCAAACTCTGCCCAAAGAGGTATAAAGTACATATTGAAAGCAGATCTAACAAGAAAGTATTTAAAGTAAATATGCCCAGAAAATAACACCATGAAGATAAAACTTAGGATCTTTCATTAATATCAAACCATGGTGGGACAACACCATACATTGGGTCCTTAAGGAAGGAGAGATCACTCACAGGCCATGTGTACATGCATAAAAATAATCCTTGACATCCCTCAATGGAGAGTCTCTAGCCTCTATATAGGTTTCATACATGCAATACCATGGGTATTTACCATGGGTCTCTCAATACCATACATCCAATACAATGGGCATATCACTTTATTCCCTAGCTACATGTGGTCTCTTACATAATGTGGGTTAACCACTTTATTTATTAACTATGGCCCATTTATTTATCATTCTTATATTATTACATCATATTATTCCCTTGGGTACCTCCCTCTGTACCCTATATTATCCCCTCTAGGTACACTACAAAGTTCATATCCTTGAAGAAAAAGAAGGATGGAACAATTTATTTTGGAAATTATGGGTCTTCAAAAATCATAGGAGTAGGTACAGTCACACTTGGAAGCAAGAATGAATTAGCAAAATATGTGTTGTTGGTTGAAAATATGAATCACATTCTGCTCAGTGTTGGAAAAATGTGCGATCAAGGACACACGATGCTATTTAAGTCTAAGAAATGTGAAATCATGAAAGGAAAGTTCGGTAAAATTGTGGCTATAGAAAAAAGAGCTCCAAATGATAGATATATTTTTGATGAGACACCTAAAGGGTGCCTTTTGGCAAAAGAAGATGAAAGTTGGTTATGGCACAAACGAATGGGACATATAAATTTCGACAATTTGGTCAGGATCAGCAAGAAGGAAGCAGTAAGATAAATGCCTAAAATTTCAAAACACAACATTATGATATGTGAATCTTGTCGGCAAGGCAAATGGACAAAATTTCAGTTTAAGAAAAAATAACACTTTGCATTATGTCCATTAGAATTAGTACATATTGATCTATGTGGTCCTATGAGAACAAAAGGCTTAAACGGAGAATTATATTTTATGCTAATGATAGATGATTACACCAGAATGACAGTCGTAAGCTTCTTAAAGAAACAGACTGAGGCATTCGAATGTTTTAGATTCTACAAGAAATTTTTCAAAAATTAAACTAATTTGAAGATCAAATTTCTGAGATCAGATAATGGAAAAGAATTCACTTCGAAGGTATCTCAACAGTACTGTGATGAAAATGGAATAAAAAGGAAATTTTCATCAGCCAGAAAACCGCAAAAAAAATGCAATTGTTGAAAGAAAATACAAAAGCGTACATGTAATGGCCAGAAAAATGTTAAATGACTCAAAATTAGATAATAAATTCTGGGTTCAAGCAATCGATACAATTGTATTCATTATAAACAGAGGTTTGCTAAGGAACAATTGTAACATGACTCCATACGAATTATGGAAAGGAAGACCGGTTAACGTCAAATACTTCAAAATATCTGGAAGCAAATGCTACATCAAAAGAGAAGATAAAAAACTGGGTAAGTTCGATTCTCTTGTCACTAAAGGTATTTTCGTTTGTTATTCATGCGAAAGGAAGGCTTATAGATGCTACAATCTGAGGCCAAAAAAAATTGTGGAAAGCATAAATGTTATTTTTGATGAATATTGTGTTATAAGGGATGACGATGATATTGTCCCTTCAAGAAAATCTGAGGGGTCTGATGGAGAATCTGTGAAGGATGAAGAAGAAGATCCAAAACAAGACCAATCAAATAAGGAAACAACATTCAACCAAGAGGAAATAAGAAATGATCAACATGATGTACAAGAAAATTATCCAAAATCTTTAAAAGAATCGTATCAAAAGAATCATCCATCAAATAAAATCATCAGCAACATAAATGAAGAAATTGGAACCAAAAGAAATAGAAAACTTCATACATCACAACAAGCCCACCTTGCTTTTTTATAAACTTTTGAGCCTAGCAATTTTTAGGAAGCTAGTTAAGATGAACACTGGGTAGAAGCTATGAATGAAGAACTTGATCAAATTAAGAAGAATGATACTTGGGAATTAGTTACACGACAAAAGGATAAAATTTTTATTGGAACTAAATGGGTCTTCAAAAAAAAATTGAATGAAGATGGACAGGTTATTGGGAATAAGGCAAGATTAGTCGGCAAAGGATATGCACAAGTTGAAGGAATTTATTTTGAAGTAAAAATTTCTCCCATTGCCAGAATGGGAAGCTATTAGAATGTTTCTCGCTTATGCATGGTCGAGAAAAATAAAGGTCTACCAATTGGATGTTAAGTCATCCTTTCTAAATGGTGAATTGGAAGAATAAGTTTACATTGAACAACTTGACTGTTTTCTTCTATCTGAAAAGGAAGACTATGTATGCAGATTAAAGAAGGCACTATATGGTCTCAGGCAAGCTCCTAGAGCTTGGTATGCCCATCTTGATGGATATCTACATCAACAAGGATTCAAGAATTGAAACGACGACAAAAATATCTATGTGAAAGTGGATCAAGATAACCTAACAATTATCAAGGTATATGTAATTTTTGGAAGCAATGATGATAGATTAAGTAAAAAATTTGCCACAAAGATGCAAAGTGAGTTTGAAATGTCTCTACTTGTAGAGCTGGCATATCTTTTAGGGCTTTAGATATCTTAGCAAGATAAAGGAATATTTATATGTCAAACCAAGTACATCAAGGAAATTCTCAAGAAATTGAAGATGGAAGATTGCAAACATGTCCTTACCCCAATGGTAACATGTTTCAAGTTAATTTTAGATGATTTGTCAAAGGATGTGGACCAGAGGTTTTATAGATATATGATTGGCGGTCTTCTATATGTGATAGCTTCTCAGGCACAAGTAATGTAGGCAGTTGGACAAGTAGCAAGATTCCAAGAAGCACCAAAATAATCTCATATTATTGCTATCAAAATAATTTTCTGATATCTTAAGGGCACAACATAATATGGTTTATGGTATCCCAAAGGAAATAATCTAGTTATCATGGCTTATACAAATGCAGATTGGGCGGGAAGTGTTGATGATCGGAATAGTACCAGTGGAGCAGCATTCTATATAGGTGGTTGCCTTGTTTCATGGTTAAGTAAAAAGTAGTCTTAAATTTTGTTACCACAATGGAAGCAGAATATATCACGACATCAGCCTGTTGTACTCAAGTTTTCTATATGAAGCAAAATTTGCAAGATCTTCAAGTCAAGTTTGATGAGCCTATTCCCATGTTTTGTGATAACACCAATGCCATCAGTATCTCCAAGAATGCAGTGATGCATTCCAAAACAAAGCACATTGCGATCAAATATTATTTTTTTGAGAGAGTAGGTCACTGAAAAGAATATCAAGCTTGAATATGTTGGCACAAAGGAACAAATTGCTCACATTTTTACCAAACCATTACCTCGTGAAGAATTTGAGTATCTTCGCCTAAATCTTTGGATTCTCCTAAGTTCTCATTAGACTCTTTCTCTTATCTAACCAAGTAAAAAATGTGGGGGGGGGCGGGGGGAGGGGGGAGGGGTGAATTGAGGTGTGTACAGGTCCACAGGATGAAGTTTTTCAAGGTGAGTTACCCTTTTCCATTGATGAGAAAGGGGGAGAGAATGTTGTAGGAAGAGGTTTCATGATTGTAAGGGCGTACTGATGTTGCCATCAATGTCAAAGGGGGAGATTTTTTATCAGTGGTTGTCATTGATGTTGTAATGTCCCATAATAATTATAAAATAATAAATAATATATAAATACATAATATAATTTAATAAATAAGTAAATAAATAAATTGTCAAGAGAATAATAAATAAAACATTAAACAATAACTGGAGTTCTAAATAAAATGGTAAATAATAAATTGGAGTCCTAAAAGAATAAAAAATAATTAAAGTTAAAGAAAGAATTAATTAACCAAAGTAAATAAATTAAACTGAGAAACTAATAGAAAGAAAGTTAAAGAAAGAATTAATTAACAAAAGTAAAACAAAGAGTTAAACTAAGAAACTAATAAAAAGGAAGTTAAACTAAGAGAACACTAAATTAAGTAAAGCTAACAAAAAGTAAGAGAACACTAAATTAAGTAAAACTTAAGTTGCATGTTGACACAGTGACTGTGTGCATGTGGTTCCCATTCCATGGTTTGGTCTATTTAATAGACGTTGAGAAAGGTTCAAGGCATTCATTCTTTCATCCATTCTCTGGAGAGAAAGGTATAGTGAGGCAAAGGATACCCTGGCAGTAGTACGTTGATTGAGGGCTCGGGGGTGGCCAGTTGTGGAAAGATTACATACAGCTGAGGCTACGGTTGGGTGGAGAGTTGTCCCCAAAACTTTGTTGCAGTTAGCGGGATTCAGCTAGCATTCAACCTTGGAGTCTCAAGTAAGGAAAAGCGCCATTACAGGTAAGTTGTCTTGCTCATGTTCTGGAAATTTCATGATGATTAGTTAAATAATTTATGAGTTGATTATTATTTGTTTATGTGATATAATTAATTGCATGTTTAAATTGGGGTTGTTACATATGGTATCAGAGCGGGTTTCGACATTAGAGACCTCTAGAAAAAGAAGAAGAAGAAGAAGTTAAAACTTAATTTTGATCATGATTTTGATTGAATACTGATTATAAATTTAATATAATAATTTTATTTATTATTAAAAATAAAGTTGAATTTTATTTTTGCATGTAATTATATACATGTTTTTTTCTTATGATACATGTATTCATAACATATATAACCTATTGAGAAAAATAATTAAATTCATCAATAATTTTCCATGCTATGATAGAGATTGATTTAATATAAATAGTTTTGAGAAATAAATACAAGTTTATGCCCGCAAACGAAAATTGTAAACATTATTAACTAATATCATCGCTTTTATGAAAGTAGATAATATATATATGTAAAGAAGCGCAATCAATAATATATATGCATAGGTTATTAATCTCAAATTATGATTTTGCATACTAAATATAAAAGTGAATTACTTGTCTTTTGAGCTAAAAGTTTATTTTAAATTTTATTTATTTAAAGTAAAAGTATTTTAAGTTAGCAATATAGTTATAGCTATCAATTTTTTGATTTACTTGGCTCTTTTAAATACCATAAATATGTACTTGTAAAATATATATATGCATGTGCTAGATAATAATATGCCTGCAAAATTGTTAAATATATATTTCTAAAATATATATACATATTCATTAAACCACTTCAGTGAGGTGGCTCAGTTGCCTTGAGGTAGACGCTTTGATCTTGGTGTTTGCGGAGCGAGAAGTTCCATTTTACTACGTGTTTGTCTCGCTGTTTTGCCTGACTAACTGAATAAAAAAATAAAAATTTACACCTACATATAAATAAATATATATATATATATAAAAGTCATGTTCCAGTTGGTAAAAATATATGTATTATTAGAATTTATACTTTTTATTTAAACGCTTTCGGACCAGAACTTGAGTCTGGCTTCACATCTTCCAATTGCATCTCTTGGAAAAGATCCAGAGCCTTTACACTCTGTCCATTCTGTACATACCCTGCAATCATTGTTGTCCGGGATACCACATTTTTCTTCGGCATCCCTTGGAAAACCCTCAATGCATTTTTCATATCCCCGTCTTGTACATGCCCTGAAATCATCGTAATCCAGGAGATCATATCTCGTTTGGGCATTCCCTCGAATAAGTTGCTGGCCTTTTCCTTTTCGCATACACATCTACGAGTGAATTAGCCACAAGCACATCAAACATAAACCCACTTTTAATTAATTCTCCATGGAGCTCCATACCCCTTTCTACTGATGCCAAACCAGCACAAGCCGAAAGTACACTAGCATAAGTCATCGAGTCTGGCTTCATCCCTTTTACTTTCATTTGTCCGAAGAGCTTCAGTGCAATTCTGTGCATATGCTGCAATCATTGCTGTCCACGAAACCACATCTTTTCCCGGCAATTTCTGAAAGAGCTTCATGGCATTATCAACATACCCATTCCGCAAATACCCCGCAATCATCGCGTTCCAAGATACCTGATTTCTCTTAGCAATAATTTGGAATAGCCTTGCAGCTTCATTTATATACCCATTCTGTGCATATCCTGCAACCAAGCCGTCCATGAAATGACACCTCGCTGACGTATTTTGTCAAACACATCGCGCGCAATCTCCATTCTTGATCCAGATCTCTAACGCTGGCACATACAGAGAGAATAGAGGCAAAGGTGAATTGATTGGGTTGAACACCCGTTCCCAGCATAGGGTGAAACAAGCTCAATGCGTCCTCCGCAAGCCCATGTCTGGCATAGGCTTTAATTATCACAGTCCATGACAGTACATCTCGTTCGGTTATTTGATCGAAAACTCTACGAGCGTCCAACAGAATCCCGCACTTGGCATACATGTCAACAAGCATGTGCCTCACAATTCTGTCTGCAATAAATCCCCTTTCATCGATGTGTGCATGGACTATCCTACCCTCTGACAAGGCTTTGTTCATGATGCAGCTCTGCAAAAGAGAAACACATGTGAAAGAATCCACTGGATATTCTATGGTATTCAAGATCTGCAGCGACTCTTTCAACTTGCCCACCCTGACGCGCTACCATTCTGGGTCGAGGGTATAAATTTTGTCAAAATAAATAATTTCAAAATTTAAAAAAAAAAAATACTTATTATATAAATCATTTAATAAATAATAATAAAAAAACTTTATTAAAATTATTAAATATAACGATGGACATTTCTGTCGGTTACTATCGGTTTTCCCAAAGGTTAAACACAAAAATACAAATTCTAAAGATGTATCTGCTCCGTACATTCTGCTTTCAATTTGAGGTACTCCGTGATTCGCTGGAAAATATTTTTATAAGCCGCATGGAATCATGAGACTCCGATCTATTTCTATTCTTGCTCAAGTGTGACCAAACAAAGCTCGAGTGTAACTTAAATAAAAATAAAAAAATATATAGAACTGTAGTGTAATCAAAGTGTTTAAAATATATATATATATATTAAAATTTCATGCTTTAACATAATACACATGCAATGCGTTTAGCTAGCGTTTAATGATTTAGAGTTGAAGTCATTATAATAATATAATAAGATAAATAATATAGAATATTAAAATATTTTATCAATAAAATATATCAAATATACATACTGATGTTAGAGGTAGGTGTTTTATTATAATTAATTATTTTTAAAGTTATATAAAACCAATTTGAAGTTACATTTTTTTCGTGTAAAAACTAGGGTGTAATATATATTAATATTTAGCACCATGCATATTTGTATTTATTATTATGAAATATTAGTTTTATTATAGGATCATATTTTAATTTGGATAATCTAAATTTAAAAACATATAAATTTTTCATACTTTTAATATATAAATAAATGATATATAAAGATTGAGTATACGAGTGTGTAAAAATATAGTATATGTTAAAGGTATTTCAAACAAATAAAGAATGAATGACGCATAGGTTTAAACAAAGGATGAATAACGTGTAAGTCAATATTTTTAATTTTTAATACTTAATCTCATAATGTAGTGGTTGGTTGGTAATGAGGTTTTGAATGGACTTGTAAATTACAAATCATTTTGGGTATTCACATATTTAAATAGTTAGAAATTTGCAAACTATGACTTAATTAGATACATTCATTAAAAATATGGTGTTGCTAATTATATTAAATCTAAGAATGTTACTTTTAATAAATTAAATTAGAGATGGATGGATATAATTAGTTGTGTATTATTCATATAGGTACTAGTGGATTATTATAAATATTTGTTTTAAATTGCATATTCTATTTGGTTTTGAAAAGATTGAGTACTACATAGTTAGTGGTTATTATTAAGTTGTGGTGTAAACATGTAATAAATGGATTTGGATGAATGACAATTAAATTGTGGTTTTGATCTCCATAGTGTAACTTATGAAGGATGAGGAAAATTAATGATGGGACGTCATTCTTTCCACCATGGTTTTTCATTAAAAAAAAAAAATCACTTTTTCCTTTTCTTTTTGGAAACCTAATCTTTTAGTTTTAATTAAAATGATGATTTCTTACATAGGTTATATTTGTCTATAAAGTTAGGATGTCAATTTTATTTACTGTTTGGGCTTCCTTGATCTAGCCATTAATGTTGTTGACACTAATAGATTAGATTTACATTTGGCCCAGGAAGAATTCTCTCTACCTTGTTGACATTAATACTATGGTGTCCCTTATTGAATTAGGTGAATTTTATCATTGGTTAATTAGGACTTGATTTCGTCAATTGATTATAAATATACCAACTTTTCTCATGGTGTTGATCTATTGCATGCCATCACTCACAGTTGGTATAGTAGATAAGTTGTTAAATAATCTTAGTTCATAGTAGGTATTCAATGTTTATACAAGCAAATGAAATTGATTTTTTGATGAATCATGATAAGAATGCTTATAATGTATTATTATTCTATATTTGATAAAGTATAGATATGATTCTCATACTAATGATGTTTCATGATGTGATGGTATGTGGTAAATGGATATAATTATGATGAGAGGTTGATGATGCATATGTGGGGGTTATTTATTTATTTTTATGATAATGATGTTGTATGCTAATGAGGGATAAGATATGCATAGGGATCATGATGTTATGATATGATGTCTATTGGCATGTTGTTCATTTATTATGTGATGTCATGATTCATATATGTTGATGTTATAACTTATGATGGTATTTCATGATGTGAAGCATGTGGAATCAATACGGATTTTATGACATACAAGAGTATGCAATTATTTACTATTTAGAATGTGGGTATTAACAATGATGTTATGTTATCATGATGACATGCAAGAGTTGGCATGTGGATTATTTTTATGATTTTATGATTATAACTAATGCATTGGATGCATGTTGAGATGTGGTGATTGGCAGGAAATCCACAGATGCGCCGAAAGGACCAGTTTATTTGATGATCTCGTGGGAGCCCATACCTACGAGGGAGAATATGTAACACCATATGGGCTGGGGACGAACTCAATCAACACTACATATGCCAGTGGTTCCTTTGTCTTGTATATCTCTTGATGGATAGCTCTTGAAGGGCTGTGGGACCATCTTGAGGAGGCCAAGGGCATGATATTGTAGGCCAAGTGCCTGTTATTGGATGGGAATGTCGGAGTCTAGAAGTGCGTAAGACTTCGATGCCTGGGGCTGTGCACCTTAAGTAGCTGTGGAGGGAGTGGGCCAGCCTTGCGAGATGCCTGGAGTCATTAAGTACTGGGACCGGATGCCTGCCTTGGGGCAGATGAGGTCTGAGTCGGGCGCGAGCCTTGGGGCCAGCCTTGACTAGGGACAGACTGGGAAGGCTTATGCCTTGTTCCGAAAGTGGGAAAAGGACATAGATTCCTTGAGATTCCCGGGCGCTGTGATGAACTTTCAATGCCTGCTGGTTATACTAGTTCAGCAGAGGGTGTTGGTCACACATGAAGTAATAAATAATAAATAATTATAAAATAATTAAATACTCAACTTCGGGACGAAGTTCCTTGAAGAGGGGGAGTATGTAATGTCCCATAATAATTATAAAATAATAAATAATATATAAATACATAATATAATTTAATAAATAAGTAAATAAATAAACTGTCAAGAGAATAATAAATAAATAATAAATAAAACATTAAACAATAACTGGAGTTCTAAATAAAATGGTAAATAATAAATTGGAGTCCTAAAAGAATAAACAATAATTAAAGTTAAAGAAAGAATTAATTAACCAAAGTAAATAAATTAAACTGAGAAACTAATAGAAAGAAAGTTAAAGAAAGAATTAATTAACAAAATTAAAACAAAGAGTTAAACTAAGAAACTAATAAAAAGGAAGTTAAACTAAGAGACCACTAAATTAAGTAAAGCTAACAAAAAGTAAGAGAACACTAAATTAAGTAAAACTTAAGTTGCATGTTGACACAGTGACTGTGTGCATGTGGTTCCCATTCCATGGTTTGGTCTATTTAATAGACATTGAGGAAGGTTCAAGGCATTCATTCTTTCATCCATTCTTTGGAGAGAAAGGTATAGTGAGGCAAAGGATACCCTGGCAGTAGTACGTTGATTGAGGGCTCGGGGGTGGCCAGCTGTGGAAAGATTACATACAGCTGAGCCTACGGTTGGGTGGAGAGTTGTCCCCAAAACTTTGTTGCGGTTAGTGGGATTCAGCTAGCATTCAACCTTGGAGTCTCAAGTAAGGAAAAGCGCCATTACAGGTAAGTTGTCTTGCTCATGTTCTGGAAATTTCATGATGATTAGTTAAATAATTTATGAGTTGATTATTATTTGTTTATGTGATATAATTAATTGCATGTTTAAATTGGGGTTGTTACAGATGTCAACCCAAGCAGCACTAGGAGCTACCCCGATCTTGCATAGGAATTTTGACTTGAAAACTTACTCTATTCTGAGTCAAGGATATTTTGGATGGTTTCTACTTATTGATATGTTTCTATTGATATATGGCATGCCACTTAATTCTTCACGGTTTGAGAGATATTAGTTTTTAAAGTTAATAACCCTAGTTAGTGGGCTAAAACCCCATGGGGTTGTGGCATGACACCAATAATTGGTTGTGGTCATTGAATTGTCAATAATTAATATTTTTTTAATCTCGTAAAATCCATCCAAGGTTCATTGGTTGAATACCCTCTCAACCTAAGCATTTTTATAAATTTTGACCCTCATATCCTCCTCATGTAAGGATTTCACTACTTATAAAAGGCCATCATGGAATTTTCAAGATAACGTTTTTTCTGTGAAGCTTCAGATGTTGCAACTAAAAACCCATTTTGGAAAAATAGTGATGAAGCGTGTGTCCGAATTTCATATATTTGTTCGTTATATGTTCGGAGATATAATCTGAGGAAGTTATAGTTTTTTGCAGGCTCCCAAATTTCATGTCAAATAGGTGACCTTGGGAAAATTGTCATAACTTTCTCTCTGAGCATTGGATTCAAATTTTGTAAAAAGTGATAGAAATAGGACGGGATTTATATTTTTTTATATCGTTTTCAAGACCAAATATTGAAACAGTGACACGTGGCACTTCGTACAAGTTCGATCTAATGAACTAGTCTATAATCAGGTCATCATAAGAGATTGGGCATAACTATATCTTGGAGAATCCAATGTTGATCAGATCTACAGGGTTGGAAAAAGGACTCATAGGGATACCATAGGATGAAATTTCAGTCCTTGGAGATTTGAAATTACGCAGATACAACAGATTCAATATCGAGCTTCTAGAAGGCAAGAAAAAATATGCATTCAAGGATCACTGCAGTAAGGAAAACACATCAATAGTCAAGGGTAAGTCTGCTACAACAAGATATGTATTATTAGTGTTTGAATTTTAATTTTATTATCATATCTGACATGTGTTTTTGTAGGACGGTGTAAGTATTTTGTATGTATGTTTGATTGGGTTTTGTTCATAAATATTGAACATATTTACATTTGAATTTTGAATATTTCTCTGACATATGGTTTACACAACAGTGTGATTATTTTGTTTGTATATTGGTTTGGGTCTTGCATGTGTAGGTAGGAGGACATAATAGGACAATTCAGACACAATATACGGAAAATGCAATGACAAAGTAACATTACTTGAAGCAAGAACAACAATACCTTTGCAGTTGCTAGTGTTCAAAGAAGCAGTGTCAAGTCAAGTATCAAGTCGTGTCAAAAGTGAAAATTGTGAAAATAATAATTATAAAACTGTAAAAGAGTCATCATTGTAAAAGATTCAATCTTTCTAGAGTTGGAGAGGCATTGTTGGGAGGTATAAGTGTCATTGTTGGATAATTTTATGGTTGGGTTGCAAGTCATAGTGTGATTGGGTGATTGGTATAGTTCAAAAAAATCATTGTGAATCATATTGTATCATGTATCATTGTCCCTGGTATGAGATTCCACACTCTTGTCTTATTTCTGATTATTATAGGGTGGTAGGGAGGTGCTAGGTTGGTGCATGAAGTCACCTACATTTTGGAGCCTATGAACACTTTAGGGTGGTAGGTTGGTCTAAGATGTGGGGGCATACATTCAGTTGACTGCTAAAGAAACCAGGGAATTGGGGCGTCCTTCCAGTGGGAGCTGGAGAAGAATTTTTTTCTATAATTCTAGGAGTTTGTACCTTTCATTTCAAATGGGGATGAATATTAAAGAATTTATTAGAAAGTGTTCGGTGTTTTTTTACCCAGAGGGGGTTTTCCACCTAAAATTCATGTGCCTATGTTGTTCTATTGTTTATTGTTGTTACTGGATAAACATCAAGAATAATTGAAGATTAGCTAATGCTCTAAAAATATTTAAAAAGTGGTAATTGATTAGAAATATTGATTCACTCCCCCTCTCAATTTTTCCAACAATTGGTATCAGGGCTTGGTTCCTTCAATAACAGTCTAACAACTAGAAGGAGTAATGGAGTATACTAAGAACATAGTTCCTATGTTCAATGGAAATAAATACGCACTTTGGAGTGGAAGAATGAAGGTTCATTTGTTGGTGCAAGGATACGAAGTATGGGAAATCGTTGAAAAAGTATTTACATCGATCCATAATGAACAAGGAAAGAAAAATAAGGTAAATGTGCAAGGGCTAAAGATCTCATTATCAGTGGGCTTATTGAATCTATCTATCTTAGGGTACTGAGTTGCAAAACTACTAAATAAGTATGGGGCAAGCTTGAGAATATATATGTAGGTGACTGAAACGTGAAAGAAGCAAAGCTTCAAATTTATAGTGAAAAATTTGAGCAACTCAAAATGAAGGAAGATGAAAATATTGATGCACACTTACATCATGTTGATGAAATAAAAAATGCATTGGAAGGTACCTATCATCATGAAAATTATTGTCCGCAAGATCCTTAAAACCTTACCGGCAAGATTCAACCCAAAGGTATTTGTCTTGGAATATATTTTGAATCTAGCCAATCTTAGAAAAAATGAATTTCATGGAGTGCTTACGGCATATGAAATGAGGATTGAATAAGAGGATGACACATCTCACCTAGAAACAACATTCACTGCATCTAAGAAAACTGGTAAGGACAAGCATACTCTGAAAGTGAAAACTTGTAGTTGTAAGGAAGAAGATGAAGAAGAATTTTCAGATAAGGAATTTTCCTACTTCACACGAAAAAATGAGACAAGGTATGGGGAAATTCAAAGGTAAACTTCCATTGATATGTTTCGATTGTGGCGAGGTTGGGAATTTTGCAACCAAGTGTCCTCACAAAAATGAGGTTTTTACGAAATGAAAGAAAGGTTTGAGGAAGTTCAACAAGAAAGGAAAGAAGAAATGGTTTAAGAAGAGTTTCTTCTCCAAAGAAGATAACTCCTCATCTGATGAAGATAGTGATAACAAAGAAGAAATCAACAAAAGAGTATTTTTTATGGCCAATAATAATAAGCAAGAAGTATAGGACGAAGACGGAGACGAAGAAGAAGAGATGACTGAGGTTGAATTTCAAAAGGAGGTGATCATGGTTATCAAAGAGCTCAAGGTCTATAAGAAGCATGTCATCACTCTTGAAGATGAATTAAATATAGAAAGGGAACATGTCCTAAATCTTAAAATCAAGGTTTAATAATACAAACTAGTTGAAGAATCGCTTAGGGAAGAATTAAAGGAAAGCAACAAGGAAAGAGAAGCATTGGAAGCTGAAATAGTTTCTCTTCGAAAGCAAGTAAAAGATGGAAAAACTCTTCAAAACTACACCAACAGCTCTAAGGCATTGGAAAAAATCATAAAAAATCAATGATCAAATAGTGACAAGATTGGTCTTGGTTACAAAGACAATTTTGAACAGGAGCCAAGTACTTCTATGACAACAAAAGAAGATGGATATGAAAAATATAATAAGAAGGTAGACCTTCCAGCAAACTCAAGGGATCAAGACTCGCAGGAAGAACCATGGAAGATAATTCCTCGAAGAAAATTTCTTCTGAGGTATCAACATATCTTCTATGCTCATTGTTATTCATGTGGAAGGTTTAGACATAGAGCTATAGAATGTCGCACGTATGTTTGTAATAAATACAGTTTCTGGAGATCTTTTAGAAATGGATATTCCAGAACTCAACATAATATTAACAGATTTGATCATTTGAGAGATGATGTCGAATGTTACAAATGTAACAATTTTGGACACCTCGCTAAATATTGTAGAGTTGGAAGTTCCTTAAAGGAATTCTCGCAAAATGAGAACAAAAAAATATGGAAAAATAAGGTTGAAAAATATGTTATAGCTCTCAAGGCTCAAAGCAACATAATTTTTTGGTATGTTGATAGTGGTTTGTAAACTCATATGATTGGAGGTAGGAATAATTTCATATCCTTGAATGAAAATAAGAATGGAACAATGTCTTTTGGAAATGACAGGTCCTCAAACGTGATAGGAGTAGGTACAGTCACACTTGGAAGCAAGAATGCATTAGCGAAATATGTGTTGTTGGTTGAAAATATGAATCACAATCTTCTCTGTGTTGGACAAATGTGTGATCAAAGACACATGATGCTATTTAACTCTAAGAAATGTGAAATCAAGAAAGGAAATTTCGGTAAATTGTGGCTAAAACAAGTAGAGCTCCAAATAACATATATATTTTGATGAGACACCTAAAGGGTGTTTTTTGGTGAAAGAAGATGAAAGTTGGTTATGGCACAAATGAATGGGACATATAAATTTCGACAATTTGGTCAGGATCAGCAAGAAGGAAGCAGTAAGAGAAATGCCTAAAATTCCAAAACCCACCAATACGATATGTGAATCTTGTCGACAAGTCAAACAGACAAAAGTTGAGTTTAAGAAAAAATAATACTTTGCATTATGTCCATTAGAATTAGTACATACTGATCTATGTGTTCCTATGAGAACAAAAGGCTTAGATGGAGAATTATATTTTATGCTAATGATAGATGATTACACCAGAATGACAGTCATAAGCTTCTTAAAGAAAAATACTAAGGCATTCAAATGTTTTAGATTCTGCAAGCAATTGTTCAAAAATGAAACTAATTTTAAGATCAAATGTCTGATATTAGACAATGGCAGAGAATTCACTTTGAAGGTATTTCAATAGTATTGTGATGAAAATGGATTAAAAAGGCAATTCTCAGCAGCCGGAACACCACAACAGAAAGGAGTTGTCGAAAGAAAATATAGAACTTTACACGAAATGGCCAGAACAATTTTAAATGAATCAAAATTAGAGGATAAATTCTAGGTTTAAGAAATCGATACAATTGTATTAATTATAAACAGAGGTTTTCTAAGGAACAATTGTAACATGACTCCATACGAATTATGGAAAGTAATACTAGCTAATGTCAAATACTTAAAAATATTTACAAGCATATACTACATCAAAAGAGAAGATAAAAAATTGGGCAAGTTTGATTCTCATGTTGATGAAGGTATTTTCATTGGTTATTCACACAAAAGGAAGGCTTATAGATGCTACAATCTGAGGCAAAAACAAATAGTGGAAAGCATAAATGTTACTTTGATGAATATTGTGTTACAAAGGATGACGATGAGATTGTCACTTCAAGAAAATCTGAGGGATCTGAGGGAAATCTGTGATGGATGAAGAAGAAGCTCCAGAAAAAGACCAATCAAATAAGGAAACAACAGGAAATCAAGAGGAAATAAGAAATGATCAATAGGATGTACAAGAAAATTCTCTAAAATATTTAAAATAATGGTGTCAAAAGAATCATCCTTCAAATCAAATCATCGAAAATATACATGAAGTAATTAGAACCAGAAGAATTCGAAATCTTTAGTCATCACAACAAGCCCACCTTGCTTTTTTAGAAACTTTTGAGCCTAGCAATTTTGAGGAAGCTAGTCAAGATGAACATTGGGTAGCAGCTATGAATGAAGAACTTGATCAAATTGAGAAGAACGATACTTTGGAATTGGTTCCACAACCAAAGGATAAAAATGTTATTGGAACTAAATGGGTCTTCAGAAACAAATTGAATGAGGATGGAAAAGTTACCAGGAATAAGGAAAATTTAGTCTATGTTGAGATTCAACAAGATGATGAGCTTAGTGAAAAGAGTCGCCTTCACTAAGTGGGCCCGTACGCTATTTTTGGCGCAAAGTCTATTTTTATACATGTCAATCATATTCTATGAGTTGCAGGATGTTATTTGTGGATGGTTGGTTAAGTTGAAAAAATAGATGGACTTCTATTTTTAGACATATTGGGCAGAATTTATTTTTAGATTACCAGTCTAAAAATAGATATGTCGAAGATTATTAGCTCTTAATAATATTTGGAATCTAAAAATTATCTTATTCTCTTAGATCACTTCAGTTAAGTGCACAGATGTGGCACAATAGCTGACAGAAGGAATTACGTTATTCCTAAGGGTTTACTATAGCTAATGCATGGAGGACTTCAGTTAGAACTCATGTGATAGAGTTTGGTGGAGTTGTAGAAGTAGTTGGTGGAGTTGTATTTAGTTTAACTCATTTAGACTCATTTGAGCTAGTTGTATCTAGTCTAACTGATTGATACACTAGTGATAGTGGTGTGAATTAATTAGTTAATTAATTAACTAAATAATAACTCATTAATCAACTGAAGAATACATCAGTTAACTACAATGCATGGCAATTTCAGTGGAGACCAGTGGAGAGATAGGTGAAAGAGAAAGTGTGACTATCAGTTGTGACTATAGTGATGCATTGATTGCATCCAACACTCAGTGGAGATGCCAATGAGGATTTCACAGCGTAATCTTGGTTAATTCGAGTTCATTTAGAGCCATTATTTAGCAGGAATTGCACAGTAGAGGTAGGCTAGCAGGTGGCAAAGACCGATGCATGGATTTGCAATATCGAGCCTGAATAGTGTGTAGCGATTGTATTGTACTGAGAGCTTGATATGATCAGCTTTGTATGAGGATTGTTGCATGATCTCTATGACATATATATATATATATATATATATATATATATATATATATATATATATATATATATATATATATATATATATATATATATATATATAGTTGGGGTTTTCAGCTTTAGGCTTTCCCGTTAAACAACTGTGTTAATGTGTGTCAATTTTTATTATTTCATGTGTGCATTGCAATCTTGATTTAATTTCTGCAAATGATCAATGGTGGAATAGATTCTATATTTTTCATGAAGTTAAAATAGTGTGAGATCAGGAGAATATTGGACATATAACACATAATTTATATAATTTATACATGGTATCAAAGCAGTTGATCATTGGAGCAGATTGCAATTATTGAAGCAGTTGAGTTTTGTGCTGGTGGAATTCGAATTTGCTGCAGTGTTTTCTTGGTGTCGAAGTTGAGCATTCATTGAAATTTCTTTCAACGGATTGGGATTGGAGTATTCCCTTGATGGCAGCTTGAATTATATTGCATGGAAGGATAGGATGGAGGCAGTGCTGGATGATAATGGGTTTAAGGAGTTCATAGATGCTGATATTCCAAAGCCTGGTTCTAGTGATGCAGCCACACTTGATGCATGGCAAAAGAAGGTAGCAAAGTGTTGAAGGATTATGTTGGAAGGTGTGAAGGACCACATTGTGTCTAGACTTCACGGGAAATCCACTCCATTATTAATGTGGAAGGCTTTGACAGACTTGTTCCAAAGCAGAAGTGACCAGAGGAAGTTGGTGCTTAAAGACAAGCTCAGAAAAATAAAAATGGAGAAAGGTGACAGTATACCAAAATACCTCACGAAGTTTTTCCACTACAAGGATGAGCTGGGAAGTGTGGGGGTTACTGTTGATGAAGAATAATTGGTGAGCTTGGCTCTCCTTGGGCTTCCGAAGAGTTGGCATAGCTACGAGGACTCTGTCAATGGATGGGAGAAACTGCCAGGATGGGAGTGACTTTGGTCAGATCTTGTGCAAGAGGAGATAAGGCGGGGTACCAGGGATGGATCTTCATCGAAGAATGAAGATGAAGAAAATTGCGCTTTGGCTACCAAATAAAGGAAAGGGAAGGGGAAGAAGAATCCTTCTCAATCCGGTGCTAAAGGCAAGAAGCAGGACTTGTCCAAGGTGAAGTGTTTTCACTGTCACCAGCACGGGAATTTTGCCACTAACTGTCCACAAAAGAAGAAGAATAAGTAGGCTGCTAGATCTGCAGCTAGAGAGGCCTTAGCCTCATAGTTTGAGCTGGATTTTTCTTTGATCGCATGCTTGGTTTCAAGTGTGATGGGATCAGCGTGGTTTTTTGATAGTGGTGCGTGTTTCCATATGACTGGAGACAAAGATTTGTTTAGTGATATAGATGAAAACAATCTTGGAGTGCACATCGAGATGGGCGATGATTGTAGATATAGTGCGACTGGTATCGGGACCATTTCCTTTGAGAGGGAGTCTGGAAAAACTTTCATCTTGAAGGATGTCATGCATGTTCCAGGATTGAAGAAGAATCTGATCTCTGCGGCAATGTTGGAAGACAATGGTTATGATGTTGTTTTTAGCGAGGAAAAAGCCTTCCTGCGTAGTAAAACAACTGGTCAAACCAGGAGGATAGGGATTCGAGTTAAGAATCTTTATTAATTGCAGGTAGATGTCTACGAAGCAATGGCAGGCAAAGCAGAAGGAGTGGTGAGCCGGGATGAGGGCGAATTGTGGCACAAGATATTGGGCCATCTTCACCATGGTGCTTTGAAAATTTTGCAGTAGATTTCTACCGGGCTTCCCAAGGGTACACTTGCGCAGTCAGATCAGTGCAAGGGATGTAATTTGGGAAAATTTGTGAAGACCAATTTTCATGAGAAGGATAGTCGTTCCATGGAGATCCTTGAGAGAATTCACACAAACGTTTGTGGACCTTTCTCGGTTGCTTCAATAACAAAGCACAAGTATTATGTGATATTTGTTGATGAATTTTCTCGTAAGGGCTGGATATTATTCATGTAGAAGAAGAGCAAGACATACTAAAAGTTTTGTGAGTTCAAGGCACTGGTTGAGAAAGAGTCGGGGAAGTAGGTGAAATCTCTAAGGAGTAATAATGGTGGTGAATACATCTCTGGAGAATTCAAAGACTTCTGCAGCAAAGAAGGAATTCGAAGAGAACTCATAGCTCCTCATAACCCAAAACAGAATGGGGTCGCGGAGAGAAAGAACAGAATGATCGTGGGTGCTGCACGGGCGATGTTGCATGATCAGGGCCTTCCCATACACTTGCGGGCTGAGGCATGCAACACTACGGCTTATGTGCAAAACCATTGTCCTCATAGAGTACTTGGTATGAGTACACCCGAAGAGGCGTTTTCTGGTAAGAAGCCTGATATTTCTCATTTGAAGATTTTTGGCTCACCTGTTTACATTCATGTGACGAAGGATGCCAGGAAGAAGCTAGAGTTGACCCAGAGGTTGGGATATTTGTGGGGTACACAAAAACACACCACAATTACCATGTGTATTTTCCAGACAATCGGATGACTATCGTGCGACGGGATATCAAATTTCATGAGGAGAAAGCCATGAAGTTGTCGCTTGAGAGGGAGCTACACTTGCATGTAGATGAGGATCTACTTGTTCCTAAAGATGAGCCTCAGGATGTGGATCAGCCACAAGAGGAGGTTCATGGAGTGGAAGAAACCACTCATGCAGCGCCAAACATCAGAGGGTGGAAGCGCACTACAGAAGCTAAGAGACTAAATCTTGATGCAGCGCAGAATGTAGGAGCCCCTACATCACAGCGCAGACAGAGACAGTCACCTAACCAATTTACTAGATACATGGCTCTGATGAGCAAGTGTATCGTGATGGAACCATCCTCTTTCGAGGAAGCTGTGGATGATCCCGCATGGGTAGATGCCATGGTGGAAGAGTATGATTCGATTGTCAGAAATAGTGCATGGGAGATTGTCCCAAGGCCGGAAGGGAAATCAGTGGTAGGTTCGAGATGGATCTACAAAGTGAAGCAAGCTGCTGATGGAAATGTTGAGAAGTATAAGGCAAGATTTGTTGCCTGAGGCTTCTCACAGATCGAGGGGATTGACTATGAAGAAACCTTTGCACCTGTCGCAAGGTATTCTTCCATATGGACCATCCTTTCTCTCTCAGCACAGATGGGTTGACACATTCATCAGATGGATGTGAAGAGTATGTTCCTCAACGGAGTCATTAAGGAGGAGGTGTACATTGAGCAGCTTGAAGGATTCAAAATCTTCAATAGCGAGTCACATGTGTGCAGGCTCAAAAGAGCGTTGTATGGGCTGAAACAAGAACCTCGTGCTTGGTACACACGGATAGATATTTATTTCACCAGACTTGGTTTCGCCAAGAGTGAGGCGGATCCTAACCTATACCAGATTGTGGTGGAGGGTAAGCTTTTGATCATTGTAATTTATGTAGATGATTTAATACTAATAGGTGATGAACTGTTGATACACTCATGCAAGGCAGATCTTGCAAAGGAGTTTGAGATGAAGGACTTGGGCCTCCTTCATTATTTCTTGGGATTGGAAATTTGGCAGCCGAAGGGTGGACTGTTTGTGTCTCAAGGCAAGTATGCCCTGGAGATACTGGAGAAGTTTCACATGCAAGGCTGCAAGCCTATCGACACTCCTATTCCTGGTGGTTGGAGGAAAGAGGATGCTATAACGACAGAGGTAGTGGATGCCACTGTTTATCGACAATTGGTTGGCTAACTCATGTATTTATTCAATACACGACCGGACATATGCTATGCTGTGAACCAACTTTCACAAGCTATGGTTAAGCCTACCAAGCTCTTTTGGAAGGCAGGAAAGCATGTCCTGAGGTATCTTAGGGGCACATCTGGGTATGGATTGTGGTACAGACAGTCGGATGAGTTGAAGTTGCATGGCTTCACGGATGTAGATTGGGCAGGAAGCCCAATGGATAGAAAGAGCACATCTAGAGGGATTTTCAGTACCAGATCTACAACAGTTTCTTGGTATAGCAGGAAAAAAATATCCATGGCACTCAGTTCAGTGGAGGCCGAGTACATGGTAGCAAGTTTGGCTGCATCTAAGGCTATATGGATGAGGAACATCTTAGTCGGTTTGTTTGGTTCTCACTTAGATCCTACTATGATATATTGTGATAATCAGAGTTGCATTAAATTCTCCGTTAATCCAGTATTTCATGATATATCTAAACATATTGACATCCGGTACCGTCATATCAGAGATTGTGTGCAGCGGAAGATCATGTTGCTTTCTTACATTCCTATGGAGGATCAGGATGCAGATATTCTGACGAAGGCGCTCACTAGGAGAGAATTCAAATACCATAGAGATAGGATTGGGGTGGCAGATAATCCCTATCTTGTTGAGAGGGAGTGTTGAGATTCAACAAGATGATGAGCTTAGTGAAAAGAGTCGCCTTCACTAAGTGGGCTCGTAGGCTATTTTTGGCGCAAAGTCTATTTTTAGACTATGTCTATTTTTAGACATGTCGATCATATTCTATGAGTTGCAGGATGCTATTTGTGGATGGTTGGTCAAGTTGGAAAAATAGATGGACTTCTATTTTTAGACATATTGGGCAGAATCTATTTTTATATTGCCAATCTAAAAATAGATATGTCGAATATTATTAGTTCTTAATAATATTTGGACTCTAAACATTATCTTATTCTCTTGGAGCACTTCTCAAGAAGGCATGAAATGGCAATGTATTAGTCCCATTAAGGCGAAGGAATTGTTGACCTTCGAGGGTTTACTGGAGCTAATGCATGGAGGACTTCAGTTAGAACTCATGTGACAGAGTTTGGTGGAGTTGTATTTAGTTTAACTCAGTTAGACTCAGTTGAGCTAGTTGTATCTAGTCTAACTGATTGATATAATAGTGAGAGTGGTGTGAATTAATTAGTTAATTAATTTACTAAATAATAACTCATTAATCAACTGAGGAATACATCAATTAACTACAATGCATGGCAGTTTCAATGGAGACCAGTGGAGAGATAGGTGAAAGAGCAAGTGTGACTATCAGTTGTGACTATAGTGATGCATTGATTGCATACAACACTCAGTGCAGATGCCAATGAGGATTGCGCAGTGCAAGCTTGGTGAATTCTAGTTCATTCAGATCCATTCTTCAGTAGGGATTGTGTAGTAGAGGCAAGCTAGCAGGTGGCAAATATCGGTGCATGGATTTGCAAGATCGAGCCTGATTAGTGTGTAGCGATTGTATTGTAATGAGAGCTTGATATTATCAGATTTGTATGAGGATTTTTTCATGATATATATAACATATATTATATAAAGATATTTTGGGTTTTCAGATTCAAGCTTTCCTGTTAAACAACTGTGTTAATGTGTGTGAATTTTTATTGTTTCATGTGTGCATTGCAATCTTGATTTAATTTTCACAAATGATCAATGGTGGAATAGATTCTGTATTTTGCCTAAAGTTAAATTAGTGTGAGATTAGGAGAATCTTGGACATATAACACATAAGTTATATAATTTCTATAGTCTACAAAGGATATGCAGAAGTTGAAAGAATTTTTTTTTAAGAAAAAATTTCTCCCGTTGCCAGAATGGAAGCTATCAAAATGTTTCTTGGTTATGCATGCTCAAGAAAAATCAAGGTCTAAAAAATGAATGTTAAGTCATCCTTTCTAAATGGTGAATTGGAAGAAGAATTTTACTTTGAAAAACCCGAAGGTTTTCTTCTCTCTGAAAAGGAAGACTATGTTTGCAGATTAAAGAAGTCATTATATGGTCTTAAGCAAGCTCCTAGAGATTGGTATGATCATCTTGATGTATATCTACATCAACAAGGATTCAAGAAAGGAAGCACTGACAACAATCTCTATGTGAAAGTGGATCAAGATAACCTAACAATTATCAAGGTATATGTAGATGATATAATTTTTGGAAGGAATGATGATATATTAAGTAAAAACTTTTCCACAAATATGAAAAGTGAGTTTGAAATGTCTCTACTTGGCGAGCTGACATAATTTTTAGGGCTTCAGATATCTTAGCAAGATAAAGGAATATTCATATATCAAACCAAGTACATCAAGGAAATTATCAAGAAATTCAAGATGGAATATTGCAAGCCTATCCTTACCCCAATGGTAATAGGTTGCAAGTTAAGTTTAGATGATTCGTCAAAGGATGTGGACCAGAGGTTGTATAGATATATGATTGGAAATATTCTATATGTGACCGCTTCTCGGCTAGATGTAATGCAAGCAGTTGGACAAGCAACAAGATTCCAAGCCGCACCAAAAGAATCTCATATTATTGCTATCAAAAGAATTATTCGATATATTAAGGGCAAAATAGAATATGGTTTATGGTATTCCAAAAGAAATAATATAGTTAGCAAGCTTATACATATTCAGATTGGGTATGAAGTGTTGATAATCGAAAGTGTACCACTGGAGCAACATTCTGTATAGGTGGTTTCCTTGTTTCATGGTTAAATCAAAAGCAGTCTTCAATCTCGTTATCCACAACATAAGCATAATATATCACAGTAACATCCTGTTGTACTCAAGTTCTCTAGATGAAGAAAACTTTGCAAGATCTTCAAGTCAAGTTTTTTGAGCCTATTCCCATGTTTTGTGATAACTCCAGTGCCATTAGTATCTCCAAAAATCCTATGATGCATTCCAAAAAAAATCACATTCCAATCAAATATCGTTTCATTAGACTGCAGGTCACCAAAAAGAATATCAAGCTTGGATATGTTGGCACAAAGGAACAAATTGCTGACATCTTTACCAAACCATTACCTCGTGAATAATTTGAGTATCTTCGCTTAAAGCTTGGTATTCTCGCAAGTTATAATTAGACTCTTTCTCTTATCTAACTAAGTAAAAAAAAGGGGGGAGTTGAGGTGTATATAGGTTCGCAGGATGATGTTTGTCAGGGTGAGTTACCCTTTGTCATTGATGACAAAGGGGGAGAGAATGTTGTAGGAAGAGGTTTCATGATCACAGGGGGAGTACTTGTGTTGCCACCTATGCAAAAGGGGGAGATTTTTTATCAGTGGTTGTCATTGATGTCAACCCAAGAAGCACCAGGGTCTACCCTGATCTTACATAGGAATTTTGAATTGAAAAATTACTCTATTCTGAGTCAAGGATATCTTGGATGGTTTACACTTGTCGAGATGTTTCCATTGATATATGACATGCCACGTAATTTTTCACGGTTTGATAGATACATGTTTGAAGTTAATAACCCCAGTTAGTGGGCTAAAACCCCATGGGGTTGTGGCATGACACTAATAATTGGTTGTGGTCATTGAATTGTTAATAATTAATATTTTTTTAATCTCCTAAAATCCCTCCAACGTTCACTTGTTGAATACCCTCTCAACCTAAGCATTTATATAACTCATGACCCTCATATCCTCCTCATGTAAGGATTTTGCTACTTATAACAGGTCATCGTGGATTTTTCATTATAAATTATTTTCTGCAAAGCTTTATATGCAGAAAATAAAAACCCATTTGGGTGAAATCGTGATGAAGCTCCTATCCAAATTTCAAATATTGGTTCGCTATATTTTCGGAGATATGATCAGAGGAATTTAGGGTTTTTTTAGGCTCCCAAATTTCATGTCAAACAACCGATCTTGGGAAAAGTGTCATAACTTACTCTCTGAGAATTGGATTCAAATTTCATAAAAGTGACAGAAATATGAAGGGATGTAGTTTTTTGTATATATTTTTCAAGACCAAAGGTTGAAACAATGACATGTGGCACTTCATACAATTTTTCTCTACTAAACCAGTATATAATTAGGTCATCGTAGGAGATTGGGCATAACTATTCCTTGAAGAATGAAATTTTGATAATACCTACGGGGTTGGAAAGAGGAATCAGAGGGTTACCACAGGACGAAATTTTAGACCTTGGAGATATGAAATTACACAGATACAATAGATTCAATATCGAGCTTCTAGAAGGAAAGAAAAAATATGCATTCAAGGATCATTGCAGTAAGGACAACACTTCAATAGTCAAGGGTAAGTCTGCTACAAATAGGTATGTATGATTATTGTTTGAATTTTAATTTTAATCTCATCTATGAAATGTGTTTTTTTAGGACAGTGTAATTATTGTGTATGTATGTTTGATTCGTTTTTGTTCACAAATGTTGAATGTATTTACATTTGAATTTTGAATATTTCTTTGACATATGGTTTACAAGAAAGTGTTGTAGAAATTTATAAACACAATAATGTGTTTCTGAATTTTCTTGATCTAACAAATTAATCTTATGTTAAATACATAATCCTTCCACTTAATTCTTTGCGGAAATTAAATCACCAATTTCAAAACACATATGAAGCAAAATTAATCGCACATAACAAGATGTTTTACCGGGAAAGCTTAAAGCTAAAAACCCTAACTGTCATATATTATGTATATCAATGGAACATGTAACAATCTCATACAAATCTTAGCTCATAGAGCTCTCAGTACAATATATAATCATCACACATTGTCATGTATAAATTTTCATATCTATGCACCAATTTCTTGCCTCTTGACAGCCTGCCTCCACTACGTAATCCCTGCTCAAGAAGAACCCTGAATGAATTCAACCTTGCCTTGCCTTGACTGCACAATACTCATAAGCATATCAAATGTGTGTGTAGGTGCATTGAATGCTCCACTATCGTCACAACTGATAGTACATCTCACCCTTTCACCTATCTCTCCACTGGGTCTCCACTAGATCTGACACGTGAGTAGTTAACTGCTGTATTTCTTCAGTTGCAAGTAAGACACTACTTGTGAATTAATTAAATAATTAATTCACTCATCTATCACTAGTGTATGTTCAGTTACAACTAGCACAACTAAGTTTAACTCATTGAACTGAGTTAAACTAAATAACAACTCACATAACTACTCTTCCAACTCTGTTACAACTTGCCACAATTAGTTATAATGAAGTCCTCCATGCATGAGTCACCAACCACCCTAGGAATTGTGTAATTCCTTCAACCCATTGATGTGCAACATCTGTTCACTGAAATAAAGTTCTCCAAGAGAATAAGTTACTATTTATTGTCTAATTATTATTAAGGGCTAATAATAATCGACATGCATTCTATTTTTAGATTTATGATCTATAAATAGACTTCGCCCATCTTATAAAAATATAAATTCATCCAAATATAGAATTTTCTCAACCATCTAGAATCAACATCCTACTAATTTTATAATATGCTCACCATTCTAAAAATAGACATACACCTAAAAATATCCTGTGTGGGCCCCACCTATTTTAGGTGATTATTTTTCACTAGGATCAAGGAATGATGTTTCTGGATGCCACTTTTACTGTTTCTTGTTGAAATCTTCAACACTCCCTCTCAACAATAAAGGATTTTCTTTGCATGTGACATGCAACTCCATGCATTCGCCTTGAAATACTTGCATGCAACACTTTCGAAACTGAATAGCCTCCAAAAAACTGAATCAGTATAATGCATCTGTCATCAAAGTCTTCTGACTTTTTTTGGTACCAACTGCACATGTCTTCTATAACCACTGCGTTGTTGAACTCTGCACCCATCCACTTTGCACTTGTTTCCAACTCTGATCTATGCTCCAGTATCTAACACTGTCACTTTGATCTAACTGAATCAATCCAACTGATCATGCTACTACTGCTCTGTGGGCACCCCGTAGCGAGGTTCAATTCATGAGATCCACACAATATCAATGAATCCTGCCCAGAAATATCCTCTTTGAATTACTCATGCATGTCGCCCCACCTCTCACCTAGTGGTATAGCTACATGCACTCCCACTGCCCACTTGGCACAAAATTTCTCTGCATGAGTGGTTGCTCCCACTCCATGATCCTCATCTTGTGGCTACTCCACATCTCGAGGTTCACTCTTACCTACATGAAAATCATACTCCCTCTCAAGCTTTAATTACATGTCTTCCTCACACTTCCCAACAGTAGGAAGCTCCATAGAAATCCCATCTACTTCAAGTCTGTAGAGATTCTTAACTCAAATCCCAACCTTCTTAGCTTGCCCTATTGCTTTGTGTCACAGGAAAACTTTTCCTTCATTAAAGACAACATCATAGCCTCTATCCTCTAACATTGCGACTGAGATTAAATTCTTATTTAAAACTAGAACATGCACAACATCTTTTAAATGAAAGAGTTTACCTGACACCCTCTGAAAGTTAATGGTACCAATGTCGGTCACACTGTATCATCCATCGTTTCCCAACTCAACATGCATCTGGAGATCTTTCTCCACCAAGTCACTGAAAAATTTCTCATCTCTTGTCATGTGAAAGGAAGCACCACTATCAAAGTACGCCCCCGATCCTAATGCACTAGACACCATGCATGTGATCAATGAGAAGTCAAGCTCAAATTGCAAGGCAAGGGCCTCACCAGCTGAAGCTCTAGCAGCCATCTTGTTCTTCTTCTTATGTGGACAATTTTTGGCAGTATGTCTAAGCTCGTGACAGTGAAAACACTTCACTTTGGACATCTTATGCTCCTTGCCATCTTCATCGGCCTCAGATTTTGAATGGAATTTCTTCCCCTTCTTCTCTTTCACCTTGGCAGCCAAAGCACAATCCTCTTCATCATCATGCATTGATGAAGAGCCATCTGTGGCGTCCCGCCTGAACTCCTCCTGCACTAGATCCGACCACAGTCGTTCCCAACTCAGCAGTTTCTCCCGTCCATTGACAGAGTCTTGATAACTGTGCCAACTCTTCGGAAGCCCAAGGAGAGCCAAGCTCACCAATTCATCATCTGCAACATTGACTCCTAAAATCCCAAGCTCATCCCTACATTGGACAAACTTTTTCAAGTATAATGGAATGGTGTCGTTCTTCTACATCTTGATTTTCCTGAGTTTATCCTTCAACGTCAATTTCCTATGGTCACTACTGCTTTGGAAAATATCTGTCAAAGTCTTTCACATTGAAAATGGAGTGGCTTTCCCATGAAGGCTTGACACAATATGGTCTTTCACATCTTCCAACAGAATCCTCCTCGCCCTTGCTAGTTTCTTTTTCCATGCGTCAAGTATTGCAACATCTGCCGAAGTGGGCTTAGGAACATCACTATCAATGAACTCCTTCAAGCTATTATCTTCAAGCACTGCCTCCATCCTATCCTTCCAGGCTATGCAGTTCAAGCTGCCCTCAAGTGCATGCTCCAACCGCAACCCATTGAAAGCCATTTCAATGTATACTTAACTGTCGCACCAAGAAATTCTTGTAGCAATTTAAAATTGTTCCACCAGCACAAAACTCAGCCCCGCTTCATTATTGCAATCTCTAGTGATAAAAAATGCTCCAATACCATGTGGAAATTTATAAAAAAAACAATGTATTCCAGGATTATCCTGATATAAAAAATTAATCTTATGTTAAATACATAATCCTTCCACTTAATTCTTTGCGGAAATTAAATCTCCAATTGCAAAAGAGATATGAAGCAAAATCAATCGCACATTACAAGATGTTTTACCGAGAAAGCTTAAAGCTAAAAACACCAAATATCGTATATTATGTATATCAATGGAACATGTAACAATATCATATAAAGCTCAGCTCATAGGGTTCTCAGCACAATATACAATCGTCACACACTGTCATGCAAAAATTTGCAAATCTATGCACCAATTTATTCCCTCTTGACAGCCTGCCTCCAATGTGCAATCCCTGCACAAGAAGAACCCTGAATGAATTCAACCTTGCCTTGCTTTGACTGCACAATCCTCATAATCATCTCCAATGTGTGTGTAGATGCATTGAATGCTCCACGATAGTCACAACTGATAGTCCATCTCACCCTTTCACCTATATCTCTACTGGGTCTCCACTGGATCTGACATGAAATTAGTTAATTGTTGTATTTCTTCAGTTGCAAGTAAGACACTACTTATGAATTAATTAAATAATTAGTTCACTCATCTATCACTAGTGTATGTTTAGTTACAACTAGCACAACTGATTTTAACTCATTGAACTGAGTTAAACTAAATAACAGATCACATAACTACTCTTCCAACTCTGTTACAACTTGCCACAATTAGTTATAATGAAGTCCTCCATGCATGAGTCACCAACCACCCTAGGAATTACGTAATTCCTTTAGTCCACTAATGTGCCACATCTGTTCACTGAATTAAAGTGCTCCAAGAGAATAAGTTACTATTTATTATCTTATTATTATTAAGGGCTAATAATAATCGACATGCATTCTATTTTTAGATTTGCGATCTATAAATAGACTTTGCCCATCTTCTAAAAATATAAATTCATCTAAAGATAGAATTTGGTCAACCATCTAGAATTGGCATCCTTCTAATTTTAGAATATGCTCACCATTCTAAAAATAGAAATACACCTAAAGATAGCCTGTGTGGGCCCCACCTAGTTTAGATGATTATTTTTCACTAGGATCAAGGAATGATGTTTCTGAATGCCACTTTCACTGTTTCTTGTTTCAATCTTCAACAGGTGTAAGTATTTTTTTTGTATATTGGTTTGGGTATTTCATGTGCAAGAAGGAGGACACAATAGGACAACTCAGGTACATACTAGAAGGAAAATGCAATGCCAAAATACAATTACTTGAAGCAAGCACAACAATGCCTCAGTAGCTGCTAGTGTTGAAAGAAGAAGTGTCAAGTATCAGGTCGTGTCAAAAGTCAGTATTGTAAAAATCATCATTGTAAAATTGTAAAAGAGTCATTATTATAAAAGAGTCAATCTGCCTAGAGTTGGAGAGGCATTGTTGGGAGGTATAAGTGTCATTATTGGATAATGTTATGGTTGGGTTGTAGGTCATAGTGTGATTGGGTTATTGGTCCAGTTCAATAAAATCATTGTGAATCATATTGTATCATGGATCATTGTACTTGGTATCGGAGTCCACACAGTTGTATTATTTCTGATAATTATAGGGTGGCATGGAGGTGCTAGGTTGGTGCATGAAGTCACCTACAGGTTGGAGCCTGTGAGCACTTTAGGGTGGTAGGTTGGTCTAGGATGTTAGGGCATCCATTTAGTTGACTGCTAAAGAAACCAAGGCGTTCGGGCATCCTTCCAGTGGGAGTTGGAGAAGAATTATTTTCTAGAATTCTAGGAAGTTGTACCTTTGATTTCAGTTGTGGCTGAAGATTAAATAATTTATTAGAAAAGCATTCGGTGGTTTTTTACCCGGATGAGTTTTTCCACCTAAAATTTGTGTGCCTATTGTGTTCTATTGTTTACTTTTGTTACTGGATAAACATCAAGAATAATTGAAGATTAACCAATGCTCTCAAAAGATTTAAAAAGTGCTGATTGATAAGAAATATTGATTCACCCCCCCTCTCAGTATTTCCAACACATCTAGCTTCAAATAGTGACATGTTCCTTTTGAGTTTGGTTTTCAGGTCCAAAACCTTTTTATTGGCCACCTGCAAATCCTTACTAACAGGATAAATTTTCTCTTCGATTTATGTTATCTACGTTTCTTTCAGGGCTAAGGCTTCTTGAGATGCATCAATATCTCTTCGCATCATCTTCACTTCACCCTCAGAGAGCTATAGATCGGTCAAGGCCCTGGTAAGTTGGTCCACGGGGTTCTGTGGATAATATGGTATAGGTACGAGACAAACGTGAGTATCCAATTTTTTCTATAGTTTAGGAAGTTTTCTTTTCAACTCTTTAAATTTATCATTCATTTGGAGCAACCTTGTAGACAAAATATCCTTCTCATTTTCCACACGAGCTAGCTCCGGGGTTTGAACATGTTCTGAGCTAGGAAATTTAAGTTTACCTCTCAACTCCTAGACTTCTTGCTTTGATATTTTAAGGAGAGCCTCTGTAGCAGACTATCCTTTAATAGCTTTCCCCTTTCCAGTGATAATTTTCTTATAGTCCTCGATTTGTGATGCAAGGGCCTTGTAATTTTCCCTTTCTCGTTTCAGTGTGTCAATATTTTTCTGCAACGAGTTCTGAGCCTTGTCTATAATCATAGTATACTTTCTGATTTAGTTATAGAGCATTTGTCCAATTTCTAAGTGGATATTCACCCACTACAAGGGAAAGACCCTCTAGCGGAGGTTATAATGGAGGTTTTTAGTGTTATAAAATTGGCCAAAATTTTCAAAAAAACATTTTCTACAACATCCATTTTCAGTAACGAAGTTTTTGGCAGAGCTTCTAATGGAATTTCACCACAACTAAAAAAAATTGGGTGGTCGGAGGTTATTACAGATGTTTTTCTCATGGGTGTGCTAATCAGGTGTCAACACACCAGTGCGTTTTAAAGTGAACGCATCGGTACTACAAACCTACTAAGCACCAAGACAGAAAACAAATAAAGGATGCCCTGAGACGTTTAGCAATATCCCGGTGCATGTCATCTAGATGGTCGCCCCGCATGCATCGGGCCGTAATGTATAAAACTGCATCGGGCGCACTGTAGGTGATACAACGCACCGAGCCCTTCTAATTGGTATTGGGATTTTTGTGGTTCCAATAGGTCATATCAACGCACCAGTGTGTAGTATTATAGAAATGCACCTGTGCATAATATCACACAAACACATCGATAGTTCTAATTTGTATTGGAATTTGTGCGGTGCCCATATGTCGTAGAAATGAACCAGTGAGCAGTCTCACATAAATGCACCAGTGCGCAATATCACACAAACACGCTGAGAATTATAATTGGTATTGGTATTTTTGTGGTGCCCATAGGTCGTAGAAATGCACTGGTGCACATTATCATACAAACGCACCGGTGTACAGTAACTAACACACACCGGTATTCATTTTGTAATTTTTAGAAACATAGATCTATGATAGTGCAATTATTGTGATTTTTTAAAATTCATTATTCATAAAAAGTCAACACATATCTTATAACAGTATTCATATCAATTAAATTTTTATTAGTGCATTTGAATGTGATTTTTGGATTAGTTTGTTATATCATATCATAATTATTGTGATTTTTTAAAATTCATTATTCATCAAAAGACGACACATATCTTATAACAGTATTCATATCAATTAAATTTTTATTAGTGCATTTGAATGTGATGTTTGGATTAATTTGTTATATCATATCATCAAATTTCATATCTCTTCATTATAATATTTAATCAGTGGTGTTACATTTCACAACGACAATGGAGAACACAATAGAGTAAATTAAAACAAATTTTATTATATATATATGAATAAGACACTCTTTGTTATACAAAAAGGGACAGTTATTGGTATCCCTTTGCCTTTCAATTGGGACACTATGTCCATTACATTAAACAAAATGTCTAATTTCACAGGCAGATATTTCAAAAAATACAATGCCTTTCTTTGATATCCAAACATATTGATCATCATCCTTCGCTTGAACTGTTGCCACTACTCGAGCTACTTCCATGAGTGGGGTTATTTTGAGGAATGTTTTGTTCACGATGTTGATTGTTTTCTTCTTATTCACCTTCCATCTACAAACAAAAAAATAAACTGTAATGAGTGTATATACATTAGTGAGAATGATGAAAATTGTAATATTAAATAATATACATCAATGTAAATCGAAAAGAAATGACATACCATAACAACAATTGACTCATGAACTATACACATTCTTTCAAAACAAAATTTCATGCCATATTTCAAGATTTCATCTGTTGGCGAGTTCCATACTTTGTTTCCTGCAAGTTTTATACCCCATAACAAATCATATATTTAATATAAAGTTTTTTTTTTCTATTAAATATAGATGGAGCTAAGTAAAACAAGATCAATAGATGCTTACAAATTACACCAATAATTTTTTATATGCCAACATATACTGACAACCCATATTTAACTCAATGTCAATCAATTCTTCTAATGGTTCTTCTTTGTATGCTAGCACCTGTTTGAAGATATCCAATGATGATTGTTGTAAAACAACTTAAAATATACCAAAATGAAATCTAGTTAAGTTGTTATAAGGAAGTAAAAATTACTCACAAACTTAGATATCAACGCTTTTCTACCTTGTCGTCTTGTTTTATGTGCTGAATGGGTTCCATTTTCTTTTATTTTCCACAAGAAAATAATTAAAAATTAATATTTAATGCTAAATTGTTTATTTATTTTACCTAATCGAAAAATTCAATGATTACATATTACATTTGAAGCACGTTGTTGTTGATATGGCTCCTCGTGTGATGCAATTATGTCCATTTCTTTGATCATTTCCTTGTACACCTTTTTGGAAATTCCTACTGGCATATTTTTTATATCAGCTCACTCATCTTTTGAGACTTTCATAATCTTCCTGAAAATGTAACATGACAATAAAATATTTAATTTTTATATTGATATATGAAAATTAAATATAACAAAAGTGATACTTATATATGATTTCTTTCTAGTAATATATACATATCATTCTAGAAAAACATTTAAAGCAATATTACTTTTTCATTCCTTCTTTTTTGTTGTTGTATGTTTTTGTTGTTAAAAGTATGGCATGTGTTATCACCCTAGTAATTCTCAGGTTGTGGGATGGGGATTTTTGTAGTTAAGAACACCAGGGGTAACCAAGAACAGCTTTGGGATTTCAGGATCTAGCCTTCCTGAACTCCTGAGAGGGATCTCTCCTTATGATTTAGCTTTGTTTAGATAACAGATATTAGGCTAGCTATGATTGTGCTGTTGGGTTTGATTTTTTGAAAAGGTTGGTGAGAATAAAGAGATTTCAAGGTAAACCGGAAGGATCTACCATAATATTGGGCAATGGATTCAATTCTCTAGACATGCAGAACTAAGAAATAAGGCTCAAAGATGAAAATGTGCTAAGGGCAAGATAGGTGACCTTCTAAGGCTTTGTATAGGCTTGATTTGATGGAGTGGGTGGAATCTGAGCAAAAGGGCACTTAAGAATCCTTAAGATATGTTGAGAATGCAGCAAGATGATGGAGCTTGGTGAAATGAAGTCACCTTCACCAAGTGGGCCCGCAGGTGAATTCTGGCACAAAGTCTATTTTTAGACATATGGAGCATGGTTCGAGGATTCCAGTTTGAGATTCTTGGAGCATTGGTAATGTTGGTAAAAATAGATGAGACTCTATTTTTTAGGTCAAAGAGGTCGAAGGCTAGTTTTAGACTGCCTCTCCTAAAAATAGGGAAGTCAAATATTATTTACCCTTAATAATATTTGGACTCTAAACAGCAGTTTACTCTCTTGGAGCACTTCAGTTTGAGCTACGGATGTGGCACATGCAACTACCAGAAGGAAATATGCTTTTCTTATGGGGTATTGAGCTCATGCATGGTTGACTTTAGTTAGGACTTCAGTGGCAGAAGTTTGGTGGAGTTAATGAAATAGATAATGGAGTTGTGTTCTGTTTATTTTAGTTGAACTAGTTGAGATTAGTTTAACTAACTAATCAATTAGTTATGAGTGGAGTGAATTAAATATTATTTAATTCATTAATTAGTAACTCATTATTCAACTCAAGAACACATCAGTTCACTACAGTGCATGATCAGTTCAGTGGAGACCAGTGAAAGAGGTAGATGAAAGGGTGGAGTTAGCTATCAGTGGCGACATCAGTTGTGCATGAGTTTTGCACCACACTTGGAGGATTTTTCCATGAAAATTGCGTAGTCAAGCCAAGGAGATTCGAACCTTGGATCTCTATATAGACAGGCCTGGATTGCGCAATAGAGGCAAGGCAATTGGCGGTGGGTTTTGAACCAGTAACCTGTTCAAAACTGAGCTAGTTTGTGTGTAACTTCATGAGATAGTACTGAGTACTTGTGAGGAGTATTGTACTGAGTTTGTTACATGATTTCTCCATTATAATATACACAATATCTATGGGGTTTTCAGCTATAATATTTCCCCATACATACTGTGTTAATGTGTATGATGATTTGATGTGTTATCGCTTGATTTTATTTCCGCATGTATGATGATCTGAGTGGAAGAGATTATGTGTTGCATATGAATTCGAATTGTATGTGATCAAGATAGTCTCAGTGGATAATTAATTATTATTCAGCAAATTTCTACATGGTATCAGAGCTATTGAAGCAGAGATTGATCATCACAGTGATTACAAACTTATTTCGGTAGACAGAGTCTGCATGCGGGGCCAGGTAGCCTCCGGATTCATCTTTCTTCGGAAAGTGAAAGGTCTGATAAATGCCCCTTGCAGTCGATCTCTATGCTAGAAATAATTTGTTCTCATAGATCTAGAGTAGCTGAGCTTTGAGGTGGAATTCGAAATTTTGCAGCAGTTTTGTTTTCTTGGTGCCAGTGTTGAAAATGTCTTTCAACGGTTTGCGACTCGAATATGCTCTTGAAGGCAGTTCGAATTATGTTGCATGGAAGGATCGCATGGAAGCAGTATTAGAAGATAATGGTCTCAAGGAGTTTGTAGATACGGATGTCCAAAAGCCCACCGATCCTGCTGAAGTCGATGCATGGCAAAAGAAGATGGCGAAGTGTCGAAGGATCCTGTTGGAGGGCGTCAAGGATCATATTGTATCCAGCCTGCATGGAAAGGCTACTCCATATTTAATGTGGAAAGCTTTGACGGATCTATTCCAGAGTAAGAGCGACCAAAGGAAGCCGGCGCTCAAAGATAAGCTCAGGAACATCAAGATGGAGAAAGGCGACAGTATCGCCAAATACCTCACGAAGTTCACTCAGTGCAGAGATGAGCTGGGAAGTGTGGGGGTGACTGTCGAAGACGAGGACATGGTCGACCTGGCTCTCCTTGGTCTTCCGAAGGCTTGGCACTCATATCAAGATAGTGTCAATGGTCGGGAGAAGTTGCCGGGATGGGAGTGCCTTTGGGCGGATCTCATGCAGGAGGAGATAAGGAGGACTACTCGAGATGGATCTTCATCAAAGGGAGCTGATGAAGAAAACTGCGCTTTGGTGGCCAAAGCAAAGAAGGGGAAGGGTAATAAAACCTCTCATTCTGGTGCAAAGGGCAAGAAGCAGGATATGGCGAAAGTGAAGTGTTTTCACTGCCATGATCACGGACATTATGCTACCAATTGTCCAAAGAAGAAGAAGAACAAGCAAGCGGGAAGATCTGCAGATGGAGAAGCTTTGGCTTCACAGTTCGAGCTTGAATTTTCACTAATCGCATGCTTGGTTTCAAGTGTGATAGGATCGGTGTGGTTCTTGGAAAACGGTGCGTCATTTCATATGATGGGAGATCGGGATTTGTTCTCAGATCTGGAGGACAAAGATTTGGGTGTGCACATCGAGATGGGCGATGATGGTAGATACAGTGCGACTGGTATCGGTACCATATCCTTTCAGAGGGAGTCCGGTAAACCCTTTGTATTGAAGGATGTCATGCATGTACCTGGATTGAAGAAGAACTTGATATCTGTGGCGATGTTGGAAGATAAGGGGTATGATGTGGTCTTCAGCGAAGGAAAAGCCTTCCTGCGCAGTAAGACTACTGGAGAGACCCGGAAGATAGGGGTTCAAACCAAGAACCTTTATCAGTTGCAAGTAGATGGCTGCGCAGCAATGGCATGCAAGGCGGGAGAAGTGGTGAGCCGGGATGATGAGGGCGAAATGTGGCACAGGAGATTGGGCCACCTTCACCATGGAGCTTTGAAGATACTGCAGCAGATTTCTACTGGGCTTCCTAAGGGCACTCTTGCGCAGTCAAATCAGTGCAAGGGGTGTACCTTAGGGAAGTATGTGAAAGCCACCTTTCACGAGAAGGATAGTCGCGCCACGACGATCCTTGAGAGAGTTCACACAGACGTGTGTGGTCCTTTCTCAGTTGCTTCGACAGCAAAGCACAAGTATTATGTGATCTTTGTGGATGATTTCTCTCGAAAGTGCTGGATCTTCTTCATGCAGAAGAAGAGCGATACATTCGCGAAGTTCTGTGAGTTTAAAGCACTGGTCGAGAAGGAGTCGGGGAAGAAGGTGATTGCTCTAAGGAAGGATAACGGTGGTGAATTCATCTCGGCTGAATTCAAGGAGTTTTGCAGGACAGAAGGAATTCAGAGAGAGCTCATCGCACCCCATAACCCACAGCAGAACGGGGTGGCTGAGCGGAAGAACAGAACGATCGTGGGTGCTGCATGGGCGATGTTGCATGATCAGGGCCTACCCCTTCACTTGTGGGCTGAGGCATGCAATACAACAGTGTATGTGCAGAACCGTTGTCCTCACAAGGTTATTGGCATGAGTACACCGGAGGAGGCTTATTCTGGCAAGAGGCCTGATATTTCCCATTTGCGGATCTTTGGTTCTCCTGTCTACATGCATGTGACGAAGGATGAGAGAAGCAAGCTAGATCCAACTGCTGAGGTTGGAATATTTGTGGGGTACACTGATACACCTCACAACTACCGGGTGTATTTGTTAGACAAGCGCAAGACTGTTGTGCGACGGGATATAAAATTTCAGGAGGAGAAAGCCATGCAGTGTTCGCTTGAGAGGGAGCTACACTTGCATGCAGATGAGGAACTATTAGTTCCTAAGGAGGAGCTTCTGGATGTGGATCAGCCACAAGAGGAGGTTCAGGAGGTGGAAGAAACCACCCATGTAGTGCCAACCATCAGAGGGCGCATGCGCACTACAGAAGCTGAGCGACTGGCTCGGGATGCAGAGAAGGTTGTAGGACCACCTACAGCACAGCGCAGACAGAGACAGTCACCGGATTGGTACACTGGATACATGGCTCTTGTGAGTCAATGTGTTGTGATGGAGCCATCCTCTTTTGAGGAAGCTGTGGAGGAACTCGCATGGGTTGATGCCATGATCGAAGAATATGATTCGATCGTCAGGAACAGTGCATGGGAGATTGTCTCAAGACCGGTGGGGAAATCAGTGGTGGGTTCGCGATGGATCTACAAAGTGAAGCAGGCGGCTGACGGGAGTGTGGAGAAGTACAAGGCGAGATTTGTCGCCCGTGGCTTTTCACAGATCGAGGGGATTGACTATGAGGAGACCTTTGCACTTGTCGCAAGGTACTCTTCCATACGGACGATCCTTGCTCTCTCAGTGCAGATGGGGTGGCACATTCATCAGATGGATGTGAAGACTGCGTTCCTCAAGGGAGTTATTGAGGAGGAGGTGTACATAGAGCAGCCTGAAGGTTTTGAGATCTTCAGCAGTGAGTCGCATGTGTGCCGACTCAAGAGAGCACTGTACGGGCCGAAGCAAGCACCTCGTGCTTGGTACACTCGGATAGACAGCTACTTCACCGGGCTTGGATTCTCCAAGAGTGAGGCGGATCCAAACCTGTACCAGATTGTGGTGGAGGGGAAGCTGTTGATCATCGTATTGTATGTAGATGATCTGATTTTGACTGGCGATGAGCAGTTGATACTTTCATGCAAGGAGGATCTTGCACGAGAGTTTGAGATGAAGGACCTGGGCATCCTTCATTATTTCCTGGGATTGGAGATTTGGCAGCGCAGTGGAGGACTGTTTGTTTCTCAGGGCAAGTATGCTCGGGAGATTCTGGAGAGGTTCAACATGCAAGGCTACAAGCTTGTTGACACTCCTCTTCCTGGTGGTTGGAGGAAGGAGGATGCTACTTCAGCGGAGGTAGTGGATGCCACTGTCTATCGACAGTTGGTGGGGTCGCTTATGTATATGGTCAACACACGACCCGATATATGCTATGCAGTTAACCAGCTTTCGCAAGCTATGGTTAAGCCTACCAAGCTCTTTTGGAAGGCAGGCAAGCATGTATTGCACTACATCAGAGGCACATCGGGATATGGTTCATGGTACAGACAGGAGGATCAGTTGAGGCAGCATGGCTTCACAGATTGGTATCATCATATCAGAGATTGTGTTCAGCGGAGAATCATGATGCTTTCATATGTTCCCACGGAGGATCAGGATGCCGACATCCTGACGAAGGCGCTCACCAGGAGCAAGTTCGAATTCCACAGAGGCAGGATAGGGGTTGCATATAATCCATATCTTGCTAAGAGGGAGTGTTGAAAATGCAGCAAGATGATGGAGCTTAGTGAAATGAAGTCGCCTTCACTAAGTGGGCCCGCAGGCAAATTATGGCGCAAAGTCTATTTTTAGACTATGTCTATTTTTAGACATATGGAGCATGGTTCGGGGATTCCAGTTTGAGATTCTTGGAGCATTGGCCATGTTGGTAAAAATAGATGGGACTCTATTTTTGTGACCTATAGGTCGAAGAGGTCGAAGTCTATTTTTAGACTGCCTCTCCTAAAAATAGGGAAGTCAAATATTATTTACCCTTAATAATATTTGGACTCTAAACAACAGCTTACTCTCTTGGAGCACTTCAGTTCGAGCTACAGAAGTGGCTCATGCATCTGACAGAGGAATTACACTATTCCCAAGGGTTTGATGGCATCATGCATGGTTGACTTCAGTTAGGACTTCAATGGCAGAAGTTTGGTGGAGTTAATGAGACAGATAGTGGAGTTGTGTTCTGTTTATTTTAGTTGAACTAGTTGAGATTAGTTTAACTAGCTAATCAATTAGTTATGAGTGGAATGAATTAAATATTATTTAATTCATTAATTAGTAACTCATTATTCAACTCAAGAACACATCAGTTCACTACAGTGCATGATCAGTTCAGTGGAGACCAGTAAAAGAGGTAGATGAAAGGGTGGAGTTAGCTATCAGTGGAGACATCAGTTGTGCATGAGATTTGCACCACACTTGGAGGATTTTTCCATGAAAATTGCGTATTCAAGCCAAGGAGATTCGAACCTTGGATCTCTATATAGACAGGCTTGGATTGCGCAATAGAGGCAAGGAAATTGGCGGTGAGTTTTGAACTAGTAACCTGTTCAAAACTGAGCTAGTTTGTGTGTAACTTCATGAGATAGTACTGAGTACTTGTGAGGAGTATTGTACTAATTTTGTTACATGATTTATCCATTATAATATACACAATAGCTACGGGGTTTTCAGCTATAAGCTTTCCCCATACATACTGTGTTAATGTGTATGATGATTTGATGTGTTATCGCTTGATTTTATTTCCGCATGTATGATGATTTGAGTGGAAGAGATTATGTGTTGCATATGAATTCGAATTGTATGTGATCAGGATAGTCTCGGTGGATAATTAATTATTATTCAGCAAATTTCTACAAGCTATAGATAAGAATATTGAGGAAGGGTATCTAACTGGGACCTAGAGAAATTAAGAATTCTATGGTCTGGTTATCAAGTAGAAAACATTAAAATTCCAACAAGTTTCGAAACAAGGAGCTTATTATCACTAATCCTATTTAATTTCTCCTTAATTGATAATTACAGAATAAAAACACATAATATGAATGAATGTAAACTTTAAAATAAATACACTGAAAATAGGAAAAAAAAAGATTTATCGTGTCACCACGAGAATCCTTAGCTATGATGTCTCCAATCTCGTTTCTAGTCTGCTGCTTTGCTAATTGACTCACCAACTTCAATATGTCCAGCAAAAATACTATAGTTGCCTTGATAAATTTTATTCACACTGAATACTTCGAATTGTGAAGTATTTATACATAAAATAGTTTACAAAATATCTCAAATTTGAGATAATGTTTTAATAAAAAATAGGAAAGAAAACATGATAAGAGGGACAACTCCAAAACTGTTTGCTAGCTGTTCCCTTTTATAATAAAAAATAAAACTGATTATTCTAATTTGAGCCGATTGTTGATGTGCTGTGAGATTTTCTGGCAATAAATATACTTTCTCGTGGATGGTAGCTTGTGGAGTACTCTTTCTTTTTCATCTTCTGATCTAATACTCTTTGCCTTCTACTTTTGACTTTTTCACTATTGTAATAAAAAATGACCAGCAGTAAAAATTTGATTTAACTGATACACTTTAACCCTGATACACTTTGACATTGATTTTTTCACCACAAGGTAAAAGTAAAATATGAGCTTCCAAGTAATTTTATCAAATTCACAGCAGATCCATGAATTCTTGCCACTGTTTTGTAGTAGGAATCTTCATATTCATCAGCTTCCTATAACTTTCATCAGCTTCAGTATATTTGACAAAATTAAGCTTTACAATGAACATATGCTTAATTTCATTGTCCAAAAAGAATACATTTTCAAAATACTGAAGAAGTACTTTGCCACTTGGCGATCCTTGTGGTAGAAGTTGTTTGGCTTGCTCTTTTGCATGAGTTCTGATTTTTAAATCATAATCTTTTTGAGGCATCAACTTGTCATTCAATGCATGAATATCTGGAAAACCTGCTTATGATAATATTTTGTATTTGGCCCAAAATCTTGAGATGGCCAAATTCATGTCTTTACACCTATCTTCCAAGTTATTCATCATGTTCCTTTTATTTAGGACTTTCTTGATTTGTAGGATGGTCTCTATCCTATCAATGATTTTTAAATCCTCCAACTCTTCCTTGTTTTTACTGTTAAAAAGGCTATGAGTTGAAGTGCTTGAGCTGGCTTATTTTCAATCTCTCTCCTAGTTTTGTCAATTTCTGCATTATCTGCTTGTAGTAACTCTTTTTGCTCATAAATTATTTGAATTGAAGGCCATTGAGAATGAATGCCTTCAATTATCTTTGTCCATAAACGATTTTTAATATATGCCACCTGATCAGTAAGATTTACTTGTGCTTGAAGAATTCTAACCTATTTTTGCAGTCTATTTGCCCTCTCTTCATGCCCTTTAGATGTAATCAAGGCATCTCTTTTAGAAGATTTTAGATTTTTAATAGTGCCTTTCAAATTAAGTATCTCTTTCTCTTTAATTGACATGTCTTCCATGGCTCTAATTATGGTAGCTTTGTCCTGAATTGTATTGATCTATGAAGTTGAGGGAGAAGAAGTAGATATTTCATGAGAAGTTATTGGCACTGTAGTGGCCATAACTCCCTGTGGAGCCAAGTGTTCTGCTAATGTGGATGGAACAATAGTAATTACAGTAGGGATTACTGTAGGAATGTGAACCTGTTGAGTTTTCTTTAGGTCTTCATTTTCTCTTATGGAAGCTTCCAATTGACTTTCCATTTCTTTTATTTGAGCAGTCATCTCATGAACAAGTTTTTTGAGTTCATCATTTTCAGTTTTCTGTTGAAGAATTTCTTTTGCTTGAGGATTTTCATTTTGGGGCAACATTAGCTACTTTCTGAGGGCAACTATATCCTCATTTTTCTGTTTAATCAAAGTCTTTGCAATCTCCATGTTAGCAGGATCAGCTCTTGCTTCAATCACCAAATCTTCTAGTGCTTTGATCCTCAAATTTTTGGCATACAGTGAGGCCTTGTTAAATTTCATTTGATTCTAGAGGTTGAGCACTGTTTTCTCAAGCCTAATAGATTTCATAGTCTTACTGACAATTTTTGAATATAGCATTTCAGTATTGCTCCTATGAAATTCTATCCGATCCAATTCATGAATAGCATTTGCATCAACTTCAAAATCTGTTTTGGAATAATCTGCTACTGATTTTGGATCAGTCACTGCAGGCTTCAAGAATGACATTACTAATTTATTAGCAGAATAATCAAAGGCTGAAAGAAGTCTGTCCTTGTTTCCAGGATTTTCCTTAAGGAATCTAGAATATGCTTGATTCTTGATTTCTTCATTCTTCTCTTTGATCTGTCTGAACCTGATTTGAATTTTTGACTCTGTGTTGTCGGGTTCCTTACAAGAAGAAGGCATATCAACAATTTTTTTGATTATCTACCATGAATGTATCCTTTTGTTGTGTTCCAATTGTGACATTTTGAAGCTCTTTAAGTGTTTCAGTCACTATTCTTGTAGCTTCATCATCAGTTTCATTATCTTCAATATTAACAGCTTTATTCCTTTCTTCATCTGTCAATTTACTTTTCTTGCTGTAATGGATTCTGAATCTTTTGTCCTGAATAGTTTCAACTGTGAAACTATCTTCTTCTCTGCTTCTTTTAAGTGCATTTTCGGTTTCTTTGCTTACTGTAGTGACCTGTGTTTGTTCAACCTATTTACCCTTTCCATTTTTTATCTGCATTTCCAGTGAATCATTATCAACTAGAGTGTTGGACTCCCATTCAAGTTTGTTAGCATACTTTTCAATATGGGGCTTGGAGTCATGCAAGAAGACAGGTAACTTGCATTTCACTCTTAGTGTGCTTAAAACATCTTGTGGATCATAATTCCACATGAAACTATATGGAAACTTTTACTCTTTCAACTTCACATTGATTTCATTGGCTGCTTCTCTATTATTACAATAAATGGCCCAATTTGATTCTTCAGTTTAAACTGGGTATTTTTCCTGGAAGCTATGAAGTTAATTTTATCTGCATTCAATAGTTGCCTCAAATATTCCAATGCAAACATCCTTATTGTAACAAATATGGGTAGTTTATATGGGGCCAAGAGTGCACCATATACTCTAATTTCTATGTAAATTTTATATAAATACTAGTCCCCTGTTCTACAACTCTCAGACAACTGTAGAATTATCTTTATCTCTTCATTGATCCCAGGGGTCTGCCCTTTGTTCATCAGATTCATAGCAGGCACTAAAAACAGGTGATTGAAATCTGCAAAGCTATATTCTCTATTCCATTTTCTTAGAATTGATGACCAAAACACCAATGAATGAAATTTTCCCTCTGGATCCACTTTCTGAAATTTAATGGAGAACTTATCTGCTTGATAATACAAAAAGAGGTGAAGCAGATATGATGTGTATCTAAAGACTCCTTCTGATAATCTTGACAACTGATAATGCATGTTTTCTGCAATGAATTTAGAAAAATTGTACACTATAGAAGGAGATTGACCAGGACTCAGGGTTGACAAAAAACCTAATATAGCCACATCTATGAATTCATCACTGGTGTATCCTAATATGAATGATAGCATTGAGACTATTTGCCTGGTTTCATCTGGGAAGTCAAAGGTATCAAAAGGAGGATTAAGCTTGGGGATATCAACTTGCTTAGGAAAAAAAGTTTGAAAGACTTTGAATTTAGAAGAAAATTCAAGCTCTAGATAATTTTGAGTCAACTTATCTATGGACAATGAAGCAACAGTGGAGTCAAGATTCAGTTGCAGCATGGAATTTATTGAATCTTCATTGACGTAAAACACGACCTCTCTATCTTTGTTTACAATGCATCTTTGATCTAGGAGATAAAATGATTGACATACTCTGACAAAATCAGGGGATGGATGAGTTTGAGGAACAATATACTTTGGAAAATTTGACTCCCAGACTGGAATATCTTTGTCACCTTTTTCTACAGACTTGCCAAAGCACCAATTGTAAACATAAAGTAGGTTAGATTTTACAATAGGGTCCAGGATTCTATAATCTAGGTCAACTAAGGGACTATTCTCTGGGGAAGTGACTGGAGGCTGAACTGGCTTGACCACCTCTGTGGAATCAACAGTGAGTGCAGGAGTTGGTTTGTCAATCTTGGAAGACTCGGGCTGAGGGAATTTTGTAGAGGATTTCTTTTGAGGCTTAGGGCCTCCATTTTTAGGGGTCACTTGTTTCTTTGTCATTTTTAAATTGAACAAAGCAAGCTTAGATGGCTTGCTAAGTTATTTTATTATAAACAAGGGATTTTTGGTGGATTTTACTAGTAAAAATGGTTTGTGAGTAGGGTTTTGGACAAAAAAAGGGCTTTAATGCTCAGAATGAATGTTACGATCAATTTCAGTAGTGAAAAAGACCAGGGTTTGGGAAACAACTGCAAGAAATGGCAATTAAGGATTATGGGGAAATTTTGACAATGTTTCCCTTGTAAAATGGATGTTTTTCTGCAGTTATATATATATAATTCAGGCTTTCACTGGTAATAGAAGGAATTTTTGAAATTCAGTGGGTAAGTTTTTGAAGAAAAGCACCTGGAAACCAGTAAAATTGAGGTTGAAGACGTTTCGCAGTGGTACTTAGTCTTCAATTTTGCGAAATTGGTTTCTCAGAGGGCAATGTGGCACTTCGCAGTTGAATTTTAGGTCAATGGGCTCGAAAAATGGCATTGGTAGGTTAAAAAATCTCTGCACAGGTTCTCAGGGTTTAAATGGCGCGATTTCGAGGAAAAAAGGTTCAGCAATGGTTTCACAAGTTTAAAGAGTAAACAGTGAAAATTTGAACGAAAAATTATAATTTTAATGTATTAAACTGATGTTGAAAATCACAGTTAAATAACATAGAATAACGGTTAAGTGGGTATGGTTTATGGAATACCACCAGTGGTATTCACGAAGGTAATTGGTGGTAAGCGGAAATGAGCTTTTCGAACGCGATGCAATGATATTGCGACACATCGACGCGGGGTGGTTTGGAAAAACCACCCATTTCGTGTGACTTTCCCGAAACTTTGATCATTTATCTTTTGAACGTGAAAATGAATAATCACCATCGGATCTGGCCTTAGAGAGCGAACAGTCGTGATTTAAAGGGAAGGTGCGGGGAATAATGACTTATCGGATTCAACGTGGGCCATAGATCTTAGAAATAAAAGAGGAGATTGGATGGTCGAAATTATACACGATGGGGAGGGATAAATGCATTGAATCTCGCACAAATCTTTCACCGTAGGATTAGGTGGATTCTGGGGATCGAACGACCGAAAATGAATTTGACGGGAAAAGCTTAGGTTAAGTCACATATATAGAAATGACTATTTTTAATCAAAAAGTATGTGATCGGGAAGTTTTATCAGGCTTTAACCGAGGTTAGGGACTGGGATAATGAATAATATATTGCAGGGAAAAGGTAAGGTTAAAGTTCTAACCTTAGGTTAAGGGAGTAGGGGGGGAAATATACAAGGGAAAAGGTTCACTTTTATCGAAGTTTGGTTTGAATAAAACTTCCGGTAATTTTGCTTAAAACACATATAACACATGTTTTAAGTTTTTTCTCATATATTTTATTATATGATTAATTAAATCGGGAAGAATTAATTACCATAGGTGCGGGATTACATATAAGGATAAACTTAGCCAAAGGGATTATAAAGGGGGGTTTTATTTAAACATGTGGGAATAAATACTTTGGTTTAAGTTTTAATAAGTGGGTTTTTGGGATTTATTTATAATAAAGGAGTTATATAATAGGAAAATGTTAGTTGTATAGGGAATTAATATATAAGTTAAAGTTAGTATGAAAATAGGACATGGAATACTCAAAACACATATTCATAACAATTAAAGTGAAATATAAGATAATTTTCATTGATCTTATCACTTAGCTCATGATATAATGTTATTTTGAGGGTTTATTGTGTTTAAATGATGTAGGAAGTTAGCTAAATAGGAATTACAAGTGTCTTTAAGTAAAAGTGAGATTTTACTTAGGATTTTTCAAGGGGATGAGTGCATGAATGGGAAATGATGTGATTAAGGGATTAATATAGACATTTCACATTTTTTTAACTCATCAGTCATAGAGCCTTGGGTCCGGTCCCAACAAAAGTCAAGGAAATGCCTTGAGCCTTTCTGATTGATAGTTTAGAATGTTTTATGACTATGGGTTGGGAAAGTTAGTTATTTTGAAGCCCATGATGAATGATATTTACATTGAGACTTTTCACCTTCTTCTACCTACCCATCTTACCATGTTAACATTTTTTCTTCTTTTGTAGTAAGGTGCATTTAAGCTAGCAACCTTCACAACATTTTTTTTTTTTGAAAGCAAGTAAACTATCTAACTCTACACTTATTTCATCCATGAATCCAAATTAAACTATTGGATTCACTTTATTTCTCTACCTAACTACTGAATTGTTAGGATTAAGCTATCTAACAACTCATTATTCTCCATCTAAAACAAAGGAAATTGAAACAATGATAAGTTAAGATTGAACTATTTAACTCATCATGGACTAATGGCATTTATTGACACTCTGCCATAGTCAAAAAGTAAAAAGTAGTGGCATTTATGCTTGCTCACTTTCATGTTTTATTCATTTTTTCTTTTGTGGTATCTTATTTTTTCTAAGTCCTTTGATTATTCTTTTAGGACTTTTTGCCCTCTTTTTGATTTTTTGATTTTTTATTTATTTTAAATATGTCAATACAACTTGTAGAAGGCAAAGTATGTACAAATTTACAAAATTACCAATATTCAAGTAAAAAATTATGACCCCTATATTAAAGGTTGCTAACATCGACTTCACTTGGGGATGGCTTTTCCTGGTGAAATGCCAAGAACATTGAGATCAGTAGCCTTATCCATTGACCTTGGTGAATCTGTAAATGTATTTTGTGTTCTGCAACAATCATATTTATGATATGTTACACTGCAAAGCTTAGGGCCTTCTCTTCGGGCTTCAACTTTGTAGATAATATTTCCAATCCAATCTTACACTCTGGCTATGAATATTTACAATTATAAAGAAAATGTGTATAACTGTTAAGTGACTTGCAGGGCTAGTAATGTTTCAAAATTCTTCCATTTACTGGTCCTTCTTGAAGTTATGTACCATCCAAATTTCTGATAAAAAATGAATTGTTTCCTCTGTAACCATATATGACATATGGTCCCTGCCATAGAAAGTCAAACTTCCCATGTTTACCTTTATCCTCTCTTCTTGCATCTCATCTTAAAACTTGATCTCCTATGAAAAAGTCATCTTCCTTAACTCTTTTGTAAAAAATCTTTTTGATCTTGTCTTGTAAAACTTGTGACTTTTGATAAAATTCATCTCTGGTTTGTTGAAGGTGTATGGTATCATTGATTCTTCTTTGAATGTCATTAGTTTCTACCTGTGATTCTTGGATGATCTTCATGACTGGGACACCCAAGTAAGAAGGAAAAAATGCATTTGTACCATAAACAATTTGATATGGTGAAGTTCCTATGGAATTTTTTGTAGTAAGCTTGTCAGCCCAAAGGGCATATATCAGCTTCTTGTTCCATGTATTTTTATTATCTTGGAGTAGTTTTTTGATGATGTTGACTAAAGTTTTATTTGAGGATTCGGCTAGACCATTACCTTGGGGGTAGTATGTTGTGGAATGACCTAAGGTAATATGGTATTTATGGCAGAAAGAAAACATATTTTTAGATTTGAAAGCAGTATCATTGTCTGTGATAATTTTGTGTGGGCATCCAAATCTAGACAAAATATTACTTTCAATGAATGAGATAATAACCGAGTCTGTAGCTTGCCTAGTGGGAATTGCTTCAATCCACTTAGTAAAGTAATCAGTAGCAGTTAGAATCCATTTTTGTTGACCTAAGGATGGAGGATGAATTTCACCTATGAAGTCTAAACCCCATAACTGAAATGGTTTTTCTGTGGATATTGGTTTCAGAGGTAATGGAAAAATTTTCTTTTTACCTTCAAAAATCTGACACTTATGACAAGAGGTAACAAACTTTTTAACATATGAAAATAAGGATGGCCAATAAAAACCAGCTCTGACTATTTTATGAGCTGTGGTCTTCCAGTATAGATGTCCACCACAGTCATCTGCATGAATTTCTTCAAGGATTTTGTCAGCTTCAGATTTCAATAAACAATTAAGTAAAATTCCAATACTTTCTCTCCAATACAACACATTATTTATGATACAGAATTTCATTTCTTTTTGCTTGATAAATCTTGCCTTGGTTTTGGTAAGTCCAGGAGGAGCTTGTAAGTTTGTAAGTACAAATATTATGTCAGAGTACCAGGGTGAGTCTTGATAGACTTCATTGATTGATGGAGTCGCCATATCCTTCTGTTCATCTACTTGTGAAATGAAATTAATGTCTAAGGCATTGCAATTAGATTCAGCCATCAGTCTGGCTAAACCCTGTCCTTTGATGAGTATAGTTGGTTTAATTTCTAGATCATATTCAAGGATTGTGGCTATCCACTTTCCTCTTCAGTTGTCTGGTCCATCTTGAGTCAAAATGTCTTTAACTACTGCATTGGGGACATATGCAATTATATGTGAATGAATTATATAAACTCTGAAATATTTTATAGCTTTAACCAGAGCCAAAGCCTATTTTTCTATTATGTTTTATTTCAGTGGTGCATCTCTGAGGGATTTACTAAAAAATGCAATGGGCTGTTCAAAGCATTGATCATTTTTCTACAGAAGAACTGCACCTATGGTGTGTTCAGATGCAAAGGAAAAGATTATAAAATCTTTTGTGTAATCTGGACTGATAAGGACTGGTACTTTAGTTAAGGCCTGTTTGATAGATTCAAAATATTATTTGGCCTTTACTGTCCATTTAATTGAGGAGTCCTTTTTAAGCATGTTATTAGGATCTTTTATAATCTCAGCCAGATTTGATATGAATCTTCTTAGAAAATTGATCTTTCCCAAGAATGATTGGATTTCTTTAATGTTCCTAGGGGGTTGAATGTTTAGGATGGCTTCGATTCTTGCAGGGTCAATTCTAATGCCTTATTTTAAAATGATATGACCTAGAAATTTGCCTTCTTCTAGCCCAAAAATAGACTTTTTCTAATTAAGAGATATACTATATTTTCTACATTTAATGAAAACTTGTCTCAGATGATCCAAGTGATCATTATTTTTTTTAGAAAACACAGTAATATCATCCAAATAAATGACTAAAAACTCATGGATTTCCTTGGCAAAGGCAATATCCACGGCCCTTTGAAACGTAGCCCCTGCATTTTTTAACCCAAAAGGCATTTTCACATACATGAAAGTGCCCCATGGAGTAGTAAAAGCAGTTTTGGTTTGGTCATCTTTGTGAACTAGGATCTGATTGTAACCAGAGAAACCATCTAATAAAGAGATTCTGGAAGAACTTGCTACCCTCTGTAAAATATGGTCCATTTTTGGCAAGGGGTAGTTATCCTTCAAGGACGCTTTATTAAGATTCCTAAAGTCTATGCATAATCTGATTTCTCCTGACTTTTTTCTGGTTGGCACTATATTAGATATCCAGTTAGAAAATCTGACTGGTGCAATTATCTTAGCATCAAACATTCTTTTGATTTCTTTTTCAACTAATGGAAACAAAACCGGATTAATCCTTCTGAGCTTCTGTTGAAAAGGTTTTTGATTTTCTTTTAAAGGAATTTTATGTTGAATAATGTCTGTGTTATAAGTTTTTAAGTCCTCATAGCTCCATGCAAAGACATCTTGAAATTCTTTTAAAAGTTCAATGTATTTATCCTTTTCATCTGATGGTAAGGATTTGGATAGTTTGGTTATTCTTGGTTTATCATCTGTCCCTAGGTTATACTCTTCTATGCCAGATTTAACTAGCTCCATTTTTGGTCTTATGGGCACATCATTAGAGTCAAATAAATCTTCTAGAGGAGTTAAACCTCTGGGTAAAATGTTATTCTTTAAATCAATCAAATCTATTTCATCTTCAATCAATTCCTCTATTTCTATTTTTTCCATTTCATCAATGTCACTTTGAGTACAAATAGTAGGTTTTTCAAACTTATGTACATCTAAATTATCTAAATCATCTATTTGATAGAAATTTAAATCTATATTACAAGGCGAATCTATGTTATAGTTGTTATCGATTTGAAAATTTTGAAATTCTTGCTCGTTATTCAAAAAATGATAAATTTTCTCATCCTCTGAAAAAATTTGCCAATATGTTACATTATCAGGAACAATAGGCCTATATTTAATCTCAGCAGTGTATTTTTGCAATGGTGAAAAAGGAATTTTACAACTGCTAGCAAAAGTAGCTAAGCAATGGGCCTGTATGTTCTGATTTCGAGGGATGACAACAAAATTACCTTCTAACAATTCTTCAAGCAGTTCCAATACTGTTTCTCTGTATCTTGCAAGTCTAGGGTTATGAACTGAATATTCAGCGTTGATTTGTTTTATAACTAGTTCAGAATCACCTAAAACCATTATTCTTTTTCCTCCCTTTTTTCTTATAATTTGCAGGCCTAAGATTAAAGCTTCGTATTCAGCCATATTATTGGTGCATTTGAAGTTTAATCTAAAATCATGCCCTTCAGAATGACCTATTTCAACATTTGTGATCCAAACACCAGCTCCAGCTCAAAATTTATTAACAGATCCATCAAAATCTAGATGCCACAAAGCTTCATGACCAATATAATCATCCATGAATTTAAGTATTTTATCAGTGAGTTTAGTTGGATTTTCATTTTGATTAGAGTTACTAAGAATAAAAGAATCAAGATCAGTGGGGGTGGAGTAAATTGGATAATTTTTAGGTCTGTCTGCACTACTGATCATGTAATTTATCAAAGTTTCTCTATAAAGCTTCTTAGGCTGCCCAAATAAAGAGATAGTAGCATAACTCATATCCAGTTGTAGAGATCCCTGCAACTTTTCTCCCCATGAGTGAGAAAGAAGCATCCCATAATTTGGTGGGATGTCAGCAACGTCCATGATCATACTCTTACTAGGATACTAGACTAGGTTAACACACAGATCTTTAATCAAACCAATACATTGAACTTTGGATGAATCAAAAGAGAACAGGTCCTTATAAGGTCTGGTTATGTCTAGATTAAGAGTTCCGATTATAGCTTTAGGCATTAAATTATGGGAAGCTCCAGTATCTAGCATAGTATTATGTAATATTTGGTCATGTATAGTAAGACTTAAATAAAATGGGGGTGCAGACCCATCTGAATTCTTTCCATCAACATTGGGACCAAAAATTAGTTCAGGCCTGTCTTCATTCATGTTAATTGTATCTTCATTCTCATTCACATTCAATATATCAGAAATCATTGATCTATATAAATCATTTTTAGCTAGTTAGGTTAAGGGAACAACTATTTTCAATTTGGATATTTCAGAATGCATATTAAATGTTGGCTGAGAACTAATGGTTTGAATCACTTCTTCCTTGGGAATTATTGTTTGTGAGGACTTTTCTTGAGTTTCTACTGTTTTTCCTTTACTTTGAGATCTTCTGTTGCTTCTGTCTGAGTTTTTTGGTTTCTGCTATCCTTAGTCATTTTTTCAAGAATGATTTGAGGATTAACAGGAGTTTTATCATATTTAGGATTCTCAACAGAAGGTTTAGGATCTATTATTTTAAATTCAGTAGGATTATTTCTTGGCTCAATGACTGTTGTTGAATTTGTGGCTTTGGGAGAATTATCTTTAGAAACATCTTTGGAAGATTTTTCCACCTCATCAGTAATATCTACAATTTTTCAGCCTTGCTGCCTTTTAGGACTGGTTGGATTTGAACTCTGTTTTCCATTGCTGGGAAGAATTTTCAAGAATTTTGATTTGGAAGTATCAGACTTCTTTTTGTTTTGTTCTTGTTGTTTTGGAGCATTACTCTTTATAGCAGGATCAATGTTTTTCTTGCTCCTTAGGTTATTGTTACACAGTAATTTGTCACCGTCCCTACCATTCCCCATCTCGCACAATGGAGGACCCATTTTGTGACCTGTGAACATTGTCGTGCCTTGAAATCATCATCAATGCATTCCTCTAAGCATGAGCTTCAATTGCCCTGAAGAAATATCCTTGCAAAAAATCATGAAAACATCTCCTTTTGCATTGGCGCGGGCAGACAGTTCATCACTCGCGCCAATGAGGAAAATCCTACAAAGAGGCCACGCCAACTGGCACTCTGTCCCAGAGCAGCAGTCGCCCCAGCCAATTTAAGGAGTGTTTTTTAAATAAAGATGGCGGAAGTTGTGTTTCAACCAACTCAGAAACCATTGCCTATATTGAGTTGGGAGGTTTAGCTGCGGGAGTTCCATGGAAGGGAAGTGGTTTTCCACCTCCCATGGAACCTTCCTTGTTGATAGGACCAATCCCACCATAATAGGGATCCCAACTCCCTCTTTCCCCATCTATAAAAGCCTGCTCAAATCCATTGCAAGCTAGTCTTGAAGTGCCTAAGCTTTGAATCTCCAAATTCCCAAGAGCCTTTGTGCTATAAGAGCCTTCTTTCTTCCCTTAAGGCCGACTCAAGTAAGGAGACTATCGTCGAGAGACTCTGGAGAGGTTTTCCCTTTCCCTGGCAAGATTTGCAAGACGTGAACGACTGGAGACCCATCCGAAGGAGACTGCGACGTCAGAACATTGGTCGTACTCTCTTTCAATTGTTATTTAATGAATTATTACGGTTATGGTTCCACTCTGTTTTCACTTATGTTAATAACGAGTTATATCCTTTCTGATTGATATATAGTTGCGTATTCTGGATTTTATGTTTGTATTTGTGTTGTTTCTTGCATGTGCAGGTGTCCATCCGTGGATATTGTGGGAGGATCGTGATCTGCTGAGGCTGAGGAACGGGAATGCTCTCTTCTACGGATCATAGCATTGGATTCCAGGTAGGCCTCCATCTTTGGTCTTTTATTCGTAACTAGGAACTTGCACTGTAACATTTGATGATTGTTGCTAGACCCCTGCTGGGCTAGTAGGGATTGCCTCTGTCCGCAGAGGGGATTTACCTCCTCAACAATTTGGCGACTCCACTGGGGATCGTCTAGATTTCACTGTCTCATTTAGATTGTCTCGTTTTGATTGTTTTATGATTTTCCTTGCTTGGTTAGCCTTCTGGGTTGGGTTCTTTTGCTGTTTTTTGCTTCTTGGTTTGCTTAGTTTACATTGATCTGCTTCTGGAGTAGTTCTTTCTTCTTTTTGGCTGAGAAACTCGACTGGCGCGCTTTTTAGCCCGACAGTCGTGCCAATTGGCGCATGTTGCTTTTGTATAGCCCGTGCCAATTTCTTTCTGGCGCCAGTTGCAGCCTTACAGTCGCGCCATTCCTGTAGGGTATTTGAGTTTGCTCAGTTTTGAGCTCTCTAGGTCTGGTCAGTGCTTTTCTTCTTGATTTTTCGACTACCTGAGTGTGTTGGAGTCCTATTTGACTGGGAATTTGCCTTCGTCCTTTGGTTTTTTGCTTTTATCTATCGATTTCACGTCTTAAGCCCTAGGGCATCTAGTGGATTTGTGTATCGAGCCCTCGTTGGGAGTTTTGGTGTTTCATTTGTCCAGTCAACTCTCTGATTGCTCCTCCGCATCCTCTTAGTAGTTGTTCACTGTTTTGTTGCGATTTTTGGGTGATTGCTCGTTTCTTCATTCGAATTTCGTTTGGTCTTGCTTTGGGCCTAGATCACACGGTCCATTGGAGCCTTTGAGTATTTTTCTTGGTTTTGAGAATTTGGTCGATTTGAGATCTGATTGCTTGTGTCATTGAGTGAAATTTGTTTGTTTTGCTCTCTCAATATCATTTCTCAAGTTGTTTCGTTTATTTTCAGTTTTTTAGGTGTATCTAGCTATCAAACATTGAAAATTAAAAAAAAAAATTCTTTTTTGCTTTTGGTTAATTAGAGCAAATTGAAATTTTTCGATTTTACCAGTAATTAGTGATTGGAATGAAAAAATTTCGATTTCATTAGTTGCATTAGAGATCTCATTGTTTGTCTTCCGATCATTTTGTTTGTGTAAAGACTCTCAACTCTTGTTTGAAATCTAACGAAACATATTTAGAGGTCTAGGCTAGAGACGTGTTCCGGCGTCTTTAAACCTAGAAGCTGTCGTTCGCCTTTTGGCTTTAAACAGCGCTAGTACGGACTTGTGCTCCCCGTACCGTCGCGTATATAAAGGGAGAACCCTCTAGGTTTTCAACCCTTTATCCACAGGAAACCGAGTCTGCCGCCCTATACCCGTGATACACCGAACACAGCATTCGGGGAGATTGCCTGCATGTACGGAAAGTCCTTGGTTGATTTCTTCTTCATTATTAAAACTAAGGTGTATATTGCAGTTCATGGTTATTTGGTACACCCTTTGTGCCTAGTATTCCTGAGCAGTCATTTGGTCTTTTCTGACTCCCTAAATTTGAAAAGACCATCAAGCGCTTGTCCTTTCATGCTTGTGTCAAATCTGAAAGAGATAGAGTCACCTTTTATCGTTTCTCGACTCTTAAAACATGAAACGGTGAAGTTTCTTATTTTCAATGTGGTAAAAATTAATCACCCACGATTATACGCCCTGTTAGATATTGCTTGTTGATCGTTTGATCGTGTGTCTTGACTCTTTTTCAGCCCGTGTGTGTGTTTGCTTCTTTTTCTCTGGTCGTTTGCCACAGTGGCGGAACCTTCGGTTTCATCTACTGGTAGTCCTTACACGGACGATTCTTTAGAGGCTTCCCAATCCTCTACTGAACCACAACAGCCTATTGTTTCTGAGTTTCCTGACGGGGGACCGGTTCTTGCTAAACAACCCTTTGGAGGACCAGTTGAGTTCAATTGGCCCTTTTCGGGCCCTGTGTCTGAATTGAGATTAGGAGTTGATTTCCTTTCTCTTACATCGGGTTCGCCTTTTGTTGCTGCTGTATTTCCTCCTAGTTCTTGCCATCTCTTGCGAGATTTAACAGCAGGATCAACCATGAGTGATTCTGGTGAGGAAATCCCAATGTCTGGTGAAGACTATCAGCTCTTCCCACGAAGATTGTTTCAGGGAGACAACTCTGAGCTGGCTGACATGTCAACAACCAGTCCTTCTTTACCACAGGGATACAGATCTCTGGGTCAGATCATTTCCACTGCAGCCTCTATGGGAGTGGCATCTCCTGCTTCGAGGCTAGCTGCTACTACACTCGGGGTGTCTCCTCAGACGCCTGTTACTTCTGTTCCCGTCCGACCTACTGTCTGTGTGGCCGCCTCTTCTCCTGTTGTCACGACATCCGCTGCGAGGGCTGTGCCAACTCCTGAAGATGTTTATCTAGCGACTGCTATACCGGAGAATATCTCTCCGGAGGAGTATCGGTTGTCTTTGCAACAGCCGAACGCCGAGGTTGGACAGTCCTCCCAAGATCCTAACCGCTCTTACTTTTCGCACTATGCATAGGATGGTACTCCCGTGTATGCTTTCCCAGGTCAGTATGATGAGCACGGGGAGATTTTACGTCTACTCGCTCCTGAGGCTTATCTCTATGCTCAAGGTTTACCTTATAACCAGGCTTATAACCCGCAAGGACATCCTTTCCAAGGCCAACCTGCGGGCCAACCTGGATATCTTTATGATCCACAGGGGCAACCCATTCAAGGCTATCTTGTCGGCCAACAAGGGCCATCATACGGTCCGCAAGAACAGTATTATAGCCCTTCTGGTCAACCTGTTCAGCCTCAGCCGGGGTATCAACCGGGACCGGTCTATGGTCTTGGGGGGCAAATCCAGCCTTCTTACCGATGCAACCGCATTATCCTGTTGTTTCTAACTTTGCATATCAGCCGGGACCATCCTATGGTTCCGCTTCAGGTCAAACTAGTTTCCAGCAACCACCTGGTCCTGTTCCACCACCAGGCCAACCGACCCATCCGGTACAACCCGGTGTCCCCCCTCCAGGCCAACCGACCCATCCGGTACAACCTGGGGCTCACTTATAGCCAAGTCAACCTGCGCAACCGGCGCCGCCTGTCTATTCGGGTCAACCTGGTCATTCAGGTCAGCCCTCTCACCTGGGTCAACCTGTTCACTCAGGTCAGCCCTCTCAGTCGGGTCAACCTGTTCACTCGGGGCAGCCCGCTCATTCCATCAACCCTGCTCAGCAGCCGACTCATTCCATGCCGCAGCCAAATCAACAGCTGCGCCCTACTTATCAGGCTCTGCAGGGTTCCACTTTTCAGCAGCCTACTCATCCTCAGGGTGGTTATTATCCTCATGGTCCATCTCAACCCAATTATAACCACCCCAGAGGCTCTCAGTATTATCCTCCTCCGCTCGGTTTTACCTATACTCAGCAGCCAAATCCAAACACTTCTTACACCAGGCCGACATATAATCAGGGTCCGTACCCTGGGTATCAGGCCCCACACTCTGGTTACCAGCATCCAAATCAGTCTGGTTATATGACCTGCACCCCCTACGATCATAATCCTGCGGGACAGAACCCATGGGGGCAAGGATATTCACAACCATTGTGGAGTACAGGTAATGGTCCTCATCCTGGGTCTGGCATACCGGTCAATCCGCCATTGCCGTTCCTGGCCACCTTGGAGTTGCTGGATGTTTCAAAGTTGACCAATGATCCGATTTTACATAATCCATATTGGCCTCCGGTTCCCACCAAGATACCAGGTGATTTCCCCAAGTTTGAGGGAAAAGCTGGAGAGGACCCCCAGGCGCATGTGATGACGTATCATCTTTGGTGTTCGTCTAACTCTTGGGTTGACGATTCGATTCGCCTGTGCCTCTTCCAGCATACTTTAACTGGAGCTGCTGCTAAGTGGTACATAGATTTATCCCACGGCATTTTCCAAGATTTCAATTTTTTAGCCATGGCTTTCCTCACTCACTTCCAATTACCGGTTCGTTATGAAGCTGGGACGCACCTCCTGACTTCTCTGAAGCAGGAAAAAGCCACTCACATCTCTGATCACATTCATGAGTGGCGGTGCCATCGTAGACTGATCAAGTTTCACATACCTGATCAGATACTGACTCACTGGTTCACCGCCTCCTTTGTGAATAAAATCGCTCAGGATATTGTGATGGGAGTGTGTGTGATGGAGGAACAGGCCATTGCGCATGCCCAATATCTGGATCTTGTATATTCTCAGTCCAGCATGCTTTAATATATCTTGCCTGATGCCCCGCGGTCCGGAACCTCTAAGGCTCCGCTTACCCCTGCGGTGGATGGTTTCATTGGTTCTGTCTCTCAGAATTCGAAGAAATCTTCGAATGGGAAGCAGAAGTCTAATTCTTCCAAAAATGCTCCTGCTAATCCCGCCCCCTCCGATTCTGGTAAAGCCGCGGAAGTGAATGCCGTTCAGGCCAATCCTACGAAGAAAACTTCCAAGGGGAAAAAGAAGGGCAAAGGCAAATCTAAATCTGATGCCCCGAAGCCAGAATCTAAATCTCGTACTGAGGATGGGTCTCAGCGTAAACCGAAGTACCCTTGCCTCATTTGTGAAGGGGACCATTATACTAAGGATTGTCCACGACGATCTGAGGTTAGTCAACTTCTTAAGGGCCCTAAAGGGACTCCGGCTATTTTAAAAGAGCCATTTCCATCTCAGAAGACCCAGATGGTCGAACAGCCGTCACCATCTGCACCGTTTGGGTCTCAGGTTTTCATGATGAAGAGTGTTGCACCTATCTCTGTCGCTACGCGGTCGAAGGATTACAACGAATCGCGGTAGGCACCCGGGAAGGCAGTTGCGGATGGGCCGCCTCCCCCACCTGTCTCCGGTCCATTGGAAATCGAGAAGCCTACTCTTGAACCCGTTGTGAAACCACCTTCTAAAGGTGTCCTTTGAAGATCTTCTTATAATCCAAATTCTCATGCCGCTCAACATTATAGCATTGTTGAGGATTTGGCACAGGCACCGTCTGCCATGTCTGCGCTAGAAGTTCTTCAAAGTTGTCCTTTGCAACGGAAGGCTTTACTGTCTGCGATCGGGGGCATCAATCCCACCGACTCGAGTCTTCTCACCTTCGATTTAGAGAATTTCACTCCCCGGCTTCCACATCAAATCCCTCTTATTATTCAAGTCGGGATTAACGGTCTGAACATTCGTAGGGCCATCGTGGATGAAGGTGCATCTACCTGTGTTATGTCCTCCGCTTGCTGGAAGGCCATCGGCTCTCCAGCCCTTACGTCATCCCCCAATGCCCTTGAGGCATTTGATGGTCGGGAATCTAAACCCCTGGGTGTTCTCGAGAGTCTAGCGATCACATTACAGGGAAAAATTGTCAACGTAGAAGTGGAAGTGGTTGACGCTAAACTCAACTACAATATACTTCTTGGCCGTAGCTGGACCCATGCCATGCTCTAGGTGCCGTCCACCGTCTTTCGATTCATCAAGTTCCCTCACGAGGGCAAGATTGTCACGGTGGATCAGTTGTCATTTTTCACCTCTACCTCTGAGAACAACGTGCCATACGTGGATCAAATTCTGAATCCCCCGGATAGTGTGGGACTTGGTCTCTTCAAAGACCCGGTCCTCATGGGTATTTTTCCCGCACCGCCACCACACACCGCTCAAGTCAACATGATGTCCAGGTCCGATGACCCCTGGCTTATTCCTACGCCTGAGCAGGTGTTTGAGTTTGGAGAATCAATGCCCTTGACACCAGTAGAGATCAGCTACTGTGAAATTGTTGCCGCATCTGATCCTCCACCTCCTCAGCATGCTCCATTGAGCATGGCTCTCGACGTCTACTCTCAATCCCCCTGGCTTGGTCAGGCTGATTCACCCGATCCTCTCAAAGAGACTTTTCCTTCAGATGAGGCTATCATTGAAAATATGTCTCTTGAGGAGCTGCCTTGGGGCGATGGACATCATTGCTCCTCTTTTATGCCTAACTTGGGGGTAATGACTGACTGTCTGGAGCGTTATGCTACTCAGGTTCCTACCCCTCCTCTTCAAACGCCCATTTTGACGCACGAGGTTTTTTCGGAGGGTAACCTGAGTAACATTACTCAGACTATCCCGATCAACATCTCCGTTAAACCGGGGATCGTTGAGAATATTCACGTGGGTGTGACTTGTTCTCCCGATGAGATTCAAGTCTATACTGAGCTTTTCAAAGAATTCAGAGATGTTTTCGCGTGGTCCTACGAGGAAATGCCGGGGATTGATCCCAGTATCGTAGTGCACGAGATTCCAACCTATCCAGGTGCGAAACCCGTGTGCCAACGCTTACACCCCATGCATCCTCAGAAAGCTGCCACCATCAAGGCAGAAGTTGAAAAAATTTTGAACGCGGGTTTTATTTATCCCATCCCCCTCACAGAATGGGTGTCTAACATTGTCCCTGTCGATAAAAAACAGGGTACGATTAGAGTCTGTGTTGATTATCGCGACATCAATCGTGCCTATCCAAAGGATAATTATCCCACTCTGTTTATAGACCAGATCATCGACGAATGTGCCGAGAGTGAGATATATTCCTTAATGGACGGTTTCTCAGGATATAATCAAATCAATATTGCACCTGAGGATCAACACAAGACCACATTCATCTGTCCGTGGGGTACTTTCACGTATAAAAAACTCCCGTTCGGCTTGAAGAACGCTGGAGCCACTTTTCAGCGTGCGATGTCCTATGCTTTTCATGACATTCGCCATATCGTTCAGCCTTATCTGGACGACTTTCCAGCCCATTCGGGTAAGCGAGAGGACCATCCTGAGCATCTCCGCCATATCTTTCTTCATTGCAGGCGCTACAACATCAGGCTCAATCCTCATAAATGCGTCTTCTGCGTTGATTCTGGCCGTATTTTAGGATTCATAGTCTCGAAAGACGGAATTCGCCTTGACCCTTTAAAGGTCGAGGCCATCATAAATCTTCCATCACCCTCCTCCCTGTATCAGTTACAGAGTCTGCAAGGGAAAGCGAACTTTCTTCGGCGCTTTATCCTGAATTATGCCGAGTTGGCCAAAGGATTCACTCGTTTATTAAAGCAGAACGTTCCCTTTCATTGGGACGAAATTGCTCAGGAATCCTTTGAGAAGCTGAAGACGTTGCTTGTCAATGCTCCGTTGCTTCGTCCTCTGGATTACCACAGTGACTTCACTTTATATCTAGCCACCGCATTTAGCACCATAGCCATGGTCTTGGTGCAGGATGACGATGACGGTGAAGAACATGTTGTTATTACCTGTCACGGAACCTTCTCGATCCAGAAACGCATTATGCTCATGTCGAGAAGTTGGCATAAGCAGCAGTACACACTGTACAACGCTTTCGCCATTACATCCTTTTGCGTACGATAACAGTGGTTTCAGACTGCAACCCTATGACGTATATTCTTTCTAGACAATTACTGGGGGGCAAGTACTGCAAATGGATTGTGATCCTACAGGTGTTTGACTTAGAATTCACTACTGCTAAGTCAACTAAATCACTGGTCTTCGCGGATTTGATATGTTCTCTCCCTACAGACTCTGCTCCCTCACACTCTGAAGACCATATACCGGACGAAACGCTTTTCCTCATCAGTACTCGTGACCCTTGGTACGGTGACATCATAGTGTATCTTCAGACCTCGGCGTTTAGGTCTGAGTTGGATAAAGCTGTCCGCCGTTGGATTCGGCACCAGTCCCAACCCTACCGTATAGTAGGAGATACCTTATACCGCATTAGAGTAGATTCGGTGCTTCGGCGATGCCTAACCTTGGAAGAGGCTGAAAAGGTCCTAAATGACTGCCACACTGGCGCCTGTGGTGGACATATGTCTGGGTATGCTACTTCCTAGAAGATTCTGCGAGCAGGTTATTTCTGGCCTTCCATATTCAAAGACTGTATCACTGCAGTCCGTAAATGTCATGCGTGCTAGATATTTCAGCGCAAGATGCGCACGCCGCCTTTACCATTGCATCCCGTTATTACCGTCGGCGCTTTTGCGAAATGGGGCATGGATTTTGTGACGTGTAACCCTCACTCGGCTGGAGGGCATGCGTATATAATTGTCGCCGTCGACTACTTCACCAAGTGGGCCGAGGCGATGCCTACACTAGCTGCTGACGGGAAAACGACTACTCAATTTATATTCAACCACGTTATTGCACGGTTCGGGGTTCCTCAAGCCATCGTCACTGATCACGGTACTCATTTCCAAGATTATATGATGGCAGAGCCGACTTCAAAGTTGGGCTTGCGTCACGACAGGTCAACACCATATTACCCTCAGGCGAATGGTCAGGTTGAAGCAGTGAACAAGGTTTTGGTCACTATGCTTCAGCGAACAGTTGGTATTCAAAAATCCAATTGGAATCTCCAACTGTTCTTAGCTCTCTGGGCATACCGAACATCTGCAAAGAGTGCAACTGGGTTCACACCATTTCAATTGGTGTATGGTCTGGAAGCAACTCTTCCGGTTGAATGCGCGATTCCTTCATTGAAATTAGCTGTGGAACTTCTACCTAACACTTCTGCTGAGGAAGAACGTCTTCTATATCTGGAACGGTTAGATGAAACTCGTCGTCTGGCTGCTTTGGTTATCGAAGCAAAAAAGAAGAGGGTCAAAACTCATTTTGATCAATCGGTTTCTCCTCGTTCCTTTATCGAAGGAGACCTCGTCCTCCTGTATGATCAAGCACATGACAAGCTTGGAGCCGGTAAGTTCCAACCTATGTGGCATGGGCCCTATATAGTAAAATGCGTTTTGAAAAACGGAGCCTACGAGCTTATAGATTATGAAGGAGTTCCGCTGGCGCAGCCCAGAAATGGGTTGTACCTCAAAAAGTACTATGCCTGAAGTGATTTCTTGGTGTGGTGTGTGTACATAGGTGTGTGATTTTCATTTGTGTGCATGTATAGTGCGGTGTGCCTTGTAAACATCTTTCTGCTGATCGAGTCTTCCTGGTTGTGCAGATGTCTATTCATCCATTTGTTGGTTTCACGGATGGTGCCTCCTGCAGTACCAGGAATCTGTCTTCAACAGCCTGGGTAATATATGATCCTGCTAGTGAGCTGGTCAACCTGCAAGGAGTGTGTCTAGGACGTGCTACGAACAATATCGCTGAATATAGTGCTGTGTTAGAATTATTAACCGAGGCAGTAAACCTTGGTATCCGTGAATTGCTCGTGTATCTAGATTCGCAACTTGTAGTGTTATAGCTGAACGGACACTATTCGGTAAGAAACCCGTCCATTTTACGTTTGTATCTGCGTATTTGATTATTGGAAAGGAATTTTGACTACATTACATATCATCATATACCCAGGCATTTGAATACATTAACAGATGCAGTAGCAAATTTGGTATTAGACAGACATTTGCGCAATTTGTAAATCATCATCACATGTAAAGAAAGATCCATCCAGAAATAGAGATGCATATATATATATATAGATATCGAAATGTTTACATAGAGTGTGTCACATAAAGTCAAAATATACATAATCTTCTTAAGTACATCCGGAGACGATACGTCTCTCAAAAAATAGGTGTGGTATAATCCCTAAGAGCTAATCCGCATGGTGCTCATGATAACATGTAACTGCACGCACTAAGCGTCTCAGGATTCGGTGGATCTGACTTGGAACTCCCACCATATGAAGTTGGTACGCCATCGGTACGTCCGCTAGCCGAGCATAGTCCGGGATCCCTCGGGCAATGTCCTTGAGATTCTGGATCAAATCCTCTCCTCTAGTGCCCTCTCCCTGAGGATCAGGGGCAAGCTGAGTCCTTCGTGAGATTGGAGACATCCCAGCTGGTCTCTCAGGTCCCACATCTGCATCCATATATAAAATGTGTTAGGACGAATGTGTATTAAAAAAAAATATAAAACATAAAAATAAAAAACATGAGGTCTTACCCAACTCCTCGTCCCAGTCATCTCCTTCTGGCAGTGGGAGATCTGGGTCTCCGGTGAAGTCAGTTCCTGCATATGGCCAGTCCTCCACAACAATCAACTGGCACCGTAACCACCTAAAGAACTCCGGCCTCCAGGACATCTGTTGGCCGCCTCCAGCTCTGGGCATTATTGCTGCCCAGCGAGCCATTCTTGGCTCGCGTGGTATCGGATCTGCTACTATGGCCCCTTGGCCCTGGAAGATTGGTAAGCATTCCAGAATGAACGATACCAGGATGGAACCATAGCCAAACTGTTTCAGTTTAGCTTGTTTGCATTTTGTGAGCTGCCTTTTCATATTTATTGTTACTGTTGTTGCCCAGTCGAACAGTAAGGGACTCATGCATTCTGAGGCTAGCAGGAGTTGGGCCTTTGTGGCCTCGTGCGGTGCCTGCGACCCTACAGCCCGCGTGATGGTATGTAGGACAACTCTCAATGCCAGATCGGGGATAGTGTGGATATCCACCTTTTTGCTCCCTGATCCCATTTGTGCTCCTTAGCACACTCGTGCCATCACTTCTTCCATCTTCTCGCCAGATGGTCTACTTCCAGTCAAGATGGGGATCGGACCTCTGCGAGACAATCTGGTGATAAAATACACATCAGAAACCTCCAGCTCCAATACCTGATCTTGCAACTTGAGCACTTGTTCATGTTCATCCCAAATACTGATCAAATACTGGAGGAGCTCGGGCTGAGCTTGTAGACAGGGTGTAAGGAAGAACTTCTTCAGCCTGCAGTTTCTGAGGGCATTCATGCAAGCCTCACTTTCTATGGCCTATTCATCCTCTTCTCCATGCTCTCGTTATTTCCATTCAATCACCATTTTGCTTGATTTCCTACATCCACATGGTCATAAACCCTTGATTAGATCTCTGGTAGGCTTCAAATTTCATTCAAATTGATTAAAATCTCGAATTTTTAGGCAGAATTTTAGGTTTGGCCGCTGGCGCGAGCCCTTTGTATAAAAGAGCCCATTGGCGCGGGTCCGTGCCCGATACCCGCGCCAATGAGCGTGGCCCTAAAATTTCAAAGAGTGGCCATAGAGGGCTGATACATAAGGAAAAGCTATTGAAAAATGGATTGAAATGAAGAGCAGGGAAGTGCCTCTTACCTGTAGCAGACGAGAATCTGAATAGTCAATCAGATCTATCGCAATCACCGTCAGAAGTTTTCACTCCAAATGGATCACTGCTGCTTTTTACCCAGGTGAATAGTAAATGTAATTTTGTTTTTACCGTTTTGGCATATTTATAACTTTTTTGACATGAAATGAGTTTTAAAAAAGTTATTTTTATCAAATATTTTAATATGTTATGTCGAAAATGGGTTTTAAGCTTGCTAGGTATGTGCAGCAGCAGGTTTTTGCGACTTTAACAATGGAAACGAGTTGTATTTTATACTTTTTCGGACTCGGTGAATACACGAAAAAGTCACTTCAGAGTCATATTTCAGCTCTTTTCTGACTCTCTAAACATGAAAAGATTGTCGAGGCCCTTGTCATTTCGATCTCGTTAAAATGGACACGAATCGACATCTACCCAGTATACGTTTACCCCTTTTTCAGGCTGGGATGGATTGATTACGAAAAAGGAATACCCTAGCCTATCGCGACTAGGAGGTTTTCTCGGATATTGTTTTCTACCTTTTCGGATTTGAGGAACTATCTATGAAAAGGGACATGTGGAGTTTACTTTTCTGCTGTCTTTTCAAACTCTCTAAACATGAAAAGACGCCGAGTTCTCCCTTTGTCAGACTCGTTAAACCCTGATGACATCGGATCCAGTCGAAATGACGTTCTCCGAGTTCCTCCTTCCTAGGACTCGTTAAATGCACTAGGATGGATTCGCCCGAAGGGCAGACTTATATTACAAGCATATGCTATCCCCTTCAAGCTTGTTATCAAAAATAATTGGGGTACTCGCCAGAAATGGTGGGGGAAAAATGGAACCATCGTCGTTTTCGTCGGCAGTATGTCGCTCTTGAACATGGCACTTGTCTGCATTCGTGTCGGGTTGGGGACATCTCATCTCGTTTCTTCACTTTGCCTCCATGGGTTTGGATAATCCCTTTTGACCTCTCATCTGCTCATTGCCTCGTCACCATGACCTCTGATCCGTTGATGTCAAATACTGCCAAGTCCACTGTCGTGCCGTTTATATGTTCAAGAGAAGTTGGCCTCTGCGGATATCAACCTTCCTCTGATTCTCATACGATCCTGATTCACAAAAAAAACATCATGTTCCTCTGTCTCGTGTCGATGATGTGGGAAGCATTATGGCCCACCTTCGATCAAGGTCACTTCCTGTCGACTTCAGCTCATTATCCAGGAAGTTGATCTAGAGACTCCTTTGTGGTACCTTGGAGCCTGCATGCCTCAATGGCAGGTTCGTCGCATTCGACGTGGGCTTTTCATCATTGGCCTCCGATCGAGTGATTCTGAGGGTGTTCGACACCAACTCATTTATTCACATGCCGTAGATTGTACCTGTAGTACCTTGAGGGCCATTGTCATTATTGGTGGTTCCTCTCACGTCTGTTAACGGCTCTCATCATTGGCTGGTAATCAGACGATGTTCTTGCATGTTCGACTTCAGCTCACATATTCGCGTGCTTGAACTTGTACTTTGTTTGGATCGAGATGGAGCGCAAGACCCTAGATTGTGTCTATTGTAATCCAGGCTGCGATTGTGGATTATTATCATTATATACATGACTCACTGATTGGATGGCCGCGACCGTACCTGAGTCTATTTATTTGCTCCTCGCTGGATGGTTGTGCCCATACCGCATATACATCATGTACTTGAGATATTAGTTGTATTCTTCTACGCAGGTTTTTCGATGGCGGGCCTTTAGTTGAACATGTTCTCGTAAAGCATTTCACCCCTCTCTCTCTCGGGCCTCATACTTTAGGGGGCATCTGTTACACAGTAATTTGTCACCGTCCCTACCATTCCCCGTCCCGCACAATGGAGGACCCATTTTGTGACCTGTGAACATTGTCATGCCTTGAAATCATCATCAATGCATTCCTCTAAGCATGAGCTTCAATTGCCCTGAAGACATCTCCTTGCAAAAAATCATGAAAACATCCCCTTTTGCATTGGCGCGGGTAGACAGTTCATCACTCGCGCCAATGAGGAAAATCCTACAAAGAGGCCGCGCCAACTAGTGCTCTGTCCCAGAGCAGCAGTCGCGCCAACCAATTTAAGGAGTGTTTTTTAAATAAATATGGCGGAAGTTGTGTTTCAACCAACTTAGAAACCATTGCCTATCTTGAGTTGGGAGGTTTAGCTGCGGGAGTTCCATGGAAGGGAAGTGGTTTGCCACCTCCCATGGAACCTTCCTTGTTGATAGGGCCAATCCCACCATAATAGGGATCCCAACTCCCTCTTTCCCCATCTATAAAAGCCTTCTCAATTCCATTGCAAGCTAGTCTTGAAGTGCCTAAGCTTTGAATCTCCAAATTCCCAAGAGCCTTTGTGCTGTAAGAGCCTTCTTTCTTCCCTTAAGGCCGACTCAAGTAAGGAGACTATCGTCGAGAGACTCTGGAGAGGTTTGCCCTTTCCCTGGCGAGCTTTACGAGACGTGAACTACTGGAGACCCATCCGAAGGAGACCGCGACGTCAGAACATTGGTCGTACTCTCTTTCGATTGTTATTTAATGAATGATTACGGTTATGGTTCCAATCTGTTTTCACTTATGTTAATAACGAGTTATATCCTTTCTGACTGATATATAGTTGCGTATTCTGGATTTTATGCTTGTGTTCATGTTGTTTCTTGCATGTGCAGGTGTCGATCCGTGGAGATCGTGGGAGGATCGTGATCTGCCGAGGCTGAGGAACGAGAACGCTCTCTTCTACGGATCATAGCATTGGATTCCAGGTAGGCCTCCATCTTTGGTATTTTATTCGTAACTAGGAACTTGTGTTGTAACATTTGATGATTGTTGCTAGACCCCTGATGGGCTAGTAGGGATCGCCTCTGTCCGCAGAGGGGATTTACCTCCTCAACAGTTATATTGAATATGAATTTCGTTTATTGAAAAATCATAACCTTGTTTATAATCATAGGATTCTCCAGATTCTACTTTGAGCTGTTGAAGTTCAAAGAGTTCCTGGTCCTCCTGGGTGAGGAAAATGGTATTGTTCTCATCGATCCCCATAAAAATGTTTATGTCTTCCTCCTCATCAACACTATTTTGTGAAATTTCTGCAAAGTTTTCTTGAAAATAGGTTCTTATATTTTGATCAAGGGAAGGCTCCTTACCTTTCCTGGGGTTGGTGTATTTTCTATAGTTGGGATTTCGGATCTGGGATTGATTGTCCCATTGTGGTTTCTTTTCAATTTGATCTAGTCTGTCAACTAATTTTTCTAGTGCTTTAGTAATAAAATCAAATTTACTATCCAAGTGAGATGCTTCCTCTTTAACAATAACCCTTCTTTCATTTCTCATTCTGGCCTTCTTCACAAGTATGTTGATTTCTACACCTACAACATTTTGTTGCATTTCCTCTAATGTATTTTCATCTCTTTCCCTAAGTTGGTAAGCCATGTCTATGTCAAAACAGTTAGGGAATTTTAGTAGCACAGAATATGGGGTAGGTTTAAGGTCTGCGGGAATGGCATTGTATATGCTGTTATATCTTGTGCAGAAGTCTTGGACAGTTTCATTTGGGGCTCTTTTGAGATCATCAAATTCAGATAGTATTTGCATAGGATTCTTATTTTTCTCCCATTTATTAAGGAAAGCTCTATGGAATGCAACTATGTCTGCTATGCTACCAGGTGCTAAATTTTTAAACCAAGTTTTCACCTCTCCAATTAAGCTCTGAGAAAATAGTCTCATTTGGACATTAGACTCATCTATCTCATAGACTTCCTAGAAATCATTCATTCTAGTAATGTGTTGCTATGCAGTAATATGTGAGAGATTATCAAACAGGGAAATATATTTTTGATAGTTCTGGGGCATGTCATGGAGATTCTGAGGTAAGACCAAGGGAGCATATCGTGCTACCATGGCTTGAATTTTAGCTTGGCTGGGAGGTACAGTTGTGGTAGAAGGTATAGTATTGGTTACTGCAATGGATGTACTTGAAGAGCTTGGTAATGGGGATGAAACAGAAGTAGTATGGCTAATGGTAGTTGTAATGGGTTGGGTAAATGATGGGTATACTACTTTGGGCTGCAAAGGCAGCTTAGGGATGAATGGATTGGTTGATGAACTAGAAGTGGATTGTGGATATGATGAGTATATGATTCGCTTGGGCAGAGGAAACTCAGGGCTTATGGGCTGTTGAGGTAAACTGACAACAGAATCAGTAAATGATGTGGCAGCATACAGAGTTGAATCGGATGCTGGAAAGACTATTGTGTATAGTTTAGAGACTGGGGGTTTAAATTTAGACAAAAAATTAGCTAACTTAACAACTTCTTCAATGTCTTTGATTTTTGTGACACTTACCCTTTTAACTGGAATTTTACTTTCAGTTTGATCTAATTTACTAGGAACATAAATAATTTTATGTTTTTCACTTACATAAGAAGCAAAAAATGGATCTAAAACAATTTCTTTTAAATCTGATTCAGATTTTGTTCTAAATAAATATTTCTAAAACTTTAAGTCAAAATCAATGTCTGATAAGCTAACCAATTCTTTGGGTAAAGAATCGGCCCTTCTTAGAGGTATTTCAGTTTCAGAAATATCATTTTGTTTTTTCTTCTTTTTTCCTATCTGGTTAGGATTATCTACTATATCTAGAGGATTAGGATCAGTGTTGGATCTAGTGTAGTAGACTTTCTTGGGAGCCAGAATGTTTATTGGGTAAAATACCCACAACCTTTAAACTCAATCTTAAAGTAGAAAAGATATAATTAAAGATCTTCCTTCAAGACTAAACTTAAAACTGGAGAGTGGTTAGTTACCCAGTGGAATCGCCAGTATGTTATCACCCTAGTAATTCTCAGGTTGTGGGATGGGGATTTTTGTAGTTAAGAACACCAGGGGTAACCAAGAACCACTTTGGGATTTCAGGATCTAGCCTTCCTGAACTCCTGAGAGGGATCTCTCCTTATGATTTAGCTTTGTTTAGGTAACAGATATTAGGCTAGCTATGATTGTGCTGTTGGGTTTTATTTTTTGAAAAGGTTGGTTGGAATAAAGAGATTTCAAGGTAAAATGGAAGGATCTACCAGAATATTGGGAAATGGAGTCAATTATCTAGGCAAGAAGAACTAAGAAATAAGGCTCATAGATGAAAATGTGCTAAGGGCAAGATAGGTGACCTTCTAAGTCTTTGTATAGGCTTGATTTGATGGAGTGGGTGGAATCTGAGCAAAAGGGCACTTAAGAATCCTTAAGCTACAGATAAGAAGATTGAAGAAGGGGATCTAACTGGGACCTAGAGCAATTAAGAATTCTATGGTCTGGTTATCAAGTAGAAAACATTAAAATGCCAACAAGTTTCGAAACATGGAGCTTATTATCACTAATCCTGTTTAATTTCTCCTTAATTGATCATTACAGAATAGAAACACATAATATGAATGAATGTAAAATTTAAAATAAATACACTAAAAATAGGAAAAAAAATAAATTTATCTTGTCACCACAAGAATCCTTAGCTGTGACGTCTCCAATCTCGTTTCCAGTCTGCTGCTTTGCTAATTGAATCACCAAATTCAATATGTCCAGCAAAAATACTATAGTTGTCTTGATAAATTTTATTCACATTGAATGCTTTGAATTGTGAAGTATTTATACATTAAATAGTTTACAAAATATCTCAGAATTTGAGATAATGTTTTAATAAAAAATAGGAAAGAAAACATGATAAGAGGGACAGTTGCAAATCTTTTTGCTAGTTGTTCCCTTTTACAATAAAAAATAAAACCAATTATTTTAATTTGAGCTGATTGTTGATGTGTTGTGAGCTTTGCTGGCAATAGATATAATTTCTCGTGGATGATAGCTTGTGGAGTACTCTTTCTTTTTCATCTTCTGATCTGATACTCTTTGCCTTCTTCTTTTGACTATTTCACTGCTGTAATAAGAAATGAACAGCAGTAAAAATTTGATTTAACTGATACACTTTAACCCTGATACACTTTGACATTGATTTTTTCACCACAAGGTAAAAGTAAAATATGAGCTTCCAAGTAATTTTTATCAAATTCACAGCAGATCTGTGAATTCTTGCCACTGTTCTGTAGTAGGAATCTTCATATTCTTAAGCTTCCTATAACTTTCATCAGTGTCAGTATATTTGGCAAAATTAGGCTTTACAGTGAACATATGCTTAATTTCGTTGTCCAATAAGAATAAATTTTCAAAATACTGAAGAAGTACTTTGCCACTTGGTGATCCTTGTGGCAGAGGTTGTTTGGCTTGCTCTTTTGCATGAGTTATGATTTTTAAATCATAATCTTTCTGAGGCATCAACTTGTCACTCAATGCATGAATATCTGGCAAACATGCTTCTGATAATGTTTTGTATTTGGCCCAAAATATTGAGATGGCGAAATTCATGTCTTTACACCTATCTTCCAAGTTATTCATCATGTTCCTTTTATTTAGGAATTTCTTGATTTGTAGGATGGTCTCTGTCCTATCAGTGATTTTTAACTCCTCCAACTCTTCCCTGTTTTTGCTGTTAAAAAAGGCTATGAGTTGAAGTGCTTGAGCTAGATTATTTTCAATCTCTCTCTTAGTTTTGTCAATTTCTGCATTAGTTGCCTGTAGTAACTCTTTTTTCTCATAAATTATTTGAATTGAAGGCCATTGAGAATGAATGCCTTCAATGATCTTTTTCCATAAATGATTTTTAATATATGCCACCTGATCAGTAATATTTAATTGTGCTTGAAGAATTCTAACCTGTTCTTGCAGTCTATCTGCCCTCTTTTCATGCCCTTTAGATGTAATCAAGGCATCTTTTTTGGAAGATCTAGATTTTTAATAGTGCCTTTCAAATTAAGTATCTCTTTCTTTTTAATTGACATGTCTTCCATGGCTCTAATTACGGCTACTTTGTCCTGTATTGTATTGATCTGTGAAGTTGAGGAAGAAGAAGCAGATATTTCATGAGAAGTTATTGGAATTGCAGTGGCCATAACTCCCTGTGGAGCCAAGTGTTCTGCTAATGTAGATGGAACAACAGTACTTACAGTAGGGATTAATGTAGAAATGTGAACTTGTTGAGTTTTCTTTAGGTCTTCATTTTCTCTTATGGAAGCTTCCAATTGACTTTCTATTTCTTTTATTTGAGCAGTCATCTCCTGAACAAGTTGTTTGAGTTCATCATTTTCAGTTTTCTGTTGAAGAATTTCCTTTGCTTGAGGATTTTCATTTTGGGGCAACTTTAGCTGCTTTCAGAGGGCAACTATATCCTCATTTTTCTGTTTAATCAAAGTCTTTGCAATCTCCATGTTAGCAGGATCAGCTCTTGCTTCAATCACCAAATCTTCTAGTGCTTTGATCCTCAAATTGTTGGCATACAGTGAAGCCTTGTCCAATTTCATTTGATTCTGGAGGTTGAGAACTGTTTTCTCAAGCCTAATAGATTTCATAGTCTTACTGACAATTTTTGAATATAGCATTTCAGTATTGCTCCTATGAAATTCTATCTTATCCAATTCATGAATAGCATCTACATCAACTTCAAAATCTATTTTGGAATAATCTACTACTGATTTGGATCAGTCACTACAGGCTTCAAGAATGACATTACTAATTTATTAGAAGAATAATCAAAGGCTGAAAGAAGTCTGTCTTTATTTCCAGGATTTTCCTTAAGGAATATAGAATATGCTTGATTCTTGATTTCTTCATTCTTATCTTTGATCTATCTGAACCTGATTTGAATTTTTGACTCTGTGTTGTCAGGTTCCTTAGAAGAAGAAGGCATATCAACATTTTTTTGATTATCTACCATGACTGTATCCTTTTGTTGTGTTCCAATTGTGACATTTTGAAGCTCTTTAAGTGTTTCAGTCACTATTCTTGTAGCTTCATCATCAGTGTCATTAAATTCAATATTAACAGCTTTATTCCTTTCTTCATTTGTCAATTTACTTTTCTTGCTGTAAGGGATTCTGAATCTTTTGTCCTGAATAGTTTCAGCTATGAAACTATCTTCTTCTCTGCTTCTTTTAAGTGAATTTTTCAGTTTCTTTTCTCACTATAGTGACCTGTGTTTGTTCAACCTGTTTACCCTTTCCATTTTTTCTCTGCATTTCCAGTGAATCATCATCAACTAGAGTGTTGGACTCCCATTCAATTTTGTTAGCATACTTTTCAATATGGGGCTTTGATTCATGCAATAAGACAGGTAACTTGCATTTCACTCTTAGTGTGCTTAAAACACCTTGTGGATCATAATTACACATGAAACTATATGGAAACTTGTACTCTTTCAACTTCACATTGATTTCATTGGCTGCTTCTCTATTATTTACAATAAATGGCCCAATTTGATTCTTTAGTTTAAACTGGGTCTTTTTCCTGGAAGCTATGAAATTAATTTCATCTGCATTCAATAGTTGCCTTAAATATTCCAATGCAAATATCCTTGTTGTAACAAATCTGGGTAGTTTATATGGGGCCAAGAGTGCACCATATACTCTGATTTCTATGTAAATTTTATATAAATACCAGTCCCCTATTCTACAGCTCTGAGATAGCTGTAGAATTCTCTTTGTCTCTTCATTGATCCTCAGGGTCTGCTCTTTGTTCAACAGATTCATAGCAGGCACTAAAAATAGGTGATTGAAATCTGTAAAGTTATATTCTCTATTCCATTTTCTTAGAATTGATGACCAAAACACCAATGAATGAAATTTTCCCTCTGGATCCACTTTTTGAAATCTAATGGGGAACTTATCTGCTTGATAATACAAAAAGAGGTAAAGCATATATGATGTGTATCTGAAGACTCCTTCTTCTGATAATCTTGACAACTGATAATGCATGTTTTCTGCAATGAATTTATCAAAATTGTACACTATGGAAGGAGATTGACCAGGACTCAGGGTTGAAAAAAAACCTAATATATCCACATCTATGAATTCATCATTGGTGTATCCTAATATGAATGATAGCATTGAGACTATTTTCCTGGTTTCATCCGGGAAGTCAAAGGTATCAAAAGGAGGATTAAGCTTGGGGATATCAACTTGCTTAGGACAAAAAATTTGAAAGACTTTGAATTTAGAAGCAAATTCAAGCTCTAGATAATTTTGAGTCAACCTCTCTATGGACAATGAAGCAGCAGTGGAGTCAGGATTCAGTTACAACATGGAATTTATTGAATCTTCATTGATGTAAAAAAGGACCTCTCTATCTTTGTTTACAATGCATCTCTGACAAAATCAGGGGATGGATGAGTTTGAGGAACAATATACTTTGGCAAATTTGACTCCCAGACTGGAATATATTTGTCACCTTTTTCTACAGACTTGCCAAAGCACCAATTGTAAACATCAAGCAAGTTAAATTCTACATTAGGGCCGAGGATTCTATAATCAAGGTCAACTAAGGGACTATTCTCTGGGGAAGTGACTGGAGGCTGAACTGGCCTGACCACCTCTATGGAATCAGCAGTGAGTGCAAGAGTTGGTTTTTCAATCTTGGAAGACTCAGGCTAAGGGAATTTTGCAGAGGATTTCTTTTGAGGCTTAGGGCCTCCATTTTTAGGGGTCACTTTTTTCTTTGTCATTTTTAAATTGAATAAAGCAATCTTAGACTGTTTTCTAAGTTCTTTTATTAGAAACAAGGGCTTTTTGGTGGATTTTACTGGTAAAAAGGGTTTCTGAGCAGGGTTTTGGACAAAACAAGGGCTTTAATGCTTAGAATGAATGTTACGATCAATTTCAGCAGTGAAAAAGACCAAGGTTTGGGAAAAAAATGAAAGAAATGGCAATTAAGGATTCTGGGTAAATTTTGACAGAGTTTCCCCTGCAAAATGGATGTTTTTCTACAGTTATATATATATAATTCAGGCTTTCACTGGTAATAGCAGGAATTTTTGAAATTCAGTGGGTAAGTTTTTGAAGAAAAGTACCTGGAAACCAATAAAATTGAGGTTGAAGACGTTTCGCAGTGGTACTCAGTCTTCAATTCTACGAAATTGGTTTCTCAGAGGGCAATGTGGCACTTCACGATTGAATTTCAGGTCAATGGGCTCGAAAAATGGCACTGGTAGGTTAAAAAAGCTCTGCATAGGTTCTCAGGGTTTAAATGGAGTGCTTTTGAGGAAAAAAGGTTCAGCAATGGTTTCACAAGTTTAAAGAGTAAACAGTGAAAATTTGAACGAAAACTTATAATTTTAATGTATTAAACCAATGGTGAAAACCACAGTTAAATAACATTAAATCATGGTTAAGTGGGTATGGTTTATGGAATACCGCTAGTGGTATTCGTGCAGGTAATTGGTGGTAAGCAGAAATGAGCTTTTCGAACGCGACACAATGAGATCGCGACACGTCGACGCGGGGTGGTTTGGAAAAACCACCCATTTCATGTGACTTTCCCGAAACTTTGATCGTTTATCTTTTGAACGCGAAAATGAATAATCACCATCAGATCTCACCTTAGGGAATGAACGGTCGTGATTTAAAGGGAAGGTGCGGGGAATAATGACTTATCGGATTCAACGTGGGCCATAGATCTTAGAAATAAAAGAGGAGATCGAACAGTCGAAATTATACACGATGGGGAGGGATAAATACATTGAAATCTCGCGAAAATATTTCACTGTAGGATTAGATGGATTCTGGGGATCAAATAGCCGAAAATGAATCCAACGTGAAAAGCTTAGGTTAAGTCATATATACAGAAATGACTATTTTTAATCAAAAAGTATGTGATCAGGAAGGTTTATCAGGCTTTAACCGAGGTTAGGGATTTGGATAATGAATAATATATTGCAGGGAAAAGGTAAGGTTAAATTTCTATCCTTAGGTTAAGGGAGTAGGGGGGAAAATATACAAGGGAAAAGGTTCACTTTTATCGATGTTTGGTTTGAATAAAACTTCTGGTAATTTTGTTTAAAACACATATAACACATGTTTTAATTTTTTTTCTTATATATTTTATTATATGATTAATTAAATCGGGAAGACTTAATTACCATAGGGGCGGGATTACATATAAGGATAAACTTAGCCAAAGGGATTATAAAGGGGGGTTTTATTTAAACATGTGGGAATAAATACTTTGGCTTAAGTTTTAATAAGTGGGTTTTTGGGATTTATTTATAATAAAGGAGTTATATAATAGGAAAAGGTTTGTTGTATAGGGAGTTAATATATAAGTTAAAGTTAGTACGGAAATAGGACATGGAATACTCAAAACACATATTCATAACAAGTAAAGTGAAATACAAGATAATTTTCATTGATTTTATCACTTTGCTCATAATATAATGTTATTTTGAGGGTTTATTGTGTTTAAATGATGTAGGAAGTTAGCTAAATAGGAATTACAAGTGTCTTTAAGTAAAAGTGAGATTTTACTTAGGATTTTTCAAGGGGATGAGTGCATGAATGGGAAATGATGTGATTAAGGGATTAATATAGACATTTCACATTTTTTAATTGATCAGTCATAGAGCCTTGGGTTCGGTCCCAACAAAAGTCAAGGAAATGCCTTGAGCCTTTCTGACTGATAGTTTAGAATGTTTCATGATTATGGGAAGGGAAAGTTAGTTATTTTGAAGCCCATGATGAATGATATTTACATTGAGACTTTTCACCTTCTTCTACCTACCCATCTTACCATGTTAACATTTTTTCTTCTTTTGTAGTAAGGTGCATTTAAGCTAGCAACCTTCACAACATTTATTTTTTCTGAAAGCAAGTAAACTATCTAACTCTACACTTATTTCATCCATGAATTCAGATTAAACTGTTGGATTCACTTTATTTCTCTACCTAACTACTGAATTGTTAGGATTAAACTGTCTAACAACTCATTATTCTCTATCTAAAACAAAGGAAATTGAAACAATGATAAGTTAAGATTGAACTATTTAACTCATCATGGACTAATGGCATTTATTGACACTCTGCCATAGTCAAAAAGTAAAAAGTAGTGGCATTTATGCTTGCTCACTTTCATGTTTTATTCATTTTTTCTTTTGGGGTATCTTATTTTTTCTAAATCCTTTGATTATTCTTTTAGGACTTTTTACCCTCTTTTTGATTTTTTGATTTTTTTTTTTTTTTTTTTTTTACAAAATATGTGAATACAACTTGCAGAAGGCAAAGTATGTACAAATTTACAAAATTGCCAATAGTCAAGTCAAAAATTATGACCCCTATATTATAGGTTGCTAACAGCATGTATCATTGACCAATTCTATGGAAACTCTTCCTGTAGTTTAGATAAAATTTGGTTCTAGGAATCATTGGATTGATTTTTGTATTGTAAGTTGAAAGAAAATCTATACATTCATTCCACTAGATCCCTCAAAATTTTGTAAAAGTTTTTACCCCTTTCGTTAACCTCTAGCACCACTCCAGATGAGCTAAGGAGAAATTCATTTTCATTTGCATGTTCTGTTTTCTTTTATTTTCTTGGAAAAACATTCCCTTTATGAGTTGTTGGTCCTTGTAGAACATTAAACAGATGTGAATTAATAGAATGTTTGACACATGTTATCTAATAATTTTAAGTATATTATTAATGATAATTAAAAAAAGAAACTCATATTTGATCGATAGTATTTTTTCATTCACCTGATTCATCCTTTTGCAATTTTTCCATCAAGCATTTGCATTCTTCTGGTCCTAGTTCAAAAATAATCTTGTCGAGCTCCATCATTTTGTGGCTTTGCATGATACACAGTAAACAATACATATTGTTTAAATCTCTGTATATAGTTTAAAAATAATATTTCGTAAAGAATTTACAAAGAACTTGCATTTTTTCTTTTCTTGATGTGCTAGTCAAGATTTTTACGTGATCTATTGTTTACCTATTTCCTTATCAATATGAAACCTGTACCATACCATTCATTAATATATTTTATAAATAAATCATAAAATTTTCACGTAAATAAATAAATAAATATATATATATATATATATATATATATATATATATATATATATATATATCAAGAAAATGGTGCTCCTTTAATGCTGTACACACTGACGTCGGTGTGTCGTGTTCTTATAAATGCACCACCGAAATAGTATTAAACACCGTATGGTGCTCTATGTCAACAAGGAGCACCGATGTGTCATATGTTAACCAAAGCACCAATTAACACAGACAAATTAATAAAAATCCTCTAGTGTTAGTTTTTGTATGATGTCGTGGAGGGGGCAGTGTGGCCTATTCTTATAAATGCACCATGAAAATAGGGGTCCATTGTACAATGCTCTTTGTCAACAAGGAGACCTAGTACGTTATATGTTAAATGGTGCACCGATTAACACAGATAAAATAATTTTTTTTTTTCGAAATAGTACGTGTGTGGTGCGCTATAATGAAATAACGCACTGGTGCCCTATTTTACATATGGCACACAGATTAAAAAAAATCTATTTTTAAATTTTTTTATCAAACAGTGTGTGTGCAGTGTGCTGTGATAAGACAATGCACCAGTGCACTAGTTTACAAAGGGTGTGCCGATTAAAAAAAATCAGTTTTTTAAAAATTCACGCAAGGGCTGACATCAATTGGGATTCGACTAAGCAAGTCGTCATGTGGGTTAGATGTCATATATATATATCTATATATATATATATATATATATATATATATATATATATATATATATATATATATATAGCAATACAAACCCTATAAATATAAAATGAAAAACCCTAATTCTGAAATCACAGAAACATGAAGAAGAAAGGGCAGAAACAAAAAGAATCAAGGGTTTAGCATAAAATGGATTTGTTTGTTTTTTCATTTTTTTCTTCTGAAAAATGAACAGTAAATTTAAATTTTTTATTTAATGTGTAAAAAATACTGCAGTAAATGTAAAAATAAAAATAAAAAATTAATCACCTCGTTTGAAATTATATGCTACAGGGGTTTGAATCACTAGAGGGTTTGGAATCCCAATTGTCTGAATAGTTTTATTCGAAAGTATTTCATTGCTCCATAGTGCTCTCATTCTCTCTTGCTCCTCTAGGTATGTCTCGTGCAAATCTCTCCCTAAATTTTTTTGCAAAAATAATGAAATAATGAAAAGTGTTTTCTATTTAAAGAATTGTTTTACGAAATTATATTTCCGAAAATATTTTGCTGCTCATTTTTAAATTTACCGCTTTTTTCACTTAAAAAAAATATAGTTGCACTTTTTTTATATGTGGCTATTTGGCTCTGGTGAATCAATTAATAACACTGCACCGGTGGGCAGTAACGAAAACACACCAGTGCGGTTATTTGTACATTAGCACCGATAAAAATAAGTCCATTTTTAAGACACTAAAATTACTTTTACTATTTGTTTTTCTCAAATGTAGGGAGAAAATATCATAATTATATCAAATGGACAATTCTTCAAAATCCAGTTCATTCCATAATATTTCTCAAAGTCCATCGTGGAGTTCTCCGTATCCATCTCGAGGCGTAATATTTACTTCAAATTTTGTTTATATTTTCATTATCTAATTGAATTTATGTTTTTTATCCATGTCAATCAGCTTAATAAAATTTATAACTAATGTAAACAAATTTGCATGTTCATGAAGATAATTCAGAATTGAGTTCACATGCAAAAAATATTCAATTAACAGCTCCAAAATGTCGGAAGCTCTTATCAGGAGCAGCATACCGCAAGGCGCATTTCGTAGATGAAAATGGACAATCGCTCCACCCTACCAATTGTAACAATGTTGCATCTTCTAGCCACAATCTCAAGACAATGATGGAAATAATAATTGTTTGGTATATTAATGTAATTTTTTCAACGTCAAACCAATTGATCATGCATTTTCAACATGATTACTAATTGATATCATAGATTTTGTACTAATCATGTTCAAATATATTTTTTGAAATTATTAGGATTCTATTAATGATGAGCAACCTACCTACCATCTTCCGTTACACCCCACGACAATGTAAAATCGAGAGAACGCTAAATTAAGAGAAAAAATCGGAGATAAACGATACCAAGAATGGTTGAATCAACCACCTATTCAGTTCCCACTACGTCTAGATTCACCAATTAGGAATGACTACAACAATAGTAGTTCTTCCCAAGCTAGCAATGGAGGAAATCAAATAGAGGTTGGTATGGATGATTACTTAAGGGATATGACTTCCATGGAGACAATGTTGTTAGATGCATTCCAAAACGATGATCAGCTAGGGGATGATGCTCATATCGCTGACACCTTTTTGAAAGCCTTAAATTTTCTTCCACCACCCCTCTCTTTGGACCTGGCGGTCAGTCAAAGTCTACCCAGTTGGGGACAATGATGTCACTGTACAACTTCAAAGCAAATTCTTTCTTGTCAAGTGCATGTTTCTCAGAAATTTTGAGGTAAGTTATAACCATAAATTCCTCCCTTATTTTTTTAGAAATATAATCACACAATGAACATTAAAAATGGTCAATTTTATGAAGGTTAATACTTATATAGGAATTAATGTACATTATTATTTTCCATGGTCACCAACTATAGGTTATTCAAATATAAGGTTCTTCCGAGTGATAATGTCTTTCTCGGTAGCTGTGAAGAGGCAAATAAATTGTTGAAAATGTTGGGTGTTGAGTACATATCATATCATGCATGTCCAAATGGTTGTATTCTATATATAGGAGAATATGAAAAAAAAGAGATATGTTTGAAATGTGGGCATGATAGGTATGATAAATCAAAAAAGAAGGGTAAATCACGTGGTCCTACTTTTAATATATTGAGGCACATGCCTATAATCCCAAAGATTCAAAGTCTCTTTCATTGCAAAGAATTAGCTATGTTGTAGGGATGGCATGCCTTACACAAAAGTGAGTTGGGAGTTATGCGAATCCCAAAAGTGTTGGGTATGTGTTATATTCTTTCCACGACTAGCCCCACGCACTATACGTTACGCCGGGCGCAGCAGGGGGGTCACAAGGGGGGAGGCAGCCCCCACTGTTGGGGTCCGGGGCAGCGCCTCAGAAAAAATTGTTTTGGTGTGTGGACCCACTCATAGGCGGACCCACCCATGTTTTGTGCATGATTTTGTACATGGTTTTGGGGTACGATGGTTTTTGGCCCCTGGTATTTTGTAGATCTGGTCAAGGGAACTACAGTTATGTTCTAATCCAGGGTTAATGGATTGGGGTTTATGTATGCTTCGACATGTATATATATGTGTTTTAACACTAAAAGGAATATAATGAAAAATCAAGCTGGTCGTCCCGATTTTGGATCCAGGGGATAATCTCTGTATTTATCTATTTTATGGTGTATGCTCTCGCTTATTGTTTGTTTTTCGTTATAATATTCGTGTGTAGATAATTTCACTGTGGTTAAAACCTACATTTGGTATCCGGAAATGCTTCTGGCTTCAAGGGGACGCCTTTGCTGCTGAGGGTTTTTTTCTCGGGCCTGAGGTAGACCCTGTTCAGTGGGAGATCTGCGGGATCGATTCTTGCAGTGAAAGAAGATGGCGAGTGGCAGAAAGATAGAGATAGAGAAATTTAATGGTCAGAGTTTTGAGTTGTGGAAGCTCAAGATGGAGGATCTGCTGGTGGATAAAGATCAGTGGATCATGGTAGATCCAAGTACTAAACCAATGGAAATGTCAAATGAAGACTGGAAGAAACTGGATTGGAAGGCTAAGAGCACAATACGATTGTGTGTCTCAGATTCAGTATTGTTGAATGTATCTGGGGAAGCTACGATGAAGAATTTGTGGGAAAAACTTGGGACTTTGTACCAATCTAAGTCTCTGGTGAATAAGCTGTTCCTGCGGAAAAAGTTGTATAACCTGAGGATGAAGGATGGAGACTCGGTGACAGAGCATCTGAACGCCTTCAATACTATGGTGAGTCAGCTGTCATCTGTTGATATTAAAATCTCAGATGAAGATAAGTGCATCAGTTTATTGTGTTCTCTACCAGACTCGTGGGATAGTCTCGTTATTGCAATAGGTAGTAATACAACTACCTTGAATTTTGATGACATTGTCTCAGCCTTGTTGTCGGAGGAAATGAGACAGAGAAATATGGAGGGCCAAAATGGAGATGCCTTATCTGTATGAGGAAGGTCCCAAAATAGAAACAAGAATAAGGTTTTGAGTGGGATATCCAAATCTAGAGGGAGATCTAAATCTCCTGGAAAGCTTGTAAAGGTATGCTGGAAATGCGGAAAGGAAGGGCACTACAAAAAGGAGTGCAAATCTAAAGCTCTTGAGAAAGGAAAGGGATCTGATGATGCTCCTTCTGCAGAGGCAAAAAACCACCTCGGATGAAGGTGGGGATGTGTATTTGGCTTCTTCTTCAAATACACATGTAGATCATGAGTCATGGTTGATTGAATCAGGTGCATCCTTTCACTTCACTCCCCATAGGGAGTGGTTCTGCAAGTATGAGAAATATGATGGTGATGTCTTCCTAGGGGATGATAGGAAGGCCAAAATCATCGGATGTGGAAAGGTCAACCTAAAGCTGCAAGGTGGAAGGATTAGAACACTTCCTGGTTTTCTGCATATTCCTGCATTGGCCAGAAATCTAATTTCTGTAAGCAAGATGGATGATGCAGGTGTAAAAACAGTGTTCGAGAAAGATGCCTACAAGATGGTTCGGGGAGCACTGGTATTAATGCAAGGAGTTTGGACTGGAACTATGTACAAGCTACAAGGTAGCATTGTTATTGATGGGTGTAATAGCTATGTGGTTCCTGAAAGTGGAGTGGAAAGCCTAACTGTCTCTGGAGAAAATACCATGCTATGGCATCAAAGGCTTGGACATATTGGAGAGAAGGGCCTTCGGATACTACATAGAAATCGTATGGTAGAAGGTATGTCTAATTTCTCTCTGGATTTCGATTTCTATGAACATTATGTATATGGGAAGCAGAATCGGGTGAGTTTTCCTTCTGGTGCTAAGAGGGTGAACAAGATATTAGAACTTGTGCACAATGATGTGTTTGGACCTGTGTCAGTTCCATCACTGGGAAAGTCTGTGTACTATGTTTCATTCATAGATGACTTCTCAAGGAATACATGGATATATTTCTTGAGGAAGAAATCTGAAGTATTTGACAGATTTAAAGAATTTAAGGCTCTAGTGGAAAACCAGACAGAGAAGAAGATAAAGGCACTGAGGACATATAATGGTGGGGAGTTCTGCAAGAAGGAATTTGAAGAGTTCTGTAAGAAGTGTGGTATAGCACGGCAGAATACTACTCCATACACACCTTAGAAAAACAGATTTGCAGAAAGAATGAACAAAACACTGATGGAAAAGGCAAGAAGCATGCTCATTGGTACCGGGTTAGGACAAGAATTCTGGGCAGAGGCAGTGGAGACTGCATGTTACTTCGTTAATTGATCACCTTCATCAGCGTTGGAGGATAAGACTCCACATGAGGTATGGACTGGTAAGAAACCCTCTCTTTCACATCTAAGGGTATTTGGATGTGATGCATATGTACATTTTCCAAAGGAGAAAAGGACCAAGTTGGATAATAAATCTGAAAGGTGCATCTTTATTAGGTATAAGGATGGTTTAAAGGGTTACAAGCTTTGGAACCCAGAAACAAGGAAGGTTGTGTACAACCGAGATGTGGTGTTTAGAGAGGTGAAAGATGTTGTTAAACATGAAATCATACCAAAGGAACCTGAGAAGATAGATTTTGAGCTAAAGGAGGATGAATCATACTCTACAGCAGAAGAAGATTCAGAAGAGGAAGAGCCACAAACTCCAGCTTTGAGAAGATCAGTTCGTGAAATAAGGAAACCAGAAAGGTATAGTCCATCTAATTTATGTTCATGTTTTGCCTTAACTATAACTGATGATGATCCTAGAACTGTTAGGGAGGCAGTAGATTCTGAGGATGGAAAACTCTGGAAGGAGGACATGGTTGATGAAATGGCATCCTTGTACAAAAATGAGGCATGAGATCTAGTGGAGTTGCTGGCTGGAAGGAAGCCCATTGGGAGAAAATGGGTGTTTAAGAAGAAGATGAATGTAGAAGGAAAGGTGGAGAAATACAAAGCTCGGTTGGTAGCAAAAGGTTATTCCCAAGTGCCTGGAATTGATTTTGGTGATATTTTTTCTCCTGTTGCCAAAGTTACTTCTATTAGATTACTTTTATCTGTTGCTGCTGCATTTGATTTTGAGATAGAACAGATGGATGTGAAGACAACATTTCTTCACAGGGATCTAGAAGAGGAGATCTACATGAAGCAACTTGAAGGCTTTATGGTGAAGGGTAAGAAAGAATTGGTATGCAGGTTGAAGAAGTCTCTGTATGGGTTAAAACAGTCACCAAGGATGTGGTATCAGAAATTTGATACCTATATACGGGGACTTGGCTTCACCAGAAGCAAGGAGGATCACTGTGTTTATTTTAAATTGATTGGTGACCGTGTTATTTATTTGGTCTTGTATGTGGATGATATGTTGTTGATTGGAAATGACAAAGAAATTATCCAAGATTTGAAGACCCAACTGTTCTCCAAATTCGACATGAAGGATCTTGGTGCCGCAAACTATATTTTGGGCATGGAAATTAAGAGAGATTGGGCAAAGAGGAAGCTCTGGTTAAACCAGAGGAAGTATGTCGAGACTATATTGCAGAGGTTCAATATGCAGGATAGTAAACCGGTGAAAGTTCCTATTCCTGTAGGTGTAAAGCTATCTGCTGAACAGTGTCCCAAGACATAAGAAGAAGAGGAGGATATGTCCCGTGTTCCATATGCAAGTGCAGTGGGTAGCCTGATGTATGCAATGGTCTGTACTAGACCAGACATTGCACATGCAGTGGGAGTATTGAGCAGGTTTATGTCAAACCCAGGGAAGGAGCATTGGACAGTAGTGAAGCGGGTTTTCAGATATTTACGTGGCACTAGTGATTATGGCTTGTGCTACCAGGGAAGACCAGGATTGGAAATAATGTTGGACATTCATGGTTTTTTTGATGCAGACTGGGCTGGAGATCTGGACCAAAGAAGATCTACAAGTGGGTATGTGTTTAGCCTATTTGGAGGCGCAGTCAGTTGGATGAGTAAAAGACAGTCTGTAGTGGCTCTTTCAACTACAGAGGCAGAATACATCGCAGCCACTCATGCAAGCAAGGAAGCAGTTTGGTTGCAGAGATTGTGTTCAAGTATGGGGTTGGTACAACAAGCTATAAGGATAGACTGTGATAGCCAAAGTGCAATTTTCTTGGCTAAGAACCCTGCTTATCATTCAAAGACAAAACACATTGATGTTCAATATCACTTTGTTAGAGATATGGTTGAAGCTAAAAGGGTGTTGCTGGTAAAGGTGGACACTTTGAAGAATGTTGCAGATGCATTGATGAAGTCTGTAAGCACTTAGAAGTTCTCTTGGTGTAGAGAAACAATGGGTGTTGAAGAATTGGCCCAATGACTAAGCTCTCCTGTGGCCCCCTATGGAAAGAAAACAACAAGTGGGAGAATGTTGGGTATGTGTTATATTCTTTCCACGACTAGTCCCACGCGCTGTACGTTGTGCCGGGCGCAACAGGGGGGTCACAAGGGGGGAGGTAGCCCCCACTGTTGGGGTCTGGGGCAGCACCTCGGTGAAATTTTTTTTGGTGTGTGGACCCACTCATAGGAGGACCCACCCATGTTTTGTGCATGAGTTTGTACATGGTTTTGGGGTACGATGGTTTTTGGCCCTTGGTATTTTGTAGATCCGGTCAAGGGAACTATAGTTATGTTCTAATCCAGGGTTAATGGATTGGGGTTTATGTATGCTTCGACATGTATATATATGTGTTGTAACACTAAAAGGAATATAATGAAAAATCAAGCTGGTCGACCCTATTTGGGATCCGGGGGAAAATCTCTGTGTTTATCTGTTTTATGTTTTATGCTCTCGCTATTGTTTATTTTCTGTTATAAGATTCGTGTGTAGATAATTTCTGTTCAGGGTTAAAACCTACAAAAAGATTCAATGACCATGAAGCATATGGAGGATACATGGCTCGAAAAATTCAAGGATTAAGTACGAAGTCTACGACTCAGCATAGCCATGGATGGCATCAACCCATATTCCCTCTAGAACACCAACTATTCTTTTTGGCCTGTAGTAGTGATCAATAACAATATCCACCCATGGTGTTCCGTGAAGAATGAACATCTTATGTTTGTTGTCATAGTCCATAGAAGAATACAAGTGAATAATATGGATGTCAACTTACACCATTGGTAGATGAATTGAAGGAAATATGGGACGGGATAAATGTATACAATGTATCAAGACCCATCGCAACAGAGAGGAGTTTTATGTTGTATGGCATATGTGCTTACATGACACATGATTATCCAGGCTTAGGAGTTTGCTCTGGTAAATTACATGTTTATTTATTTATTTATATATGTAACAATATTCTTTCGCATATTAGTTATTTAATTCGTTGTAATTGTTCTGATATTCATGATATTATTTTACGTGCCATGCATATAAATTGTATACAATATTCTCGCAGGTCTTATAACAAAAGGGTATTTTGGATGTAAATGTTGTGGACCTTCTCTAAACGCTAGATGGTCCAATGACCTACGAAAGCCAGTGTGTGACTGATCTAGGGTATTCCTCCTAAAAGAACACCCTTATAGAAGAGCATCATCCACTTTCAATGGTAAACGAGAGAGAATCTAAAGGCCTCCAATAATGACATCGACTGAATGTCTTAGAGCATATGAGAGAGAGAAGGAGAATAATTTCATAGAAATGTTTGATTCAAATTGGGAGCCTATGTTCGATGATCCAGAATTCTTCGACACCTATCCTGATAAATTTCCCATTGGGATGAAAAGGAAATCTATCTTTTATAACCTCCCATTTTGGGAGCATCTTAAGATTACCCACTTATTAGACCCCATGCATATATTTAAAAATGTTTCATCTTCTTTATGGAGGAACATATCATTGAAACAAAGTGACACATTGGCTGTTAGGAAAGATCTTATTACTTCAATAAATAAATAAATAAATATTGGCCAAGATAATTAGAAAGTATAGGATTAGAGGCATGCGCTAGTCTCTCTAATTCATAGTATTTCAAAGAAGGTGATGTCCCATGGATTTTAAAAAAATATTATATTTCTTTGGAAAAGGAAGTTATAATGGGTGTGAGGGTGCCATCTTCAGACGGGTCTTCACTACGGCGCTGCTTCACCGTGGATGACCATTTTTTGGGGTTGAAATCGCATGACCATTTAAATCTTCTAAGAGTGCATATACGTCAAACGCATGATTTTATTATTTTTTATATTAATAAATTTTATCCCATGTAGGGATCATAAAACATAACTAATTTTTTATATTGTTTCACGTGTTTATAACTATCAGTGTCCTTATCCTTTGTTCATGCGTGGGTGTGTGAAACATGAATTCCCTCAAGACATAGGACGTGTCATATCTAAATTATCTGTATTTGTACGTTGGATCACGTCAAATGAGATTCATGTGGCTAACATTCCATGGTGGCGTCAAGAGATAGTTGAGATTGTTTGTATGTTTGAGAAGGAACTACCGACGAGTTTCATTGACTTACGGTTTCATCTTCTAATCCACCTAGTAGATGAGTTTGAATTATTTTGAGTGGTTTCTTGTCGTTGGATGTTATTCTTAGAGAGGTACATGAAGAAATTGAAAGGTTTTGTTCGATAAAGGGAAAACCCCGATGGGGTCTATGGTAGAGGGGTACAAATATGAGTATTTCTACTATTAGAGTGAGTACCTCAACCAGATCAACAATAGACCAGGTGCAGTGATTTGGGACGATGAAAGGGATGAAGAAAAAAGAGAAGGGGAGCTGCTCCAAACAAATGGAAAAAGGTGTTTGACAAAGAGTAAGCGACTTGTAAATTTTCAAATTTACACAAAGTAAATATTCATGTTGAACTTCAATATAATGTACATTTTGATCTCATATGTACTATATGTCGGTTTGATTTCATCAGCAAATGCAGAAATTGAAGCAATCAATAAATTCGTTCTTTACAATTCTGAAGCGACACAATTGTGGGTCGCATTATACGAACAAAAGAGGATGAAATGGGACAGTGACATGAAATAATTGATACGGTTGAATGGTAGAATTGTGCCTAATCCTGATCATTTAAAAGAAAATATGCCAAAAATATGCCCCAACAGTTGGGTTGCTGACCAAGTCAGAGAGAAATATAGTGCAACCGGTCGTTACCCGTATGCTGAAGAGGATGTGCTAAACATAGGGATTGGGTGCACCCACTTGGTAATAATCTATTTAATTATGTACATTTGAAACTTAATAATGCACCTTTAAAATATAATTACATCTATATTTCGTATTTTAATTGTTGGGTTAGTATAAGACACATAACACTATGATTTTTTAACTTTTTTATAGGTGCATTTTTTCCCATATATGTAGGAATATGGATACCATTTTGGCACAGAAAATGTCGATGATGGACACATGACACAAGATTGTGGAGTGGAAGTCGAGCTCGATCAATTTGGTCAATCTAGCCACCATGATCAAAACCTAGTACGATGGACGTTAGGTTACGTCGGAAAGGTACAAGAGATCATTGAAGTGGATTTCTCTTCTTTCCAAAGTGTTATTTTTAGGTGCAAGTGGTGGGACGCATTTGATCGGAATAATGTAAATTAAGATAGCGATAGTAGACTGATATTTATTAACTTTAGAAAGATGTGGGATGAAGATAAGGAGCCCTATGTTTTCCCCAAACATTGCAACCAGGTGTTTTTTTACCAAGATGTGTTGGATAGGTATTGGTGGTTCGTATTGAGACATGACCCTAGATCAAAACATATTTTTGAGAATAATAGTGTTATCATGCCAAGTGAGCTCGAAGATAATGACAGTGATCATGAGAACCAAGAGTGATATGGTACATGTGCTATTTCATCATTTATAATTTTTAAGATGGGTTTTTATAAAGAAGATGACTTAATTACCTTATAACTAAGACTTTTTTTCATTGTGTTCATGTTAAAATCATTTCACTTGATAATTTTCAATTATGTTGATCTCAAAAGCAATGGCGTACTGTATAAAGTTTTTTTTTTTGGTATGTAAGATCATAATAAAATAATGACAATTCTAAAGTACATGAATTTATTTGCATTATTTTCTAAACTTTATTATGTTACAAAAATTCATATTATTCTAGATTTATGATTTTACAATTATTTACAAATTAAAAAATTTAAAATTTTTAATAAAATCATTTCACATTAATACAATTAAAAATTTCACATTAATATAATTAAAATTTTAAAAATATTCTACATACAATTAATATTAAAATTACAATTACAATTTTACAATTACAATCATTTCACATTAATACAATTAAAATTTTACAAATATTTTACATACAATTAGAATTAGGATTAGAATTACAATTATAATTTTACAATTTCACATACAATTACAATTACAATATTGACAATTACAACTTTATAATTTAACATACAATTACAATTAAAATTTTACAATTGCAATCATTTCAAATTAATAAAATTAAAATTATACAAATATTTTACAGACAATTACAATTAAAATTTTACAATTTCACATACAATTACAATTTTAGAATTTTCCATACAATTACAATTTTATAATTTTACATATATACAATTACAATTACAATTACAATTACAATCATTTCATAATAAATTAAATATTACAATTACAATTAAAATTTTGCAATTTTACATACAATTAAAATTAAAAGTTCAATTACAATCATGACATAATATTTAATAAATATCATGATTTAATATTACAAATAAACATCACGATCATGACAACCATTGTAAAAACATCATATTCGACTAATAAACACATTCAAATTCGCTAACATCATCTAATCATCGTGATCATGATCATTTAACAAAACACAAGCATTGTATAACATCATCACAGCACAAACATCAAATATACATCTCATGTCAAATAACTGCTATCACATACACATCTATCTGCAAGCCGCACATTAAATGAACATATCTAACATGACCTAACAATATACACATCATGATGATCACCAACATGTAAATTAAGTACAATTTCAACATGAACATAAAATACATGGACCATATATATATATATATATATATATATATATATATATATATATATATATATATATATATAATGTCAAAAATATACAACTGTAATGTAAATGTCAAATATTAACTGGTGGTACATCATTAATAGTCGTACTAGTCAAGGTCAGCTTAGTCAATGGTGTAGCCTCAACAAGCTCAAATAGATGTTGATCATCACGTGCCTACTGATCTAGTGGTGCCTCATGTTGATCAGGATCAACTGTCTACTCATGATGACTCGACATGAATTTTCCAGCCTGCTCATGATCATGGGTATTGTTGGATGCTGCAGGTTGCTGATCATGATGAATCGACGTGGATGCTCTAGCCTGATCATGGTCATGAATGCTGGATGCTGCAGGCTGAGAAGACTGACTCGACGTGGATGGTTCAGCCTACTCATGATCATGACTGGTGGTTGATGTTGCAGGATGCTCACTTGTGGCATGAGGTGAATGATGATCACGCCCCTGATCGTGATCATCATATGATACATCGCTCCTTTACTGTCGACGTACTGCCTCTCGACCACGCCTACATCGAAGGTCCCTCCTCAACCGCGCCACTAAGATGGTAGCTCCTACGACACGCTGCATCAAGGTCAACATATCACGTGGCATGCCTCTCCACATCGCTATCAACCTATCATTGGCCTATATCTCTCTCATAGTGGCCGGAATAACTCCCTCCTCCACAAGCAGTCCATAGAGTTGGTCGCCCAAATCCATCCTAAATCTAGTGACAGGCCTATGCCTCACACTAGCTGGTACCTGTGTAACATAAGGACCAGGTCTGTTTGCACCGGCTTGATCCTTAGTATCTGCCATCTCCTTATCGTCATCAAAATCTACACCTGGATCATTTGGTGGTGGTGGCATGTCATCGCCATCAAATGACCCAATTTATACAAAATATATATAAGTACATAATAATAATTAGACAATTTCATTAAACAGTTTAATAAAAACTAGTTAAAGAACATGTTAGAATAAATTTAAAGAAAACAATAATATTACCTTTATCATCTGGTGGCTCATCATCTGTGAAGAGGATTTTGGCACACCCTCACCAATCCAAACCAGCATACGGACAGTGGACCAGAATGAAGGCATGCTCATGAACACTAGCTAGAAACTCTAGTGCATCATGTGATATCCTCGTGGAAAAGTCTGACTCACCCCTCTTAGGCATCATTTGTCCCCACATCTACATTCGTACATGCAGTATCAGCCTACGAGGCTACTGAAAAAAAGTACACCTCGTCTCTGGAAACCTCTCAAAAAATAAAAAAAAATAGCTCTAAAGCAAAAGGGAATTTCACCCTCCCTTGTGCCTGAGCATGACATCTATCTAAACCTATACAGAACTACCACAAAAAAATCGCAAACCACCTCACAAGTCGTGACACCTATAATAGAGAATCAAAATAAAATAAAATCGGGAAAGTAATCCATTTCCCATGACCGGTATGGTGTGCAATGGTTGAAATTAGTAGTGAGATGAACTTCACATCCTCTCCACCAAATGAAGCAATCTGTAACTAACCACCAGATACCTTAAAATCTGAAGGAGATAATATACTGGCATTAATGTATCTCTGGTAGTACATCATCTGACTCCTTGTCGCATAGCTGACGGGGACTTCTTGGAATGAGGGAAAATCTTTCCCTCTACTCGATAGGCCAAAAATAAAATAGATGTCCTCCTCAGTGGGCCCGTACCACTCATTAGGACCAACCCAGAAAGCCTGTCGGTGGGCATTCCACCTGAAGATAAGTTGTGGCAATAACCCACCATGGACCTTCAAGGATGTAACCTCCTCATAGAACTTGAGGAGGCCTACCTCCCTTAGGAGCACTTGGGTGGCTATTGCAATAGGGTGAGGGTACATATCTCTCTCCCTCTCTCGTGCCACCCACAGGCGAACCACATTATACTGGTCTGCCATATGTTGTTGTTGTTCCCTCTCTTTTCTCCTTTGACATCGTTGAATTATTGACGTATTAAATACAATTTTTTTATTAAATGAGACATGTATTTAGATATATATATTTTTGAAAAAAAATTTAAAAAACAATCTGTGCACCCAAAAAAACAGGCATGCACTAGTATTGGTGAGTCTATTTTTATCGTGCATCGGCTACAGTGCGCCTGTAAATTTTTAGTGCACTAGACATCATGACCTATATTTACTCAAGCGGTACGTTGACTAAATTATCTAACCCTAGGTGGATAATTCTATCAACACACCACCAAACATCATCTAATGGTTAACAGGTCGTTTAACTGATCGCACTGTTGACTATGTACATATTCAAGAAGGCGGTGCACTAACCAAGCTACTCGCCCCAAGGCGGATAGTTTCGTCAGTGAACCGCACTCCTGGCATCATTACATGATCAACAGTGCGGTGGTATAACCGGCCAGACCGTTGACTATGTACCAGTGTTAGGAAGGCGGTGCACTGACCAAGCTATACGCCCCGGGGTGTAAAGTTTAGGTAGCGCATTGCCATCCTGACATCACTACATGGTCAATGGTGTGGTCGTTTACATGACCGCACCTTTGAATATGTCCAAATTTGGGAGGGCAGTGCACTGACCAAAATATCTGCCCCGAGGTGCATACTTCGGTCAATGCAGCACCCTCCTGAACTTGGACATGGTCAACGGTGCGGCCAGGTAACCGACCACACTGCACCGTAATTTCTGTAATTTAAAAAAGCACGGTGCGTCGTTTCAGTACCGCACCAAAACTGGTACGGAAATTGTTAGCACTAGTCACAGTGTGGCCTCTAAATTTATAGGAAGCACCGCGAACTGGTGCAATCCGAATGGCTCGAGCGCACCGCATGCGATTTTTTTTTTTTTTTTAAATGGTGAATTTTAAGTTATTTTACAAAAATGATCGGCTAAAAATTTTAATTATGGAAAAACAAGTAAAATACTTGTACATTTGGGCATCGAGGAGGCATATTTTCTATACAATTTGGAAACCTAAATTTTCCCACTGTTTTTTAAAATTTGAAATGGAAATGGTGGGAAATGGACAACAGTAGTGTGTGGAATGGGAGCACCGACGGGAGGGCGCCTCACACAAGGTAAATTTTCATCGGTGCTTGAAAGCTTTGGAGCACTGAAAAGTGAAAAATGCAGATTTTTTACCATAATTTTTTTTTATTTAACCTTGTTATGGTGCATGGGTTTTTGAGGCGCATTTGGGATGAATCTATGTATAGCACTGGTGCGCTACAACAATTAGATGCATCGGGTGAGTTTGTACAGAGAGCACTGTGCCCCCATGTGCCAATTTGTAGGACACACCGGTGATTTTCTAGTGGAACACATCAGTACGGTGTAGGATGAGAAACACATTGGACAAAAAACATCCAGAAAAACCTCCACCCGCAAACCTCCTCGAGTAACCTCCCCTACAAACAGATGTCCGAGATATTTTTATAAGGGGTTCCTCAAAAACATCTGCTAAAGGGTATTTTCTTTGTAATGAAATTATCATCCAGAGGAATTTATGGCAAATTGAAGATAACATCCAGCGAATGATACTATGCTCCTAAGGGAAAGGGATGAGAGTGTGGGTGTTGTACAGTCAACACCATTTGATCCCTCTCAACATCCATAGATTCCAAAATCCTGGTGTGATGTTTATCAATATGAAGGGTCATGTCTACTTTCAAATGTTCAATTTCTTTTAGGTTACTTTCCATTATTTGTTCTCCTATGTACCAACCTATTCTTGAACTTGAAGGACCCTTTCCTGAGATGACTACCCATGAAGAGGTGGATGATATGGGTGAAGGAGGACTCTCCAGGGTGATTTGAAAGCTAGGTCAATTTGACCCAAGTCCACCAACTCAGGTACCACCTCATCCTCTTGCTCTTGAACATGTCCTTCGAGTTCCTATATCCTTGGCCTATTATTGACGTGTCCCTCTCCTTCATCCTCTTAGACATTTTCCTAATCACTGACCCTTTTTGGTTTCTTGTCTCCGGTTGGGGTCTCGATATCCATTTCTGTATCCAAAGGCAATGAGTCAGAGTGATATTTCCATTCAATATCAGGTCTGGGCTCATGTTTATATGTTGAGGCTTTGATATTTCCTCTTCTTCGTGAAATAACCACTTTAGGGTTGTAATGCCAGAAATCCCCTTTGTGGAATTTCATTTTCTAGAGAAGTTCCTCAATCAAAGAAGAGGCATGTCATGAGTTGATAGTGAAAGGGCCTACTAAATTCAGGAGTTTAAACATATACCCTTTCTTTTCTGGCACAAAATCCACCAAGAATGAGACAATATATTATCTCATAAACTCTAGAGAAAATATTCCCATGGGAATCAATATCGATAGATGGATAGGGGGAAGTTGACATCCATACACTTGGATTTCAGTGTGGTCTTCAAACAAATACCAATCCCCTACACAATCTTCCTCACTGAATTGGAGCAACTCCTTTTTTTCAGGAAAAATTTGAGGTGGAGGTGGCCCATGTATTATTTCATAGGATCTGGACATGAAATCCAATATAAATTTTGAATAACCCTCATCATGAGAATTATGATGAACAAAGGTGGTCTAGTCAAACACATATCTAGGTTTTTTTCCTCTCTTAGAGAATTTATCCAAGCCTACACCCTCAAATTTTTCGGTGTGTATGAACAGGAACATATAAAACAATAATGAGTAATACCTAAATAAACTTGAAGTTTTTAGATGTTGAAATTGGATTTTTATGGTGGAGGCCAAGAATGAGGAGATATAAAATAGAGTATTTGGTTGCATCAAATGGTCTAAAAACCCTAGACAAGATTTTTTGACCCAACTGGCATTGTCCTTCACAAAAATTCCAGAGATCATTATGGGGATAGGTTGAATAGGGTCTATAAATAGAGAAAGAGGAAAATTATTGGCTGAAGGGAGGTTCGGTTACTTCGAAATCATGATCATCTGAAGGAGTGATTTCCTTTTTTCAGTGGGGAGGTTTGTGAAACAGAACATTAGGGTTACCTCTGTAAAATTCAGAATGACAGAGGAAGTAGGGGAACATAGGGATTTCCATATGAGTTGGGAGTAATATCTAGTATCTTGCTCCCCTGAGAGGAGACAAAATACCCATTTTGTTTAATGTAGGTTTCAAAGAGACAAGAGATGAACTATGGAAAATGGTGGAGGGAAGGGGAAATATCATAATACAAACCCGAGTCGACTACCCTGAATAGGTCCTCTCCCCTCCATTTTTAACCCATTAGGTTAAATCGCTCTTTGGCCACATGAAATAGATAGATAAGGTCACATATATGAGCTTGGGAATCCATGATAAGTTTAGGACTTGGGGAAGACCTGACTTCGAGAGGTTACAGGGTCTTAGGTGTAGTCTTTTTCATTTTAAAAGAAAATTTGGAACTGTAAATACAAAGGCACAAGATTGACTCAATACCTGGTGACCAAAAGTCATGTAAGGAGACAAGTTGGAGTGATGAGTGGTTCAAACAAGGTTCTGCACTAGCTTCCGAATGATAGTTTTTTTGAGAGTAGAAAACAATGATCGATTGGATTATGCGGGGAAAATGGGGTATTTTAGGATAAAGAGTGACAATTAGAGGGCTGACACTAGGGTAATGTTAGCAGGTTGATGTGTGTCACTTGCGGATTGAAGGGATGGTGCTGGGTAGGTGGCAGACGTGTGGAGGGTGTATGACAGGTTTGAGTTACATTTTTTCCGTACCTTACTTTCTTTACTTGAGCTGCATATTGTGGCGATTCTTTGTGGCTGGACCCCACCAAGTAATCGACTGGTCAAGAAGCCGTAATGAAGAGAGGAGGTAACCCCCCCAGAATTGCCCTGAGTTTTGGATCTCCATGTTGACATGTGTTGTTCTGGGGGAGATCTTCTCACTAAATCCCACTCTCCTTCCCTCGCTAGCATGTTCTCTGGTTGGTCTGTGAAATGACCTACGTGACAGGAAAACGAACTGCACGATAGGCGGGACTTTGTTTGCTCAGTATATAACTTCCCTGCCATCTCTACCTTTTCCATTTACAACTGATATTTGTATTTTGGTCTTGGTACAAAAAACCCTTCCTCATCACCTATCTGATTCTTTCTTAGTGCATTGTACCAATTCTTTTATTTTTTTATCTTCTGGAATAGTTATAGGTCCATGCGACCAATTGTATTGTATCTTGTCACAATTATTTTTGTAGACTTTTGTAGGATCATCTATATGAAAACTCATCATTCCAAAATGAAGGTTCTTGAGTTCTTCAATTTGAGCATTAACTTCCTTGAGGCTCTTGAGCTCATAAAGTCCAATCTATAAAATAAAAGAGGGGTAAGAGGCCTTCTTCCTTCTTTGAATTTGTGTAGACAATCCATTATTCAACTAATAAACTACCTCTTGCAAGACCACCTTATTGGTCACATACCTAGGTATACGTTGAGAGGTTTTCTAACTCCCGAAGCATCTTATGTATGTGTCATATGGTGAAGAAAACCTATCTACAATCTCATAAAGTGCTTACTTCACCTGATTTTTCACGCAGGGAGGTTTTGTCTCAAATATCATATTGTAGCCAACTACAAAGAAATGATCATCCAATTGTTTATATACTCCTCAAAAATAACTTCTAATAACAGTTTGTAGTGGAAGTAGAAAATCGACTTCTCCTTAGGTGTCTAGGTCCATTTCATCCTAGTGAACTCGTAGCAAGTGCAAATACCTTCCAACAGATAAGTGGACATGTAGAAATCTGGTGCTTGTTTGGATTTTAATGTTGTCTTGGTTTGTTGTATGTGGATTTTTTGTTCATGGGAGAGGATATCTACCCAGTTGAAGACTTTACCTCTTGAGACAACTAGGTTGAGATAATGAATTCAATTTTCCTAAAAGTATTATCCATTCTTCCGTCCATGTAGTCTACAACGCATTTCCATGAGATACTAGTAAAAATTTCTCAAATATATGGTCTGGTAAACTACACTTGGTCTCTGGCATAATTTTGTAGGATCTTGGCACTAGGATTTGATAACTTCCTTGGTATTTATATTTTCCCAAGTTAAATAAAATTGTGTTTTTGCATACTACTTGGGAGTTACCAGCTTGTAGTAATAATGTATGTAATGCAGATGGTATGTGGAAATCAAACTCTTGCTTTCACTACTAGGGACCAAATTCTTGCTATCCATGTGTAACATGATCTATTCGATAGCTTCTGCACAAGGCATCAATGGGAATCTACATGCAAAGGTATGTATCCTAGACCTCTTGATATTTATGTACACTTCCATGTCTTCCAAGTCTTTTGGGAATTTCTTTTGTATGAAATAATCTTTGATGTCCTTACATGAGACCTTCAAATATTTATCAGTGAAGAATTTTGTGTCTAAATAATCCCCTAACTTTCACACGCAAAATATTTGAAAGACAATGATTAAGGAAAAAACTGGGCAAGCTAGAAGCAAAATCCTATCAAAAGCAAGACAGGGTTGCTTGACTAGCTACTAGGAGTGTGCATTGCACCAAGGAAAAGAGAGAGGGTAAATTTTGGGAAAATAGAGAGAAACCAAGGCCTAACTGATGCTTAAGACTACGTCATACACTCTTGGAGAGAGAGGTATATTTCTTGGGGGTAGGGCACAAACATAGTGAACAAGGAGGGGTACATTGTTGCTTGGAGGTGAACAATGCATCAGAGCACCAGTGAGGGCACAAGAAGCAGTGAGAGTGGAAGAATATTCCCAACTATTGCTTGAAAGTTCGTTATGCACTCTTGAAGGGACTACTTTATTGTTGGGTTCATTTTTGACGGAAATTTTTTCTATTTTTTCTAGAAGTGTTCTTTGGCCAAAATAAAGCTCAAAAATGTTAAGTGAAGGTCAGCAACAAGTCAAGAACACATTAATAATGAAAGAGAAGGGTTTCAAGTAATTATAGTTTTTGTCACAATCATGATCAAAATGTGAAACGTCATGGAATGTGAAGAGTCAATAGGAATTCCAATTGCGATAGAAAGACAACACTTGTAGGAGGAAATATGCATGAAAATTACACTTTGTATGTGAGAACAAATTGAAATTTCACTAAGGGAAACAAAATAGAAACTAAAAACAACAAAAGAAAACAAAAGCTACACATTGAAAATTTTACTAAGAATCCACACACTTGAGATTAAGATTGAAGGAAAAATCCTTACGGTGAGAAAATGTGTTGAGCCCATAGTGAACACTCATGATGAGAATGAATAATGAGTTAGTAAACTTATAAAATAATTCACATGCAAAGCAAGTTATTACATGCTCACCACTTGTCAATTGATGAGTGATGTAGTTACATTAAGTGGAGAGGGCCCCTATTTTCTAGGAGTGCACTTAGCATGAAAAGAAAGAATGGCACGTGCATGAGAAACAAGAGGGTGCACCTTTTGTTGACACAAAATGCACTATAGTTTATAAATTCCTTGTAGATTAAAACTGCTAATTGTAATTTTCTAAAACAATAGCCTTGAATCTACTCTACCAATTGCGGAAATAATAAACACTCATGATATCATGAAGCATACAAGAGAAAATATTCAATAAACACATTAAATAATGATTTACTATGTAAATCCATTACTAAAAACCCTGCTATATTTATATATCATTAATCAAAAAATATGAGAATATTACAATTCTTTGCTCACACCCGAGAAACCTATGCATTATCTCTATTTGTCTCATTGCTTCCTAGGCAAGCCTAGGCCAATAATTAACCAATCTTATTCTTTCCCAAGTCCCCATTTCCTTGCATTGTTTCCTTGGGTAATTATCCCCTACTAATTAGGTAAATTCCGAATTGGAATTGCGTAATACATCATAGGCCTTCCTTTGACTACATTCTCCACCTGTACAATTTGGATGATTATACAACTAATAGTACACTGCCCTTGAACTCCAATCTCAACTAGGTAACTCTAATTCCACACATGCATGAGTTATTTATGGATGATTTATCAATTAGTTGGTTTATCACAGAGTACACACCCCACTAATAGACCTCCCACTAGTTCCTCCAGCAATTGGAACTAGTTAAACTAAATTTAAATCAGATAAACTAAATTAATTAATTACGACTCAAAATAAACTCAACCAGGGCTCCTAAAAAGTAGGAATCACTCTACATGACTCAATTTATACCCTCAACTCGAATTAAATAAACCAAATAAGTCAAATTAACTTAGTTAACTCACACAAGTTGTCATGAGACGTGGAATTACAATTTTATTCTAATTTAATTCAAGGGAAAATTAATTTAGAATCTTTCTTGGTGCCATTTTTGATCCGGATTTATGCAGGAACGCAACAGAATATAGAAATAACCATGAACATAGAGATGCAGTAGAAGCAATGCTTCATTTCATTAATATCAAATAATAGAAATATGCTTACAGGCATAATGGAAATAAAATAGGTAGGGTGCTGGTAGCGAATATCTGAGAAGAGATGTGATAGCTACAGACCTCTGAACTGAGTTACAATGAGGCTCGAGGGCCTATTTATTGTTGAGAAACAATGTAGAATCTGAAACTTCCAAAAGCCTAACCATAGGAGATGAGGCGCAAAAACTGTGGGCGCCCGTTTGGGTAAATTGGTGGTTCAACTTCCCGGGGGCGTAACTTTGGCACCCGATCTCCATTTTATGCGCTCAATAGCTCATTAGAAAGATCTATCCAAGGAGTACAACTTTTGAAAGAGAAAAATTGGTCCATGGACCCATGTTGCTCTTCGTTTTCCCAAAAAACATTGTTTAGGGCCTCAAAACGGCTCCGGAAGTTCAGGACCCAAAAAACTGCTAAAAATAGTAAGTTTTGTTGCAACTTGAAAATTGAAAGAACTGATGGTGGCGGTTCAAATGGAATAGGTGGGTGGCCACCAATATACACCTGGATCATTAAGGCCCCGAAATAGCTTTGGGAGTGGAGGACCCGAAAACCTACTAAAAATAGTAAGTTCTGCTGTAAGTGGAGAGCTGCAAGAATTGATGGTGCTAGTCCAAATGGAGTAGGTGGGTGGCCACCGATATCCACCTGGATCATTCCTCCCTCCACCTGGATCATTCCTCCCTCCTTAGGAAGCAATGGTCCCCATTGCGTTGAGATCCTCCATGAGATGAGGCAAATTCTGCTGAACTGAGTATTAGATGTGTTGAAGATGTCAAGGACCTGTGGGTGGACATGCTGGATGCATTTAGTAAATTTGGTTTCTTTATCAGCCTCAGACAATACATGTTTGGATTCTGTATGTGTAGTTGCAGGATGCATGGAAACATCAGGCGGTGGTGCGTTGGGAGTCAGATCAATGGAGTTCTTGTCCTGACAGTGTAGAGGAACCTCTATGAGTGAGGGGAAAACTTCCTCATATTCCTCCATGACTTTGTCCATCTGCTGCAGCCGTGAAAGGGAGCCCTGTTTCGAGGCTGTGGCCACAATACTTTTCTTTCCCCGTCAGTGAGTTGTAAGGAAAATAAATTTCCTGGTTTGGGAAACAATCTTACTGTGTTGTTTTGCAGTAGTCAAAGAGATGACAGGAGGTGGTACTACCTCCGGTATCCTGTACAAGATATTTCCCAAAGTAATAATAACAACACGAGGCCTAGACTCATACACAGCATGTCACCTCCACAAGTATGGTTGGCCCAATAATACATCAGCTACATCAAGAGGAGCAACATCACACAATACCTCATCCGTGAATGGCTTGATACTGTATGGAAGGCGGAACTGCTGGTGGATGCGAAGATCTCTCCCTGGGTGGAGCCACCCGATAGTATACGACTGTGGGTGTGCTATGGTTGGTAGGCCGAGCCGCTTCACGACCTCTGCTGAAATGAGGTTCTTTTGGCTTCCGCTATCGACGAGAAAATGCAGCGCAAAACCCTTCACCCACATCTGCGACTGGAAGAGGCACTCCCCCTCCTCTGGATCCTCTGGACCCTCCTTTTGGATCTTGGTGGTGGCAACAATGGCACTAGGATCCGCATCAATGATCTGCTTCCCTTTGTCATTGCCTTTGTCTGGTTCTAACTTAGGATCAGAAAATGCACCTGATTCGGGTGCCTTTAGTTCAGCCACCAAAGACTGTTTGGCCTGACACTCGTTTGTGCTGTGAGTGGGGCTATTATGAAATTCACACCACTTCCCTGTGTCCTTCTTTGGATTTGTGGTGTTGTTCTGAGTTGCATTGCTTTGGCCTTGCCCCTTGTTCTTTGGTTCGGGGGCCCCTTTCGGATTTGCAGATCCAAAGTCTCGCTTCTTCTACTTAAATTTATGCTCGATCTTGGCGGCATAGCGATATGCCATGCCAAGCGATGTAATGTCGAGGAACTCCAATTCCTCTTGAATGTGTTTGTGCAGACAGCCACGATACTTGAGCACCAAATGTATCTCTGAATCTTTAATACCCAACTTTGTGCACAGGGTATGGAACAAATTCGTCAGTTCATGCACATCTTGATCCTTTTGTTGCCGCAGCGTGGTCCATTGGATGTATTTGTCCTCATAGCTCCCCATGGGGTAATATTGTTCCTTGATGCCATCTCGGAATGAATTCCAAGTGGGTGTGGCTGAGAACAAAGAGGGTTCCCCATTGCCCTCTTTCTCACGGTAGGTTTCCCACCAGTCTTTGACATGGGGGGCGGCTTTGAGGAGTGCAAAAATAATCTTTTCTCGGTCAGAGAAGTCATGGACCGAGAAATACCCTTCCAACAAATTTAACCATCTGTCTACAACATCTTCATCTATTTTTCCTTCAAATATAGGAATGTCAAAGTTTACCTGTACCTTGAAGGGAGTGGCACCTACAGAGTGGCTGTTGGATGCAGATGCGCCATATGTGGGCAGTCGTTGAAGGATTTGAGCAAAGTTATCCATCATCGCGTTCCTTTGTTTCTCGAGGGCCTCCTCGAGCAGTATTTTGATAGGATCTCCTGCTCCTCGTCTTTCTTTTCTTCCGCCATGGGAGGTCGTCGGGGTTTGCGAGGCTGATCTTGCAAGGGTTCAACCAGATCGAGCCCTAACTCCTTATACCCTGACCACGTTGGGGACATGCAAAGAAAAACAAAGAAAGAGCAGACCCGCTCTGATACCACTGATCCGGATTTTATGCAGGAACGCAACAGAATACAGAAATAACCATGAACATAGAGATGCAGCGGAAATAATGCTTCATTTCATTAATATCCAATAACAGAAATATGCTTACAGGCATAATGGAAATAAAATAGCTAGGGTGCTGGTAGCGAATCTCTGAGAAGAGATGTGATGGCTACAGACCTCTGAACTGTGTTACAATGAGGCTCGAGGGCCTATTTATTATTGAGAAACAATGTAGAATCCGAAATGTCCAAAAACCTAACCGTAGGAGATGAGGCGCCAAAACTGTGGGCGCTCGTTTGGGTAAATTGGTGGTTCAACTTCCCGGGGGCGTAACTTTGGCACCCGATCTCCGTTTTACGCGCTCAATAGCTCGTTAGAAATATCTATCCGAGGAGTACAACTTTTGAATGAGCAACATCGGTCCATGGACCCATGTTGCTCTCTGTTTTCCCAACAAACATCGTTTAGGGCCTCAAAACGGCTCCGGAAGTTCAGGACCCAAAAAACTGCTAAAAATAGTAAGTTTTGTTGCAACTTGAAAATTGAAAGAACTGATGGTGGCGGTTCAAATGGAATAGGTGGGTGGCCACCAATATCCACCTGGATCATTAAGGCCCCGAAACAGCTCCGGGAGTGGAGGACCTGAAAACCTGCTAAAAATAGTAAGTTGTGTTGTATGTGGAGAGCTGCAAGAATTGATGGTGCTAGTCCAAATGGAGTAGGTGGGTGGCCACCGATATCCACCTGGATCAATTTTCAACACTCCCACTTAGCAAGAAAGGGATTATCAGATACCCCAACCCCCCTACCTCTATGTAACTTGAATTTTCCTCTTGATAGTGCCTTCTTCAATATGTCTGCATCATATTCCTCTGTAGGAATGTACTCTAGCATCATGATGTTCCTATGCACACAATATTTGAGATGGCGATACTGGATGTCAATATGCTTGGACCTATCATGAAAAACTAGATTCATTGAGAGTTTGATACAACTATCATTGTCACAATAAATAATTGTAGGATCCGTCTCCTGACCAAATAACTTATCAAGGATATTCCTCATCCAGATAGCCTCACAAGTTGCTTAACTAGAAGCCATGTACTCTATGTCTATTGCACTAAGTGAAACTGATATCTGCTTCTTATTGTACCAAGAAGCCGATGTCAACTCAATATTGAATATTCCTCCTAATTTCTCTTACTTTTTGATGGAATCCCTTCCCAATTTTCATTTGTGAAGCCTTGCAGCTTCCTTCTCTCTCTCTATCTGTACAAAAGTACAAACTAAGTGGTGCCTCTGAGGTATCTCAACACATATTTGGATTCCTTCCAATAGATCTTGCTTGGCTTAACCATTTCTTGATTAAGTTGTTTAACTTCATAACACATGTATAGTCGTGTGTTCACCAAGTACATAAGTGAACGCACAAGTTTCCTATAATGGTAGCTTCTTCCACTTCACCTAAAGTAGCATCTTCCTTCCTCCAATTCCCTGCTAGAGGAGTCTCCATGGGTTTGCTGCTCTCCATGTGAAACTTCTTCATTATCTCGTTGGCATACTTTCCCTTAGATATAAAAATTTCCCCATCTCCTTGTCAAATTTCCAAACCAAGGAAATAATGCATGAGCCCCATGTATTTCATCTCAAATTCTCTTGCGAACTCCTCTTCGAAATATTTTATCAGCTTCTCATCACCTATTATAATTAAATCATCGACATATAATACTATAATCAATAATTTACCTTCAACAACAATATGGTAAATGTTTGTATCTACTTCACTTTTGGTGAAGCCCAACCCAGTGAAATATCTATCGATCATAGCATAACAAGAATGGGGTGCTTGTTTCAATCCATACAATGCTTGCTTAAGTCTGCGCACATGCAACTCTCTGTCGAAGGTCTCAAATCCTTCCAACTGCTCTATGTACACCTCTTCCTCAATCAATCCGTTGAGGAAAGTTGTCTTCACATCCATCTAATGTATCTTCCATCACATCTGCGGTGAACATGCTAGAATAGATTTGATTGAAGAGTGCTTTACTACTGGAGAAAAGGTCTCCTTGTAATCAATTCCCTCCACCAATCTGGCCTTGTGTTTATTAATACTCCCATTTGATGATTTCTTCACCTTGTCTATCCACCTAGATCCTACAATTGGCATGTCCTCTAGTATTGCAGAAACTTCCCATGCATTTTTCATGATAATGGATTCATACTCCTTTTTAGCATCCATAATATCCCAAGTCTGAAAGGAGACCGATGGATATAACCTCAAACCAAGTTTTTAGTTTGGAAGCTAGCCCTACCAAACTAGAGAGGGATCTCTCTATGAAATTGAAAGCCAAGGATTTGACTAGTATAATAATGAATTTTAGGCTAGATAGTTCAGCTCTAGGGTTTGAATTCTTTAGGGTTTTTTGCTGGATCAGGAGTGAAAATCAGGGAACTAGGTCAAGTCTCAAAGGTTCGAGTTGCAAGAGATATAGAGGAGAAGGGTAGGAATTCTTTTGTGATAGCTTAAGAGTTGGTTGATGTAGTGTAGGGTTGAATGAGAAAGAATATCAAAAGGAGCATGTATACTATGAGTTCATTTCTCAAGAAGACAAATACACAAACGTGAGATTCCTAACAAAATGAAGCTTAATCAAAAGTATTTTGTTTAATTCCTCTTAGGAAAATCATTGAATAGAAAAGATATGGTAAGGAGACTAATTTATCATTCATAAAAATATTTAACAGAAGGAAAAAATAATCACAAACTCACACCACAAGAGTTCCTGAATAATAGCTGCAATTTTCCTTTGATTCCCTGTAAAAAGGATGAAGTAAAAGCTACAAGACTTACACTCTCTAATGTACAACCTTTAGATTGACTAAAAACCACATACATATAAACTAAAAATAACTTCCCCTCTCTTAGGGGTCGAATCCCTTGGTGCAGGAATATATTACACAATAATATCTAACAAGACCTAATGACTAGGAGGTTAGACAAACTCTCCTCAATTAGACCAACTGATACACTTGAATTTATGATCTGAAATGGGTGGCTGAATTGTTATGTTATGCAAGAACCTCCCACTCCACTAAAACAAATTAAGATCTTGCTTATACATGCATGTGAGGAATTGCATACTTGAATCAGGTGTATGTGTTTTAACTGTTTTAATGAATTATGTGTGAGGAATTAAAAATTTGTTTTTTCTGATTAAAAGAATGTACAAAAAGCATAAAATGTAGAAATTTAATCATCAACACATAAAAGAAAATTTAATAAAGGAGTTCACCTGTATGTCTTGGGCTACGTCTCCTTGAGCCTTTGTCAATTGAATTGGATATTTGGGATTAAGATGGAAAATTTATTTTACAAGTGACTACTCAACTCCAATGGTTTTTTGAACAGTACCAAAGGGTTAATAATACCATCATACCCCTGAATTGACTGCTAAGTCTCTAGAAATGGACCTAGGCTCCCTTGGGCTTGACCTCTTCTGTTGGTGTGCTTAAGCTTCCTTAAGCTTCTCTATGGCACAAAATATCTTATAAGTCCCTTTCTATCCATGAAAAATTTTCTACTTACTCCGGCACATATCAGTCATCCAAAATATACTTTTCATTTTCTCAGAATGAGCTCTGGCTCCCCAATCTACGCCTCCATCACCCGGTGGCCCTGGGCTCCCTGAAACTTCCTTGTGGCTTATTCGGCTCTATAAGTCTCCAAATGGATTCAAAATGTCAAAAATAGTTATACATGACTATTCACTTGCTGAAATTGGCCTCTGGATGCTCTGGTTACGCCTCCAACACCTAGTGGCACCATGTGGCTCTCAACTCACTAAAATTTTCCCTGTAGCATATCGGCCTTAAAAAGTTTCCAAATTACTCTGAAAATCCTTCCATTGGATTTAGAAGGTTCAATATAGTTAGAATAGACTATTGTGTTGAATTATTAGTTGAACTGAGAGGGGGGGGGGGGGGTGAATCAGTTCAATACATACATGAGCTTTTTAAATTTTCATCAGCTTATTTATAGCTTACTTTTGTATTCAACCTTAGTATATGAATAGTCTTAATATGTTGCAGCAAGTATTAAATTAATATGACATTAAACTTATTATGAGAGCAGTAAACATTAAGTAGATTTGATAAATCATCTCAACACATAGGAAACATAGATAGAGACAGCAGATATAAGTGGAAACCCATAAAGGGAGAAAACCACATCTTATTATTGTTGTGATGCAAAGGAAAGAATCCCTCTCACCACTGATTTTTTGTAGGCACCAACCTACAGGAGGCTCCTACCTCAATTCTGCAAGCTACAACCTGCAAGGAAGCTCCAACTCCCTTCAATTTTCTGCAGGCACCAACCTACAGGAGGCTCCAACCTCAGTCAGCTACAACTGAAAACTATTAAGCTTCTACTTGATAGGGAAGCTCCAACTTCCTCAATTTATCAACTGGAATGTTTGTTGATTTACCTCAGATATCAGCTCTGTTCTATAGCATCTCTTTCTGCTCTTCTTTTCTTTATCTTCTTTGCCTCAATCTTCTATACTCTGCATTCTCTATATTTACTCTCTCTCTCACCTCTTGCAGCTTTCTTATTTTCTTCAACTCTTTTAAATTCTGTTGCACACTCTCTTCTTCTCTCATTCTATTTCATCACCTTCTCCCCTTGGATATAACCTTGTTTTATACAAAAATAGCTTCATGGATTTTTGTATTCTACTGGGAATTCGAAATGGACAACCATGTCTCTTTGCCTTCTGCCTTCTCATCTCTTTTACCCGCTCATTCAGAAAATATAACTGTAGGTACCAATTTAACATTACAGTGGGATATTTATTCTCTTTCAGAGACTTGCCAATGCATCACAACAATATAAATCAATTAAAAACATTTACATTCAATTACAATGAAAACTCCAGCTCAACTCATTCAGCCTTTTGGATTGCTGCGCACTTGTCTTTTCTTTGACTGTGTCTTTTTTTTTTTTTTTCTCACTGCTAGCTCTCCTGTTCTCTACTGTGGTGCAACCACTGCATACGTGTAGCTGTGCAATTCAACTCTCGGCGTTATACACATAATAAAATGTTTTAATACTTAGAATTCCCTTACAGGCCCACTTGCTGAACTTGTTATGTCTTCCGATGCGATGCATTACTATCCACATACTGGAAATATGTATGTATCATATATATGTGCCTCGATGCTTTCCTTTCCTCTTTAGCTTTGGATTAATTTACTTGGAGCAAACCTATTCTTAGTCTTATCTTTGGATGGACTCCACATGCCAGCTATACTCCACTCGTGTATTTCAATCGTAATCGCAACATTCACAATACCGCTATGATTTGTTCTTTTGATTTCCGCCGATGCGATTAGAAAAGGCCCACCATATAGTCAGTTGAATCATCTCCGCCGTCCATTATAATAAATCGCATTATGTATTGGCTGCTTTATATTCATATATTGCGATCAAATGTTGTAGAACCTTGGATAAGCCTTTGGTCTTATATTACGATCCAATCCACAATAAATCGAATCACAAACTCTAATATTTGAAAGGATCAAGCCCCACAAAGATCATTTGAATCTAATGTTTGTTTCTCCGATGTGATGTGATCATTCCGATTGTGATTCATCGCAATCGCAACTTTTAGTTGCATGTTCCGATTTTCCTTATGCTCTGATGCTCCGATGCGATCACTCTGATCCGATGCGATGAAACACCTTGCAAATATTTCCGATTTCTATTAATCGCAATCGCGACTTCCATTGAGTTGTTCTGATGTCTTGCTTTTACTCCAATGCGATTGACCACTGTTCATTTAAATGTGCCGATGTGATTACTCCGATGCGATGCGATGCGATTACTCTGATTGCGATTAATCACAATCGCAACTTTTAGTTGCATGTTCCGATATTCCTATGTTCTGATTCTCCGATGCGATTAGGCCGGTATTCAAACACACATTAATCATGATTTATAAACTCATCGGGTCCGGGCTTTAATCGCAATCGCAACTTTCTATTCCTATGATCCACTGCGAACCTTTTTTCCGATGCAATTTGATGAGGGTCCCACCATGTGGTACTTTTCTTTTGATAGAACCTTTGGTTCTTTAGATCTCGCGATACGTATAGATATACATATAAATATACATATACATATACATATACATATATGCTTTGGTCCTTTGTATATAGAGTGCAATATATGTAATGCACTGCATATATATATGCTTCCACTTCAGTTCTAATGTATCCTCCAGCTTGGGTTGTGATTCTCAAAATGTTATGTGGGGTCCCACTTGCGTATTAACTTTGGTTTATATGCAAGCGCTTACATAAGGTTTTCAGTTATCCACCTTATATATATATATCCACATACCAACTTCATTATATAGGATTCGGCTATACATACATACATACATACATACATACATACATAGATATATATATATATATATATATCCTCCGGCTGGGGTAATGATTCTCGAAATTTTATATAGGAAATTGGTCTACCTCTGCCTCTGCCTCTGATAACGGCTCTGCCTCTATATTCACTGCCTCTGCCTTAGCTATGCTTATTTCTCTGTCTCTGTCGTTGCTTCTGCTCTGTTGTTTGACTGTTACATTTCTACGTTCTTCTTTCTCCTATCTCCTTTGCTTTCTTTGTTCGCTTCTTTGCTGCCTCCTTTGTCTGTCTCAGTATTTTCTGCCTCTACTGCCATCAATGACAACATTTCCAATAATATCCCCCTTTGGAATTGATGGCAATACACTTCCTTTGTTTGCCTATTAGGGTTCTTTCTCCTGTTTCTTGCTCTTCCTCCCCCTTTGACATCAATGGCAAGGGGTTTGAATTTTTATTTTTATTTTTCAATATTTCGTGCATTTCCTCTCTCTGAGATCTTCTGACTTTGTATGTTGATGCTCCAACCTTTGGATTAGATTCACGTCGGGTTCACCACTGACCCTTTGGCCTTTTTATTGATTCTTTTATGTTGGATGTATTCTTGCCATAATCCTTTTGATCCTGAGGACTTGTTTTATGCTTCCCTTGTTGGCTGATCTCCCCCTGGAATGATATTCTCGTTTCTGCTCTCCCCCTGAAACTGTGCTTTCTCTTCATATCAGAGAGTAGCATCTATAGATACTACCCCTAGTATATTTCTCAAATATTCAAATGGTTCTCTAGCAAGCGGTTTGGTAAATATATCTGTTGTCTGTTCTTTTGTTGGTACATACTCCAGTTTTACTTTCTTTTGAGCCACTTGTTCTCGGAGAAAATGATACTTGACTGGGATATGTTTAGTTTTTGAGTGAAGCACAAGATTTTTAGATATACTTATAGCACTTGTATTATCACATTTGATTGAGATAGGTTCATCAATGCTTACCTTCATGTCTTGGAGGGTTTGCTTCATCCACATGACTTGTGTACAACATGCTGCTGCTGCTATATATTCTGCTTCTGCTATAGACAGAGAGATAGATGTTTGTTTCTTGCTTAACCACACCACCAAATTTTCTCCTAAATAGAAAGCACCTCCACTTGTGCTTTTCCTGTCATCCACACAGCTGGCCCAATCTACATCTGTGTATGCTGTCAATACCAAAGTCCATACTGTGATGTTCCTTGTAGATATCTAAATATTATTTTGACTGCCAGAAGGTGGTTTTGTTTAGGTGTTTCTTGATATCTAGCCACTAGGCCTACTGCTAGCATGATGTCTAGTCTTGATGCTATCAGATACAACAGACTTCCTATCATGAATCTGTAAATTTTTTGGTCTATATCAGTAGATCCATCATCAGCACACAGCTTGCATCCCGTGATCATGGGAGTTGACACAGGTTTGCAGTCCTCCATTTTGAAATTTTTCAACATTTCTTTTAAGTATTTTTCCTGTGAGATGAATGTGCCTGTGTTCTTTTGCTGAATTTGAATTCCTAAGTAGAAATTGAGTTCTCCAATCATGGAAATCTCAAACTCTGATTTCATCTTCTCAGCAAACCCTTTTTCTAGTTCATCTATGTTGCTTCCAAACATAATGTCATCAACATATACTACAACAATCAGGAGTTCATTTTCATGGACTTTTATGTACAGATTTCTGTCTACTCCACCTCTCTTAAAGCCTTGTTTTTGTAAATATTTATCCAGTCTTGAGTACCAAGCACGAGGAGCCTGTTTCAGTCCATATAGAGCCTTCTTTAGTCTGCACACATAGTCTTCTTTGTCTGTTAAAGAGAAACCTTCTGGTTGTTCCATGTAGACTTCTTCTTCTATATCTCCATTCAAAAAAGTAGATTTTACATCCATTTGATATACCTTGAAGTCTTGGTAGCATGTGAAGGCATTAAACATTATGATGGCTTCCATTCTAGCTATAGAGGCAAATGTTTCATCGTAATCAAGTCCTTCGACTTGTGAATATCCTTTGCAGACAAGTCTGGCTTTATTTCTAATTACCTGTCCTTCCTCATTCATTTTATTTTTGAATACCCATTTTGAGCCTATGGCATGTTTCCCAGTGAGTCTAGGAACTAGTTCCCAGGTATTGTTTTTCTCAATTTGGTCTAATTCTTCATTCATAGCATTCACCCAATACTTGTCCTTGCTGGCTTCTTCAAATCTCTTTGGATCTATTTTTGATAACATGGCTATGTATACCTCTTTTGTCTGTTCAGTGAGCTGTCTTCTTGTTTGGACCCCTACTCTCTTGTCTCCAATGATATGGTCTTCAGGATGATTCTTCTGAGTGTATCTTGAGGGGGCTTTTGAGCTCAGCTCTGCATCTTATGTTGTCCTGCTTGTTTCATCATCATTTTGGTTTTCTTCTTCATGGTTGTCTGATGGACTGCAGCAGTCTGTATCTCCTATATTGTTTGGAAGTTCTTCATCAAATCTCGCATTGATACTTTCTACTATTTTTCGAAGAGTCTTGTTGTAGCACCTATACCCTTTAATTTTGGAAGCATATCCTAGAAAAATCCCTTCATCTAGTCTTGCATCAAATTTCCCAAGATTTTCATCATTATTCTTTATATAACATTTTCTTTCAAAAATTCTAAAATGTTTGATTGAAGCTGGCTTTCCATGCCATAGTTCATAGGGAGTCTTTTCACTGCTTGGCCTTAAGTGAGCTTTATTAAGGATATGCACCACTGTGTGTACTGCTTCTGCCCAGAAGGTTTGAGGAATATTACTCTCTTGCATCATGGCTCTGGAAATTTGTTGAACAGATCTGTTTTGTCTCTCTGCTACTCCATTCTGCTGAGGTGTCCCTGCAATAGTAAATTGTTGTTTTATGCCATATTCATTGCATAGATCTGCAAATTCATAATCTATGAATTCACCTCTTTTGTCTGATCTGATGCATTTTAGCTTGCATCCTGTCTAATTTTCTGCTAATGCTTTGAATATTTTGAATTTTTCTAGAGCTTCTGATTTATTCTTGAGAAATTCAACCCATGTCATTCTGGAGAAATCATCTATTATCAGCATGAAGTAGGATTCTCCACTTGGTGTTTTAGTTCTTGCAGGTCCACACAAATCCATGTGCACAAGCTGGAGTGGTATTCTTGTTAATAACTCATCTTTGGCCTTAAAGGATGTGCGGGTCTGTTTACCCAACGGACAAGATTTGCATATGGTATTAGAAGGCCTTTTTATTTCTGGCATGTCTCTGACTGCTTTCTTCTTGCTCAGTCTAATGATATGATCGAAGCTGAGATGTCCCAATCTCCTATGCCATAACCATGACTCCTCAAGTTTACTAAAATGGCATGCTTCATCTTCCTCTTTCACGATGTAAACATTGCTCTCTGTTCAAACACCTTTGAGCAGAGTGTTACCTGTGGTGCTTGATCTGACTTCACAGTCTTTTTCTCTGAAAATAACTTCGTAGCCTTTATCACACATTTGACTGACACTCAGCAAATTTGCTTTCATCCCATCTACAAATAGTACATCTTGGGCCTTACCTCTGCCATTATCTAAGCTGACTGAGCCCTTTCCCTTGATTTTTCCTGATTTATCATTGCCAAAAGTAACATTACCAGTTTTATTTTCATCAAAATTTATAAATTTTCCCCTATCTCCAGTCATATGTTTTGAGCAGCCACTGTCCAGATACCACTGGATTTTCAGGTCTTGAGCAGTTAGAGCCAAGTCACATTTATTCACCTTATTTATCCACTTGAGGCATCCTTTTGTTTGGTATCTTTTGAGAGATGATGAATCACATCCTTTCAGAGGACATTTGGAAGGCATATGTCCAACTTGATTGCATACACAACATTTGATCATAATTTTTGCAGAATTGTGAGTATGAACAAAATTTCTTTGATTCATAAACTTCCTTGATGTGTTGAACATCAATCTTTGTCCATACTTTCTACATTCAATAATTTTATGGCCAAATTCCTTACAATAAGAACAGTAACCATAGAAATTATTTGCATACCTGACATAAGGTTGTATTCTCCATTTGTTTGCTTGAGATAGTCTCTTCACTGTTTGCATCTTTTGCTGGTTTGAATCACTCCTCCTTGCATGACAGTATGCAGCAATGTGTCCCAGCTTGTGGCAGACATAACAGGTGGCATTTTTCATAGGAGGGAAGAATATCCTTTGATGGCTTCCAAATTTGACATACTCAGGGGTATATGAATGTTTTTCTGTTGTTTGAGTATTTATTTCATTCTTTGTTATTAGAGGATTTTTCTGGGTTCTGTCTCCCTCCTTACAAGTTTCTTCTTTTGTAGGAATTATTTGAGTTGCTTCATCATCCTTCTTTTCTTTTACAAAAATAATCTCTCTATTTTCTTTTTCTTTACTTTTACTTGATTCTCCTTCATAGCCTATTCCAGTTTTTATCATAGGAGATATTTGAGCAACCAGAATTTCATTCAACTTACTAGAGATTGTTGTTTGAGAAGAATTTATAACCACTTTCCTTTGAGCATTTTCTAATTTCTTCTTGAGACATACTACTTCTTCTTCCAACTTCTCTTGTTCTTGAGTTTTCTCCTTGATTTGCTTAAGTAACATGTCCTCTATCTTCTTGGCTTCTTCAAGCTCTATATTTAGTTGCATAAGGACTTCTAAATTATGTTCTTCTCGTACATACTTGAGGATAATGTCCTTTTTTTTTCTGCATTTTAGATTGAGTCTATCAATCTCTTCCAGAGCACTTCTTAGCTCCCCCTCAAGGTCGACTTCACCTTCTTCTTCTTCATCTTCTACCAGGAGACCTTAAAGTTCTTCTATGGCCATCAATAAGAATTCATAGGTTCCTTCTTCACTTGAAGATTCATCTAAGTCTTCAGATGCACTGCTGTCTTGTTGAGCATAGAAGGATTTTCTGCTGAACTTATTTCCTTTCTGCCATTTTTTTGATGCATTTTTCTCTGTTTCTTGAGCCTGATTCCTTACTTTCTTGTGAGGACACTTAGTAGCATAGTGTCCCACTCTTCTACAGTTAAAGCATTTAAAAAGAAGTTTACCTTTGTATTTACTTGAGCCTCTATCCAATTTCTTGACAAAATATGCCTCTTCTTCATCCGAGCAAGAGCATATGTCTTCCTCTTCTTCTTTCTTCTTTTCTGTTTTAAAGGCTACCTCCCTCGTACTTCGCTTCTTCTGTGGGAGCCTCATCTCATATGCTATTAAATTTCCAAGTAGCTGGTTCATGGTCAAGGTCTCCCAATCAATTGTTTCTTCTATTGCAGACACCTTGGGATTAAACCTGGATGGAAGAGATCTTAGAATATTTTGTACAATTATATTTTCTGGCATGGTTTCTCCAAGAGCTTTCATATTGTTAACAATTTTTGCAAATTTTAGGTATAAACTGTCAATGTCTTCATCATCATTCATTTTTAAGTTCTCAAACTGGGCTCTATAGACTTGAAGTTTGGCAGTCTTTACTTTCTTGTCTCCTTCATGGATGTTCTCCAGAGTATCCCACATCTCTTTGGCAGTGTCTTTGTGCATTACTTTGATAAAATCTACTTCACACAATCCATTCAAGATGGCATTCATGGCTTTTGCATTAGCTAAAAATCTTGTTTGGATTCTTTCTCTGAGTCAGTTGCATTTGGGGCATATCCTAATTCCACAACACCCCAAACTTCTATTGCTAGAGACATTATGTATGCCCTCATCCTGATTTTCCAGAAGGCATAATTTGCACCTGTAAAGAAAGGGGCTTTATTGGTTGAGCATCCTTCTTTACTAGCCATCCTGAGAACCTAGAATCTCCTTTCAGTTGTTAAACTGGTACAAAGGAACCTGCTCTAATACCAATTGTTGAATTCTTAGCTGAACTGAGAGGGGGGGGGGGTGAATCAGTTCAATACATACATGAGCTTTTTAAAATTTCATCAGCTTATTTACATCTTACTTTTGTATTCAACCTTAGTATATGAACAGTCTTAATATGTTGCAGCAAGTATTAAACTAATGTGAAATTAAACTTATTATGAGAGCAGTAAACATTAAGCAGATTTGATAAATCATTTCAGCACACAGGCAACACAGATAGAGACAATAGATATAAGTGGAAACCCATAAAGGGAGAAAACCACATCTTATTATTGTTGTGATGCAAAGGCAAGCTCCAACTCCCTCTCACCATTGATTTTATGTAGGCACCAACCTACAGGAGGCTCCTACCTCAATTCTGCAAGCTACAACTTGCAAGGAAGCTCCAACTCCCTTCAATTTTCTGCAGGCACCAACCTACAGGAGGCTCCAACCTCAGTCAGCTACAACTGATAGCTATCAAGCTTCAACTTGATAGGGAAGCTCCAACTTCCTCAATTTATCAACCGGAATGTTTGTTGATTTATCTCAGATATCAGCTCTATTCTGTAGCATCTCTTTCTGCTCTTCTTTTCTTTATCTTCTCTTCCTTAATCTTCTATACTCTGCATTCTCTATATTTACTCTCTCTCTCACCTCTTGCAACTTTCTTATTTTCTTCAACTCTTTTAAATTCTGTTGCACACTCTCTTCTTCTCTCATTCTATTTCATCACCTTCTCCCCTCAGATATAACCCTGTTTTATACAAAAATAGCTTCATGGTTGTTTGTATTCTACTGGGAATTTGAAATGGACAGCCATGTCTCTTTGCCTTCTGCCTTCTCATCTCTTTTATCCGCTCATTCAGAAAATATAACTATAGGTACCAATTTAACATTACAGTGGGATATTTGTTCTCTTTCGGAGAATTGCCAATGCATCACAACAATGTAAATCAATTAAAAACATTTACATTAAATTACAATGAAAACTCCAGCTCAACTCATTCAGCCTTTCGGATTGCTGCGCACTTGTCTTTTCTTTGACTGTGTCTGTTTTTTTGTTTTTCGCACTTCTAGCTCTCCTGTTCTCTATCGTGGTGCAACCAATACATACATGTAGTTGTCCAATTCAACTCTTGGCGTTATACACATAATAAAACGTTTTAATACTTAGAATGCCCTTACGGGCCCACTTGCTGAACTTGTTCTGTCTTCCGATGCGATGCATTACTATCCACATACTGGAAATATGTATGTATCATATATATGTGCCTCGGTGCTTTCCTTTCCGTTTTAGCTTTGGATTAATTTACTTGGAGCAAACTTGTTCTTAGTCTTATCTTTGGATGGACCCCACAATCCAGCTATACTCCACTCGTGTATTTCAATCGCAATCGCAACATTCACAATACTCCTATGATTTTGTCTTTTGATTTCCGCTGATGCGATTAGAAAGGGCCCACCATATAGTCAGTTGAATCATCTCCACCGTCCATTATAATAAATCACATTATGTATTGGCCGCTTTATATTCATATATTGCAATCAAATGTTGTAAAACCTTGGATAAGCCTTTGTTCTTATATTACGATCCAATCCACAATAAATCGAATAAAAAACACTAATATTTGAAAGGATCGGGCACCATAGCGATCATTTGAATCTAATGTTTATTTCTTCGATGAGATGTGATCATTCCCATTGCTATTCATCGCAATCGCAACTTTTAGTTGCATGTTCTGATTTTCCTTATGCTCCGATGCTCCAATGCGTTCACTCTGATCCAATGCGATGAAACACCTTGCAAATATTTCCAATTGTGATTAATCGCAATCGTGACTTATATTGATTTGTTCTGATGCCTTGATTTTACTCCGATGAGATTGACCACTGTTCATTTAAATGTGCTGATGCGATCACTCTGATCCAATGCGATGCGATTACTGCGATTGTGATTAATCGCAATCGCAACTTTTAGTTTCATGTTTCGATATTCCTATGTTCCGATTCTCTGATGCGATTAGGCCGGAATTAAAACACACATTAATCATGATTTATAAACTTATCGGGTCCGATCTTCAATCGCAATCGCAACTTTTTGTTCCTATGAAAATTTGTGACACTTTTACGATGCGGATTTGACCCTGGTTAGGCATGTGGTACTTTTTCTTTTGATAGAACCTTTGGTTCTTTAGATCTACGTGCTACATATACATATACATATATATATACATATATATATATATATATATATATATATATATATATATATATATATATATATATATATGGTTTGGTCCTTTGTATATAAAGCGCAATATATGTAACGCGCTGCATATATATATGCTTCCGCTTTAGTTCTAATGTATCCTCCAGCTTGGGTTGTGATTCTCGGAATGCTATGTGGGGTACCACTTACATATTAACTTTGGTTTATATGCAAGCACTTACATAAGGTTTTCAGTTATCCACCTTATATATATATCCACATACCAACTTCATTATATAGGATTAGGCTATATATATATATATCCTCTGGCTTGGGTCACGATTCTCGGAATTATACATATATACTTTACCGCTTAGGTTAAGATTCCTGGAATAATGTTTATATTTCCTCCAGTTGGGGTAATGATTCTAGAAATTTTATATAGGAAATTGCTCTACCTATGTCTCTGATAACGGCTCTACCTCTATATTCACTGCCTCTGCCTCTGCCTTAGCTGTGCTTCTTTCTCTGTCTCTGTCGTTGCTTCCGCTCTGTTGTTTGACTATTACATTTCGAAATTATTCTTTCATCTGTCTCCTTTGCTTCCTTTGTTCACTTCTTTGCTGCCTCCTTTGTCTGTCTCAATCTTTTCTGCCTCTATTTCCATCAATGACAACATTTCCAACATATTGGTTTGTTGAGAATGGTCTCTGGTTGCTCTGGCTATGCCTCATTCTCCTGCTAGCTCCTCGTGGCCCTAGTGGCCCTTGGAACTTATCTAAAAAAAAATCACGCTTAGAAGTCCTCATTTGGCTCTAAAAACCTCACCAGTTGCTCCATAATGTCCAATATAGTCATAAATGACTATTGACTTGCTGAGAATGGTCTCTGGCTGCTCTGGCTATACCTCATTCTCCTGTTGGCTCCTTGTGGCCCTTGGAACTTCTCTGAAGAAAAATCATGCTCAGAAGTCCTAACATAGATCTGAAAAACCTCACCAATGGCTCTAAAATGCTCCAATTAGCTATGAATTCCTCTCTTTTCACTCAGAATGGTAAAAAATTGAGTATCCTACTCATTTTCCCAGTTACACCTAGAAAAGCTCCACTAAAACTGGAGGACTCCACTTAACTGGAGTCAATTTAGCACTTATAGCCAATTTTTGGGCATGATCTGAATATTCTGTAGTACTTAACTGCAAAAATAAATACTAGCGGTTTGGGTGGCCACATGCGCACCCTAAACCCGCGGTCTTTATAATTGTTAGTGGAACCCGAGGAACAAACTACGGTTGCAGGAGTTGAATCTGGGTTGTACTATCAGGTTAACATAAATAGTGCATTAAACTTAATAGTTGGGCACATGCACCAAAAAATTTTGTTACATAACCATCGAAGAAAACCACGCGGAGATGGCATTTAGTGTGGCCATGTGACAACTCTGAAAATGCTGGCAGGATGCGAGTTGGAGGTTAGCTGATCATGCGGAGAGTTGTCGGTGACCATTGGCATGTGACAACATAACATAATCTGTAGGTAGATTATTTAACTTTTGGTGGTTATGTTTATGTCATGGCTGCAATTTTATTGTAACATTGCCATGTGACAAGTCCAACGGAACCACTGGCGGGTTGGCACTGCCAGTTGTTCCAACCCCAAACATTAATTGCAACACATATCAAATATAATCTGTGACCCAATAGGTTAAGAAACAACTTGTAACGCAGATGGTAGAGCCTATACACACCCAGTGGGAGGTTGCGGGGTTGGCTCCTACAGACCCAAACAAAATTTTAATATGTCATGTCGAGAACACGTGGAGGCCTCAGGGCCAGCCATGTGTCGCCCTATAATTGGCCCTCATAAACCATTCGACCAGTAATACATTCAAACTTGTGCTCCAATGATTGGCTCGGAAGGAATATTCCAGGGAATATTTCAAGGAATATTCTAGGGAATATTTAGAGGAATATTCTAGTAATATTTCGTATAATATTCTCTCTCTTTTTTCTGACTATTCAAATGCCCAGTCAACCTTGGTCAACTGTCGAAATTTGCAGTTTACTATAATTTTCAAAATGCGATAACTTATTCATACGGTGTCGATTTTTCGAACCATTTATGATGCTGGAATCAGGAAGATGAGATATATCCAGTCGTTGAGGTTCAACACTCTTTTGAACACTTTGAAATTTTAGCTATCACTTAGGTCCTGATCCAATCCTGATCACACTACCATTTTGAAATAAGCACAGGTCTACATCAAAATTACATTTACAAGCCCCATTTACATTCATCCCATCATGTAAAAATAAAAATTAAGATATTACATCACAAATAACCAAGTTTTACCAAAGAAACTTTGAAAAAATGACTAATAGGTAAAAGCACAACGCCACCTAAAAAAGCGCAGCGCCATCAGACAAAAGCACAACACCAATTATAAGGGGACCTTTGATGGCCTTCCACTGCTCTAAATCCAGCTCTGAAGGTACCAATGGAAATATGAGGATGTCTAGTTTTCATTAGACACCACAAGTGAGCAAAATGACCTTCCCATGACAAAAAAAAACTCATTCTCCCAAATTTACTCCCAAAGGCGCAACGCCTATTCCAAAAAGGTGGCAGAAAGTGACTTTTCGACTTGTTTTTGGGAATTTTATCCCAATATGTTTTATGAAAAGGCACAAAAACTGCATAGCTATCATGTATAGGGTACTAGCTATCTAACAAGGTATAATTTTTGGCATTTGGAGGTCTGAGAAAAAAGCACAACACTTTTGGCTGAATTGATATTCCCGTTTTAGGCCAAAAGTCACAAAAAACCAAAATTTCACAACATTTTTTCAAAATTGCTCAAATTTTTCCATGAAGCCAGGTGATGATTTTTCAAGCAATGAGGGAGGCCTCAGCCAAAAATTCAATTTTATCCTTCTCTTTTTGCCTCATTAGGGTTTTCTTTAGCTTCTTCTTCACTTACTTGATTATGATTTGGGAGACATTGTTCCTTGTATAATAATGCATGGCCATGTGTCTTTGTGGGTTGTAGTCCCCTTTTTCCCTCTTAATAAGCTTCTCCAAGTGGAAATTCATCCTATCCATCCAATATACTTTGTATTCTCAATTTCTGCCACAATGAGTTGATTAACAGTCATTTTACCTTTTGGTGGAGATGGTTCTTTTTGTTGCTCAAGTGCCCTCTTGAGACCTTTTGTTCTTGGTCTCCTTGATTTAACCTACTCTTCTTGATCCTATAAATCATCAACATCAACAATTGCCTTACCTTTGGCATCATCCTTTCTAAAATATGCTTTGGGCTTGTTTAAGAGAAGATGATTTAATTTTAGCTAAATGTTCTCCTGTTGCAAGAATGAGACCAAGAAATTTTCTTCTGACAAACTATCTTTGAGCTCTCTAATCTCAGCCTCCTTCTCCATGATGACCTACTCAGATGTTTTTTCATAATCATGCACTTCAAAATCTGCCATATTAGTGCCAGGATGAACTTGTTCCTCATCCTACAATGGTGCCTCATGATATAATGATGTTTCTTCCTCTCATGTAGGCTTGGCCCTTTCAATAATGTCTAGAGAAAACATGAACCTATTTCCTCTAACATATGTTTGTGTCACCTATTCCCTAGGATTTCTTGTGATAGGTTTTCTTGTGGAAGCCACCTCTTGTTGTGCTAGAGAAGACAAAGGTGTAGAGTGACTGCTTGACTGAGCTGGAGAAGAAAAAAGAGAAGTTGAATATATGAAACCATACCAAGAGAAATTGATCTGTGTGAGATGATGGCAAACCACAAATTTCAGCAAGCCATGGTGAAACAAACTAGCTCCTAATCTATGTACCTTCTCTACCATTTTTACCATGCTTCTGTAAAGGTAATGAGGCAAGTTGAGAGCTTTTACACCAGTGAAATGCATCAAAAATCTCACATGATACTGATATAACATCGAGTGCCTACCCTCACATGTAAAATATTTCATGATAAAGTTCATGAGGGACATACTTCTCCAGAAAATATTTGAATGGAAAGATATGTTTTGGAGCAGCTTTGTATGCAAGTTTTAAATACATTTTGTATTTTTAAATTTCAATATCTCTATTCTTGAACCGCATTTCTCCATTTTTTGGAATCCCTGTAGCTGTGGAAATTTCCTCTGCTGAAAGAGTCAACACAACCCTTGCAATAGTCACTTTATCTCTCCTCAAACTAGTGGCAAAATTGTTGCTAAGTTTGTCATGAAAACCAAGTTCCTCAACCTTTTGGCAAAAGGCAAGGCAACCTATATCCTAGAAATATTTCTTAAGGAAGGGTAAATAAATGATCTCATGTGCTATAGTGGGCTCATACTTGCTGATTTGACCTCCCTTATGCCTGCTCTGCTCCATGGTTTCATAATCCATAATAAACCCTAGCTGAATGGGATGTGAAATTAGGTTTTAGTGTAGGAAAAAAAAGGTTATTTGGGAATTTTTCAGGAATGAAGGGATATGAAGGGGTTAGGGGTCTCCTAAATTATTGGGAAAAATTATGGGGGTAGGGATATATGTTAGGAAGTAGGGAAAAGTGAAATTTGAGGGAATGAATGAGCGGAAGGGGTCCAAAAGGGGAAAACAGAAAGCTAGCTTAGGAAAGTGTAGTCTAGGCTAGGGTTTATAAGGAAGTGATGAAAATGAATGAAATGGATGAGGGAAAGTGTCACGGTTAGTATATGGAAGGTGGGAGAGGGTATATGAGCTTTAAAATTATGGTTTTACCACATATATGCAACAACTTGACCAAGGATATGAAAAGCGAAACAAAAATGTTGGGAGAGGTAATTGACTGACTTTTCACTGATTTTAGTGGACAAATTTTTGAGAGGAGGTGTCAAGGAGGTCTACTTACTTGTAGAATATGTGTTTGAACCTTTTTTTGCTGAAGAAAACCCTTGAAATTGAAGAATTACCTCCTTTGTGAAAAGTGCAACACTATAGTGAAAAGCACAGCAATACAATAAAAAACACAGCACAACAGTGATTTGGCACTCTTGGGAGAAAAAAATTGTTTTTGAGGGGGTAAGAATGTATTTTTCTGATGTATTGGTGTCTTGTGAAGATGGAATGAATGAATTATTAGCTTATTTCATCAATTTATAAGCAAGAAGGTCGATTTTCTCTTGGGTGGAGTAGTGCCCCACCACGTCCTTTCACATTTGATTTGAATTGATAGTTAACTGTAGCCTTACAACCTTTTTATTCATATTACATCATGATAGAAATAAATTTACACTTTTGAAACCTTTATTGAATATTTTTCCCTATTAGTACTCTTCAAGTGATGATTTTGATGGTAAAATGACCTATTTTTATGATTTTGGCCCTATGACCTAATGATGACACTACATGAAATGATGAACATAATAATGACCATGGTGATGTTGAATGAGATGGTGATGAAGACATTTCAATGATGACTCCTCAAAATGAGTGATGGCATGATCAAAACATGAAATGAAAGGAGTAGTAACATACCTAGACATACTAACAAATGACCAAAATTTTATTTGAAAACCTATTGAAGCCATAAAATTTTGCAGTAGGACCCTATAAAAACCCTTGTAAGACCAAATTTGATCAATGATTACTAGCATGAATGACAGACAATAAAATTGGCTCCAGTTGGGGATGGAAACCCCTTAGGAGGTGTTAAGAACATCGTAGACCAAGTAGCCCTATCCATTGGGCATGAATTAAAAAATGAAGAGACCAAAATCAATGCTAAAAAATGACTGAAAAATTGAATTGAATTTGATTGAAATAAATGTACTGAACTTTCAAACCACCAGCTAATCAAAGAAACCTTATGGTCTTCACCTTGGGCTTCAAGCTTCCATGATTAACTGCTTCACACTTCGACATAAAAGTAAAATGATATGTACAATGATGATGAGAAACTTTAGAAATTTGATCAAAAGTGGTATTACTTGAGGAGCCTACCATTGACTCTTCCTCTTGCATACTCTCATCCATCCATTTCCTCCAACAAGTAGGAATTCTTCCCTCTGGAAGCTGAAATTATATACGATCCCTTCCACAAGTTTTCGATCTTTTTGTGCTTTCCTTTTTCTTCATTCTGAGCATCCCAATGGAGAACTACATCTCCCATATTGAAATCATCCACTTTGTTTTACTGTCATACACCTTTTTTATTCTTTCTTGAAGCTTAGAAGTATTCTGGAAAAATTCCTCCCTGCTTTGTTGCAAATGAATCATTTGGTTTATCCACCGATGAACATCATTTGGTTCACTGCCAACTTCCTAAAAAATATTCATGACTAGAAAAATAAGAGAAGTAAGAAAGACTATATCAACTCCATACACTAACTCAAAAGGTGAAATTCCTATGGAATTCTTATTACTTACTTTGTCTGCCCACAAAGAATTGATGAGTTTCTTGAGCCAATATTTCTTATTTATCTGCAACATATTTTTTATAATATTGAACAAAGACTTATTCAAAGACTCAGTCAGTCCATTGCCTTGCGAATAGTATGCAATTGAATGACCCAATTTGATATTATACTTCTCAAAAAATTCCACCATATTTTTGGACTTAAATGCAGCGACGTTATCCATGATTATCTTCTGTGGGCAACCAAATCTATACAAGATAATAGATTCTATGAATTGAATGATTACCAAATTAGTAGCTTGCCTAGTCAGGATTTCCTTGATCCAATTTGTAAAATAACACGTGGCTATCAAAATCCACTTGTGTTGGATGGAAGATGAAGGATGGATATCACCTATGAAATTGAAACCCCATTGCTAAAATGGTGCATGAACTAAAATGGGCTGCAAAGGAAGTGGGAGAAACTTCCTCTTCCCTTGAAAAATATGATATTCGTGACAGCTCATCATGGTCTTATATACATCATCAAAAAGAGTGGGCCAATAAAAACCAACCCTCAAAACTTTATTCTATGTGGTCTTCCAGAATAAATGACAGCCACAATCACCCTTGTGAAAGTCATTCATCACCTCCTTCGCCTTGATTTCAACAAGATACCTCTTAGGTCTTTCCAATACAAAGAGATGTCTAAATACAATATTTTGAACTCTGTAATTTCAATGATCGATTCTTGCTTTTAGAAACACCAAGTGAAGGATTGAAGTGTTTCAGTAAATAAACAATATCAACATACCAAGGGGATGAAATTAAAATCTGTGATACCTGTTCCAGTGAATTATATACCTCCTCTTCAAAAAGTGAAAAAATCAAATTAATATCCAGTGCATGAAAATTAGATTTTGTCATCAAAATTTCCAAACCTTCTCCCTTGATAATTTTTGTGGGCTTGATCTCCAGGTCATATTCAAGTATGGCTACAATCCATTTCCCTCGCCTACCTTCGGGATCAATTTGCATCAAAACATATTCCATTGCTACCTTAGAAACATAAGAAATGATGTGAGGGTGAAGTATGTATACCTAAAAGTATTTTAATGCCTTCAACAAGGAATTTTTTTTTTTTTTCAATAATGTTGTATCTCAGTGCCACATCTCTTATGGTCCAACTAAAAAAGGCAATTGGTTTCTCCATCTTTGAGTCCTCTTTCTGCATTCGGACAACTATTGGGAATCACGATTGCCATTAGACCAAAACCCATAGGTTTTAGTCAACGATCGCATCGCCAGAGATAAGGATCCATGAGATGCGGTTAGTCCATGTCACAAAACACACGAGGAGTGTTGGTTTATCCAATGTCCAACAATATCCCCCCTAACATGAGCCGCGTGTGTATCTAACTCGTGACCTATGCTATGATACCACTCATTGGGAATCACGATTGCTATTAGACCAAAACCCACAGGTTTTAGTCAACGATCGCATCTCCAGAGATAAGGATCCATGACAGGCGATTAGACCATGTCACGAAACACATAGGGAGTGTTGGTTTATCCAATTTCCAACAACAACATCCAAGGAGTGCTCGAAAGCGAATGAAAAGATATTGAAGTCCATAGTATAATCGGGGTTGATCAATATGGGAGCACATGTTAAGGAAAACTTGACTGAATTAAATGATTTCTTTGCATCTTATAAACATATTACCTCATTTTCCTTCTTCATAATGTCTGTCATATCTCTAAGGTGTTCAGCGAGGTTGGGGATGAATCTCCTTAAAAAAAATATCTTAACGTTGAATGATTGGATCTCGTTTTTGTTCCTTGGGAATTCCAACTGCTAAATTGCTTCGATCCTTTAGGGATAAATGCGGATGCCATATTTTGAGATCATGTGCCCAAGTATTTTTCCTTCTTCCATGAAAAATAGGGTTTTCTTAGGATTCAGCTAAATGACAAATTTCCTGCATTTTTGAAACACTATTCTCAAGTGATGTAGGTGCTCGTCATCTGTCTGTGAGAAGACAATAACATCATCAATGTAAACCACAAGAAAAAAATCCTTTTCATATGAGAAATATATTTCCATAGCCCGCTAAAATCTAGCCTCTGCATTCTTTAGCCCAAATGGAATTTTGGCGTACATGAAAGTACCCCATTGTGTTGTAAATGTTATTTTCTCTTGGTCATCTTCATGCACCAAGATATAGTTGCATCCTGAGTATCTATAGAAGAGTGACATTCTAGAAGCCCCAAATACCCTCTGCAAGATGTGGTTCATCTTGAGGAGAGGATAATTTTCCTTCAAGGACACCTTGTTCAAATTTCTAAAATATATGCAAGGACAAACCTCCCTTGTATTTTTCCTTACTGGAACAAGGTTGGACATCCAATCTGAAAATTGAATAGGAACTATAATACCAGATTTATAAAGTATATTTACCTCTTTTTTTATTGATAGTAGCATTTTATTATTGATTCTCCTCATCTTTTGGTGGAATGGATTTCGATCCGGCTTGATTGGGGTAGTGTGCTGGATGATGTTTTTATCATACACTTTTAAATATGAATAATCCCAAGAAAATACATCAAAAAAATCACTCAAAATATTTGTTTATTTACCTTTTGACTCAGCGGATAAATAACTCGATAACTTAACCATCTTGGGGTTATCAGCTGTAGCAATGTTTAAATCTTCAACACATGCTTCTGTGGGGATGATTATCGGATTTTTAGCGTCATAATTGTGATCAAATAACTCTTCCAAAGGTACAAGACCTTGTGGAATGCTATTTTTATTTGGCTGCAACACCTCAAATTTAGTATCTTCAATTAACCGATCATCTTCATTATACACATCATTAATATGGGAATTAGCAAACTCCCCCTCCATTTGCAGAAAATTGTTTATCTTTATCATCCCAAAATACTTGCCAGTATCTTAGATTTTCAAGGATAGTCGGGCAATGCTTCACATGAATTTCAAAATTTTTAGTAGCATGAATAGGAATCTTAAATTTGTTGGCTGACATGGCAAGAGAATCAACCATAAAATTTTGACTTCTAGGAATCATAACAATGTATATTCTGGAAAAAATTTAAGAATATCAAGAACAACATTACAATAAGCTCTCATCCTAGGATGTTTGGCCTGATAATCCCCTTTTACTTTTTTAATCACCAAATTGGAGTCTTCATATACTGTAATTCTCTTTGCACCTAGCCTTTTCAAAATTCTGAGATCGGTGATTAAGGCCTCATATTTAGCCTCATTGTTTGAATAGTCAAAAGCTAGTTTATAAGAACACAATATTACATTCTGTGGGACTTTAGATGAGTGATGTATAGCGATACAAATCGATATTCGAATGAAAAATCCATATTTTCCCAAAGCACCATCGAAATCCATGGTCCAAATACCCTCCTCATCATTGAGAAGCTAAAATTTTGTGGATTGATTTGCTCCTTCTTTTTTACCCACTGTATCAACATGTCCTTCTCCTTTCTCTGACTCTAGTAAAATTTTCTCTGAGGTGTTTGGATGCAAGCCATCATAATTCTGATTTCTTTGTTCTGCATTCAAGACTACTTGGAAACTACTTGACAATTCTGAATTTTCTTCAACTTCTACAATTTGACGCTCTAAATCATAAGTATTATGATCATTATAAAAAATGAAAGACTCTAAATTGGTATGTACAGAATGAACCGGGTGATTTTTGGGTTTGTCTTTGCTAGTGATCATGTATTTCATTTTAGTTTCCCAGTATAGCTTCCTAAGTTGACCAAATACCGAAATAGTACCATATGAGAAATCAAGTTGTAGAGTATGCCTTAATTTGGCTCCCCAATACCATGAAAGTAACATGCCATACCTTGGAGGTATGTCAGCAACTACAACATCCATAAACACATTTATGGCAGGAATTTGATCAAGAGAGACAACCAAGTCTTTAATAAGACCAAGGCATCTAACTCTACCTCAATCAAAAAAATATAGGTCATGATAGGGTTGGGTTATGTCCAGCCCCAACTTACCCATGATGGCCTTCGACATTAAATTGTGTAAGGCCCCAGAATCCAACATGGCATTATGGAGGATATACTCATGAATCCTCAAACTGAAATAAAAGGGAGGGACTTCACTATATTCAAGACTTCCATCTACACCTGGGCCAAAACGGAGTTTGGGATGGTCATCACTGAAATTGACCATGTCTAAAATCTGATCTACTTTCAACATCTTGGCAACATGAAATTTATATTGATACTTATTTACCCACTTAGTCAGGGGAATAGAAACTTTTAACTTAGAAATTTCACTCTCTAAGCTAAACAAGTTAGGTTGTTTCTCTACCTCTTTGGAAATGGTATCCCTCTTTTTAGGGTGCTCTTTTGTTGAAGACTCCTTTATTTTTCCTTCCTTGTCTCTCTTTGATTTACTTGTATATGGCTCACTGTTAATGCTCTAATATGTGGCAGTAGGCTCCTTCTTCCTATTTGCACTAGGTTGGGAATTTTGTTTGGAATGAGTCACTTTTTGTAGAGCTGGCCTCTTTTGAGTAAATGTTATAGGCACGTATCGGTTTCTCAAACTATATTTTCTCAATGCTTAGCTGAGTGCATTCGGGTACCCCCTTTGATAGTCTTCAGATTGTACAGCCAACCCATCATCATATACAAGTATATATTCTTGGTCATTCGACACATATGTTTCCTTAGTGTACTCATCATCCTCTATAAGGAATATAGTTCATTGATATTTTTCAAAGAAATAGTTTTCCTCAACAAGTTCATCTTCATCCTCAGGTCCTTGGGAATATTTTTATTGCAATGGAGTGGAAACTTGTTGTTCTGCTTGCTGATCTGGAGCTCTCTACTCTTGTGGCTTAATTCTAAACTGAGGTTGTTGTTGTTGTCATTGGAAATTGGGATTCCAGACTTGATTTTTTGACTGACTTTCAGAAATGGACCTCCTATTTACCATATTTTCCATAGTTATAATCAAAGTATCTAAATTTTCTTCGGATGAGTTAGATGGATCTTCTTTAATTGTAACTATCTTTTCAACTCTGATTTTTGATTTCTTTATCAACATATTAGATTCAACGTTGAAATAATTTCTCTGCATTTCCTCCAATGAGGTGGTATTTCTCTCTCTAAGCTGATATGCCATATTAGGGTCAAAGGCATCCAAATATTTCAGCAAGGCCAAGTCGGGAGGAGGCTTGACATTGGAAGGAATGGAATTGTACACCTTATTGAAATGAATAGTATAGTCTTGAACTGATTCATTAGGCTGCCTTTTCAATGAGTTGTATTCAACCAATATCTGAAGAGGATTTTTCTTTTCCTCCCACTTAGCAAGGAAAATATCAGTTAACTGCTATGAATATGGCACTGAATCAGCTGCCAAAGTTCATAACCACTTTTTCACTTCTCCTGAGAAACTATAAGCAATTATTATCATTCTTGCATCATCACTATTTACGTCTTCTAAATCTATGAAATATATGATTTTTTCAATATGTTTCCTTTATGTAATCTTGGTGTATCCATCAAAAATAGGTAGCCTTTGTCCATAGTTCTGAGGTAAATCAACGAGTTTTCCCACCAGAGCTAAAGGATAAAATATCGCCATAGTTGTTCTAGGAGTAAAGCTTGTAGTAACAACATGAAGTGTTGCTATGAGTGGTGGTTGTGTGGGAGGAAGTGTGGATGATGAGGAAACAACAATATGAGGGGATGTAGCAGCAGTGTGAGTAGACAAAGCTGAAAAAGGGTCAACAAACAAGAGCTCGTGTCGATATTGTATATAAGCCTTATCAAAGGTATATTGAATATGGTTTTATAGTTTTTTGAAGTTTGTCAAATTGAAACCAAACCTTCCTATCAAAATCTACTTCTGAATTAGATTCTATGGATGAGAAACTTGTTTCAAAATTTGAAGGATCAAATAAAATTTCAGACATAGATGTTTCAGATTTGGATTTAAACAAATAAAACTTGAACTTAAGAGCAAATGGAATATCTTCAAGTAAAACGAGTTCTGAAGGAAGAGATGTAGACCTTACCAAAGTATATGAAATTTACTGAATCTAAGAATGTTCAGGTATCTGCTTTCTTATAATTACTTCTGGATATTAAACATGAGATGGTGGATTTGGACCAAGATTTGATCATGTATACCTTTTAGGAGCCAATTTTGTCTTGTTTTCTGCACTTCGACTCTCTGAACTTGAATACTCCTTCTTGAAAATTAGTTCCTATCACCCACATGCCTAGAATTCAACGAAAATGTAATAATGAAGCCATGGAAGATTTTTCACTTTGGTCCCAGACAACGACGCCAAAAATGTTAGCCTCCACAATATCGCAAGGCTGAAAGGAGATCGACGAAGGTAACCTCAAACCAAGCTTTTATTTTGGAAGCTAACCCTACAAAATCAGAGAGGACTCTCTCTATGAAACTCACAACCAAGTATTTTACTGGTACAAGAATGAATTTTAGGCTAGATAGTTCAGCTCTAGGGTTTGAGGATTTTAGGGTTTTTTGCTGGGTCAGGAGTGAAAATGAGGGAACTAGGTCAAGTCTCAAAGGTTTCAGTTGCAAGAGATATAGAGGAGCAGGGTATGGATGCTTTTGTGATAGCTTAATATTTGTTGATGATGTGTAGGGTTGAATGAGCAAGAAGATAAAAATGAGCATGTATACCATGAGCTCATTTCTTAAGAAGAAAAAACACACAAACATGAGATTCCTAAAAAAACTAAGCGTAATTAAAAGAATTATGTTTAATACCTTGTAGGAAAATCACTGAAGAGAAAGTATATGGTAAGGAGACTAATTTATCATTCATATAAATATTTAACAAAATGAAAACATAATACAAACTCACACCACAAGAATTCCTGAATAATAGCTGCAATTGTCCTTTGATTCCCTGTAAAAATGATGAAGTACAAGCTACAAGACTTCTACACTCTAATGTCCAACCTTTAGATTGACTAAAAACCACATACATGTAGACTAAAAAAAACTTCTCCTCTCTCAGGGGTCGAATCCCTCAGTGTAGGAACAACTTACATAATAATCTCTAACAAGACCTAATGAATAAGAGGTTAAACAAACTCTCCTCAATTAGACCAACTGATACATTTGAAATTACCACTGTGAAATAAGCATGGATATACATCAAAATTACATTTATGAGGCCCATTTACATTCATATCATCATGTGAAATCAAAAAATAAGATATTACATCACAAAGAACCAATTTTTACCGAAGAAACCTTGAAAAATTGACTAACAGGTAAAAGTACAGGAGCACCTGTAAAAGTGTAGTGCCTATTAGTATGATTCTTTCGTCATAAAAGATCACTTTAGCTATGCTTATCAAGTAGCCCTAACATCAAATATGGCTGCAAAATATCCTTAATTTTGCTGCATAAAATTACATCTAAGCATAAAATATATTAAGCATATAAGATATAAAATGGCTCCACGCATCCAATGAACAAGACAAGAACAATGTATAAAAAAGAATCTTATATTATATTAAAGAATGGGGCACCTGAGAGGAAAAAAAGAAAGGTGTTTTCCATTTCTCCTCAGTGGGATGGGTTCTTGGAAGTCCTCAGTGTTTCAGATCTAAAATTCCTCTCTTTGGTTAATGCGGAAAACCCTAACAAACATGGAACTCAATGGGAGTTCAAAATGCAAACAAATGGAAATGGTGACCAAGAGTAGATCTAGTGTGATCTAATGCAATGGAGGTGACTAATGAATGGGGAAAACCCTTCTATTTATAACAAAATATTGGAGTGTTCTAGAACTCGGTGCATGAATAAAATATTATTAATCACATTCTAGAATCACCTTTTAGGAATATTTTATTATATTTCTTGGAGGGAAAAGGGTTTTTGACTTGGGTCAATTCCTTTATTTATAAATAACAAATAAATAAATGATTTATTTATTTTTTAAGGAAAATGAGGGGAATATAATTAAATAAATAATGGTTTATTTAATTATTTAAAAATGTTTTAGTCAAATTTAACTATGAATAGTATTTAAATAATGATTTAAATAACTTATTCTTAGGAAATAATTAAATAAATAATGATTTATTTAATTGATTACCTTGTTTTGGGTTAAATATGACCAAGAAATGTAAACAGATGTGGTGAAAGTGATTTTACTTGGGGTAAAATTGGTCTTACATGGTGTACTTGGGTTCATCTAACGATAATGGGTTACATGACCAAAAAAATGGTGTAACAGTGCCATCAGACAAAAGCGCATCGCCAACTTTGCAGGGACTTTTGAGGGCCTTCCACTGCTCCAAATCCAACTCTGAAGGTACCAATGGAATGATGAGGATACCTAGTTGTCATTAGACACCTCAAGCAAGAAAAATTAACTCTCTAAGATAGATAAAAACTCACTCCCAAATTTACTCCCAAAAGTGCATCACCCAATCCAAAAAGGTGGCAGAAAATGACTTTTTGACTTGTTTTTATGCATTTTCTCCCAATATGTTTGCTGACAAGGAACAAAACCTACATAGGTTTCATGTATAGGGTACTATATATCCACCAAGATAGACTTTTTGGCATTTGGAGGTCTAAGGAAAAAGAACTGATATTATTGTTTTAGGCCAAAAGTTACAAAAAACCAAAATTTCACAAAATTTCTTCAAATTTGCTCCATGAAGCCAGGTGATGATTTTTCAAGCAATGAGGGATGCCTTAGCCAATGATTCAAGTTTATCCTTCTATTTTTTCCTCATTATTATTTGATTTAGCTTCTTCTTCAATTTCTTGATTTTGATTTGGGAGACCTTGTTCCTTGTACAACGCAATTCACCATATATAGCCAATATAGTTTGTCTTTCTCAATTTCGACCACAATGATTTCATTAACATTCATTTTACCTTTTGGTGGAGATGGTTCTTTTCGTTTCTTAAGTTCCTTCTTGAGACCTCTTGTTCTTGGTCTCCTTGATTTAACATGCTATTCTTGATCCTATAAATCATCAACATCAAAAATTTCCTTACCTTTGGCATCATCCTTTCTCAAATCTTCTTTGGGATTGTTTAAGAGAAGTTGATTTAGTTTTAGTTGCATTTTATCTTGCTGCAAGGATGAGACCAAGAAATTTTCCTTTGAAAAAATATCTTTGAGCCCTCTAATCTCAACCTCCTTCTCCATGATGACCTGCTCAAATGATTTTTCCTCCTCATGCACTTCCAAATCTACCATATCAGTATCAAGGTGAACTTGTTCCTCATCCTACAATGGTGCCTCATTATGTAATGATGTTTCTTCCTCTAATGTAAGGTTGTCCCTTTCAAAAATTTCTGGAGCAAACACGAGCCTCTTTCCTCTAACATATGTTTGAGTCACCTTTTCCTAGGAGTTCTTGTGATAGGTTTGCTTGTGGAATCCACCTCTTGTTGTTCTGGTGAATACAGTGGTATAGATTGACTATTTGACTGAGCTGGAGAAGAAAAAATATAAGCTGAGTATACGAAACCATCCCAAGAAAAATTGATCTGTGTGAGTTGATGAAAAACCAGTATTTTCACCAAGCCATGGTGAAAAAAAATAGCATGATGATCTTCTCCTAATCTATGTACCTTCTCTACCATTTTTACCATGCTTCTCTAAAGCTAATGAGGCAAGTTTAGAGATTTTACACCAGTGAAATTTGTCAGTAGTCTCACATGATACTGATATAACCTCGAGTACCCACCCTCACATGTGAAATATTTCATGATAAATTTCATGAGAGGGGAATACTTCTCTAACAAATGTCTGAATGGAAAGATGTGTTTTGAAGCACCTTTGTATGTAGGTTTCAAATACATTTTGTAGCTTTCAATGTCAAGGTCTCTACTCTTGAACAAAGTTTCTCAATTTTTTGGAACCTTTGTAGCTGTGGCAATGGCCTCTATTGAAAGGGTGAAAAAAAACTCTGCAATAGTCACCTTATATCTCCTCAAGTTGGTGGCAAAAGTGCAGGTAATTTTGTCATGAAAACCAAGTTCCTCAACCTTTTGGAAAAAAAGCAAGGACACCTACATCCTGGAATGATTTCTTAAGGAAGGGTGAAGACATGATATCATGTGTTGAAGTGGGCTCATGCATGCTTATCTCACCTCCCTTATGCCTCCTCTGCTCAGTGGGTTTAGAATCCATAGTAAACACTAGCTCAATGGGAGGGGAAATTAGGTTTTAGTGTAGGGAAAAACAAGGGATTTGGGAAGTTTTCAGGAATGAAGGGAGATGAAGGGGTAATGGGTCTCCTAAATTCTTGGGAAAATTTAGGAGGGTAGGGATAGATGTTAGGAAGTAGGTAAAAGTGAAATTTCATGGAATGAGTGAGGGGAAGGGGTCCAAAAGGGGAAAACACATGCCTAGCCCAAGAAAGTGTAGTCTAGGCTAGGGTTTATAAGGAAATGATGAAAATGAATGAAAGAGATGAGGGACAGTGTCAAGGGTAGTATATGGAAGGTGGGGGATGATATATGAGCTTTAAAATTATGGTTTTACCACACTTATGTAGCAAATTGACCAATAATATGAAAAACACAATGAAAATTTTGGGAGAGGTAATTGATTGACTTTTCACTAATTTTGGTGGAAAAATTGATGAGAGGAGGTGTCAAGGAGAAATAATTACTTGTAGAATATTTTTTTGAACCTTTTTTATCTGAATAAAACCCTTGAAATCAAATAATCTCCTTTGTGAAAATCACAACACTATAGTGAAAAGAGCAGCACTACAATGAAAAGTGTGGCATAACAGTGATTTGGCACTCTTGGGCAGGAAAGTTTCTTTTTCAGGGGGTAGGAATGAATTTTTTTGATGGATTGGTGTCTTTTGAAGAGGTAATGAATGAATTATTAGCTTATTTCATCAATTTATAGGCAATAAGGTCAATTTTCTCTTGGGTGGAGTAGTGGCCCCACCATGTCCTCTCACATTTTGATTTGAATTGATAGTGAACTGCAACATTAGAGCCTTTTATTCATATTTCATCACAATAGGAATAAAATAACACTTTTGAAACCTTTATTGAATATTTTTTACTATTAATACTCTTGAAATGATGATTTTGATGGTAAAATGACCTATTTTTATGATTTTGACCCTATGACCTAATAAGGACACTACATGAAATGATGACCCGAATAATGACCATGGTGACGTTGATTGAAATGGTGATGAAGAAATTTTAGTGATGACTCATAAAAATGAGTGATGGGATGGACAAAAAATGAAATGAAAGGAGTAGTAACACACCTAGACATACTAACCAGTGACTAAATTTTTATTTGAAAACCTATTGAAACCATAAAAATTTGCAGTAGGACCCTATCAAAAACCTTGTAAGAGCACATTTGATCACTGGTGACTGGCAAGGCTTGCAGACACTAACACTCCTCTACCATGAAATCAACCCATACTAGTTTTTGCACTGCTTCCTCAAATGAGGATGGCTCAATATCTACACTCTTACTCATAAGAGCCATGTAACCAGTGTAGAAATATGGTGACCTCCTCTGCCTGCACTGTGATTTGGGTGCTCCCACATTCTCTCTATCATCATGCATCAATATGTCAGCCTCTCTGGTGCACTTCCTTAAATCTCTGGATGTATCTGCATGAGTGGGTGCTTTCACTCTCTACTCCTCTACTTGTGGATGCTCCACAACATTATGAGGTTCTTCCTTCGGAGATAGAATTTCCTCATCTCCATGCAGCTAAATCTCCCTCTCAATCGAAAATCTCATGGCCTTCTCTTCATCTAAATTCACATCTCTATGAAAAAATTTCATCCTATGAGATGGAAGGTACACCCGATAGTTGTGAGGTGTATCAGTGTACCCCACAAATATGACCAACTCTGTTGTTTGTTCTATTTTTTTTTCTGTGCATCCTTAGAAACATGACAGTAAATTGATGAACCAAATATTATGAAGTGTGCCACATATGGTATGGTTTCTTACTTGAAAAATATTCTTCCAATGTACTCATCCCAAGAATCCAATGAGGATTCTTGTTCTGCACACATACCATTGTGTTGCGTGCTTCATCCCATAAGTGCAATAATAGGCCTTGATCATGAAACATCGCCCATGCAACTCCCACAATACTTATGTTCTTTCTTTCTATAACCCCATTCTATTATGGTTTATGGGGTTCTATTAACTCTTGTCGAATGCCTTCTGATGCACATAATTTATTGAACTCATTCAACACATATTATCCATCTTTATCACTCTTGAGAGAATTCACTTTCTTTCGACTTGTATCTTTCTCAACAAGTGCTTTAAATTCACAAAAAATTGAGAACGTTTAGTATTTATTTTGCATGAAGAATATCCAACACTTACATGAGAAATCATGTACAAATATTTCATGATACATGTGCTTGGTCATGGAGGCTATCGAGAACATTCCACACACATCTGAGTGAAATATTTCAAGTATCGTTTTCACTCAAATTTCCTTATTATGAAAGGTGGCTTTGGTGTACTTCCCTAATGTACACCATTTTCATGTATCAAGCTGCTCTATTGTACCCTTGGGAAGTCCTGTAGAAATCTATTGCATGATATTCAAGGCTCCATGGTGTAGATGCCCCAATACTATGCCATATCTCATTGATGTAACGAGTATGCACCTTCTCTACTTTAGTGCTTAAAGAAGCACAATATTTTGCATCCAATTTGTAGAGGTTCTTCACTCAGACCTGATCATATTCACCTGTCTCATGGCTATGTGACGAAGGAAATACTTTTCTTTGCTAAACATCACATCGTAGCCACGATCTTCCAAAATAGAAACTAAAACTAAATTCTTCCTCAGACCTGGAACATACATGATATATTTCAATGTGAGAGGAGAACCAGACTCCCTATGAAAAGTAATAGTAATGTTGTTAGTCGCGCTATACCTTCCATCATCTACCATCTAGATGTGCATATGGAGGTCCTTGTCCTACAAATTTCTAAAGAAATATTTGGTTCCAGTCATATGGAATGATGCTTCACTATCCAGGTACCACACAATACCCATAACCGATGTCATCATGCATGCGATGAGGGTGAAATCCAACTCGAATTATGAAGGAAGAGCTTCACCTTCTTCTCCTCTTGAGGGATTCTTGTCGACCTTCTTGTGTGGACACCTCATGGCATAGTGTCTCAACTCATGACAGTGAAAAAATTTAATATTCAACAAGTCCTTCTTCTTTCCTGCCTGACTAGAATATGATTTGGAATGGGATGTCTCTCCTTTCCATTTATTTACCTTTCCATAAAAGGCACATTTCTCCTCATAATCATGCTTAGACGAGGATCCATGTTTGGTGTTCCAACGAATCACTTATTGCACCAAGTCGGACCACAAACACTCTCATTTTGGTAGCTTCTCCCTCCCATTTTCCGAATCCTAGTAGTTGTGCCAGCTCTTGGGAAGGCCTAGAAGTGTTAGGCTGACGAGATCATCTTCAAAACTATTACACCAACACTTCCAAACTCATCTCGACATTGGGTGAATTTTGTCAAGTACGATGGTATTGTTTCACCCTTATTCATCTGAATTTTCCTGATATTGTCCTTCAATGTCGACTTCCTTTGGTCACTATTTTTCTGAAACAAGTCTATCAAAGGCTTCCACACCACATATGGAGATTCCTTTCCGTGGAGGTTTGAGACAATATGATTTCTAACACCTTCCAGTAGTATCCTTCTTGCCTTTGCTACATTCTTTTTCCAGTTCACTATATCTTGAGCATCAATTTTTGGAGGCTTAGGAATACCACTCTCTATGAATTAATTCAAGATATTGTCTTCCAGCATTACCTCCATCCCATCCTTCCAAGCTATTTAATTCGAGCTAGCCTCTAGGGCATACTCAAGTCTCAATCCATAGAACGACATCTTATTGATCCTGAATAATGATATTCCAAAATCGACTCACCTTCATAGAAAAAAATTGTATTCTTCTCTTCTATAGTGATTTTAGCTATGATACCATGTATAATTTCCTTATAGATTCAAACTTCTAATTTTAATTTTCTAAGACAATATACTTTAATCTACTCTACCAATTGTGGAAATAATAAAATATCGTGAAATCACGAAGCATACAAGAGAAAGAATTAAATCTTCACATTACACAATTATTTCTTAGGGAAAGCCATAGCTAAAAACCATGTTATATGTATATTGAATTAGTCAGAAAATATGAGAATATTACAATGCTTTTCTCAAGCCTGAGTAATCTCTGCACTATCACTATCTGTCTCACTACTTCTTAGACAAGCCTAGGACAAAACCAAATTTATACTTTCACAAGTCCCTATTTCCTTGTGTTGTTTCCTTAGGTACTTAGCCCCTATTAATTAGGGTAATTCCCAAAGGGAATTATGCAATACATCATAGGCATTCCTCTGACTATATGCACCACCTATACAATTTGGATGATTATACAACTGATAGTCCACTTCCCTTAAGCTCCAATATTAACTGGGTAACTCCTAGTTCACACATGCATGAGTTATTTATGGTTGGTTTATTAGTTAACCGGTTGACCACGGAGTACACACCCCACTACTAGACCTCCCACTAGTTCCTCCAATAGCTGGAACTAGTTAAACTAACTTTAACTCAGATAAACTGAATTAATTAATTAAAACTAAAAATAAACTCAATCAGGGCTCCTAAAAAGTAGGGACAATTCTATATGACTTAGGTTAGACCCTAAACTCAAATTAACTGAACCAACTAAGTAAATCTAACTTAGTTAACCCATATAATTTTTCATGATATGTGGAATTGAAATTTTATTCTAATTTAATTAAAGGGAAAATTAAATTAGAATCTTTCTTGGTGCCATTTTATTACACATTAATTTGTCACCATACTCATTTTCTTGTCCCTAATCCTGAAATTTCCTATGATAGATCCTGTGCAATGTTTCCACCATGAAGAATTATGCTAAAACATTCCTTGAAGATCCAAACAAAACTTCCTTGGAAGATTACTGAAGAAACTTGGTGAAATTCCTAGTTTCCTCTATTAGCGCTTTTCATGGTGCCATGCCCGTCATATTCACAGTCATGTATTAGCGCTACCAACACCCATATTTCTTGGAAAACCACATTGATCCCTTTCTGGAAGTGTTTCCTCAAATGGAGGAGAAGATTCAACCTCTAGAACTTCTAAGGCAGTGAGTTGGTTGTTAAACGATGGTGATAGGGTCGAGCTCTATTATTTTAGAGCTTTGATCTAATCCATGGGGGGTTTATCCCTTATAAAGTTGGTCTTCTTCCTCCTTTCATGCGCTCACAACCTCTTCGTTCTTCCTATACATTCATTTCCCTCATTCCAATAATGTTAGAGCTTGGTTGGTCATTGTCGGTCTAGTATGAACTCTCGTTCCCTTGCATCCTAGAATTATGATAATGCCTATGTGTTGGGGAGAAGGAATGCTTTAGAGCTTCAGTGAAGGACTAATATTTTCACCAAAGGAGGCCTCCAAAATCAAGGTATGGGTTGTAAGCTCTTCATTTTATATTCATCAATAAAAACATCTGATATTTTATTTCTATATTTGTCTAATTGTTTATGAAAATATTATGGTACTCCTTGATTTGCTAGATAGTTAATGTTTACGATTATTATGCATTGTATTACGTTTTTTTTTCCTCTTGATCATTCGCAAGTATTCATGTTCCATCAATAGCAGGGAGCTAGCCTAAAAGGATTGTGGATAAAGTTCATCATCAACGCATTCAAACGTATCATTGGGAAAAAGGTACTTTTGTCTCCTTGATTGTCACATTGTAATTGTTAGTTAAGAGAGCTTTACATTAGAAGGTATCTCGTGTTGCTAGACCCACTCTAGGGCTATATATACCACCTCTATTCGTAGAGGGGATTTATCTTGACAACACATTTTGAACAATAGTTGAGGAAAAATAGGTCGTAGTCACTATTAACAAGAAGTTCATTGTCCTTGTAGGCACTAAATGTGCTTGACTAGGAGAATGAATTTCTCTCCACTGAGAGATAGAAGTGTGTTGACGCTTAAGAGGGTGAAATTTTCTCCAAAATTGCTTGTGTGATCACTAAGTTTAAGAATTGCGCTTTCTCTAGGAGAAAAAAGTTGTTCTTTCATAATTTTATATGATATGCATGTCAAGTGAATAAATTTAATTACTAAGTCAAATAAAGCTAGTGTTTTTCTTGTCTTTATAAATTCGCCACAAGTGATTCCAAATATAAGAAGATGACACTTAGAAACTTTTTTGTAGGAGGAAAAGAGACACTTATGAATTTTCAAGTATAGGCGAAAATTAGAAAAAAATGAACAAATAACAAGATGACACAATATAACTTGAAATGACAATTCATATACGCTCAAAAATTGATTAAGGAAAATTTTTTGCAGGGTCATTGTTGTAGAGAAAACACTTGGAAACACACTGGGAGAACTACAACTTCTTTGTTTAGATCTTACATTTATGCACATATTCTTAGTCCTTCGGTAAGTATTGATTCACTTGGTGGATTGCCTTAGCTTCCCCATTCAACTCAATTATAGATATAGTTTCCTCTATTTCCATACTCAGTCAAAAAAATTACAAGGCTTGCTAAAACACAATGTTTTTTACTTGCGTCACCTCTTTGCACAAGAATCCTTTCTCTTCTTTCACCCTTTATTTATTTTGTAAGTTTCAAATATTCTTAGGCACTTATTATTTTTTATAGGGTGGAAGATGGATCCTGACATATTGAGAGCATAAGAGTTTTCTACTTTAGAGAGAGTTATGTATACCTGTGATATTTATTTGCTCATTGTTTTTTTCCTCTTTTACTTTCACCACTTGATCAGATAGGAAAGATAACACCATTCAATTAAAAAATCGATTCTATGACTAGAGACCCTAAATTGACGCAAGCATCATGGTTCTGCATAAGGCTTTCTAGTCTAAATGGATAATATTTTTCATCCAAACATCATCAAATTTGAAAGATGTAAAGGCCTAAGAAAAAAAAGTAACATATTAGCCAAGGGTTGCATGTCACTACAATTTACCTTTCCAAAAGTCTAGCCACATCATCTCAAAGTTAAACAAAATAACTTCCATGCATGACTATTAAAATAAAAAAATGAATAAGGAAAATAAGACAAGAAAGAATGAGAATAAAATGAAAAGAAAATAATGCAATGCCTCTAACTAAATGAAACCTAACCTAAGATAAAGGGTAGAGGGTTGGGACTAAGTAAAATATAATTTCCAATGCATCCATAGAAGTTTCTTTGGGCCATTAGGTTGCTAGATATCATCTAGTGAAAGAAATAAAACATAATGTGCAGTAAGAAAGATAGACAACCAAGTCATTGCGCACAAAGAAAAAGGTACGAAGTGAAAAAAAAATGGTGTAAGGTACATGAGCGCTCTATCTAATGGTGGTAAGATGGATGAAGGTAGGAGACAAAAAAAAAACACAATTTTTACTCATAGCCATACAAAGTTTGGTTGAGCAGATGAAGGTATTTGTTACAAGCCATTGAATTCATCAGGTTTGACCATTATAAACAATATGCAAAAATTCACTATGGGAATATACACATCATGTGCAAGATCAAGATCAGTTTGTGAAACTCATACAGATTGGAAATTATCAGTGCTAGTGTGTGGGTCAAACCTGACGATGGATGAGGGGGAAGGGGTTTCAAGTCATAGCATTTAATCATCAATCAAATATCTCTTTTCTTCCAAGCTCTAGATCGAATATTCCCATGAATAAGGGTATGTCAATTGGAGTTTATGAATTTAATTATAAATTCTATCTTCAAGGCTAAATAATTTAACATGAAGATACTAAACATCCCTGAATAATGTATCTACATCCCATGAAATAATAATAAGAATGGAATTGTGTGAGAAGACCTTGATCTGACCAAATTCACAATTTTAATCTAGGTAGCGAGGGCCTAACAAAACCATAAGTGTAGAATGAAGTACCTTGATTTCCTGACAAGACTCAAAAATTGTGAAAGATGACAACTCAAAATTTAAACATATGGTCAATTCTATATTAGAATAAATTCCATCATTTGAATTAACAAAAGAGAGAAAATCAAATTTTCCTAGTTCATGGAATGGTTGATTTCCATTAGATAGGTTTACAAGTTTTTGAAAGGGATCATCAATAACTAACATGTGATCTTCTTTAAAACCTTCATTCCCTTGTGTTATATTAAATGATTCACTACCAATATTATGACACAAGGTATGGTGAGAGGGGGTAGGTATACCTAAAGGAAACTCCTCAATGATCATACTTGACTCCAATTGAAATCTATGCAAATCTAAGTCCTCTTATGAAAAAAAATATTCATCCACAAAACCTGAACAAGAATCATCACACAATTTGATATAAATAGGGTGATCAGAATAATGTTTGTCTAGGGGCTCAACATTATTAAAGGATTCAAGATTGATAGGTTGATTAACAAGAATATGAGATGAATGATTGATAGAACAGGTAGAATCACCATCTTGAGAAAGAGAAGAGAGGTAAAGTAACTCCTCATCAATGGATTCATCAACATTAGGAGTAGTTGTCAAATTAGATTCGTGAATTTAATTTTTAGATTTCCTTATTTGAGTAAGAACAACACAGGGTACAAGAAAATGAGGAGGAAAAGGAATAAAAGGAGTTGTAAATTCCTCCTTCGATGGTTGAGGTTCATCCTGGAAAGGACCATTCAACGGATCTGATTGAAAATATTTCCTTGAAATCCTAACCAAGAACTGAAATTTCTCATCCAAAGATTCCCAATCCACATCTTCATCAAGAAACTCATAAAAAATGTGAAGAAACTGATCTGTGAAATATTCTAAAGATTCATTTTATTCCATCCTAAGCTGATTAATTCTATTACAAACATCTTGATAATCATACTTGTCAAAGACACATCAAAGCACGTTAACTAGTTATTTGAAAGAATGGATAGAAGCAACTGGTAAAGAGTAACACCATTACTTGGCACAACCATCCAAAGTGAGGGTGAAAAATTGAGAAATAATATCTTCTGAATAAACTCCAATTGAAAAACAAATTGAACAAATTCAACCACATAATCAAGGATGAATGGTTCGACCCTTTCCATCAAAATTTAAATATGACAATTTATGTAAGAATTCCACGGATATTGAAAGGTACAAATCCTTTGAAGAACACCTCGGTATTATGATTTGGGATGAAGTCATTTAAGATAATAGGTAATTTCTTCGATTTTCATATAGCCCTCCTTCTAGTGTAAAGATGTTGGCGGTGCTAGATTTCATCAACATACGGGAGGGTATCCTTTATGTGAAGTCCTAATTAGACCTCACATTGTTTGGTGTAGGAGCACCATCTAGATACAAGGTTTGGCCACTGTTGCAAGTTATTTTAAATGAAGGTCTTGGCTACAAAACATACACAAGAGATCATACACATAAATTTGGGGTAGCATGTATGTAAGCTTTGTGAGACACTCAGTGTATGGTGTAAATGGAACTTCCACGAAAGGGAATAAGAAGCATACCTTTAATAGAAAAGTATTAGTACTATCGTAAGAGAGACACACAAGATAAATTGAGAAGATTCATTGATTAACCTAAAAATTAGTTCACAAGATAAAAATGATCATGTAAACACGTAACAACACCCATTCAACAAGATTCATAGCTAACGCAATGAAATAGTTCAATTCCTTTAGTATGTGTAACACGACATATACCGCAAACATCTAAAGAATTTTCTTAAAAAATTTAAGATACATGTATGAAAGAGTGTCGGATTTGAGAGATTTTTATAATTAATTAAAGATCCAAGAACATTGTTGCATCAATGAATACTAGCACCAATAGTGGAACATGAAGCTACAAATTGCTTCTCCAAAATAATGATCTTCTCCCTTATGCACCACTAGAGAATCCAAGGCCGAATCTCTAAAAATTCAAGCCTTTTTCTAGAGTTATGAGGGATTATTTATAACAAATGCTAATGACATTTGAGATTCCTCATGACTTTTTGACTTCCACAACCTATGGACTTCTATGTGACTCTTCACATTCCACATGTGTATCTTGGACTTCTTTTACATTTGGAATTTTATTCATAAATTAAAAATTACATAAAAATGATGGATACATAGGACAAAATAAAATAAGACAAAATATCCCTCATATAGGAGAAAGATACAAATCAATAGCTTGAACATGGAGCTCAATTTTGATGTAGGAGTGTTATGCTTTGAAATCAATTGTGATAACATAACTCTAATTAAAACATATCACATATTCACCTTGAATGCATCTGATAATATGGATTTTGAGTTTGACTATATGTCATTCCACAACCAAGATCATTTCATGTGAACTTTAGTTGGCCCAATCTCATACAATAGAATATTTTTCTTTGATCTCCAAGTCTTATTGATTGGTTTCTTGCTTAATTTTCTCTATAAAATATTTTATCTCCCATATGACGACATCCTTGCCTCTCATTTCTCCAAGTGAGCCCCCAAAATCAATTTTATGTTTCTATGTCAGGGACTGTAAACCAATATGAAATTTAACATAAGGACCTATGGTGTTGGTAACTTGTTTAGTAAGGTGCGTGTAATTATTAATATGGAGTCTTAACTATGTCTTTTCCACCTCAACAGCCAATCTATCCTTATTGATCTAATTTTCAAGAAAATAAGGATACTTGATGCCTCAATCCTACATCAAATCTACAACTCTACTTGTAACCTTCAGAAGCTTCAAGATCTCTTGATATTTATTCTAAATTTATACTGAGGGTTCCACCACCTCATGTAAGAAAATAATGTCACTGTATAGATTCTCCATGGTGTCTTCCATCAGATTTAATTCTTCATATATGTCTAATCATAGCTCAGTCTTGATAATACTAGTAAAATATAATCATTTATTCTCTATGGCTAGATGATCAACCTATTCTTTTGGACCATCTAGCTCTTTCTGAAATCGTGCATTCTCAATCATAAAATACTTTTCATTATCTTGTGTTGTTGTAGAAAAAGCCATGTTAACCTCCATGACTAATTGAGTATTTCTCCTGGAATTAGATGTTATCACCTTCTCTGTGGATATGGATATTGGATGAATGGGATCATTTCGAAATTACCTTCACCTTTCCTTTACAATACTCTTCTTCAACTATTTGAAGGTAAAACTGGACACATCCATAACCCTATCATCAGGTGGAGGAACAATTACCATTTCTCTGAATTGTACATGGCCACCAATGAGAGGAGGTTTCTACTCAGAATTGTATTCATATGAAATTACTTCAATTTAATCCCCATCCTCCAACTCTTCCTCCATTTCACTGGCCATTTGTTCTTCCTCCATTATCTGTGCGACTTATTCCTCCTATTTTTTCCGAATTTATTCTACTTATAACCACTTTTGTTGTTCCTCTTCCTCTGTTATTTTCCCTCCCTCTTCTTCTTTTTTTGCTATCTAAGCAAGTCATCTTGCTTCCCTTTTTTCTCTTATTTTTATTTATTTAAGCATTCCTCCTCTCTTTTTCATTATTCTAGTTGCTTTTCTACTTCTAACCTTTTCTTCTCCTCATGCTTTGTTTTTCTCTGCTACTCTAATTCAATTGCATCTTTTCACATCCTATCAGCTTTCAAATTTCTACTACTTTCCACCACTAGATCATGTTTTAGCCCCTTTCTGGGTGCTACTATATCAAATTGGGAAATTTCTTCCTATTGAAAATCCTCCATCTATAAATCTGGTACCTGTGAAACCTAGGAGGGCCATGCCTCATCTCCTAGATTATTCTTTCTTAGTGAATTTTACCAATTCTTGATTTTTTCATCTTCTGGAACGGTTATAGGTCAATATAACTATTTGTATTATATCTTGTCATAATTTTTTCTACATATTTTTCTAGGCTCATATCTATGAAAACTCATCGTTGAAAAATGAAGGCACCTGAGTTCTTCAATTTCATCATCTGCCTCTTTGAGGATTTGGATCTCATAAAGTCCAATCCATAAAGGAAAATACATTTAAGGGGCCTTCTTCCTCCTATGGATCTACACATATAAACCATTGTTCAACTGATAATATATCTCCCATAGTACTACCTCATTGGTCACATAGCTGGGCATACGGTGAGGGGTTGTATGTCACTTGAAACATCTTATGTACGTGCCTTGTGGTGAAACAAACCAATCTGAAATCTCATAAAATGTGTCCTTCACCTAATATTTCATGCAAAGATGTTATTTCCTAAATATAATATTATAGAAAACTATAAATAAATTTTCAACAATTCGTGTATATACTCCTCAAAAGCTAACTTGTGATAACAGTTTGTAGTGGAATTAGACAGGAAAATTCTCTCAAGGGATCCAGTTCCATTTCATTCCAGTCAACTCGTAACAAGCGTAGATACCATCCAGACAATAAGCGGACATGTAGAAGTTTGGTGCTTGTTTGGCTTGTAATATTTTCTTGGCCTACTATATGTGAAGTTGTAGTTTGTGGGAGAGGATATACTCCAGTTGAAGAATTTACCTCTTGAGACAACCAGGTTGAGAAAATAAATCCAATTTTCCCCAAAGTATTATGAATTATTTTTTCTATGTAGTCTGCAACACATCTCCATGAGATATTGGTAAAAATTTCTCAAATATTTGGTATGGTAAAATACTCTTGGTCTCTGGTGGAATTTCACAAGCTGTTGGCACTAGGATTTGATAACTTCTTTGGTATTGAGATTTTCCCAAGTTGCATAAAACTGTGTGTTTTCATACTGATTGGGAGTTACCATCTTGTAGTAAGAATGTATGTCATGTGTACGGTGTGTGGAAATCTCAATTCTTCTTTCACTGCTAAGGACCAAATTCTTGTTATCCACGTGCAACAGGATCCATTCGATAGCTTCTACACAAGATATCATTGGGAATCTGCATGCAAATCTATGTATCCTAGACCTCTTGATATTTATTTACACTCCATATCTTCCAAGTTTTCTAGGAATTTATTTTTTATGAAATCATATTTTATGTACTTTGATGATACCTTCAAATATTTATCAATGAATCACTGTGTGTCTGAATAAATCCCTTGACTATCACATGCAAACTATTCAAAAGACAATCATTAAGGGAAGAAATAGGAAATATTGAAGCATGAGCCTATCAAAAGTGAGATGAGATGGCTTGACTAGCCACTAGGACTATGCACTACACCAAGGAAAAGAGAGAGGGCACATGTCAGAAAAACAGTGAGCAACCAAGGCCTAATTGAGGCTTAAGATTGTGTTATGCACTCTTGGAGAGAGAGAGGGATATTACTTGGGCGCAGGGCGCAATCACAATGAAAAAGGAAGTGAAAATTGTTACGTGGAGGTGTGAATTGCACCAGGGATAGCGAGTGAGGGCATAGGGTGTAGTGGTAGTGGACAAGGTTTCCCAAATTTTTCTTGAACATGTGTCATGCACTCTTGAAGATACAACTTTCTTGTTGCGTGCAGTTTTGGTGGAAAAAGGGTGTATTTTTTCTAGAAGTTTTCTTTGGTCAAAATTAAGCTAAAAAATGTTAAGTGAAGGTCAGCATCAAGTCAATAACACATTAACAATGAAAGAGAAGGGTTGCAAGTGTTTATACGTTTTGTCGCAATCATGACCAGAAGATGAAACGTCAAGGAATTTGAACATTCACTAGAAAACCACTTGTGATAACAAGGAAGCACTTGTAGGAGGAAGTATGGATGAAAAAAAAACTTAGAAAAACATGAAAAAATAACAAGATGACATAAGATATCTTGAAACAAAATTTCATGTAGGCTCCAAAATTGACTAAGGAAAAAAATTTGGAGGGTCATTTTCCCAATGATAACAAGCCCAATTTTTTTTTGATATGGTGTGCCCTATATACTGGAGTGATGTCTAAATTCAAAATAGAATTAACATATTTCATATCCTCAGTGTCTAAATAATATACACATTCCATTACACCTAACCTACTCCATTCCTATGCCTTCTTTTGTCGGCCTCATAACTCTTCTCTTTGTCAAGATGAGGAAGCTTGCCTAATATGTCATAAAGTTTTCTAGAAACCCTCAAGGTCTTTATGTATCTAGGATCAACATGGAACGAGATTCCAACGATTTATATGGAAAATTGGGGCAACAAGGTCACAAGCCAGTACAGTAGGCATGACCGACTACGGATGGTGGCATAGAATTTGATGTTGTTTGAAGGGATTTACAAGCGGTGCTATCAATGATTGAAATTTTAATAAGAGCATAGATTGAATTTTTATTTTACCATATCATCAAAATTCTGACACCAACATATTCCATCTCACTTGCAACAAAAATCATGCATCATCACAATTACGACTCACAATAAATATGACATTGTAATTGTGATGAAAATAGACACCAAAACTTAAAAATGACATTTTTCTTTACCTTTTCGATCATATGGGCCATACCGTTGGACTATATCATCACAATTTATTCCTATATGTAGTAGTTATAGTTTTGAAATCAATTTCAAATAAATTAGTTTGGAATTTTTGGTATAACTTGTTTTCTGGGATGATTAAAATGTGAAATTTTCAGAGACCTGAGTAGGCATATACCTGTCGAGCCATAAAAAGGTATCTTTCAAACACCTAATTAGCTTACATTAATCATCAATCCGGGAGCGACTTTTTATTTCAAGAGTGTAATCTTTCTGAGGCTGCAATTATCTAAGAGTAATGCTGTGAATATGTAGTACATAATTCTGAATACAAGAATAAAAAATGCTTGTAAAGGAATTAATTACAAATGGAAATGCTCTGAAACTTTAATCAAATCAAACTGCAAAAAATTGATCAGGGATACAGTAGAAGTAACTCTTTCCCTTAGAAATCGATGCAAGATAACCAATCTGGGGACTTGGAAGCAATAACCAGTGTCCTCTACAGTTGGTGATCTTCAAACAATCGGAATGAAATAAAATTCGAACTACTTGCTGATAAAGATAACTAAAAGGAACTGCAAAGGCTAAAAAGGAACAACCATCTTGTAACTCCTATGCATACACAACAACTATAACCAAATCATCTGCTAAAGTAAAGCTATGAATCAGAAATAAGCAATAACTAGAAATGGAACAACAATTACAAACTTAACTAACTTCAATCTATCGCCAGCCAATACTACAGATCAATCGATCACAAATAATCGTAAACTAAGAGAATAGTAACTTAGAGTTGAATACAGAACAGTAAAGCTTCATAATGATAGCAGAATAAATGAAAAATAGATGTATTTCTTACAAAGAGTAAAATAGCAATGCAATTCGTTAATGAATCTGTATTCAATCTAACAACAGTCAATCGAAATAAACAATAAACACAAATTCACTCAATAGTAAACAAATATTGAGAATACAAACAACAAGGTAATTCCACCAGAGTCAGGCCCTTAGCACCAGTGAAATACTGCTGGGCTACTTCAGATCTTAAGAAATGAAACGAAACATGTGCTTGATATTAATTAAACATAAAGTATTACAGAGGTTGTTCTCTCAAAGCCGAGAGTCAATAAACATAGTATTGCAGAAGAAATGTCTGAATATAAGAACTTTTTCCGACCAACTGACTGACTGACTTACTCTCCTTCATCACTAAAGGACATTGCTTTATATATCAAATCTTGATGGACAAGACGAGGAATAAGATGAGTTTGAACAACGATCCCTCAGGATCGAAGGATCCTGAGGGATTCGCTCCCCTTTGTTTAGTTATCAACTTGTCTGCTTTGACCGAGGCCGATCTGTCCCCTTCCTTTTCTTGGCAATTCGTTCAAATCTCCTTGCCTTTGGCTAGATGTGGTTCAACGCTGATGGAGCAACAGTTACATTGATCTCAGCCTCACCTTTGGTACAATTGTTCGCTTCATCTAATCCCTGTTTTATCAACAAAAATCATCCTTTAGTCATATTTTTACAATGAACGTAAATCTTTCCAATCCCATCATAATTCTTATAATAAATTACCTTCTCAAGGAAAAAAGGAGTATGTCCATAGTAAAAGAATGAGAAAATATACAGTAATTTCATACCTTTTTCACTGCCCAACATACCCCCCTTCTTAATCTTTTTCATGTCCTCATGAAAACTATAGTTCACATGGAGAGCAGGAAAAGAATAAGCCAGATAAGGTTTGTCATCGACAGGTCTAAAACCATGTAGTGCAGCTAATTCCTCAAAAACATGTTCTGTCTGTTCTTCGGGGAGTTCGTAAGCAGCTTTGTAGTCTGAAGCAGGAAACCATGCAATAGGGCTGTGAAACCTACATCCTAACCAGAATGGTCCTTCTTTTAAAACGAGATGACTATAGGAAATCAAGCGGTCTACAGCTAGCCCAAAGTTTCTATAATTAAGTGGTTCTATGTTTTTCATGTTCTGATTGGAAATTCTCCACCGGACCTTAGCTGCTATATAAACTTGGTTTTTAATGGATGAAAAATAGTCTATTCCATTCAAGATAATTGATTTGTGGACAGGCCCCAATACTTGGATAACGCCTTCCTTTGTCATCAAACTTCTGTGCCTAGCCAAAAATTGGGATGGTTTCTGAGGTTCACTCTGAACCCACAAATCTAATTCATTCTCTTGCCTTTGGAAAGAATTATAGGCTTTAAGCCATTTTAATTGATTTACAACAAAGGAAATGAATGCCTGAAATTGAACATCTCCCACAAAAGGGCTAGGGTTTGATTCACAATCATTTTCAAGTATTAGATTATGTAAGTAAAATTCACACAAAAGGCGCTGTACTTTGATCCCATAAAGTTTGCAGCATGATACAAAGTCATCTATAGTTTTTAGCTCTATGGATTTCCCTGCTTTAACTGCCTTGATCTTTAGCTGTAAATATATTTCTAGTAAAAATAAAGCATAGCTTTTGGTGGGGCATCTAAAAGCTAAGACATCAGTGTATAGGGAGAAAAGAGTGTTCATTCGATTGTAGGCTAGTTTTAATTGGTTCATTACCTTGTCAGTCTTTTTCTCTTCTCTTCAACACTTTTCGTGAGCTTCTACTTCTGCTTCATGAATACTCTTCATCTGTTGCTACAGTTCCTGATATCTCTTCCTTGGGACAGTGTCTTCTTCCAACCTTTGTCTTTCTATTCGGGCCTGTGCCAACTCCTCTTAGAGTCTGGCTAGGTTCGAGTCACTAAAAGTATGCTTACTTATAGATTGCATGTTTTCACTTGAAACAGGTCCCTCTCAAACAACTTGTGTTGGAACAGCTATTTGTTGTTCCGTATCTCCATAATTGGGTTCAGGCATGGCTTCTTCAACTTGGGGGTTCCTCTTAGCGGCCTCTTTTCTCTTTTTCGAAGCTCGCTTAGTAGCTATGCTTCTTCTCTTAGGGGCTCACTTAGGAATTTGTTTCATTCTCAGAATCCTAATGGTTTTCCTGAGCTGTTCTACAAGTTTATGAAGCTTCATTTGCTCCCTGCAAAGCTTTTAAATCTCAGTTACTTTCCTCCTCTTTTTTAATGGGATATATGTTCCTTTATCTGAACCCATTTGCTTGACAGGGTGTTGGTCCATATCAGTAGTGCCTTCAGTTAAGTTCTCTTCTTGGTCTTCTGTTTGGGGTTCCTCTTCCACATTCATATGCCCTTGGATAAATTCTTCAAAAATCATATCCTCGGTTAACTTTGCAATCTCTTGAGGGCTTCCAAGTTGGGATATTACTTCAGTGTTCTCCTTTTCTTGTTCATGCCTTTCAGGGGAAGCAACCCTAGCTTTGCTAGGGTTTGCTGTTTCATCTAGCATTTCTTCAGCTATATCTTTTTTGATTACAGAGTGCTCCTATAACTAATTAATATCAACATTAAGATCCAAAGGGCTATTAGGCTGCACATAGTTACTCATATTGGCCAAAATTTGGGCCAATTGGTCTTCCTGTAAAGGGCTTACGGTAGCATTTTCGGGAGACTCTGTTCCTTATTTGTTGTTGTTATGATTGTCTTCGTCCTCCTCACAGGTATGATAGCTTCCTTCTTCCCCATCCTAATATCGAATTTCTCCTTCAATTTCTTCTTCCTCAGTATTTCCTTCCTCTGCACTGGATTGTTTTTCACCACTGATGTGGTGGCTTATTTCTTCTTCATCCGAGTAGCAAATTATCCTTCCATTTCCTCTTCTTCATCAGTACGAGGGATTTCTCCCTTCAATTTTGGAGGTTGTTCATCCTCTGAGCTGTGCAATTCTAGGGGCTGGCTACTACTTCCCGGAAGTCCTTCCATCATCCCCATACTTCGTTTTGAATAGAGGGACTGTCTGTGAGTTAATGGCTCGGCTATTGAGCCAGCCATTCTCTTCCATTTCGGGGCAAGTAAGGCTAACCCTCCATCAATGGAGAATATCAACTCTTCCCAGCTGGTCTATTGCTGGGCGAGGCTATGACTTACTATTAATCAAATTAAGCAATGGTGGTTGACCACCATATCTGCGTGCTAGGATTTTCTTATGTTACAGGAAATATCATACAACAAGGAATTTAAAAATGCAGGCAAATTGATAGTGCATTTCTGTTTTATTATAGCCAGCAGCTTAAGGTGGCGAGGTCTTACCACATCTTTTCGTCCGTCACACGTTATGTAGGCCTGCACAATCTTGGCCAATTCCATCCATGGTTCTCCCAATGATGTTGGCTGAACTCCTTTTCCTTTGATAACCAATGTTTATCCATCATCCTAAAAGATCTTCATGGCTTCTCGAAGCCTAAGCTTCTTCTGCGTCCATATAGTTCCTTGCACTGGTATGCTCAATAATTCTACAATTATTTCATCATATATAGCTATCTGTTTTCCTCTAACCATGGAGAATCATTCTTGCAAGTTCTGTAAAAATTATGTGGCCACTACTTCATGAGGTTGTTGCATCCTCATGAAATATGTAATCCATCCTATTCTTTCCAAAATCTCTCGTGCAGCATCAGAAATGACTAGCACCTGTGGTTCACTACGAATTGGTCGTCCTCCCATTGTCTCTACACCCTGTTAGTTTTTTCCAAACACACAATTATCGCAATGGAACAGCACAACACGTTAAATTGGAATAATGTCGTTATTTCCTAAAATGCGGGGATTTAATTCTCATACAGGTAAAGAAATAACAGGATTTTCTCTACATGCAAACATCTGCGCCCCCCTGCTTGATGATAGGTTGCCCTCAACCGTCAATTGAGAGAGGCAGCGTGGCACAGCAGTAATACAACAGGAAAAAGTAGGCACAATTATTATAGATTCAATCAAATTATATCAATTACTGAAATCAATGCGTGTGATAAATCGGTAATAGATATAATATCATTTTGTAATGATTCAAATATGAGGAGAAGGGACAACTTAGGATAAACATACGTACAGATGTGTTTATTACCACTTCAAACTAATATGATCAATTTGTAATGATATTCATGTATAGTAGGTTCGAAATGGAAGGTTAAAGATTCATACTTTCATTTGATCTTAAATGGAGATATAGGAAAAAGGGTTAAATATGACTATTGATGTGTATAAATGTGACTCCAATACCATCAGCAGAGCTCTATTGCCCACAGGTGTCCATAACCTTGACAGAGTTGCTTTCTCACCCTTGGAACCATTGTCCTTTATTTATACTGAGGAAGTGCTTGTTAACTGTCATAATGAAGGCCATTGTGCTGGCTTGGTGACCAGATAAATCACAATGCCATTCACTGGGACGAAGTGAAAAGTGGGTAGGCCGGCTCGTGATGAGACCTCCTGTTCCAAGTACTTCTTTAATTTTTTCAATTTTCCATTGGACCATATCCCATGTTTGGTGGCCATGATGGGAATGCCACTTCACTGACTTCCTTATGATCATGGTAGGCTAGCTCTTAATGAGACCCCCTATCCTCCATCTGGAAAATCATAAAATTATTAGTGGAACATATAAATATTTTTCTTTTTCATATAGCACTTTCCTAGTTATTCATAAAGGATGGCTCAACACTCCTTAAGAGTAGGGATGGTGGAAGAAGTCTGAACATCTCAATAGAAAAGAATATGCCCTTATTCCTAATCCATAAATAAAAATCAAAGAAAGTTATATCATATGGGAAAGAACCAATCATGATAAGGATAATCGATCAGATTAATTCAATGGTAATAAAACAACAAGATTATGTTATTAGTTAAGTCCCTTTTTCCTGTTTTCTTATCATTACTAAACAATTTTCTTAAAAATGATGATTTCTTTTGATTTGTTGATTACAGTAAGCTTTAATTTGTATGATTGTATATGAATAATAAGTTTTCCTTTAGAAGAGTCATCAGAAATTCTCAAAATTCTAATCTAAAACAAAAAAAAATCACTCAAAAGGCGTTGTTCCTTTAAAAAGAACAATAGAAACAATTTGCGAAACTGTTGTTCCTTTCAAAAGGAACAACAAAAAGTGCGAAATTGCTGTTCCTTTTAAAAGGAACAAAAAAAATCTGCGGAACTGTTGTTCCTTTCGAAAGGAATAACAGAAGTGTTGTTCCTTTGGAAAGGAACAACGAAACTCAAAACAAGCAAAATGAACAGAATTTTTGAAAAAAACGAATTGTATAAAACAGACAGCGAAAACTAAAATAACTAGAAATTTGAAAAAAAATGAATTTTCTAAAACAAATAATCCAAATGAATAAACAATCTTTAAGTACAAAAATTTAAAAAAAGAACTGATTTAATGAACTAGTGCTGAGGAGGAGTTATCCCCTTCAGCAAGAATTTCCATGGTACAATCTTCCCGTAACTGTTGGTAAAAGGATTCCCGGGTAAGCAGTTTATGATACAATTGTAGTCGATGACTGTTTACCTTAAAGGAATGCCCAGATCCATCAATGGTAGCTAATGTAATAGTGCCATTATTATGCACTTTTTGTATTTCATAGTGTCCGAGCCATCGTGTCTGGAGTTTCCCTGGAAAATCATGAAACCTAGAATCACATAGGAGTTCCCAGTCTCCTTCGTGGAAGATATTTTGTTTAATCAGGGTGTCATGCCACTTTTCTCTCTATTGTTGAATTAATTCTGTGTGCTAAAGAGCAGAGAGCCTAATTTCATCTAACTCATTAATTTGTTGCAGTCTTTTGGTCTAGGCTTCATTTAGATCTAGACCCACCTTCTGAGCTGTTATCAATGTTTGAATTTCAAATTCTATTGGAAATATGGGTTCTTTTCCAAATACCAATTGATATGGTGAATATTCCATAGTGGGTCTCCACGTTGTTCGATATGCCCATAATGCTTCTGGCAATCGGTAGGCCCAATCACGTCTGTGTGAGGCAACGGTTTTTGTTAATATAGATTCAATGACTTTGTTCATGCTCTCAACTTGGCCATTTGCCTGTGGGTGGTATGGGGTTGTAATCTTGTGCTGAATGTGATATTTTTGTAGCGTTTCAGCTGATTTATTACCTACAAACTGTGGTCCTCCATCTGTGATTATGTCCCTTGGGAGGCCATACCCAACAAAGACTTGGAAAAGAAACTGTATTACAGAGTCCTCTGTAGCTTTTGAAAGATCCTCTACTTCAACCCATTTGGTGACATACATAGTTGCAACTAGGATGTATGTTTTTTGGTTTGATGGGGGGCTAATGGTACCAACAAATTCAAGGGCCCATCGTTCAAATGGTTCAATCACTAGTTGAGGGTTCAAAGGCATTTCATTAGACTGCCCAGGGCAACCTGCCCTTTGGCAGCTATCACAAGCCTGCACAAATTTCTTAGCATCTTTAAAGATAGTAGGCCAATAATAGCCTATTCGTAAAAAATTATGGGCAATTCTATGATCTGCAAAATGCCCACCACACTGTCCATCATGGCATGCTTTCAAAATTTCAAATACCTCATCCTCTCAAACGCATCTTCTTATTTTCATATCTGCACCTATATGAAATATGTAGCCCCAAATCCAAGAGTATCGGGTACTACGATGTATTATCTACTTTCGTTCATTAAGGGATAGATGTTTAGGTGATTTACCTATTGCCAAATAATTTTCTATATCAGCATACCATGGGGTTCTAATAGTAACAGCGAACAAATGTTTATCTAGGAAGTGGTCTTCAACTGCTTCTTCATTTGTTGGCTTTGGCATTCTTGACAAAAAATCAGCTACAGGGTTCTCCTTTCCAGGTCGATCTTTGATTGTAACGTCGAATTCCTGCAATAAAATCAACCATCTTGTCACTCTTCCATTTGTAACAGGTTTATTTTCTAAAAACTTAATGGCAGAGTGATCAGTATATAGTACTACAGGATACCCAGTTATATAATGTCTAAACTTATTTATAGCATGTACTACAACTAAAAATTCCTTCTCAGTCACGGTATAATTTAATTCAGCAGGAGACAGATTTTTGCTGATATAATAGATTGCATATGGCTTCTTGTCTTCCTCCTGCCCAAGTACTACTCCAATTGCTATGTTTGAGGCATCAGATGAAATTTGGAATGGAAAATTCCAATTTGGGCCCCTCAGCACCGGGGCCGTTGAAACAAGCTTCTTCAGATCATTAAAGGCATTGTCACAGTTATCTGTCCAGATGAAATCAACATTTCCAGTTAGTGCATATAAAGGTGCAGCTATTCGAGAATAATGTTCTATAAATCTTATATAATAACCAAAAAATCCAAGAAAGCTATGTACCTCTGTCTGTGTCGTAAGTGTGGGTATTAACAAGATTATTTGAATTTTAGATGGGTCCACCTGAATTCTAGCTGCTGAAATATAGTGGCCTAAGATAACTCCTTCAGTCATCATCATATGACACTTTTCATTGCTTAAAAAAGGCCTAGTGTCAATACATCTTCGCAACACTTTTTCTAAGTTTTTCAATGCTGGCTCAAAGTCATCCCCATAAGGTGTGAAGTCATCCATATATACTTCGAGACCTTCATTTATTAAGTCTGCAAAGATGCTAAGAATGGCCCTTTGGAATGTAGCAGGGGCATTGCATAGTTCAAAAGGTAAGACTCGGTAGGCAAATGTCTTCCAAGGACAGGTAAAAGTAGTTTTGTCTTGGTCTTCAGGGGCAATCTGAATTTGATTATACCCACTGAAGCCATCTAGGAAAGAAAAAAATTTCTTTCCTGCCAATGTGTCTAATACTTGGTCAATGAAAGGAAGGGGAAAGTGGTCCTTCTGTGTTGCCTTGTTAAGTTCACAGTAATCTACACATATTCTCCACTTTCCGTTCTTTTTTGGTACCACTACTAATGGAGCGACCCACTTGCTATCAGATATTGGGTAGATGAAATTAACATCCAATAGTTTTTGGAGTTCAGATTTCACAATATCTTTAAGGTGAGGGTTTAGTCTTCTTTGGGGTTGGCGAATGGGTCTTGCATCTTTTTCAATATATATGTGGTGTGTGCACAATTGAGGATAAATTCCTTTCATATCGGGGTAATCCCATGCAAAGGCTTCTTTGTATTTCCGCAATAGTTGGACCAACTTCTCTTCTTGTTCAGAAGTCATATTTTTGTTAATGTTTAGAGTTTTTCCCAGCTCAATTTCTACAATCTTGCTATTATACATAGAATTAGTGGGTATTACTTGATCAGGAATGTCTTTCAAAGGATCTTCTTCTTATTTATTATCAAATGCTTCCTTGATCATGTGACATTGCAAATGAGATCTGGTTTGTGGTTTATTAACAAAACCATTAATGATATCATCCTCTATTTGATATTTAAAATCAAGAGCATTTTCTATAGTTAGAGGTGATCTCATATTTTCCATAAGATATGATACAGGTGGTTTTCTTGTTTTTATTATTAATAGACTTGGCTGGGCTGGGGGGTATAAAGCTAAATTCTTGACACAATTTACCCTTGTTATTTTCATGTTGCCTTGTCGGCATCCAATATAAGCATCGACAGTTGCCAACCAAGGTCTACCTAAGATTAATGGGTGTCCATCTAGCCAGTTCTTTGGATTGATAACCAGGAAGTCAACATGGTATTCCCAGGAATCTACAGATACCATTACATCTTGTAGTGTACCCTCTGGTTTGACTACTGATTGGTCAGCCAATTCCAATAAGGTTGTTGTTGGTTCTAGTGATGTAATGCCAAGTTTTTGACAGGTAGTAGTTGTTAGGATATTGATTGCTGCTCCCAAATAAACTAAGGCATTTGGAAATTATTGTCCATTGATTTGCACTATCACTATAGGATTTCCTGGGTCTTCATATTTGATAGGAGTTTCCATCCCTGATAATAAGTCAGATAAAGTACCGACTATTTGGACAGTTGGATTGGTGGTTGGTCTCCTCTTTGGCTTCTTTATACATAATTCCTTAATGGTTTTTGCATATATAAGAATATCTTGAATAACTTGGAGGAGAGGGATTTTTATACATAAATTTTTTAATTCTCCCAGAAGATCAAAATTGGGCTGTTCTAATGGGCGTGATATGATTAAGTGTTATGGGAATGGTGGAGAGGAAGTTGTTACTTGTTGTTGATCTTGTTATTGAACTTCCTTTTCTTTATGTAATGTTTGTTCTATAGGTAATGGATCTTCAACATGAACATCGTTGTTTCTATCTGTTTCTACTATGCGTCCAGACCTTAATTGAAGATCATTGCACTCCCTCAGTTCAGTTTCTAATTCTGGGGGTTCCATTATTTGGACAGACTGAACTGGCCTATTGTTTGGGTTTGGGTTGAGCTGGGCTGGGAGTTGCAGTCTTAAGTTGGTCTGGGGATTTGTATAGGGAGCTAGCAGTGTAGGTGGAGAGAGAGGGATTGTTCCAGCTGGCTGATTTGTAGGTCTTTGACAGTTCGACTGCCAGGACTGACTCTATGAGGTAGAGGGGGACCATTGTGTTGGATAGTTATTGTTTTGCCAAAAAAATGGACAGAAAGGAAAGCTAGGCCAATTATTTTGATTTGTTTTATTTGGCCAATATGTTGTAGGGAATGGTTGTTGTGACCAATTGGGGAAAGGCGGTTGATTTTTCCACATTCCACTATATTGTTGAGCATTGTATTGAGGAGGCTGAAAAGAAGAAAATGGATCAGTTGGCATACCCGATTGTCGTGGCTGCCATTGTCGGCGCTGATTAAGCAGACCTACCACTTCTGATTCTTCTTCTGCCTCCTTATAAACTTCTTTTAGGCCAAGAAGTGAGGGACATCCTTCTGTAGGGTGATCTTTCGTACAAATGGCATAGAATTTGATTACATCCAACGGAAATTCTTTGTGGCTATGTTTCTTTCTGCATCTAGGACAGATATCGCCAAATTTTTCTCTGCTTCTGCTTGCTTCTATTTGGCTTGCATAATATCGAACTGTGTTGGTAGAGTCCCAAGTATGTTTGTCTTAAAATCTTCCAGCAGGTTTCCAATCTCTGCACGAGTCACACCTTCATTGGAGGTCTTGTTGTCTCTTGTAATAATATCACGTTCTGCTGATTTTAGCCTTGTATTGCCCCTTGAACTCCTGATACATAAATCAATGATGTCAGCATAACTTTCCTGATATATATCACCTTTTCCCATAATATTCAATGTTTCAATGCATTGATCTTTCATTCCCCTAATTAATGTAGTTTTCAACACATTATCAGGTAAGGGTAAGGATACATAGGGAGATCTCTGAAGATTGTATTGAAACCGTTCCACATATTCTTGCAAGGTTTCATTTGGTTTTGCTGTCATTTGGAATATTTCATCCTTTAGTTCCCGAGACCTGCAATAATCTTGATATTTCTTTAAGAACGTAGCCTTTATATGATCCCAATCAGTTATTACACCCCCACCTAATCCCATAAACCATCGTAAGGCTACCCCTTTTAATGTAGAAGGGAATAGATTTAGTTTTTGGGGATCGGTGGTATAATCATATCCCCTACATAACACATAAAATTCAAACAAAAACACATCTTGATATTTTGATGTTAAGCCATGAAATGTGGGAATATGTTGAAGGGTAATGGCCTTCATAGGCGCATTGACTGCAGTATCTACTATAGGATATTGCAGCGTAGAGGTTTTTTGGGGTGTCTGCTGATTCTGATTTTGGTTCTGAGCCATTTGGTCAAAAATGTGCCAATATCCTTTCGGGATCTCCAAGGAATTCCTAAGCTGACTAGCAGGGATAGGAATGGCTTTGACAGCACTCCCCTTGTCTAGAATAATGAGTATTACTTGTTGTCCTACTGTTTGAGGTGATTCAGGACCTTGATTTTGACTGAGTTTAACAACACTTTCTTTATCCGGACTGTTTACTATTTGGACTATTTTAATAGGAGATATTGGGTCTCTTGTTTCTCCTATTTCCCCTTCTCCTTCATGAATATTACTAGAGTTCCCTTCTTGAGGGTAAATTATGCAAGGATTCTCAATTTCTTGGGAATCTTGCTCAATTCCCTCTGTCTGACTGTGTATCTCAGCAAAGGCTTCAGATGGTGAATCTGTAGCCTGAAGGGAACTAGTAGGCTGTCTAGAAATGGCTTTTCTAAATCCTACTGATGGCTGAGATTCAGTTCTCTTAAGAATTTCGTCAACAAAGGTTGTCCGCACAAGGGTCACCGGTCCCTTAGGTTTTTAAATTTTAGGAGGAATTTTGTTTTTCTTATTTGGTCTATTCATTCACGAAAACAAATCTTCATTCCTACCCAAAGAAAGAAGCTTACCTACTTCTACTATGAAGAGAGCTATGAGCAAGTGTGTTTCTTGCCCAGTGCGTAGGTTCTTACCTTCCATCTTTAATACCCAATTCTTCGCAAGTAGAAGAAAATCAGTTGTGCATCACTCCTTTAAAATGGCATACACTCTCCTCGGCAGCGGTGCCAAAATGTTGAGCCATAAAAAGGTATCTTTCAAACACCTAATTATCTTACATTAATCATCAATCTGGGAGTGAATTTTTATTTCAAGAGTGTACTCTGTTTGAGGCTGCAATTATCTAAGAGTAATGTTATGAAGATGTAGTACAAAATTCTGAATACAAGAATAAACAAATTCTTGTAAAGGAATCTAATTACAAATGGAAATGCTCTGAAACTTTAATTAAATCAAACTGCAAAACATAGATCAAGGATATAGTAGAAATAACTCTTTACCTTAGAAATCGATTTAAGATAACCAATCTGGGGACTTGGAAGTAATAACCAGTGTCCTCTACAGTTGGTGATCTTAAAACAATCAAAATGAAATCAAACTCGAACTACTTGCTGATAAAGATAACTGAAAGGAACTGCAAAGGCTAAAAAGGAACAACAATCTTGTAACTCCTATGCATACACAACAACTGTAACCAAATTATCTGCTAAAGTAAGGCTATGAATCATAAATAAGCAATAACTAGAAATGGAACATCAATTACAAACTTAACTAACTTCAATCTATCGCTGGCCAATACTACAGATCAATCGATCACAAAGAATCGTAAACTAAGAGAATAATAACTTAGAGTTGAATACAGAACAGTAAAGCTTCACAATGATAGCAGAATCAATGAACAATAGATGTATTTCTTACAAAGAGTAAAATAGCAATGCAATTCGTTAATGAATCTTTATTTAATCTAACAACAGTCAATCAACTCTACAATCGAAATAAACAATAAACACAACTTCACACAATAGTAAACAAAGATTGAGAATACAAACAGCAAGCTAATTCCACCAGAGTCAAGCCCTTAGCGCCAGTGAAATACTGTTGAGCTACTTCAGATCTTAAGAAATGAAACGAAACGTGTGCTTGATATTAATTAAACATAAAGTATTACAGAGGCTATTCTCTCAAAGCCGAGAGTCAATAAACATAGTATTGCAGAAGAAATGTCTGAATATAAGAAATTTTTCCGGCCAACTCACTGACTGAATGACTCTCCTTCATCACTAAATGAAATTTCTTTATATATCAAATCCTGACGGACAAGACGAGGAATAAGATGACTTTGAATAGTGATCCCTCAGGATCGAAGGATCCTGAGGGATTCGCTCCCCTTCATTTAGTTATCAACTTGTCTTCTTTGACTGAGGCCGATCTTTCCCCTGCCTTTTCTTGGAAATTCATTTAGATCTCCTTGCCTTTGGCTGTATGTGGTTCAACGCTGATGGAGCAGCAGTTACATTGATCTCAACCTCGCCTTTGGTACAGCTGTTCGCTTCGTCTAATCCCTGTTTTATAAAAAAAAATCATCCTTTAGTCATATTTTTACAATGAACGTAAATATTTCCAATCCCATCATAATTCCTATAATAATTTACCTTCTCAAGTCAAAAAGGAGTATGTCCATAGTAAAAGAATGAGAAAATATACAGTAATTTCATACCTTTTTCATTGCCCAACAATACCGATATCTTAAGTGAAAATTGTATACTTTGTTTTTCTATAATTTCGATAATACACCTTGTGGAAGTTAGGGTTTCTGAATGATCATAAAATAAATTCCAAATAGGTCAGGTTGGAATTTCTATTATAACTTATTTTCTATGACTTTTTAGACAATGAATTTTTCTGATAACTGAGGAGACATAAAAAATTTCCTTATGTAAAAATTCATAATCACATTTGGAAAATTTGATACGTGGCATGTTATATAAGATAATTATCGAGAAGAGGAAAAAAACAACAATTTTTTGGAGAAGTGGACTTAGTGAAGGAAAAGTATAAAGAATACTTGGTGAAGGAAGAAGTAGCTAGTAGACCTAGTGAAGGTAGAAGTACCAAGCGTTCAATGTAGCAGGTTAGTTCCTATGACTGTTTGTAGAAGTCTCCAAATTCTTCTGAATATCCTTCGATTGGATTCAGAAGGTTTGATATAGTCAGAATAGACTATTGGTTTTCTGAGAATGGTCTCTAGCTGCTTTGGCTATGCCTCATTCTCCTGCTGGCTCCTAGTGTCCCTAGTGGCCCTTGGAACTTTTATAAAGAAAAATCATACTTAGAAGTCCTAATATAGCTCTAAAAACCTCACCAGTGGCTCCATAATGTCCAAGATAGTCATAAATGACTATTGTCTTGCTAAGAATGGTCTCTGGCTGCTCTGGCTATGCCTCATTCTCTTGTTGGCTCCTTGTGGCCCTTGGAACTTCTATGAAGAAAAATCATCCTCAGAAGTCCTTAGCTGGCTCTGAAAAACTCACCAATGGCTCTAAACTACTCCAATTAGCTAATAACAACTCTCTTTTTAGTCAGAATGGTTGAAAATTGAGTCTCCTACTCATTTTCCCAGTTACACCTACAAAAGGTCCACTAAAAGTGAACTCCACTTAACTGGAGTCAATTTAGCACTTACCGCCAATTTTTGGGCATGCTCTAAATATCCTGCCGTACTTAACTGAAACAAAAAATACTATTAGTTTGGGTGGCCACATGTGCACCCCAAACCCGAGGTCTTCATAAGGGTTAGTGGAACCCGAGGCACAAACTGTTGTTGCAGGAGTTGAATCTGGGTTGTGCTATCGGGTTAACATAAACCATGCATTAAACTTAATAGTTGGGCACATGAACCCAAAAATGTAGTTACATAACCATTTATGTTGTCTGAACTGTTGAGTAAAACCGTGCAAAGATGGCATTTAGTGTGTCCATGTGACAAATCTGAAAATGCTGGCGGGATATGGGTTGGAGGTTAGCTGACCACGCGGAGAGTTTCCAGTGACCATTGGCATGTGACAACATAACATAATCTGCAGGTGGATTATTTAAATTTTGGTGGTCACGTTTATGTCACGGTTGCAATGTTATTGTAACATTTCCATGTGACAAGTCCAACGGAACCGTTGGCGGGTTGGCACTATTGGTGGTTCCAACCCCAAACATTAATTGCAACACATATCAAAAATAATTTGCGACGCAATAGGTTAAGAAACAGCTTGTAGTGCAGACGGTAAGGCCTGTACACACCCGGTGGGAGGTTTTGAGGTCGACTCCTACAGACCCAAACAATATTTTAATATGTCGTGTTGGGGACACGTGGAGGCCTCAGGGCCAACCACATGTCGCCCTATAATTGGCCCTCATAAACAGTTCGACCAATAATACATTGAAACTTGTGCTCTAATGATTGGCCTAGCAGAAATATTCTAAGGAATATTCTGAGCAATATTCTAGCAATTTCCATAGAATATTCTTTTTTTCTGACTATTCAAATTCCCAATCAACCTTGGTCAGCTATCGAAATTTCCAGTTTACTAGAGTTTTCAAAATGCCATAACTTCTTCATACGGTGTTAGTTTTTCGAACCGTTTGTGATGCTAGAATTAGGAAGTCGAGATATATCCAGTCACTAAGGTTTGATACTCTTTTGAACACTTTGAAATTTAAGCTATCACTTTGGTCCTGATCACTTTATCATTGTGAAATAAGCACAGATCTACATCAAAATTACATTTACAAGCCCCATTTACATTCATCCCATCATTTCAAATCAAAAATTAAGATATTACATCACAAAGATGCAATTTTTACCAAAGAAACTTTGAAAAATTGACTAACAGGTAAAAGTGCAGTGCCACCTTCAAAAGTGCAGTGCCATGAGACAAAAGCGCAACACCAACTATGAGGGGACCTTTTATGGCCTTCCACTGCTCTAAATATAGCTCTGAAGGTACCAATGGAAAGTTGAGGATTTATAGTTTTCATTAGACACCTCAAGTGAGCAAAATGACCTCCCCAAGACAAAGAAAAACTCATTCTCCCAAATTTACTCCCAAAGGCACAGTGCCTAGCCCAAAATGGTGGCAGAAAGTGACTTTTTGACCTGTTTTTGGGAATTTTATCCCAATATGTTTTATGAAAAGGCACAAAAAATGCATAGCTATCATTTATAGGGTACCATCTATCCACCAAGGTATACTTTTTTGCATTTGGAGGTCTGAGAAAAAAGCGCAGCGCAAAGGCGTTGCGCTTTTGGCTGAACGAATATTCCCGTTTAGGCCAAAAGTCACAAAAAACCAAAATTTCACAACATTTCTTCAAAATTGCCTCAAATTTTTCCATGAAGCCAGGTGATGATTTTTCAAGCGATGAGGGAGGCCTCAGCCAAAAAATTAAGTTTATCCTTCTCTTTTTTCCTCATTAGGGTTTTCTTCATCTTCTTCTTCACTTACTCGATTATGATTTAGGATACCTTGTTCCTTGTATAATAATGCATGGCCATGTGTATTTGTGGGTTTTTGTCCCCATTTTCCCTCTTAAGAAGCTTCTCCAAGTGGAAATTCACCCTTTTCATCCAATATACTTTGTCTTTCTCAATTTCTGGCACAATGAGTTTATCAACACTCATTTGACCTTTTTGTAGAGATGGTTCTTTTTGTTGCTCAAGTGCCCTCCGGAGACCTTTTTTTCTTGGTCTCCTTGATTTAACCTACTCTTCTTGATCCTCTAAATCATCAACATCAACAACTGCCTTACCTTTGGCATCATCCTTTCCAAAATATGTTTTGGGCTTGTTTAAGAGCGGATGATTTACTTTTAGCTACATGTTCTCCTGTTGCAAGAATGAGACCAAGAAATTTGCCTCTAACAAACTATCTTTGAGCTCTCTAATATCAGCCTCCTTCCCCATGATGACCTACTTAGATGTTTTTTCCTAATCATGCACTTCCAAATCTTCCATATTAGTGCCAGGATGAACTTGTTCCTCATCCTGCAATGCTGCCTCATGATATAATGACATTTCTTCCTCTCATGTAGGCTTGGCCCTTTCAACAATATCTGGAGAAAACATGAACCTATTTCCTCTAACATATGTTTGTGTCACCTATTCCCTAGGATTTCTTGTGATAGGTTTTCTTGTGGAAGCCACCTCTTGTTGTGCTGGAGAAGACAAAGGTGTAGAGTGACTGCTTGACTGAGCTGGAGAAGAAAAAAGAGAAGTTGAATATATGAAACCATACCAAGAGAAATTTATCTATGTGAGATTATGCATACCACAATTTTCAGCAAGCCATGGTGAAACAAACTAGCATGATGATATTCTCCTAATCTATGTACCTTCTCTACCATTTTTACCATGCTTCTGTAAAGGTAATGAGGCAAGTTGAGAGCTTTTACACCGGTGAAATGCATCAACAGTCTCACATGATACTGATATAACCTCGAGTACCTACCCTCACATGTAAAATATTTCATTATCACTTTCATGAGAGGGACATACTTCTCCAGCAAATATCTGAATGGAAAGATATGTTCTGGAGTAGCTTTTTATGCAGGTTTTAAATACATTTTGTATTTTTCAATGTCAATATCTCTATTCTTGAACCACATTTCTCCATTATTTGGAATCCCTATAGCTGTGGAAATTTCCTCTACTGAAAGAGTGAACAAAACCCCTACAATAGTCACTTTATCTCTCCTCAAACTAGTGGCAAAATTGTTGGTAAGTTTGTCATGAAAACCAAGCTCCTCAACCTTTTGGCTAAAGGCAAGGAAACCTACATCCTAGAATGGTTTCTAAAGGAAGGGTGAATAAATGATCTAATGTGATGTAGTGGGCTCATACCTGCTGATTTGACCTCCCTTATGCCTCCTCTGCTCAATGGTTTCATAATCCATAGTAAACACTAGCTTAATGGGATGGGAAATTAGGTTTTAGTGTAGGGAAAAAAGGTTATTTGGGATTTTTTCAGGAATGAAGGGATATGAAGGGGTTAGGGGTCTCTTAAATTATTGGGAAAAATTAGGGGGGTAGGGATAGATGTTAGGAAGTAGGGAAAATTTAAATTTGAGGGAATGAGTGAGGGGAACGGGTCCAAAAATGGAAAACACAAAGCTAGCCTAGGAAAGTGTAGTTTAGGTTGAGATTTATAAGGAAGTGATAAAAATGAATGAAATGAATCAGGAGAAGTGTCAAGGTTATTATATGGAAGGTGGGAGAGGGTATATGAGCTTTAAAATTATGGTTTTACCACAGATATGCAACAAATTTACCAAGAATATGAAAAACGCAACAAAAATGTTGGGAGAGGTAATTGACTGACTTTTCATTGATTTTAGTGGACAAATTTATGAGAAGAGGTGTCAAATTTATGACTGAATTTGTAGCCTTAGAACATTTTTATTCATATTAAATCATGATAGAAATAAAATTACACTTTTGAAACCTTTATTGAATATTTTTCCCTATTACTACTCCTTCAAGTGATGATTTTGATGGTAAAATGACTTATTTTTATGATTTTGGACTTATGACCTAATGACGACACTACATGAAATGATGAGCATAATAATGACCATGGTGATGTTGACTGAGATGGTGATGAAGACATTTCAGTGATGAATCCTCAAAATGAGTGATGGCATGACCAAAACATGAAATTAAGGGAGTAGTAACGTACCTAGACATACTTACCAATGACCAAATTTTTATTTGAAAACCTATTGAAGCCATAAAATTTTGTAGTAGGACCCTATCAAAAACCTTGTAAGACCACATGTGATCACTGATGACTGGCATGACTGGTAGACAATAACATTGGCTCCAACTGGGGATGTAAACCCCTTAGGAGGTGTCAATAACACCGTAGACCAAGTAGCCCTATCCATTGGGCATGGAGTAAAAAATAAAGAGACCAAACTCAATACTAAAACATGACTGACAAACTGAAATGACTTTGATTAAAAAAAATTGTACTGAAATTTCAAACTAGCAGCTAATCAAAGAAACCTTATCACCTTCACCTCGTGCTTCACGATTCCATGATTAACTCCTTCACACTTTGACAGAAAAGTAAAATGATATGTACAATGATGACGAGAAAATTCAGAAATTTGATCAAAAGTGGTAGTACTTGAGGAGCCTACCATTGACTCTTCCTCTTGCATACTCTTGTCCATCCATTTCCTCCAACAAGTACGAATTCTTCCCTTTGGAAGCTGAAATTCTATATGATCCCTTCCACAAGTTTTTGAACTTTTCATGGTTTCCTTTTTCTTCATTATGAGCATCCCAATGGAGAACTACATCTCCCATATTGAAATAATCCACTTTGTTTTCCTATCACACACCTTTTTTATTATTTCTTGAAGCTTAGAAGTATTCTGGAAAAATTCCTCCCTGCTTTGTTGCAAATGAATCATTTGGTTTATCCACCAATGAGCATCATTTGGTTCACTTCCAACTTCCTGCAAAATATTCATGACTGGAAAAACAAGAGTAGGAAAGACTGTATCATCTCCATACACTAACTCAAAAGGCGACATGCATATGGACTTATTATTACTTACTTTGTTTTCCCACAAAGAATTGATGAGTTTCTTGAGCCAATTTTTATTATTTACCTACAACATAATTTCTATAATATTGAACAAAGTCTTATTCGAAGACTCGGCTAGTCCATTGCCTTGCGAATAGTATGAAGTTGAATGACTTGATTTGATACTGTACTTCTCAAAAAATTCCACCATATTTTTGGACTTAAATGCAGCGACGTTATTCGTGATTATCTTCTGTGGGAAACCAAATCTAGACAAGATAATAGATTCTATGAATTGAATGATTACCAAATCAGTAGCTTGCCTGGTCGGGATTTCCTCGATTCAATTTGTAAAATAACATGTGGCTGTCAAAATCCACTTGTGTTGGATGGAAGATGAAGGATGGATATCACCTATGAAATTGAAACCCCATCGCTGAAATGGTGCCTAAACTAAAATGGGCTGTAAAGGCAGTGGGAGGAACTTCCTCTTCCCTTGAAAAATCTGATATTCGTGACAGCTCATCACTGTCTTGTATACATCAGTAAAAAGAGTGGCCCAATAAAAATAAACCCTCAAAAATTTATTCTATGTGGTCTTCCAAAATAAATGATAGCCACAATCACCCTCGTGAAAGTCATTCATCACCTCGTTCGCCTTGTTTTCAACAAGATACCTCTCAGGTCTTTCCAATACAAAGAGATGTATAAAATACAATATTTTGAACCCTTTAGTTTCAGTGATCTATTCTTGCTTTTAGACACACCCGATAGAGGATTGAAGTGTTTAATTAAATAAACAATATCAACATACCAAGGGGATGAAATTAAAATTTGTGATTCCTATTCCAATGAGTCATATACCTCCTCTTCGGAAAGTGTAGAAATCAAATTAATATCCAGTGCATGCAAATTATATTTTTCCATCAAAATTGCCAAACCTTGTCCCTTGATCATTTTTTTGGGCTTGATCTCCAGGTCATATTCAACATGGCTGCAATCCATTTCCCTCGCCTACCTTCGGGATCAGTTTGCATCAAAACATCTTTCATTTCTACATTCGGAACATAAGAAATGATGCGAGAGTGAAGGATGTATACCTGAAAGTCCTTAAATGCCTTCAACAAGGAAATTTTTTTTTTTCAATAATGTTTTATCTCAGTGCCACATATCTTATGGTCCAACTGAAAAAGGAAATTAGTTTCTCCATCTTTGAGTCCTTTTTCTACATTAGGACAACTGTTGGGAATCACAATTGCCGTTAGACCAAAACCCACAGGTTTTAGTTAACAATTGCATCGTCAGAGATAAGGATCCATGAGAGGCAGTTAGTCCATGTCACAAAATACATAGAAAGTGTTGGTTTATACAATTTCCAACAATCTCCCCCCCAACGTGAGTCGGGTGTATATCGAAGTCGTGACCTACGCTCTGATACCACTTGTTGGGAATCACGATTGCCGTTAGACCAAATCCCTCAGGTTTTAGTCAACAATCACATCGCCAGAGATAAGGATCCACAAGAGGTAGTTATTCCATGTCAAGAAACACACGGGGAGTGTTGGTTTATCCAATGTCAAACAACAACATTAAAGGAGTGCTCGAAAGTGAATGAAAAGGTATTTAAGTCCATAGTATAATCAGGGTTGATCAATATGGGAGCACATGTTAAGGAAAAATTGACTGAATTGAATGATTTCTTTGCATATTCTGACCATATTACCTCATTTTCCTTCTTCATAATGTCTATCATATCTCTAAGGTGTTCAGCGAGGTTGGGGATGAATCTCCTTAAAAAAATTATCTTACCATTGAATGATTGGATCTCATTTTTGTTCCTTGGGAATTCCAACTACTGAATTTCTTCGATCCTTGAGGGATAAATGTAGATGCCATCTTTTGAGATGATGTGCCCAAGCAGTTTTCCTTCCTCCATGGAAAATAGGCTTTTCTTAGGATTTATCGAAATGACGAATTTCTTGCATTTTTGAAACACTATTCACAAGTGATGTAGGTGCTCGTCATCTGTCTGTGAGAAGATAGTAACATCATCAAGGTAAACCACAAGAAATAAATCCTTTTCATTTGAGAAATAAATTTCCATAGCCCTCCAAAATCTAGCCTCTGCATTCTTTAGCCCAAATGGAATTTTGGCGTACATGAAAGTACCCCATTGTGTTGTAAATGTTGTTTTCTCTTGGTCATCTTCATGCACCAAGATCTGGTTGTATCTTGAGTATATGTTGAGGAGTGACATTCTAGAAGCCCCAACTACCCTCTGCAATATGTGGTCCATCTTCAGGAGAGGATAATTTTCCTTCAAGGACACCTTGTTAAAATTTCTAAAATATATGCAAAGACGAATCTCCCTTGTATTTTTCCTTACTGGAACAAGGTTGGAAATCTAATCTGAAAATCGAATAATAACTATAATACCATATTTATAAAGTATATTTACCTCTTTTTCGATTGATAGTAGCATTTTAGTATTGATTCTCCTCATATTTTGGTGGAATGGATTTTGATCTGGTGTTATTGGGATAGTGTGTTGGATGATGTTTTTATCATACAATTTTAAAATTGAATAATCCCAAGAAAATACATCATAAAAATCACTCAAAATATTTTTTTATTTACCTTTCGACTCAGTGGATAAATACCTCGATAACTTAACCATCTTGTGGTTATCAGTTGTACCAATGTTTACATCTTCAACACATGCTTCTGTAGGGATGATTATCATATTTTTAGCGACATCATTGCGATCAAATAAATCTTCCAAAGGTACAAGACCTCGTGGAATGTTATTTTCATTTAGCTGCAACACCTAAAATTTAGTATCTTCAATTACCCGATCATCTTCATTATACACATCATTAATATGGGAATTAGAAAACCCCCCCTCCATTTGCAGGTTTTCAAGGACAGTCGGGTGATGCTTCACATGAATTTCAAACTTTTTGTAGCATGAATAGGAATCTTAAATTTGTTGGCCAATGTGGTAAGATAATCAGGCATAAAATTATGACTTCTAGGAATCATAGACAATGTATATTCTGGAAAAATTTTAAGAATATCAAGAACAACACTAAAATAAGCTCTCATCCTGGGATGTTTAGCCTGGTACTCCCCTTTTACTTTTTTAATCACCAATTTGAAGTCTCCATATATTGTAATTCTCTTTGCACCTAGCCTTTTCAAAATTCTGAGACCGATGATTAAGGCCTCATATTTAGCCTCATTGTTCGAACAGTCAAAAGCTAGTTTATAAGAACACAATCTTACATTCTATGGGACTTTATATGAGTGATGTATAGGGATACAAATCCATATTCGAATTCCAACTCCATATTTTCCCAAAGCACCATCGAAATCCATGGTCGAAAGACACTCCTCATCATTGGGAAGCTAAATTTTTTTGGATTGATCTATTGCTTCTTTTTGACCCACTATCTCAACTTTTCCTTCTCCTTTCTCTGACTCTACTAAAATTTTCTCTAAATTTTTTCGCTACAAGTCATCATATTTCTGATTTCTTTGTTCTGCATTCAAGACCGCTTGGACACTACTTGACAATTTTGAATTTTCTTCAACTTCTACAATTTGACTCTCTAAATCATAAGTATTATGATCATTATACAAAATGAAAGACTCTAAATCGTTATGTACAGAGTGAACGAGGTGATTTTTGGGTTTTTCTTTGCTAGTGATCATGTATTTCATTTTAGTTTCCCAGTACAGCTTCCTAAGTTGACCAAATACCGAAATTGTAGAATATGAGAAATCAAGTTGTAGAGTACTCCTTAATTTGGCTCCCCAATACCATGAAAGTAGCATGCCATACCTTGGAGGTATGTCAACAACTACAACATCCATAAACACATTTATGGTAGGAATTTGATTAAGAGAGACCACCAACTCTTTAATAAAACCAAGGCATCTGACTCTACTTGAATCATAAGAATAGAGGTCATGATAGGGTCATGTTATGTCAAGCCCCAACTTATCCATGATGGCCTTCGACATTAAATTATGTGAGGCCCTAGATTCCAACATGGAATTATGGCGAATATACTCATGAATCCTCAAACTGAGATAAAAGGGAGGGACTTCACTATATTCAAGACTTCCATCTACACCTAGGCCAAATAGGAGTTTGGGATGGTCGTCACTGAAATTGACCATGTCTAAAATTTGATCTACTTTCAACACCTTGGCAACATGAAATTTATATTAATCATTATTTACAAGCTCAGTCAGGGGAATAGAAACTTTTAACTTATAAATTTCACTCTCTAAGCTAAAAAAGTTAGGTTGTTTCTCTACCTCTTTGGAAATGGTATCCCTCTTTTCGAGGTGCTCTTTTGTTGAAGACTCCTTTATTTTTCCTTCCTTGTCTCTCTTTGATGTGCTTGTATATGGCTCACTGTTAATGCTCTGATTTGTGGTAGTAGGCTCCTTCTCCCTATTTTCGCTAGGTTGGGAATTTTGATTGGAATGAGTATCTTTTTGCAGATCTGCCCTCTTTTGATAAAAGTTATAGACACATATCGGTTTCTGAAACTATATTGTCTCTAATCTTAACTGAGTTCTTTCAGGTACCCCCTTTGATAGTCTTCAGATTGGACAACCAACCCATCATCATTTACAAGTATATATTCTTGGTCATCTAGCACATATGTTTCCTTGGTATACTCATCATACTCTATAAGGAATATAAGTCATTGATATTTTTCAAATAAATGGTTTTCTTCAACAAGTTCATCTTCATCCTTGGGTCCATGGGCATATTTTTGTTGCAATGGAGTGGAAACTTGTTGTTGTGCTTGGTGATTTGGAGCTCTCTACTCTTGCTGCTTAATTATGAACTGAGGTTGTTGTTGTTGTCATTGGAAATTGGGATTCCAGACTTGATTTTTTGACTACCTTTCAGAAATGGACATCCTATTTACCATATTTTTCATAGTTATAATAAAATTATCTAACTTTTGTCTGGATGAGTTAGATGGATCTTCCTTAATTGTAACTCTCTTTTCAACTTTTCTTTTTGATTTCTTTATCAACATATTCGATTCAAAGCTGACATCATTTTTCTGAATTTACTCCAATGAGGTGGTATTTCTCTCTCTAAGTTGATATGCCATTTTAGGGTCAAAGGCATCTAGATAGTGTAGCAAGGCCAATTCAGGAGGAGGCTTGATATTGGAAGGAATGGGATTGTACACCTTATTGAAATGAATAGTATAGTCTTGAACTGATTCATTAGGCTGCCTTTTCAATGAGTTTCATTCAACCAATATCTAAAGAGGATTTTTCTTTTCCTCCCACTTAGAAAGGAAAATATCAGTTAACTACTATGAATATGGCACTGAATCTGCTACCAAAGTTCATAACCACTTTTTCACTTCTGCTAAGAAACTATGAGAAATTATTATCAATTTTGCATCGTCATTATCTACCTCTTCTAAATCTATGAAATCTGTGATTTTTTCAATATGTTTCCTTTCTGTAATCTCGGTGTATCCATCAAAAAGAGGTAGCCTTTGTCCATAGTTCTGAGGTAAATCAGTGAGTTTTCCCAGTAGAGCTAAAGGAGAAAATATGGCCATAGTTGTTCTAGGAGTAAAGCTTGTAGTCACAACAGGAAGTGTTGGTATGAGTGGTGGTTGTGTGGGAGGAAGTGTGGATGATGAGGAAACAACATTATGAGGGGATGTAGCAGCAGTGTGAGTAGATGAAGCTGAAAAAGGGTCAACAAACAAGAGCTCCTATCGATATTGTATATAAGCCTTATCAAAGGTATATTGAATATGGTTTTATAGTTTTTTGAAGTTTGTATAATTGAAACCAAACCTTCCTATCAAAATCTACTTCTGAATTGGATTCTATGGATGAGAAACTTGTTTCAAACTTTGAAGGATTGAATACAATTTCAGACATAGATGTTTCAGATTTGGATTTAAACAAAGAAAACTCGAACTTAAGAGCAAATGAAATATCTTCAAGTGAAACGAGTTATGAAGGAAGAGATGTAGACCTTACCAAAGTAAATGAACTTGAATGAATCTAAGAATGTTTAGGTATCTTCTTTCTTATAATTACTTCCAGATATTAAACATGAGATGGTGGATTTGGACCAAGATTTGATCATGTATACCTTTTAGGAGCCAGTGTTGTCTTCTTTCCTGCACTTCGGCTCTCTGAAACTTGAATAATACTTCTTGAAAACTAGGTCCTGTCACCCACATTCCTAGAGTGCAATGAAAATTTAATAATGCGCCCATGGAATATTTGTCACTTCGGTCACAGACAATGACGCCAAAAATGTTAGCCTCCACAATATCGCAAGGCTAAAAGGAGATCGACGGAGGTAACCTCAAACCAAGATTTTATTTTGGAACCTAGCCCTACAAAATCAGAGAGGACTCTCTCTATGAAACTCACAACCAAGGATTTGACTGGTACAAGAATGGATTTTAGGTAGATAGTTCAGCTCTAGGGTTTGAATATTTTATGGTTTTTTGCTAGGTCAGGAGTGAAAATGAGTGAACTAGGTCAAGTCTAAAAGGATTCAGTTGCAACAGATATAGAGGAGCAGGGTATGGATGCTTTTGTGATAGCTTAATATTTTTTGATGTAGTGTAGGGTTGAATGAGCAAGAAGATGAAAATGAGCATGTATACCATGAGCTCATTTCTCAAGAAGACAAAACACACAAACATGAGATTCATAAAAAAACTGAGCGTAATCAAAAGAATTATGTTTAATACCTCATAGGAAAATCACTGAAGAGCAAGGATATGGTAAGGAGACTAATTTATCACTCATATAAATATTTAACAGAAGGAAAACATAATAAAAACTCACACCACAAGAATTCCTGAATAATAGCTGCAATTGTCCTTTGATTCCCTTAAAAATGATGAAGTACAATCTACAAGGCTTCCACACTTTAATGTCCAACCTTTAGATTGACTAAAAACCACATACATGTAGACTAAAAAAAACTTCCCCTCTCTCAGGGGTTGAATCCCTCAGTGTAGAAACAACTTACATAATAAGCTCTAACAAGACCTAATGAATAGGAGGTTAAACAAACTCTCCTCAATTAGACCAACTGATACATTTGACTTTACCACTGTGAAATAAGCATGGATATACATCAAAATTACATTTACAAGGCCCATTTCCATTCATATCATCATGTAAAATCAAAACTTAAGATATTGCATCACAAAGAACCAATTTTTACCGAAGAAACCTTGAAAAATTGACTAACAGGTAAAAGTGCAGCGCCACCTGCAAAAGCGCAGTGCCATTAGACAAAAGCACATCGCCAACTTTGAGGGGACTTTGAGGGGCCTTCCACTACTCCAAATCCAAATCTGAATGTACCAATGGAATGATGAGGATGCCTAGTTGTCATTAGACACCTCAAGAAAGCAAATTTAACTCCCTAAGATAGATAAAAACTCACTCCCAAAGTTACTCCCATAAGTGCATCACCCAGTCCAAAAAGGTGGCAAAAAATGACTTTTTGACTTGTTTTTGGGCATTTTCTAACAATATGTTTGCTGACAAGGAACAAAAACTACATAGGCATCATGTATAGGGTACTATCAATCCACCAAGTTAGACTTTTTGGCATTTGGAGGTCTATGGAAAAAGAACTGATATTCTTGTTTTAGGCCAAAAGTCACAAAAAACCAAAATTTCACAAAATTTCTTCAAAATTGCTTCAAATTTGCTCCATGAAGCCAGGTGATGATTTTTCAAGAAATGAGGGATGCCTTAGCCAACAAGTCAAGTTTATCCTTCTCTTTTTTCCTCATTATTGCTTTCTTCAGCTTCTTCTTCACTTGCTTGATTCTAATTTGGGAGACCTTTGTTCCTTGTATAATGCAATTCACCCTATATTGCCAATATACTTTGTCTTTCTCAATTTCTGCCACAATGAGTTCATCAACATTCATTCTACCTTTTGGTGGAGATGGTTCTTTTTTCTGCTCAAGTTCCTTCTTGAGACCTCTTGTTCTTGATCTCCTTGATTTAACCTTCTCTTCTTGATCCTATAAATCATCAACATCAAAAATTTCCTTACCTTTGGCATCATCCTTTCTCAAATCTTCTTTGGGATTGTTTAAGAGAAGCTGATTTAATTTTAGTTGCATGTTCTCTTGTTGCAAGAATGAGACCAAGAATTTTTCCTTTGAAAAACTATCTTTGAGCTCTCTAATCTTAGCCTCCTTCTCCATGATGACCTGCTCAGATGATTTTTCCTCCTCATGCACTTCTAAATCTGCCATATCAGTATCATGATGAACTTGTTCCTCATCCTGCAATGGTGCCTCATTATGTAATGATGTTTCTTCCTCTGATGTAGGGTTGTCCCTTTCAACAATGTCTAGAGAAAACACAAGCCTTTTTCCTCTAAGATATGTTTGAGTCACCTTTTCCCTAGGAGTTATTGTGATAGGTTTTCTTGTGGAAGCCACGTCTTGTTGTGCTAGTGAAGACAAAGGTGTAGAGTGACTATTTGACTGAGCTGGATAAAAAAAAATATAAGCTGAATATATGAAACTGTCCCAAGAAAAATTGATCTTTGTGAGTTGATGGAAAACCAGGATTTTCACCAAGCCATGGTGAAACAAACTAGCATGATGATCTTCTCCTAATCTATGTACCTTCTTTATCATTTTTACCATGCTTCTCTATAGCTAATGAGGCAAGTTTAGAGATTTTACACCGGTGAAATTTGTCAATAGTATCACATGATACTGATATAGCCTTGAGTACCCACCCTCACATGTGAAATATTTCATGATCAATTTCATGAGATGGGAATACTTGTCCAGAAAATGTTTGAATGGAAAGATGTGTTTTGGAGCACCTTTGTATGCAGGTTTCAAATACATTTTGTAGCTTTCAATGTCAATCTCTCTACTCTTGAACAAAGTTTCTCTATTTTTTGGAATCTCTGTAGATGTGGCAATGGCCTTTGCTGAAAGAGTGAACAAAACCCCTGCAATAGTCACCTTATATCTCCTCAAGCTGATGGAAAAAGTGCAGGTAAGTTTGTCATGAAAACCAAGTTCCTCAACCTTTTGGCAAAAGGCAAGGAACTCATGTAAGGGTGAAGGCATGATCTCATGTGTTGTAGTGGGCTCATGCATGCTTATCTGACCTCCCTTATGCCTCCTTTTCTCAGTGGTTTTAGAATCCATAGTAAACCCTAGCTCAATGGGAAGGGAAATTAGGTTTTAGTGTAGGGAAAAATAGGGGATTTGGGAAGTTTTCAGGAATTAAGGGAGATGAAGGGTTTATGGGTCTCCTAAATTCTTGGGAAAATTAGGGGTGTAGGGATATATGTTAGGAAGTAGGTAAAAGTGAATTTTCAAGGAATGAGTGAGGGGAAGGGGTCCAAAAGGGGAAAACACAGGCCTAGCCTAGGAAAGTGTAGTCTAGGCTAGGGTTTATAAGGAAATGATGAAAATGAATGAAAGGGATGAGGGAAAGTGTCAAGGGTAGTATATGGAAGGTGGGGGATGGTATATAAGCTTTAAAATTATGGTTTTACCACACCTATGTAGCAAATTGACCAATAATATGAAAAACACAATGAAAATGTTGGGAGAGGTAATTGATTGACTTTTCACTAATTTTGGTGGAAAATTTGATGAGAGGAGGTGTCAAGGAGGTATAATTACTTGTAGAATATGTGTTTGAATTTTTTTTTTTTTTTTTCTGAATAAAACCCTTGAAATCAAATAATTTTCTCCTTTGTGAAAAGCACAACACTATAGTGAAAAGCGCAACACTACAATGAAAAGCGCGACATAATAGTGATTTGGCACTCTTGGGAAAGAAAATTTATTTTTCAGGGGGTAGGAATGAATTTTTTTGATGTATTGGTGTCTTTTGAAGAGGGAATGAATGAATTATTAGCTTATTTCATCAATTTATAGGCAATAAGGTCGATTTTCTCTTGGGTGGAGTAGTGGCCCCACCATGTCCTTTCACATTTTGATTTGAATTTATAGTGAACTGCAACATTAGAACCTTTTATTCATATTTCTTCATGATAGGAATAAAATTACACTTTTGAGACGTTTATTGAGTATTTTTTACTATTAATACTCCTTCAAATGATGATTTTTATGGTTAAATGACCTATTTTTATGATTTTTACCCTATGACCTAATAAGGAAACTACATGAAATGATGACCAGAATAATGACCATGGTGATGTTGACTGAAATGGTGATGAAGAAATTTCAGTGATGACTCCTCAAAATGAATGATGGTATGACCAAAAAATGAAATGAAAGGAGTAGTAACACACCTAGACATACTAACCAGTGACTAAATTTTTATTTGAAAACCTATTGAAACCATGAAAATTTGCAGTAGGACCCTATCAAAAACCTTGCAAGAGCACATTTGATCACTGGTGATTGGCAAGAATGGAAGACACTAACACTTCTCTATCATTAAATCAACTCATACTAGTTGTTGCACTACTTCCTCAAATGAGGATGGCTCAATATCTACACTCTTACTCATAAGAGCCATGTAGCCAGTGTAGCAATATGGTGACCTCCTCTGTCTGCACTGTGATTTGGGTTCTCCCACATTTTCTCTGGCATCATGCATCAATATGTCAGCCTCTCTGGTGTGCTTCCTTCAATATCTGGATGTATCTGTATGAGTGGGTGCTTTCACTCTCTACTCCTCTTCTTGTGGATTCTCCACAACATTATGAGGTTCTTCATTTGGAGATAAAATTTCCTCGTCTCCGTGCAACTGAATCTCCCTCTCAAGGAAAAATATCATGGCCTTCTCTTCATCTAACTTCACATCTCTATGAAAAAATTTCATCCTATGAGATGGAAGGTACACCCCATAGTTGTGAGGTGTATCAGTGTACCCCATAAATATGACCAAATCTGTTGTTTGTTCTATTTTTTTCTGTGCATCCTTAGAAACATGAAAGTAAATTGATGAACCAAATATTCTGAAGTGTGCCACATCTGGTTTCTTACCTAAAAAATATTATTCCAGTGTACTCATCCCAAGAATCCAATGAGGACTCTTGTTCTGCACATATACTATTGTGTTGCATGCTTCATTCCACAAGTGCAATAATAGACCTTGATCGTGCAACATCACCCATGCAACTCCCACAATAATTATGTTCTTTCTTTCTACAACCCCATTCTGCTATGGTTTATGGGGTTCTATTAACTCCCGTCAAATGCCTTTTGATGCACATAATTTCTTGAACTCATTCGACACATATTCTCCATCGTTATCGCTCTTGAGAGACTTCACTTTCTTTCGGCTTTTATCTTTCTCAACAAGTGCTTTAAATTCACAAAAATTTGAGAACGTCTAGTATTTCTTCTGCATGAAGAATATCCAACACTTAGGTGAGAAATCATCTACAAATGTCGCATAATATGTGTGCTTGATCATGGAGGCTATCGAGAAAATTCCACACACATATGAGTGAAATATTTCAAGTATCATTTTCACTCAAATTTCCTTATGATTAAAGGTGGCTTTGGTGTACTTCCCCAATGTTGTAATATCCCAAAATAAGGATTTTCTACAACAAACAGAATATCTTAAGATATTCCAAAGTTGTAGCTTCATCAAATTATGAGCATGGAAATGTAGATGAACTCATCAGATGTAAAATAACATCTCACCAGTAGATGAAAGAACCTCAGCAAGTATATGGCCTATATCATCCTTCCTAAGTAGGGAAATGCAACAATATAGGGCATGAAACAACTATCTTTAGAAAATAATGCTATACCTATGAGGAATGGTACATGGATCCCTTAGAATACATAATATAAAACTCACATGTAGAATTAGAGGTGAAACAAATCACTCTAGCCAACATAAACAGATCTCCCCAAGTCAATGCAGCTCAAATAAGCCCAAACCCCATAGCCTATCTCATGCAGAAAGTACTGAAGAAAATACTGTGTTATTTTAATGAGGGTTTATGCAGAAAATGTTGAGAAATAAGAGATTAGAAGTGTAAAATCATCCAATTGTTGATAAGATGGAGATCCCTCCCTCTTTATACAAAAATAAGATCAACCCGACAAGGGTTTCATGAGAGACACATGTACAAAAGAGCATATCTGCAGATCTGGATCTGAAAAACGTAGTTATACTTCAGCACTGAATAAATATGACTGAAATATAAAAATTACAGAAGAGGAATGAAGTATAGAGATTTCCGGGAGAAGGGTTGGCCCTTTCTCCAAGGATTAAGCTCACAAGCAAGGGTTCAAACCCCGCTCCTACAATTCTAGAAAAAATGACGTAGTTTCTCTAGTGCACTGTGCTGTAAATGGTGGGAGCTACTTTGGCCACATGCCAGGATGTAAAATAAGCCCTGAAATCTCCTATAAATATCTTTCAAATAAAGGGGAGTTCCCTCCTCTGAAAGATAAGCTCAAGAGTTGGTGTTGTGAGTCTCCCACTGCAACACCTTGCAACACAACACTATTCTCTGCAGAAATAACATTGTGGCTAAATGAGGATGCTTGGCCTCAAGCCCAGATGTGGGAAATGAAGAACATAACCCCTCCAAGAGATCACTCAATTAAGGAGAAGGAATACCTAAGTAGGAATGCCTTGTGCTGGACAGCACTGCATACTCAGCTCAACAGCTGAAGAATGCTCAATATTATAAGAAGACCAAAATATTAATCCAAAAGCTAACCCCCAAAATTATACTATCTTCCTCCTTATAATTTTTGTGAGCCTGCTCACCTTGGGTCCCACCTATTATGGTTTCCAACACCATGTGAATCCTTTCCCTCCAAAACTGTGTTGTAGCTCTTTCAAGATTGCTCCTCCATGTTGTGTTGTTGACTTGGTCAACTTGACTGAATCAACATAACTCTTTTCCTTTTAACACATGGGAAGTGAAAAATACAGTCATCAAGTTATTCCCTTTTCACACCAAGAGGGATTTTATGTCAATATAAGTTAAATATGGGTTATTTTCCCCATTTATTCATATACTAGGTGCAAAAATCAAAATCTAATATTCCTATTAGCTACATGCTAATTTTAGGAATATTACAGTCCTCCCCTCCCAAATGTTGCTTGTCCTCAAGAAACTGCAAGGACATAACTGGAAAGTATTCCTTCCTCCTCCGGTAGCATTCCCATATGATGATCTCTCCCAAGGAATAAGATGTTGTCTCAACAATGAATCCTCATAGTGCCTCTCCCAAGAAAACAAATTAGCATTTGGTGTACACCCCAAATGGTTATCATCATGCAGAAGTAGCATACTCAAGGAGACAACTATGTGCTATCTGGAGGTCCTCTCAAGGCATGGAGTATGAAATGCATGGGAATTCCTCATCCCCAAGTGAAACCTCCACCCCCAAGCTATCATCCATATGAAATGAGTCACCGTCCAACATGGCAACTCATGAAGAATCCCCTCCACCTCTGGCTCCTGAAGTGTAGGTGGGATGAATAAATGAACCTGATAGGCAAGAGGGCCTATCCCACATTGTCCTGCTCTCCACTTATGATAAGTGTAGAGGGCATGTTGATATTGGGTTGCAACATGATTGCCCTCCAATGGCAAGAAGAAGATTGAGTCTCCAAGGACCCTTCCTCCAAAATAATGAGCCATGCCAACCCAAACCATTCCATACAAGATGAATGGCACATCATCACCATTTGGCATCCAATTTAGAAAATGGATGAAGGTTATGTGTAAGTTTAGATGATACACATGGTCTCTCTGGTGGATACAACGCAGTGTTTTCAACTGCTGATTCAAAGCATCAAGTGGCAAGTGGTCCTCCAAGGAATTTCCAGCTATGCATGTTATCTCATCTACTATGAAGTATTAGGCAGCAATATAGATCAGTTGTATAAAATCAAAACAATAAAAAACTTACCCAAAGTCATGTAGAGATGGGTTATCATCATCACAAGATTTGCCCCTAAAGTGACCATGAAACCCATAAATAATCTTGCTCTCTTGCGGAGCAATGCACTGTTTACATATGGTGAGAAAATACAAATACTCAATAGAGTAACCAACAAGCACATAAATTTATTTCTTACCATGCATCATGTGTGAGCTGAAGGTGAGGTCCATGAGTGAGTCCTCTCATGAGAATATTCTCATAAAAATCTGCAAGAAGAGAGGGTGCATACTCCCTTTGGAACACTCCATCAATAGAAACATGCTCTCAAGTGACAACATTGTAGGCCTTAGTAACAAGGCTCTTGTCACTCCATGACTTCTCCTTTTGGCATTCCATATGCCAAAGCCATACACCATCATGCTGCTATGTGAGAAGATCTTCTTCCGACATGGAAGCCTCTCATAATCCTCCAATGCTAAAGGGTAGCCTCCTTGCACCATGAATGTTCCTTCATTTTCTCTGGAAATATCATGAAAAGTATGAGAAAATTTCTACCCATAATCCCCCAAGTGTAACCACAACAACAAAAACTCTTGCTACTCCCTCATCTCTCTCTCATATAAGTCATAGAGTAAGATCATGATGATTGTCTTGTATGATGCCCCATACAAACGTGTTTTCTATCATGTGGGTGCCATGCCATGCCTCCACCCACCTCATACCCTTTGAAAAAGAGTATGATTCAAGATGGCCAAACTCTCTCAAGAGTAGCCAGCACAGATTTGCTTCTTGTTGCCCTGTGTCATATATCTGCAAGTGGCTCACAAGCCTCTTGCTCTCCATCCACCTCCCTTCATCCAAGTGTGGATGCCCCCAATCATTCTCTCCTCTGGCATCTTTCCAATGAAGACTACCAATCTCCTAAAGCAAGTATTCCTCCTTACACCTCATGGGAAGTTGAGATGTAACCCCTTGGAGATCTTTCAGAAAATATCTCTCATCAATCAATCTCTTGAATCCAAAAGAATCCAAGTGTGCTGAAGGCCAAACACCAATAGGAAGTGACTCAACATTCATCATGCCTCCCCCAATATTGCACCCTAAACCCTTATGCTGAATGCAACTCAATAAAGGTGCAAAGGAATGGATGTTCATCCCCTCTTGGATCAATCCCAAGTTGCACAGCGCTGTGCAAGCTTGTTGCTCCTTCCCAACAATGTGTTTCGATCCTGGACCATGTGAAGACAATTTTCCAAGGTCTCCCATAAGATTTTCTGAAATGATCGGAAATGTAAACACATGCATACCTTGGTGAGTCTTGGGAACCTCTTGTGTTGCTGCAAGAGTTCCTCTCTTCAATGTGTTGGCTGATCCAACTTCTGCTACAGATGGTTGCCCCTCCATTATGATGACAGCGCTGGTATAAGGGTCCTCAAGTGGAGAAGAGGACTCCTCCTCCTCTGATCTTCTACTGTCAAACCTTCCAATTACTTGATGAGTAAAATAAAAAAAAGTAGATACTCTTGCATGATTTACATGGTTGATCCACCAAGAGCTTGCCTTGCCCTCCAAGTGCAGCGTTAAGATCTCTATAGCCTCTGTTTCCACTACTGGATGTAGTAGGAAAAATGCCTCTAGTTTCATCATCCAAGTCTTTGCTGCACACTTGAGTGATCCATCAAATGTAGACAACAGGAATCTATTGCCTCTTATCATTCTCTTACTTCATGGTCTTCTTTCTTCTCTCAATTGAATAAACTGAGGAAAATCGAGGGTCTCTTTGAAAGCCCTAGGTTGGCACTTGTATTCTGCCAAATACCCACTCAGGATATCACGTTCTAAGTGGTCTTCTTGCTCTCCACTTGCTCTATGAGAACAGGAAGTGCATGGATCTTCTTCTTCCTCTTGAAACCTTCTAGAGGTCTCACTGTAGCTTTCTCCTTCTTGAAATCCTCTTGGAGTTTCAGTGCATTTCCCTTCTTCCTTCTTAGATCTGAAAATCGATGAGAGTAATCTCATTCTCTCCATCAATTTTTTCTCCTATTCTTCTTATCTTCTGATTGGATTAGAAATCCACAGGTTGAGCCAAGATGGTAGCTTTGATACTGTTGGTCGCTTTAATTGTTTTAACAATTCAAGTGCCACATAAATTGTCAACCCAGGAAGGTCTGTTATTCCAAAGACAATCACACACTATATATGCTCAATTCCAAAAGAAAATAAGGGTTGTAGTATTAATTACAAAAACTATATTAATCACATTGCTCACACCTTACTTTTAAAAAAGCTGAAGCCTACTTGTGTTACAGCAGAAACAATCCTCAGTTGCAGACTTTCATTAAAAGAATCCTAGGAAAGATAATGAAAGGAAATCACTCTGCAGAAAAGAAGATCAATCAACCATAACAGAGAACAAGACCCTATTCCTCTAAGTAGGAATCTTCAGAACCTATTTCGTGTTATCAGTCACACTGCCAAAGAGAGAGATCAATCATCGGAGAATAGGACCCTATTCCTCCAAACGGGAATCTTCAGCACCTGTTTCCTGATATCAAACTATCACACATTCATTCTGCAAACAAATGACTAGAAATAAAATAACTCACAGCTTCTTCAGAATGAACAATACATAATAATGCAGTAAATAAGGAAAACAGAGTTTTAGTAAGAAACACAAAACTGCATAAATAATCTTTAGCAAACAATGTTTAATTAAGGTGTGAAATCATAAAGAAGTTAACAGACTACAGGAGCAATCGGGTGAATCTTGTGATGAAGGCGGGCCCTTTCCTTCTCACAAGATTCCCGAGAGGAAAGAATTTAAATTGAAGCGCTCAAAGAAACCTTTATTCATCTGTCAAAATAAATGATACATTACAATGGAGCCTTGCTCCTGTCCGCTCAAAAAATGTATCTCCCGCAGTCTTTAACTCCCCTTCTAATGATGATGTCTCCTCTTTCTAAAGAGGAGACATCTGTTACAGTTACATCAGATAAATCCTATTTTTATCCGAATCTGATATTTTATTTTAAAACAGGGTCTTTCTATTCTTCCATAGCAAAATATTGTTACAATAGATACAAAAATACTGACTTCAGAACAATCCGTGTAACAACTTTCCTTGCTTTTCTTCATCTTGTTGCCATCATTCTTGAAATACACTTTTGAAATCGCAAATCACGAGTAGTAACGGGATTTGCGTGCCCGTTGACTGTTTCAGCAACACGTTCTTTATCATCGATTATCTGCGATATCTTAGTGACTGTATATCTTCAATTAATGATTAAATATAAAAGTAATGTGGAATTATATGCAAAACAAATTAAACATAGAGTAAAGAGAAGAACTTTGTATACCTTTGGGAAAAATGGATAGGAATGATAATGTAAACTTTAGATATGGACTAAAAAGAGTAAAGAGGTGGCAAAAATATGTAGTCAAAATGGTACATTATGAGGTCCTAACATCCCCCCCAACTGAAAGGGTTGCATGTCCTCAGAAAACTTTTAGTCTGAATCGGAGTCTGAATACTGACTCTTTGCATGCAAGTTACTCAAGAAATAACTATGGAAGGTGGTATCTATCGAAGGTCTAAATCCTTGATTACTTTGAAATTTCTGCCATGCTTCTGCCTCATCCCTGTTAGCCAACCTATAATGAGCCTGATATCGTTCTGATGGCATCCATAAAATGGGAAAGTGAAAATGATAGCCTATCCAATTCTCAGCACACTGTTGAACACATTTAATGTAGTTTGGTATTCTGGATAGTGAAATTTCAAGATTACTAGGGCTAAAGGGATGATACTCTTGTCTTTCCTTGGAGGACTGTTGCCAGAACATGGTGTTTGCCTTCAGAGCAGCCATCTCGTTGACCCTGATTGACTTATGACATTCTCAGAGTACAGAGGCTTGCAATTGCTGTATGTATCTAGTCATTCTTGGCTTCTGCAAAAACTTATGGTACTCTGCTACAAAAATGGCCGGATTTCGAGGCTCTGGCCTTATCCAAAGAAGGCGATTATTCTCATTGTGCCTAGTTGCAAGGAAGGCAGTTTGTCAAGTGATTTGATTTGCAAGAAAAGAAACAAACGCCCTAATCTATATATCACCAACAATAGGATTAAGATTGAGTTCTCTGTTTTCAGGCATTGCCTCATTATGAAGATACAACTCGCATAACAAATGTTGATCACTTGTGGAAGCCTCATCAAATGTTTTAACAAATTGTTCAGCTGTGAGCAGCTTATAAGGTCTTCCATCCTTAATTGCTTTCAACTAGAAATAAACAAGACGCTCTGAAAGAAACAGAGAATAGTTCACAGATGGTTTCCTGGCGGCTAGTAGTTTTTGCACTAATTGAAACATCAAGATTAATTTATGTTTTAATTTTGTATTCTCTTTCCTAGAATATTTAAGCTGCTGAAGTGTCTGTTCCCAGGTTTTCCCAATTGGAGTACATTTGATTTTGCCAGGCTAGTTTATGCTGTTGTAAAATTTTATCTTGATCCACGACATACTGATTCTTCCACGTGTTCATTATTTCCAATTCTTTCCATGGTGGAGTTTGTGTTCCAGCATTATAGGTAATGGGCTAAGGCATAGTCTGCGTAGCAGAATCAGTGAATGTCAGGCAGGATACCTGTACCTTAGTTTCCTTCTCCAAAGTTTTTGAGGGCCCTAATGGTTCTTGTGTGACAGTAGGGTCTTCCTTCTTTAAAGTATTTGAGGGCCCTACTGGTTATTGTGTGACAGTGGGGTTTTCCCTCTTTACTGGAGATGATATGGATGCACCAGACATTGGTACTTCAACTATCTTGTATCCTGCATTTTGATAAATTTTTCCACATTGATAACACATGTAATCTTTATAAGGATCATTCTCTGAGTATTTTTCTTGCATCGATGCCGTATGAGCCAAAGTATAAAGATTCAATTCTTTATCAAAAGCTTCTCTTGCCATTATCAATTATTTCTTGCAGGCTTCTAACTCTAACTTTAGAAATTCATTTTCTTCTAAAAGAGAGGCTATGGTGAATGAAGCATGTGTTTTTGCTGAAGTTAATTGTTGTTCCTCCACTGTAGCTGGTTCTTGTGTTTCAGCTACAGTTGGTTTCCTTAAAATATCATGTTGGATGTTTAACTTTTGCACGTCAGCGCTCGTTCTTGTGTTTCAGCTGCTGCGTGAGTAGCTGGTTCTTGTGGAGAAGCTAATGGTTGTGTAGAAGATGATGTCATATTACCCCGGGCAATTGGTTCTTGTGGAGCATTGCCACAGGATGAGATAGGTAATGATTCTGGGAATTGAAAAGGTGGTGATGACTGGAATTGTAACAAGATGGCTACGGGGTCAGGGGAAATGGGAGTTGTTTTCATTTTTCTCCTAGGTAGAAAAGCAGGGAAAGCAGTGGCTTTCTTTTTCTTTCTATGGGGAGATTATTCCCTAGGAGAGGGGCTGTCATAAGAGGTGATTGTTTTGGATGCAGCCCTTATTTTCCTTTTTGATACAGAGGAAGTTTTAGTCTGCCTCTTCCTTTTATGAATAGGAGGAGATGGTGGTGTTTCAGTCTGAGAGTCATCACTGGGGATGTAAACAGTGGGCTGGGATGAATCTGCTAAATGGAATAGTTTTGAATATGGGTGAATTGGATTGACTGGTTCTGAGGATGGGATTGATGAAGGATCTGGGATATTCTCCAATTGCTGTTCATAAGAGCTTTCAGATATTTCGTGGGGATTTTCAACTTCTTGGGGAATTTGGGCTTCATGGTGAATTTCGAGGGCTTGGTCAAGCAATAGGGGTAAGTTATTTAGAGGGAGGTTTTGCTGAGAAAAACCCCTCTGAATTAATACTTGACAAAGGCGATGATGAGTAAGGGACAGTAATGGAAATTTTACCTTTCTACAGTAATATGACATATTCTTAATACATCCAAGCAGATAATAAGGAATGTTGAGTAGTCTACCATGCCGCAAGTGGCTCATTAAAACAAAGTCGTGTTGATAAACTACCTGATATCGCCCCTCGCAGGTTAAATAATGCTTTACAAATTCAGCTACCTTGGCCCACGGAGGAGGTAGTGAGTGCAGTCCTATTCCACGACCTTTGATCTCAACACGTTCTTCTAGAAGAAGGAAGTCCTGTTGCGCATTTAGGATGATGTGTTTTCTACTAAACCACCGAGTTCTTGTGACTAGAAAACCTGAGACTTGGGCAATATCATTCTCTGTAACTGAAATTCTAACCCCTTGGACTGTGGAGTGGTCCTGCTGGAGGTTCTGTGTGAACTCCAAGACTTGCTAAGGGTCAAATTCTCTCAATTTTTCAAAATATGTGACCCATCCTGCCTGCTGGAAAATTTGGTAAGCCTCCGGAAATAATTGAAGAAGAGCCATTGAGCCGGGCTCATGCATGATAACTGAACCTCCCATGGTTACTAACTTAATTAAAATATAGAAACAGAGAGCAGAATCGCAGGATCAATCAGAATAATCGTTATAACTGAGGATATGGAGTATCAATGACGGCCGAAATAATGGATATGAAGAGTGACGGTGAATTGTATGGTGTGGAATGATGGTTTTAATTTTCGAAATCCCCCCCCAAGTGTGATGTAATAATGATTAAATGTGCGGGGATTGTAATCACAATGGGAAACATCCTCTCTTTAAACTATTATTTAACTGTATTACAAAAAAAATCCGCATACCTTATATTTTACCTCTGTTTTTATAATTCGAAGTATAGAGTGCTTATTCATAGTGGCTTAATACTGATGGAAGAATCTTTAGATTTCTCTAAAATTTAGAAACAAGAGCATATTATAATCTACTCAATACTGGATAATATTCACCCAAGGGATCTGAAGAATAAAAGTGGGGTACTGGAAAACTTGTGTAGCAGGGAAAAAAAAATGGTGTTTCAGCAATGGAAAGATGGATGTCGTGATGCTGAAAGTGGTGTTTCAAGAAGGGAAAAATAAGGAAGATGTTGCTAAAAACAAAGATTTAGGACTGGGGAAATTGGGGAAGTACTTTCTGAGGAATGATATTTCAGCAGTAAGGAATAGGGAAGGTACTAGCTGAAGAATGGTGTTTCAGCAATGGGTAGAAAAAGTAGGAAAAATGATATGAAAGAGGGAAAGGGAGAATGAGGGAATAGATGATGAAATGTTATTGGGAAATGAGGAAATGAATCAGATGAGGAAAGCAAAGCTTCTTCAGATTGAAACTTAGATCTTCTTGTGATGACATTGTCCTCCTTGGTGAATTCTTCCTTAATCTGCAACATACTATTGTAACATGCCAACCCTTGACAGGGATTATTAGTTGTAAATCTAATCTAATACTAAAAAAAAATATAGTGCAGAAAATAATTAAATGCTGTGAGGAGCAGAAGACTCCCCTAGAAAAATATAATGTGTATCAGTCATGCAAGCGGCCTTAAAATCTTCTTTAGAAATAGGGCGCTGGTACAAGCAAAGCCTATGACCATTTACTAGTAGAGGTGTTTTAGAACCATCAATTGTTAAAATTATTACTGTTCCATTAGGAAAAACAACATCTTCTTCATAAGGTCCCAGCCATCGTGTACGTAGCTTACCCTGAAAGTGTTCAAACCGAGAGTCATATAATAAAGCCCAATTACCTCTTTGGAACTGCTTGTGCTTAATGTTTCTATCATGCCACTTTGTTCTTTGTTGTTGAATCATGGTTGTCTGGTGAATGGAATCTAATCTCTTTTCATCCAGTTCAAGAAGCTGCTACAACCTCGCTGTCTACACATTAGTCAAATCAAGGTTGATAGCTAAAGCAGTTCTCAAAGTTTTAATTTCAAATTACACAGGAAAAACAACATGTTTACCATAAACCAATTCATAGGGAGAAAATCCTATAGTATTTCTCCAGGTATTTCTATAAGCCCATAATGCTTCAGGGAGCCTTTGAGACCAGTCCTTCTGGTTATCCTTCATTGTTTTAGTTAGAATGGCTTCTATTACTTTATTTGTGCTTTCCACCTACCCATTGGCTTGGGGATGGTATGGTGTAGTCATTCTATGATGAATATGATATTTCTGAAGGGTAGATTTAAAACCATGAGAATTGAAGGGAGGTCCTCCATCTGTAACTAGCTCTCTAGGAATTCCAAATCTAATAAAAATTTCTTCATATAAGAAAGCTAGGAAAACTTCTTCATTGGCTCTAAGAAGTACTTTGGCCTCTACACATTTAGTCATATAGTCTGTAGAGACTAATATATAAGTTCTTTGATTGGATGGAGGATTGATGGGTCCTATGAAATCTAAGGCCCATCTTTCAAATGGTTTAAGTACTACCTGGGGGTTTAATGGCATTTGATCTCTATGATTGGGATGACCCATTCTCTGACAGCTATCACAAGCCCGCACATATTTATTTGCATCCTTAAACACTGAGGGCCAATAGTAACCCATCCTCAAAATTTTGTGTGTTGTTCTTTTATTGGCAAAATTCCCTCCACAAGGGCCATCATGACAAGCTTTTAGTATATCATACTCCTCATCCTCTCTAATGCATCTTCGAATTTCATGATCAAGTCCTGTGTGAAAAAGACACCCACTTATCCAGCTATACCTGGCACTTTGTTGAACAATTCTCCTCTTTTCTCTATGTGACAGGTGTGATGGCAACTGTCCTATAGCCAAATAATTGGCAAAGTCTGCATACCAAGGAGAGTGAGCAGATACTGCAAATAGATACTCATCAGGAAAGGAATCATCTACTGGAATATTATTATCAGTTTTTAACCGTGAAAGGAAATCAGCCACAACATTTTCTTTACCTGGTCGACCTACAATTGTAATATCAAACTCCTGCAGTAAAAATAACCATCTCGTAACTCGAGCATTTGTGACAGATTTATTCATTAAATACTTGATAGCTGAGTGATCAGTATGGACAAAAGTAGAGTAACCAATGATATAATGTTGAAATTTTTTAATGGCATAAATTACTGCTAAGAATTCCTTTTCGCTAACTGTATAATTAAGCTCAGCGGGGGTCATATTCTTACTGATAAACTAGATAGCATAAGGAAGATGGTTTTCTTCTTGTCCCAAGACAGCTCCAATTGTAGTATCTGAAGCATCAGAAGATATATGAAAGGGAAGTGCCCAATCAGGTCCTCTCAAAATAGGAGCTATAGATAACTGATGCTTGAGTGCTATAAAGGCTTCTTGACAAAGATTAGTCCAATTAAATTCAACATTTTTCATAAGAAACACAAATAATGGAGAAGCTATCTTAGAAAAATCTTTAATGAATCTTCTGTAATATCGAGCATGTCCAAGAAAAATTCTTTCATTAGTTTGTGTTTTAGGAACATGAATATTTTGAATGACTTGTATTTTGGATGGGTCTACCTGAATTACTTGAGATGAGATAAAATGTCCAAGCACTATTCCTTCACTCATCATCATATGACATTTTTCAGTACTTAAGGAGAGGTGAGCTTGTATACAACGTTTAAGCACCTTCTCAAGATTCTGTAATGCATCTTCAAAAGACACACCATAAGGAGTAAAATCATCCATAAATATTTCCATAGAGTCATTCAACATATCAGAAAAGATTCCTATAACAACCCTTTGAAAAGTTGTTGGTGCATTACATAGTCCAAATGGAAGAACTCTATAGGAAAAAGTTCCCCAAGGACTAGTAAAAGTGGTCTTGTCTTGGTCTTGGGGTGCAATCCTGATTTGGTTATACCCACTGAATCCATCTAAAAAGGAAAAGAATTTCTTCCCTGACAAACTGTCCAACACCTGATCAATAAATGGTAAAGGAAAGTGGTCCTTTTGAGTGGCTTTATTTAAAGCCCTATAATCTACACACACCCTCCATTTCCCATTTTTCTTAGGGACTATTACCAATGGGGAAACCCATTCAATGTCAAATATAGGGTATATAAATCCTGCATTAAGCAATTTTTGAAGTTCCTCTTTCACAATTTCTCTTAAATTAGGGTTCATTCGTCTTTGGGGTTGACAGACTGGTTGACACCCTTCCTTAATATAAATCTGGTGAGTACATAATTTAGGAGATATTCCCTTCATATCCATGTAATCCCATGCAAATTCTTCCTTATTTTCAAGTAGTAACTTCATTAACTGTTGTGTTTCAGTAATTGTTAGATCAGAATTTATGTTCAGTGTTTTGCCAGGTTCGATTTCCACTATTATGCTTTTAGAGGAGATGGAGGTTGATGTTTGAGGTAAATATTTAGATTCAATCTTGTCGTGGGTATTTGTTTCAAAGAGTGTAATCAATTGATTGTGAGTTTCAGCAACCACAGAGGAAGGTTCACAAATAAAACTATTAATTACTTTGTCCTCTGTGTTGTCTTTAAAACTCAAAGCTTGTCCGATAGTCAAAATAGGTTGAACAGCATTATCATCATAATCCATCCATATAGAACTCTCATTGCTAATCATGGGTGTAGCATGAGGATAAAGAGTAAGTTGTTTGGTTTTATATCCATTGGAAATTGTCATTGAACCAGATCTACAACTGATAAAGGCATCGGCTGTAGCAAGCCAAGGCCTTCCTAGAATTAGAGGGTGTCCCCCCAACTTTGTTTTAGTTTGCAACACCACAAAGTCAGCTGGATAATTCCAGGATTCAACTGAGATAACTCAGTCCTCAATAACTCCTTCTGGTTTAATTTTAGAGCGGTCAGCTAGCTCTAGGATGGTTGGTGTGTCTCTAATTGTGTTCTTTAGCTGTAGCAATTGTGAAGTTTCCAGAGTCATGATATTTATTGTAGCACCTAAATCTACCAGAACTTGAGGGATTATTGTTTTACCAATTTGAACTGTCACAGTAGGATGGCCAGGGTCACCATATTTCACAGGAGGAGTTTTTCCGGACATCAATGCAGATAGATCACCCATAACATGAACTGTAAGGGGATCCTTAGTTTTCCTACCAAGTTTCTGAACACAAATATCCCTCATGGTTCTAGCATATATTGGTACATCTCTTAGTGCCTGTAAAAGTGGAATTTTAACATACGAATTTTTCAATTCCCCTAAAATATTAAAAGTAGGTGTTTCAGGCGTTTTAGTTAAAACTAAACGCTCAGGGAATGGTGGCTCTGTTATTTCAGCATCCTTGTTAGAGGGTGGTTGTGCTTCTTTGTGTGAATTATGTTTCTTAGTTTCTTCTTTATCAGAATCCAAAGAAGTAACATCATCAATAATAGGTTCAACTATTTTCCCATATCTTAAATGGATGTCATTGCATTGTGCAGGGAAAACATGAAGTGTAGGCTGGTTTTGAATGTCAATAACTTGCACAGATTTATTATTTGGGTTAGGATTTGGTTGTACACGTAGCTGGGGTCTCATTTGATTAATTGGTGGAGCACCTAATGGCAGAGGAAGTGGTTGTTGAAATTGATGAAATTGATTTGGATACGGGAGTTGTTGACTCCTCCAATTTGAATTCCATGGATTAAAAGAAGATAGCTGTTGTGGGGGCCAAGGAGTCCACATTGCAGGATTTACAAAGGGAGGGTTTGTTTGTTGCATGGGTGGGTAATTCATCTGATTAAAGGGTGGGTATTGCATTTGGTTAAAGGGAGGGTAATTTTTCTGACTTAAAGAAGGATAATTATTCCAACGATTAGAAGATGTAAACAACATGCTAGAATTCATACCTTGTCCTCTTGGTTGCCATTGTCTTCTTTGTGTTAGCAGATAAACTGCTTCAGCTTCTTCTTCTGTTGGCTACAGTGCTGCCTTTATTCCCGGTAGAGAAGGACATTGTTGTGTTTCATAATATTTCTCACAAAGGGTGCAGATTGGTATCTTGTCCAATGGGTATTCCCTTAGTGGATTTTTATCTCTGCATTTAGGGCAAAAGATAGCCAGATCTGCTTCTGCTTCAACCTACTTCTTTTTAACCTGCAAGGTGTCAATTTGTGAAGCAAAAGAACTTAACATTTTAGTTTTAAATTCTTCAAGTAAATTACCTATTTCAGCTCTTGTTTCTCCCCCACTGGCTGATTTCTGAACTCTTGAATAAGTGGGATCTCTGTTATTTGCTCTGTTCCTTGTAGCTCCTCTTGAACATCTTTTACAAAGTTCAACAATCTCATCATATGATTCTTTAGATATATCTCCTTTACCAAGCATGTTTAGCATGTATAAACAATCGTCCCTTACTCCTTTAAGTAATGTTGTTTTATGAATTTCTTTACTTACATTCAGATTATCAGATCTCTACAGATTATACTGCAGTCTTTCCATATAGTCCTTCAAATTCTCGTCCACCTTTTGTGCCATATTGAATAATTCCTCCCTCTTTTCTTTTGTCCAACAATAATCTTGATATTTAAGTAGAAATTTCGGTTTCATCTGTTCCCATGCTGTGATTACCTGGCTTCTAAGGCTCATGAAACATCTTAACGCATTTCCCTTTAATGTTGTTGGAAACAGTTTCAACTTCTGAGCATTAGTAACATAATCATAACTTCTGCATAGTATATAAAATTCAAAAAGAAATTCAATTGTATCTTCAGAGGATAAACCATGGAAGTTGGGTAAAGCTGACAATGGAATATTCTTCATAGGGGTTGTTCCTCTAGGGAGATCACTGATAGGAAATCCCAAGGTAGAGAGAGAATTTCCATCCTTTCTTTCTCCTTCAGGATCTACTCGTCCTCCACCAAATAATTCTTCGTTGTTTCCTTCCATTGGTTGATCTCCTACTGCACTTGCTCGATCCTCAAAATCTTCTACTGGCTCCTCAATGTTTTCCACTGGTCATCCAATATCTCCTGTTAATTCCTCAACGCTCTCTACTAATTCCTTAGCACTTTCTTCTGATTCTTCAGCACTGGCTACTAGTTCTTTAATATCTGTTGCTGGTTCCTCTACATTTTCAGGGCTCACAACTTCTTCTGTTTTGTAGTTTGATTGAGGGGAGTGTTGAGGCTTTGGTCTTCGAGAGCTTAATCTCTGCAATGATTCAACATTTGATACAATTTCGTCAATAAAAGTATTTCTTCCTCCCCTTCCTTTTCCCTTGCCACCTGTAGGGTTGGTTTTCTTCCGGGTTCCGTGTCCTCTCATACAATCTGCACATCTAGAAAGAAAACATCAATCCTTTTGAAATCTATAATTGCCTTCCCCGGCGACGGCGCCAAAATGTTGGTCGCTTTAATTGTTTTAACAATTCAAGTGCCACATAAATTGTCAACCCAAGAAGGTCTGTTATTCCAAAGAAAATCACACACTATATATGCTCAATTCCAAAAGAAAAGAAGGGTTGTAGTATTAATTACACAAATTATATTAATCACACTGATCACACCTTACTTTTAACAAAGCTGAAGCCTACTTGTGTTACAGCAGAAACAATCCTCTGTTGCAGAATTTCATTAAAAGAATCATAGGAAAGATAATGAAAGGAAATCACTCTGTAGAAAAGAATATCAATCAACCATAACGGAGAACAGTACCCTATTCCTCCAAGCAGGAATCTTCAACACCTGTTTCCTGTTATCAGTCACACTGCCAAAGAGAGAGATCAATCATCGGAGAACAGGACCCTATTCCTCCAAACGGGAATCTTCAGCACCTGTTTCCTGATATCAAACTGTCATACATTCATTATTCAAACAAATGACTAGAAATAAAATAACTCACAGCTTCTTCAGAATGAACAGTACAGAATAATGCAGTAAATAAAGAAAACAGAGTTTTAGTAAGAAACACAAAACTGCATAAATAATATTTAGCAAATAGTGTTTAATTAAGGTGCAAAATCATAAAGAAGTTAACAGACTACAGGAGAAATCGGGTGAATATTGTGACGAAGGCGGGCCCTTTCCTTCTCACAAGATTCCCCAGAGGAAAGAGTTTAAATTGAAGCGCTCAAAAGAAACCTGTATTCATCTGTCAAAAGAAATGATACATTACAATGGAGCCTTGCTCCTATCCGCTCAAAAAATGTATCTCCCGTAGTCTCTACCTCCCCTTCTAATGATGATGTCTCCTCTTTTTAAAGAGGAGACATCTATTATAGTTACATCAGAGAAATCCTATTTTTATCCGAATCTGATCTTTTATTTTAAAACAGGGTCTTTCTATTCTTCCATAGCAAAATACTGTTACAATAGATACAAAAATACTGACTTCAGAACAATCCATGTAACAAATTTCCTTGCTTGTCTTCATCTTGTTGCCATCATTCTTAAAATACACTTTCGAAATCACAAATCATGAGCAGTAACGAGATTTGCGTGCCCGTTAACTGTTTGAGCAACAGAATTGACTGTTTTAGCAACGGGGTTGACTATTTCAGCAACGAGGTCGACTGTTTCAGCGACACGTTCCTTATCATGGATTATCTGTGATATCTCAGAGACTGTATATCTTCGATTAATGATTAAATATAAAAGTAATGTGGAATTATATGCAAAACAAATTAAACATAGAGTAAAGAGAAGAACTTTGTATACCTTTGGGAAAAATGGATAGGAATGATAATGTAAACTTTAGATATGGAATAAAAAGAGTAAAGAGGTGGAAAAAATATGTAGTCAAAATGGTACATTATGAGGTCCTAACAGATACCACTGTAATATCCCAAAATAGGGATTTTCTACAAGAAATAGAATATTTTAAGATATTCCAAAGTTGTAGCTTCAGCAAATCATGAGCATGGAAATTTAGATCAGCTCATCATATGTAAAATAACATCTCACTAGCAGATGAAATAACCTCATCAATTATATGGCCTATATCCTCCTTCCCAAGTGGGGAAATGCAGCAATACAGGGCATAAAACAGTTGTCTTCAGAAAATAACGCTATACCAGTGAGGAATGGGACTTGGATCCCTTATAATACATCATATAAAACTCACATGTAGAATAAGAGGTGAAACAAATCACTCTAGTCAACATAAATAGATCTCCCCAAGTCAATGCATCTTAAATAAGCCCAAACCCCATAACCTATCTCATGCAGAAAGTACTGAAGCAAGTACTGCATTATTTTAATGAGGGTTTATGTAGTAAATTTTGAGAAATAAGAGATCAGAAGTGTACAATCATCCAATGGCTGAGAAAATGGAGATCTCTCCCTCTTTATACAAAAATAAGATTAACCCGGTAAGGGTTTCATGAGAGACACATGTACAAAAGAGAATATCTGCAGATCTAGATCTGAAAAATGAAGTTATACTATAGCAATAAATAAATATGACTGAAATATACAAATGACAGAAGAGGAACGAATTAAAGAGCTTTCCAGGAGACGGGTTGGCCCTTTCTCCAAGGATTAAGCTCACAAGCAAGGATTCAAACCGTGTTGCTGCAACTTTGGAAAAAATGACGCAGTTTCTCCAGTGCACTACACTGTAAATGGTGGGAGATGCTTTGGCCACATGCCAGGATGTAAAATAAGCCCTGAAATCTCCTATACAGATCTTGCAAAGAAAGGGGAGCTCCCTCCTTTGAAAGATAACATCAAGAGCCGGTGTTGTGACTCTCCCACTGCAACACACTGCAACACAACACTATTCTCTATAGAAATAATGCTATGGCTGAAGGAGGATGCTTGGCCTCAAGCCTGGATGTGGGAAATGAAGAACATAACCCCTCCAAGAGATCACTCAATGAAGGATAAGTAATCCCTAAGCAGGAATGCCTTGTGTTGGACAACACTGCTTACTTAGCTCAACAACTGAAGAATTCTCAATAGTCTAAGCAGACAAAAATAATAATTCAAAATCTAACCCCCAAAATTCTACTATCTTCCTCCTTATAATTTTTGTGAGCCTCCTCACCTTGGGTCCCACCTATTAGGGTTTCCAACACCATGTGAATCCTTTCCCTCCAAAACTGCGTTGTAGCTTTTTCAAGATTGCTCCTCCATGCTGCATTGTTGACTTGGTCAACTTGACTGAATCAACATGGCTCTTTTCCTGTTCACACATGGGAAGTGAAAAATATAGCCACCAAGTTATCCCCTTTTCACACCAAGAGGGATTTTATGTCAATATAAGTTAAATATGGCTTCTTTTCCCCATTTATTCATCTACTAGGTGAAAAAATCAAAATCTAATATTCCTATTAGCTGCATGTTAATTTTAGGAATATTACAAATGTACACCATTTTTATGATGCTACTCTAGTGTACCCTTGGGAAGTCGTGTAGAAATATGTTGCATGATATTCAAGGCTCCATGGTGTAGATGCCCTAATATTCTATGCCATAACTCATTGATGTATCGGGTATGCACCTTCTCTACTTTCATGCTTAAAGAAGCACAATATTTTTCATCCAATTTGTAGAGGTTCTTCACTCAAACCTCGATCATCTTCACCTGTCTTGTGGCTATGTGATGAAGGAAATCCTTTCCTATTCTAAACATCACATCATAACCACAATCCTCTAAAATAGCAACTAAAACTAAATTCTTCTTCAAACCTGGAACATACATGATATATTTCAATGTGAGAGGAGAACCAGACTCCCTATGAAAAGTAACAGTATTGTTTTCAGTCACGCTATACCTTCCATCATCAACCATCCTGATGTGCATATGGAGGTCCTTGTCCTCCAAGTCGCTGAAGAATTATTTTTTTCCAGTCATATGGAATGAGGCTACACTATCTAGGTACCACACAATACCCATAACTGATGTCATCATGCATGTGATGAGGGTGAAATCCAACTCAAATTATCAAGAAATAGCTTCACCTTCTGCTCCTCTTGAGGGATTCCTATCGACCTTCTTGTGTGGACACCTCATGGCATAGTGTCTCAGCTCATGACAGTGAAAACATTTAATATTTGACAAGTCCTTCTTCTTTCCCGCCTGACTAGAATCTGATTTGGAATGGGATGTCTCTCCTTTCCACTTCTTTACCTTTCCATACAAGGAACATTTATCCTCATAATCATGCTTAGACGAGGATCCATCTTTGGTGTTCCACTGAACTACTTCTTGCACCAAGTCGGACCAAAAACGCTCCCATTTTGGTAGCTTCTCCCTCCCATTTTCCGAATCCTAGTAGTTGTGCCAACTCTTGGGAAGGCATAGAAGTGTTAGGATGATGATATCATGTTCAAAACCTATTACACTAACACTTCCAAGCTCATCTCAACATTGGGTGAATTTGGTCAAGTACGATGGTATTGTTTCGCCCTTATCCATCTTAATTTTCCTAATATTATCCTTGAATGTCAACTTGCTTTGGTCACTATTGTTCTGAAACAAGTTTAACAAGGGCTTCCAAACTACATATGGAGATTCCTTTCCGTGGAGGTTCGAGAAAATATGATGTCTAACACCTTCCACTAGTATCCTTCATGCCTTTGCTACATTATTTTTTCAGTTCACTATATCTTGAGCATCAATTTCTACAGGCTTAGGAATACCACTCTCTATGAATTACTTCAATATATTCATCTGCCAGCATTACCTCCATCCCATCTTTCCAAGATATTTAATTCGAGCTAGCCTACAGGGCATACTCAAGCCTCAATCCATAGAATGACATCTTGTTGATCCTGAAGAATGATATTCCAATTTCGATTCACCTTCATAGAAAAAACTTGTATTCTTCTCTTCTATAGTGATTTCAGCTATGATACCATGTATAATTTCCTTATATATTCAAAATGCTAATTGTAATTTTCTAAGACAATAGACTTTAATCTACTCTACCAATTGTGGAAATAATTAAATATCGTGAAATCACGAAGCATGCGAGAGAAAGAATTAAATCATCACATTACACAATGATTTCCTAGGGAAAGACATAGGTAAAAACCATGTTATATGTATATTGCATTAGTCAGAAAATATAATAATATTACAATGCTTTTCTCAAGCCCGAGTAACCTCTGCACTATCTCTATCTGTCTCACTACTTCTTAGACAAGCCCAGGACAATACTTAACCAATTTTCTACTTTCCCAAGTCCCTATTTCCTTGTGTTGTTTCCTTAGGTACTTAGCCCCTATTAATTAGGATAATTCCCAAATGGAATTACACAATACGTCATAGGCATTCCTCTGACTACATTCACCACCCATACAGTTTGGATGATTATACAACTGATAGTACACTTCCCTTGAGCTCCAATATCAACTGGGTAACTCTCAGTTCACACATGCATGAGTTATTTATGGTTGTTTTATTATTTACCGGTTGACCATGGAGTACATACCCCACTGCTAGACCTCCCACTAGTTCCTCCAACAGCTGGAACTAGTTAAACTAAGTTTAACTCAGATAAACTAAATTAATTAATTAAAACTAAAAATAAACTCAGTCAGGGCTCCTAAAAAGTAGGAACCACTCTACATGACTTGGGTTAGACCCTCAACTCAAATTAACTCAAATTAAATTAGAATCTTTCTTGGTGCCATTTTGTTACACACTAATTTGTCACCATACTCATTTTATTATCCCTAATCCTAAAATTTCCTGTGACATATCCTGTGCAATGTTTCCACCATGAAGAAATATGTTAAGACATTCCCTGAAGATCCAAAAAAAACTGCCTTGGAAGATTACTAAAGAAACTTGGTCAAATTCCTAGTTTCCTCGGTCAACGCTTTTCCTAGTGCCATGCCTGCGCTGAAGTCATATTCACAGTCCTGCCTTAGCTATGCTAGCACCCATATTTATTGGAAAACCACACTGATCCCTTTCTGGCAGTGTTTCCTCAAATGGAGGAGAAGATTCAACCTCTAGAAGTTCTAAGGTGGTGAGTTCGTTGTTAAACAATGGTGATAGGGTTGAGCTCTATTATTTTAGAGCTTTGATCTAATCAATGGGGGGTTTATCCCTTATAAAGTGGGCCTTCCTCCTCCTTTCATGCGCTCCCAACCTCTTCTCCCTTCCTATAAATTAATTTCCCTCATTCCAATAATGTTAGAGCTTGGTTGGTCATTATCGGTCTAGTCTGAAATCTCGTTCCCTTGCATCCTAGAATTTTGATAATGCCTAAATTTTGAGGAGAAAGAATGCTTTAGAGCTTCACTGAAGGACTAATATTTTCACCAAAGGAGGCCTCCACAATCAAGGCATGGATTGGAATCTCTTCCTTTTATATTCATCAATAAAAACATATGATGTTTTGTTTCTATATTTGTCTAATTGTTTATGCAAATATTACGGTACTCCTTGATCTGCTAGATAGCTAATGTTTACGATTATTATGTATTGTATTATGTTTTTTGTTGCCTCTTGATCATTCGCAGGTATTCATGTTCCATCAATAACAAGTAGCTAGCCTAAAAGGATCGTGGATCAAGTTCATCATCAACGCATTCAAACATATCATTGGGAAAAGGTACTTTTGTCTCTTTGCCTTTCACATTCTAAATGTTAGTTAAGAGAGCTTTGAAATTGAAGGTATATTGTGTTGCTATACCCACTCTAAGTCTAGAGGGATCACCTCTATCCGTAGAGGGGATTTATCTTGACAACACATTTTGAACAATAGTTGAGGAAAAATAGGTCGCAGTTACTATTAACAAGGAGTTCGCTCTCCTTGTGGGCATGAAATTTTCTTGACTAGGAGAACGAATTTCTCTCCACTGAGAGACAAAAGTGTGATTAGGCTTAAGAGGGCGCAATTTTCTCCAACATTTCTTGTGTGATCACTAAGTTTAGGAATTACGCTTTCTCTAGGAGCAAAAAGTTGTTCTTTCATGATTTTATATGATATGCATGTCAAGTGAATAAATTTAATTACTAAGTCAAATAAAGCTAGCTTTTTTCTTGTCTTTATAAATTCGACACAAGTGCTCCCAAAGATAAGAAGATGACACTTAGAAACTTTTTTGTAGGAGAAAAATAGACACTTATGAATTTTCAAGTATAGTCGAAAATTAGAAAAAAATGAACAAATAACAAGATGACACAATATAACTTGAAACGACAATTCATATACGCTCAAAAATTGATTAAGGAAACATTTTTGTAGGGTCATTGTTGTAGAGAAAACATTTGGCAACACACCGGGAGAACTCCAACTTCTTTGTTTAGATCTTACCTTTATGCACATATTCTTAGTCCTTCGATAAGTATTGATTCACTTGGTGGATTGCCTCAGATTCCCCATTCAAACCAATTATAGATATACTTTCCTCTATTTCCATACTTGGTCAAGAAAATTAAAAGGCTTGCTAAAATGCAATGTTTTATTATCCAGTAGAGGGTATATAGTAATAGTGAGTTAAAGGTAAGTTTTCATCTCTAGCATTTCTATGCTACTAGCAAGCCTGGAAAGTACCCCGACAAAGTCATTATAGGAACACAAGCATCGCTTCCCTGCCAGCGAGCCTAGTCAGTACCCCGACAAGTTTACTTTTGTCACCTCTTTGCACAAGAATCCTTTCTGTTCTTTTACCCTTTATTTATTTTGTAAGTTTCAAATGTTCTTACGCACTTATTATTTTTTATAGGGTGGAAGAGGGATCCTGACATATTGAGAGCATAAGAGTTTTTTCTTGTAGAGAGAGTTATGTATACATGTGGTATTTATGTGCTCATTGTTTTTTTCCTCTTTTAATTTCACCACTTGATTAGATAGGAAAGATAACACCATTCAATTAAAAAAATGATTCTATGACTGGATATCCTAAATCGATGCAAGCATCATGGTTATTTGTAAGGCTTTCCAGTCGAAAAGGATAATATTTTTCATCCAGACATCATCAAATTTGAAAGATGTAAAGGCCTAAGAAAAAAAAAAGTAACATATTAGCCAAGGGTTGCATGTCACTAAAATTTTACTTTCCAAAAGTATAGCCACATCATCTTGAAGTTAAACAAAAAAACTTCCATGCATGACTATTAAAATCAAAAAATGAATAAGGAAAATAAGACAAGAAATAATGAGAATAAAATGAAAAGAAAATAATGCAATGCCTCTAACTAAATGAAACCTAACCTAAGATAAAGGGTAGAGGGTTGGGACTAAGTAAAATTATAATTTCTAATGCATCCATAGAAGTTTCTTTGGGCCCTTGGGTCACTATATATCATCCAGTGATAGAAATAAAACATAATGTGTAGTAAGAAACATAGACAAACAAGACATTGTGCACAAAGACAAAGGTACGAAGTGAAAACAAAATGGTGTAAGGTACATGACCTCTCTATCTAATGGTGGTAAGATGGATGAAGGTAAGAGACAAAACAACAACACAATTTTTACTCATAGCCATACAAAGTTTGGTTGAACAGATGAAGGTATTTGTTGCAAGCCATTGAATTCATCAGGTTTGACCATTATAACCAATTTGCAAAAATTCACTATGGGCATATACACATCATGTGCAAGATCAAGATCAGTTTGTGAATCTCATACAGATTGGAAATTATTAGCGCTAGTGCGTGGGTCAAACCTGATGATGGATGAGGGGGAAGGGGTTTCAAGTCATAGGATTTAATCATCAATCAAATCTCTCTTTTCTTCCAAGCTCAAGTTTGAATATTGTATGTCAATTGGAGTTTATGAATTTAATCATAAATTCTATCTTCAAGGCTAAATAATTTAATATGAAGATACTGAACATCCCTGAAGAATGTATCTACATCCCACGAAATAATACTAAGAATGGACTTGTGTAAGAAAACGTTGATCTGACCAAATTCAAAATTTTAATATGGGCAGCGAGGGCCTAACAAAATCATAAGTGTAGAATGAAGTGCCTTGATTTCCTGACAAGACTCAAAACTTATGAAAGATGAAAACTCAAAATTTAAACACATGGTCAATTCTATATTAGAACAAATTCCATCATTTGAATTAACAAAAGAGAGAAAGTCAAATTTTCCTGGTTCATGGAATGGTTGATTTCCATTAGATAGGTTTACAAGTTTTTGAAAGGGATTATCAATAACTAACATATGATCTTCTTGAAAACCTTCATTCCCTTGCGTTATTTTAAATGATTCACTACCAATATTCTGACACAAGGTATGGTGAGAGGGGGTAGATATACCTGAAATAAACTCCTCAAAGATCATACCTGACTCCAATTGAAATCTATGCAAATCTAAGTCCTCTTATGAAAACAAAGATTCATCCAAAAAACCTGAACAAGAATCATCACACAATTCGATATAAATAGGGTGATCAAAATAATCTTTGTCTAGGGGCTCAACATTATTAAAGGATTCAAGATTGGTAGGTTGATTAACAACAATATGAGATGAATGATTGATAGAACATGGAGAATCATCATCTTGAGAAAGATAAGAGAGGCAAAGTAACTCCTCATCAATGGATTCATCAACATTAGGAATAGTTGTCAAATCAGATTCATGGATTTCATTTTTAGATTTCCCTATTTGAGTAAGAACAACACAAGGTACAATAAAATGAGGAGGAAAAGGAATAAAAAGAGTTGTAAATTCCTCCTCCGATGGTTGAGGTTCGTCCTGGAAAGGACCATTCGACGGATTTGATTGAAAATATTTCCTTGAAATCCTAACCAAGAACTGAAATTTCTCATCCAAAGATTCCCAATCCACATCTTCATCCAGGAACTCAAAAAAATTGTGAAGAAACTGATCTATGAACTATTCTAAAGATTCATTTTATTCCATCCTAAGTTGATTAATTCTATTACAAACATCTTAATAATAATACTTGTCAAAGACACATCAAAGCACATTAACCAGTTGTTTGAAAGAATGGATAGAAGAAACTGGTAAAGAGTAACATCATTACTTGGCACAACCATCGAAAGCGAGGATGGAAAACTGAGAAATAATATCTTCTGAATAAACTCCAATTGAAAAAAAAATTGAACAAATTCAACCACATAATCAAGGATGAAAATTTGGACCCTTTCCATCAAAATTTAAATATGATGATTTATGTAAGAATTCCGCAGGGATTGAAAGGTACAAATCGTTTTAAGAACACCTCGGTATTATGATTTGGGATGAAGCAATTTAAGATAACAGGTAAGTTCTTAGATTTTCATATAGCCCTCCTTCTAGTGCAAAGGTGTTTACGGTGCTAGATTTCATCAACATACGGGAGGGTATCCTTTATGTGAAGTCCTAATTAGACCTCACATTTTTTGGTGTAGGAGCACCATCTAGATACAAGGTTTGGCCACTGATGAAAGTTATTTTAAATGAAGGCATTGGCTACAAAACATACACAAGAGATCATACACAAAAATTTGGGGTAGCATGTATGTAAGCTTTGTAAGACACTGAGTGTAAGGTGTAAAGGGAACTTCCATGAAGGGGAATAAGAAGCATGCCTCTAATAGAAAAGTATTAGTACTATACTAAGAGAGACACACAAGATAAATGGAGAAGATTCATTGATTAACCTAAAAATTAGTTCACAAGATAAAAATGATCATGTAAACACATAACAACACCCATTCAAAAAGATTCATAGCTAAAGCAACGAAATAGTTCATTTCCTTTAGTATGTGTAACATGAAATATAACGCAAATATCTAAAGAATTTTCTTAAAAAATTTAAGATACATGTATGAAATAGTGTCGGATCTGAGAGATTTTTATAATTAATTAAAGATCCAAGAACATTGTTGCATCAATGAATGCTAGCACCAATAGTGGAACATGAAGCTACAACTTGCTTCTCCAAAATAATGCTCTTCTCCCTTATGAACCACTAGAGAAGCCAAGGCCAAATCTCTAAAAATCCAAGCCTTTTTCTAGAGTTATGAGGGATTATTTATAACAAATGCTAATGATCTTTGAGCTTCCTCATGACTTTTTGACTTCCAGAACCTATGGACTTTTATGCGACTCTTCACATTCCACATGTGTATCTTGGACTTCTTTTACATTTGGAATTTTATTCATAAAATACAAATTACATAAAAATGGAGGATATATAGGACAAAAATAAAATAAGACAAAATATCCCTCATATAGGAGAAAGATACAAATCAATAGCTTGAACATGGAGCTCACTTTTGATGTAGGAGTGTCATGCTTTGAAATCAATTGCAATAACTTAACTCTGATTGGAAGATCTAAAACATATCACATATTCACCTCGAATACATCTGATAATATGGATTTGGAGTTTGACTATATGTTATTCCACAACCAAGTTCATTTCACGTGAACTTTAGTTGGCCCAATTGCATGCAGTAGAATAGTTTTCTTTGATCTCCAAGTCTTATTGATTGGTTTCTTGCTTAATTTTCTCTATAAACTATTTTATCTCCCACATGATGACATCCTTGCCTCTCATTTCTCCAAGTGAGCCCACAAAAATGAATTTTATGTTTCTATGTCAGGGACTCTAAAACAATATGAAATTTAACATAAGGAAATATGGTGTTGGTAACTTGTTTAGTAAGGTGGGTGTAATTATGAATATGGAGTCTTAACTATGTATTTTCCACGTCAAAATCAAATCTATCCTTATTGATCTAATTTTCAAGAAGATCAGGATACTTGATGCCTCAATCCTACATCAAATCTACAACTCTACTTGTAACCTTCAGAAGCTTTAGGATCTCTTGATATTTATTCTAAATTTAGACTAGGGGTTCCACCACCTCATGTAAGAAAGTAATCTCACTGTACAGATTCTTCATGGTGTCTTCCATTAGCTTTAATTCTTCATATATGTCTAATCATAGCTCAGTCATGCTAACACTAGTAAAATGCAATCATTTATTCTCTACGGCTATATGATCAACCTATTCTTTTGGAGCATCTAGCTCTTTCCAAAATCGTGCATTATCACTCATAACATATTTTGTATTATCTTGTGTTGTTGTAGAAAACGTCACATGACTAATTGAGTATTTCTCCTGGCATTAGATGTTATCACCTTCTCTACGGATATGGATATTGGATGAATGGGATCATTTTGAAATTACCTTCACCTTTCCTTTACAATCCTCTTCTACAACTATTTGAAGGTAAAACTAGACACATCCATAACCCTGTCATTAGGTGGAGGAAAAAATATCATTTCTCTAACTTGGACATGGCCACCAATGAGAGGAGGTTTCTTCTTAGTGTTGCATTCATCTGAAATTGGTTCAATGGAATCCTCCTCCTCCAACTCTTCATCCATTTCACTGGCCATCTGTTCTTCCTCCATTATCTATGCGACTTATTCCTCCTATTTTTTCCTAATTTCTTCTTCTTATAACTACTTATGTTGTTCCTCTCGCTCTATTATTTTCCCTCCCTCTTCTTCTTTTTTTCTGTTATCTAAGCAAGTCATCTTGCTTCCCTTTTTTCTCTTATTATTATTTATTTAAGCATTCCTCCTTTCTTTTGCATTATTCTAGTTTCTTTTCTACTTCTAACCTTTTCTTATCCTCATGCTTTGTTTTCCTCTGCTACTCTAATTCAATTTCATTTTTGCACATCATATTAGCTTTCAAATTTCTACTAATTTCTACCACTGGATCATGTCTTAGCCCCTTTCTAGGTGCTACTATGTCAACTTGGGAAATTTCTTCATGTTGAACATCCTCCATCTGTAAATCTGGTACCTTGTGAAACCTAGGAGGCCCATGCCTCATGTCCTAGATGATTCTTTCTTAGTGAAAATTTCCAATTCTTGATTTTTTCATCTTTTGGAACATTTAAAGGTCAATACAACCATTTGTATTATATCTTGTCACAATTTTTTCTACATATTTTTCTAGGCTCATATCTATGAAAAATCATCATTCCAAAATGAAGGCGCCTAAGTTCTTCAATTTCATCATCAGCCTCTTTGAGGATTTGGAGCTCATAAAGTCCAATCCATAAAGGAAAATACATTTAAGGGGCCTTCTTCCTCCTATGGATCTACAAATATAATCCATTTTTCAACTAATAATATATCTCCCACAATACCACCTAATTGGTCACATAACTAGGCATAAGGTGAGGGGTTGTATGACACCTAAAACATCTTATGTACGTGCCTTATGGTGAAACAAACCAATCTGAAATCTCATAAACTGTGTCCTTCACCTAATATTTCATGCAAAGATGTTATTTCCTAAAATCATATTATAGAAAACTACAAATAAAATTTCAACAATTCGTGTATATACTCCTCAAAAGCTAACTTGTGATAACAATTTGTAGTGGAATTAGATAGGAAACTTCTCTCGAGGGGTCCAATTCCATTTCATCCCAGTCAACTCGTAACGATCATAGATACCATCTAGAAAATAAGTGGACATGTAGAATTTTGGTGCTTTTTTGGCTTGTAATATTGTCTTGGCCTATTATATGTGAAGTTGTAGTTTGTGGGAGAGGATATACTCCCAGTTGAAGAATTTACCTCTTGAGACAACTAGGTTGAGCAAATAAATCCAATTTTCCTCAAAGTTTTATGCATTATTTTTCTTATGTAGTCTGCAACACATCTCCATGATATATTGGTAAAACTTTCTCAAATATTTGGTATGGTAAACTACACTTGGTCTCTGGTGGAATTTCACAAGATGTTGGCACTAGGATTTGATAACTTCTTTGGTATTGAGATTTTCCCAAGTTGCATAAAACTGTGTGTTTTCATACTGATTGGGAGTTACCATCTTGTAGTAAGAATGTATGTCATGTGTACGGTGTGTGGAAATCTCAATCCTTATTTCACTGCTAAGGACCAAATTTTTGTTATCCGTGTGTAACAGAATCCATTCGATAACTTCTACACAAGAGATCATTGGGAATTTGCATGCAAATCTATGTATCCTAGACCTCTTGATATTTATTTACACTCCATATCTTCCAAGTTTTCTAGGAATTTATTTTTCATGAAATCATATTTGATGTACTTTGATGATACCTTCAAATATTTATCAATGAAGCACTATGTGTCTGAAGAAATCCCTTGACTATCACATGAAAATTATTCAAAAGACAATCATTAAGGGAAGAAATAGGAAATATTGAAGCACAAGCCTATCAAAAGTGAGATGGGGTGGCTTTACTAGCCACTAGGACTATGCATTACACCAAGGCAAAGAGAGAGGGCACATGTTAGAAAAACAGTGAGCAAACAAGGCCTAATTGAGGCTTAATATTGCGTTATGCGCTCTTGGAGAGAGAGAGGGATATTGATTGGGCACGGGGCACAATCACAATGAACAAGGAAGTGAAAATTGTTGTGTGGAGGTGTGAATTGCACTAGGGATAGCCAGTGAGGGCATAGGGCATAGTGAAAGTGGACAAGGATTCCCAATTTTTTCTTAAACATGTGTCATGCACTCTTGAAGATACAACTTTCTTGTTGGGCGCAGTTTTGGTGGAAAAAGGGTGTATTTTTTCTAGAATATTTCTTTGGTGAAAATTAAGCTCAAAAATGTTAATTGAAGGTCGGCATCAAGTCAAGAACACATCAATAATGAAAGAGAAGGGTTGCAAGTGTTTATATGTTTTGTCGCAATCATGACCAGAAGGTGAAAGTTCAAGGAATGTGAACAGTCACTAGAAACACCACTTGTGATACCAAGGAAACACTTGTAGGAGGAAGTATGGATGAAAACAAAACTTAGAAAAACATTAACAAATAACAAGACGACACAAGATATCTTGAAACAAAATTTCATGTAGGCTCCAAATTTGACTAAGGAAAAAAAATTGAAGGGTCATTTTCCCAATGGCAACAAGCCCAAGAAAGTTTTTGATATGGTGTGCCCTATATACTAGAGTGATGTCTAAATTTAAAACAGAATCAACATATTTCATATCCTCAGTGTCTAAATAATATATACATTCCCTTACACATAACCTACTCCATTCCTATGCCTTATTTTGTCGGCCTCATAACTCTTGTCTTTGTTAAGATGAGGAAGCTTGGCTAATATGTCATAAATTTTTCTAGAAACCCTCAAGATCTTTATGTATCTAGGATTAGCATGGAACGAGCTTCCAAATAATTATATGGTCAATTGGGGCAACAACGTTACAAGCCAGTACAGTAGGCATGACCGACTATGGATGGTGTCATAGAATTTCATGTTGTTTGAAGGGATTTACAGGTGGTGCTATCAATGATTGAAATTTTAATAAGAGCACAGATTGAATTTTTATTTTAACATATCATCAAAATTCTGGCATCAAAATATTCCATCTCACTTGCAAAAAAAATCATGTGTCATCACAATTACGACTCACAATTAATATGACATTGTAATTGTGATGAAAATAGACACAAAAACTTTAAAAATGACATTTTTATTTACCTTTGCGATCGTATGGGCCATACTATTGGAATATATCATCAAAATTTAGTCCTATATGTAGTAGCAATAGTTTTGAAATCAATTTCAAATAAATTAGTTTGGAATTTTTGGTATAACTTGTTTTCTGGGATGATTAAAATGTGAATTTTTCAAAGACCTGAATAGACACATACCAATATCTTAAGTGAAAATTGTATACTTTGTTTTTCTATAATTTCGATAATACACCTTGTGGAAGTTAGGGTTTCTGAATGATCATAAAAGCAATTCCAAATAGGTCAGATTGGAATTTTTGTTATAACTTGTTTTCTATGACGTTTTAGACTGTGAATTTTGCTGATATCTGAGGAGACATACAAAATTTCCTTATGTAAAAATTCATAATCACATTTGGAAAATTGGATACATGGCATGTTATATAATATCCTTCTCGGGAAGAGGAAAAAAACAACAATTTTTGGGAGAAGTTGACATAGTGAAAGAAACAGTAGAAATAATACTTGGTGAAGGAAGACGTAGCTAGTAGACTTGGTGAAGGTAGAAGTACCAAGCATTCAGTGTAACAGGTTAGTGCCTATGAATGTTTGTAGAAGTGGGGATTATTGCATCTAATAGTTTAGAACCTAAAATTATTTGCAACAATGGGGATTGATGTCTCCATTAGGTTGGTTCCTACGAATATTTATAGCAGTGGGGATTGTTGTCTCCACTAGGTTGGTGCCTACAAATATTTGTAAAAATAGGCTTATTACTAAAAATAATTATAATTTTTTTTGTGATTTTCTCCCAAAATGGTTTCCACATAAATCTTATGTTCCCTGTTCTATAGTTTATAGATATCATATGCTTAAATAAGTGTAAAGAATTATACTAATTTACCCTTACCTTGTCCCAACCAAACCCCCCCACCCCTTACCCACCCAGCTTCAAAGTAGAAATGTGTGCTCAACACTTTCATGATGGAGTGTTGTGATTCTTTCTTCTTCTATCTTAATGATATAGTATTAACAATATTTCTTTAATTCAATTGAGATAAATGTCGAACTCTAACCACCTTGTAATGCATCTACACTAAAATGAAGTGGCACTATTGCCTCTTATCCATATAATAATTTAAAAGGGATTTTTCAAATGAATTTTTTATATGTAGTTCTATGCCAAAATTACAATAGGTATCTTTCCATCTTAATCCAACCTATGTGAGGCCTTTAGTTAAAATTTTATTAAATGATTGGACTAGCCCATTTAATTGAGGGTGACAAGGGAAAATTTTCTTATGGTTGGTCAAATGTTTTTTCATAAGTATATTTATAGTACTATTTATAAGCTGTGTCCCTTAATCACTTATTGATGATACAAAAATAGGGTTTCTAATAAAGGTTAGGCTAATTCATAATCCCTTCATCATTTAATCATCAACTCAAATTCTTTAAAGGTCTTTTGAGGAACCTACTCTAGTCACACCTCATGCAATTTAGTCTATGGTGAAAGAAATAAAATAATAACTTCAAATCACACATTTGACTACAAGTAAAGAAATAAACAAAGGCCTAGATTCGACACTTGGTTGTTGGAACCCCACATGGTGGATCCCTTGAGAACTGGCTCATCGCTCTTCATAACTTAGCTCAATGGAGGAACAAGGTGATTCAGAAACACACCAATTTTGTAGCAAAATCAAAAGAAATAAATACACATAATGCTAAAAGAGAATAACATGTAGTACTTGAAGAAGGCAAGGGAAATAAAAACTATAAATATTCAATTCATAATTATATAATTAACATAGTAAATTTATACAAGGTTGGGAGCATGGTACCTAGCCTCGAGTGGGCCCTCCCCCAAGGCTTAGTCTATGCCAAAAACTTATAATTTCACCAACATGAAAATATTTGTTACATGTTTCTCTTTAATTAAACCATAGCTCTGATAACATGTTTTATATTGAGGTAAACAAGTATGATAAACTCTAATTAATATTGAAACAACTTAACCCATTCACAAGGTGTTATAGTTGATACATGAGGCCTATTAGGATTTTAGAGGAACCGACATGATCCCTAGTCCCTGTTATCACTCAGTAATTTCTCCAGGTTCAAGAGAAATAGTCTGAGGTAACCACAAACCAACTTTTAGGTACAGAATCTAGCCAATCTGTACACAGAGAGGGCTCTCTCTTTAAGTTTTAGCTTTGCTTTTGAAATATATTAGGCTAGTTATGAAAGTTTAGGGATTTTGATTATGTTTGGGTGATGGAATTCAATAACAAAGGGGTAGGATTGAGTAATTTAGGCCATTGGGCTAATGGAGTCAAAGAAAGATGGCTTAACTAGATTAGTTTCTTAACAAGGGATGGTTTCAGAGGGCAAGGTAATCAAATAGGGAACAAATTAATATAAAAAATGAATGGAATGGACTCGAAATAGTTGAAGGGAAACTAAGAATTCTTCAACATATTCAAAAGAGGGAACTTCAATGATTATTAATGAAGAGAAATTAAGTATTCTTTACCAAATAATCAAACTGAATAAACTAGAAAACAAGAGCAATTAAGAATTCACTGTTTAAACTAGTTCAGAAGAAAACATTTAGAATAACAACGATTGAAAACATATTGCACTTAAGAACTTTTTGATTTATTCCTTTTCGTTAATCATTCAGATATGAAACACATATGGTATAATAAACAAATATAAAACTCTAAAAAATAAAATATAGAAGACTTATTGATCCGTTGTCTGACTCAAGAATCCTGTGAAAAGTCCTTTGCATCAATTCTTTATTCAGCTAGCCATGCGAAACTTGTCCAACAAAAATTTATTCCAAATAAATCAATGTTACATCAAATTCTAATAATCCACCCCCAAAATACTTCCAAGAGTGAAGTATTTATACAAATTCTAAACTAAAATATCTTGAAAAAATATCATGATTAGTTCACAAATCTCTCCAACTGTTTTACATAAATAAAACTTAAGTAAAGGATACTCAAACTAATGCATATATTTGGCACTATTTTTTATGGATAGGTGATGACAAAGAGGATATTCGAATTTTATCTAACTCTTAGTTGATGATGAGGCATCCAAGTCACTAACTGCTTCCTTTCTTTGTGCATTCTGCTCCAACAATTCTGCAAACTTGGGGTCCAACGATATCTTTGTATTTCTCAATAATTAATAGATATGTAAAACATGAAAGAGGTTATTGTGTATTAATATGTTGGTGAGATAAACCTCTTTTCGTTTCCTAAAATTCCTCTCCAGCTGTGCACAATAGGCTCTGCAAGAATATGTTTAAAACAGAGTTTTACAGAATCTGAAAAATAGCCTGTAAATATGTGTATGTATCTCTGACTCTGAAATCACTGTGGAAAAATTGAGATAGTTTTTTGTAGATGGGTCTCTTATGAACAAAACCCTCCTTCAGTTCTGTATGATGTATTTCGGATTGGCCACAATCTTCTCTGCAAAATGATGACTTAACTGGAATTTTCTGCAAAAAGTGCTTTCCAACATTGTTTAATATTTCCAAAACCATAATAGATGTTAGAAACGTGAGAGAGGTTTTTGTATAAGGTCCTCTTAAGAACATAAACCTCCTTCAGTTTTGCAAAATTCATCTTGTATTGATCACAATAGTTTTTTCAAAACAATGACTAAAACATGAAATTTCTGCAAAAATGTTCCTTCTTGTTGTGTTTTTCATCTTTTCACTTTTTTGTTCTTTTGAATGTTTTACTTTCACTTTAGACAAAATTAAATGTTGTTGAAAGTATTTTCATTTATTTTTACCATTTTATTGCCTCTGTATTTACTTTTATCGTTTACCTTTGACTGCTCTGTAACTTCATTTTAACTTTCACTTTGACTTTTACCTGATACACTTTAACCACTGATACTCTTTAACTGTTATGCTCTCTATTTATTTTCTGTTTATCCTTTTTACGATTACTTACTGTAGTAAATAACCAAAATTCATCCAAGGATAGTTTTTACAAAAGGTCCAACATGTCTTCACACCATTGTGCTTCTGGTATTCTGGTTCTATTTCGGAAAGTGAATAGTGAGGAAACAGGCGCAAGCAATAGCTGACTGGTTCAGTTGAAAATCGTTTGGCAAAGTGGCAGTTGGAAATCTTCAACAATTTATTTTGACGTTTTTTGCATGGAAGCACTGGTCGCAAGATAAAATGATGAAAATAACGTGCATTTGTTTGTTTTATTCACAAAGTCAAGGCTGGCAGGGGTTTTGTTATTTCAGATGGATGACATACGTGGGAAATGATAGTTTGTCGTATGCGGAGGGTGGTAAATGGTATGTATCACACTGCTTTTGGGAATGGGTGGTATTCAGCTGGGAGCCAGCGATTCCATACATCTTGTGATGCGTGGAGAGGCACTGTTCACAAAACCAATCCGCGATCGCGCGCTATAGTTCGATCGTGGAGGGCTATGCGATATGGATGACAACGGTTGGATATGGAAGGGTTAATCGAACGGCTGTCGGGAAGGTGAGATGAAGGGGAAATATTAGGGCGGGCCCAATATAATTGAATATAATTTAATCACCATGGGGGCGATTTCATTGGTGGGGTAAGCTATTAATTAACCATGAGGTTTAATTAATATTTTTTGAATGCGGTGGGGAAACGGGCTTCATAATTAGTTGGAGATTTAATTAATTAATCGCAATTAACATATTTGTATGGTTATTTTTCAACCAAAGGGGCGGGATATGTAATTTGGGAATTTTATATAATTAAAATAATACAGGAAAGGGTTGATTCATATAGGGAATTAAATAATAAAGTTAGAGTTAATATGTCAAAATGAATGAAAATCACTAAGTATAAAAACATTAGGATTATGTATTTAACTTATGCTTGAATGAAAAAGGGTTTTTATGGGATATTGTGTAATTTTCCTAAGTAAAATAGGATTTTACTTAGGAAAATACTTATAGAAGTAAATGAATGAATTATGGATGGTTTTAAGTACTTAGGCTTTTTCAATTATTGGGCCGAGGGTCCGGTCCCTCCAGAAGTCAAGGAAATGCCTTGAGCCCCTCTAATTTTCAAATGCCTTAGTACTTAGGGGAAATTAGTGAAATTTTTAGGGAAAAATGAGAAGGGAGGTTAATAATTTGAATTTTTTTTTCTTGAAATTATTCCCCTGCAGTGTTTGCCTTGCACTTTGTGATGAAAGTAAATATTAACACGTTTAGAGCCATTAATCCATCACATATAATTCTGCAATAACATCTACCTACCCTACCTACTTTAACCTACCATTTTTTCTTCTTTATTAGGGTGCACTTAGACTGGAAAACCCTTATCACACTTTCTTTTCTTTTACATATAGAAATCTATCTAATTCTAACCTTATTACATCAAAGGGATCAGATTAAACTATTGAGCTCCTTTTGTTTACTCTACCTATCTACTTATCTGCCAAGATTAAAAAGTTTGGTCAGATTTTATTCTCTATCTCTAAAACATAAAATTGAAATATGAACTATCCAAGCTTAAACTGTTTGACTGTTCATAAATTGTGCCATAAGTTACAAGTTGCACACAATTTGTTTATTACATAAGAGTAAAAAGTAGTGGCATTTAGACTTGCACACTTTCCTTGGCCTTTATTTTGGCGGGGTTCATTTTCTTTTACTTTTTTGGCCATTTTTATTCTTTTCACCCTTTGATTTTTCTTTTAGGGTATACCCTCTTTACATTTTTTAAATTGTTTGTTTTTTTGATAATATGGAAAACCTTTGCAACAAGGAAAGGTATGAACATATTACAAATCCCATCAAGTCAATCATGATGTATGACACCTATTGGTATAGGAGCATAATACTGGCTCCACTTGGGGATGGCTTTTCCTGGTGAAAAGTCAAGAACAGCAGGTCAGTTGCCTTCATCTTTGACCTTTGATGATCTTAGTAAGTGTCTTATGTCTTCTGCAAACTGAAATCTGATCTGAAACTAAAACAACACACAAAAAAATTTCAAACCAACTTAATGAAAAACTAGCTGAAAATTAAAAACTAAAAAAAAATGCTCAAAATTCTGAGCTTATTAGCACTCATCTACCTACTCAATCTACTATTCAACTGCTGGTTAGGTAAAATGAAATAGCCAATGCAACCATTCTATCATTATGTACTTTGATAAATTTTGTTGCATTTTCTTGTTGATTATCAAAACTGTACTTCTGCAACCTATTAGAAACTTGTCAACAAATGAGAGGATAAGGAAAAACTTGATTTCCTTTGTTGACTCTAGAAACTGTACAAAAGGATCTTCCAAAATATATACACTGATATTTAACTGATCTAAACAACAGTACATCTATTTTGGATGGCCTGCATGCCATGAATCTGAAATGTTATTTTCGTCTTTATCTCCCTGCAAACTTTCAGATAAGATTTGTGATGATATTCCTATTTATTGTAATGTTTGACTGTTGAATCCTTTATCATCTTGATTCTGAAAATCATATTTAGTTAATAGAGGAATTCTTTGAATGCCTTCAATATTATAAATATCTACTATTGGATCCTGAAAAACTTGGGAAAATGGCTGCAACCTATAACATATAGGTTTCCAAGAGACTTCATAAGTTCAACAAGTTTCTCATCCTTTTCTTTAAATATGTTATACCACATTTCTTTTAAACACTAAAATGATTCAAAAAATAGTGGTATGGAACTTTCTTGTGTCATTTGATCATTTATTTCAATGGGAACTAGTAACTGCAATTGTGAAACTAAAAAATCTTGATCAATAGTTTCATTATCTTCTTTGTTGTCAATCACAATTCCTAAAGATTGCTAATTATTGATGGCATGATATTTGTCTCTAATGAACTGAAATGAAGAAAAAAAAAGGTAAAGAACCTTCACTTATTTCCACATTTTCTGCTTTTTCTTCCTCACTCTCATGGTTTATCTGTATTGGTTGATCACTGTCTTCAATCTGCTGAAACTGAGTTTCTTTATCCCACAAACTAGCTTCTGATTGCTATGTAAAGTTAGCTTGAACTTGGAGAACATAACTATCATCATAATGATCATACTTAGGAAAATTATCGAAGGAAGGAATGTCGTCAAACATACACATTAGATCAGCAAATTCCTCTTCCTCATATTGATTTGTAATTTCATTTTCTGATCTATGATAATTGGAATTAGCAGGAATTTTTTCATGGCTATCAACCTCTTCTTTTTATTCATGGTGATTTTGTATAAAAAAATCATCTTTCACAGTGATCTCTTGTGTTCTTTCATCTAGTTTTCTTACCAAAAGGTTGAGTTTTACCTCTGCAATGTTTTTCTTTTCTTCTTCTTTTGCTTTCAACTTTTCCTGTCTGATTTGCAGATTAACTTCTACATCAACTGCAATGTTCTGCATCTGTACAAGTGTTTTTGGATCTCTTTCTCTTAACCGAAATTATATTTCTAGATCAAAGACACTTGGATAATGCAAGAGAGCTGAATCATGAGGATGTCTAATATTTTTTGGCATTGAATAATAAACTTGATTAAATCTGTCAAAAAATTGTTGTATTGTTTCAGTTGGATGTCTTTTTAACTGATTATATTCTTCCATGATCACAAAAGGATTAATTTTGATTATCCATCTATCAAGGAAAAGTTTGATAAACAGTTGGAAATTTGAGATGCTAGTATTAGGCAGATTTTTGAGCCAACTCTTTATTCTATTTTGCAAAGAAAGAGCAAAAAGTCTGATTTTGACATCATCTTCATCAATCTCAAATAAATCCAAATAATTTTCAAAACCTTGAATATGTTTTTGGGCAGTGATACCATTTTCTCCATCAAATCTAGGAAGATATTTGTAGTATTTTTTAGGAAAATCGTGGAGTATAGGAGGTAAAATAAGGGGCTTATACCTATCTGGAACTTTATATGGTACAGGGATATGTACAAGGATTGTAAGATCAGTCTTGATTATCCGAGGCTTCTTAATTGGAAGATGATCATCATTAGATTCATAAGAAAGCTGCTCAAATATATTAAGAGAATTATTACTTACATTCTTCGAATGAAAATAATTAAAAACTAATCTAAGATCTTCTATAAAATACAATATACGTTGAAAAAATTTCTTAATGAGAAAGAACATAATGTCTTGGATTAAGATCCAAGTTGAAAGACTGATGTTTCCATATTGTTTTTTGAGGTTCATTCCTCCAGTGGATTCTTGATTGTGAAATTGATTTGGAGTCGCCAGGTGGATGATTTTAACCTTTGTGTGTTTGATCACTGTCCACCATCGTAGATCAGATCTGAACCTATAAAATATTTCTGAAGAAAAATGTTAGTCTTCCCCAATGGAGTCGCCACTATGTTATCACTTAGTAATTTCTCCAGGTTCAAGAGAAATAGTCCGAGGTAACCACAAACCAACTTTTAGGTACAGAATCTAGCCAAATTGTACCCAGAGAGGGCTCTCTCTTTAAGTTTTAGCTTTGTTTTTGAAATATATTAGGCTAGTTATGAAAGTCTAGGGATTTTGATTGTGTTTGGGTGATGGAATTCAATAAAAAAGGGGTAGGACTGAGTAATTTAGGCCATTTGGCTAATGGAGTCAAAGAAATATAGCTTAACTAGATTAAGTTTCTTAACAAGGGATGGTTTCACAGTGCAAGGTAATCAAAAAGGGAACAAATTAATATAAAAAATGAATGGAATGGACTCGAAATGGTTGAAGGGAAACTAAGAATTCTTCAACATATTAGAAAAAGGGAACTTGAATGATTATTAATAAAGAGAAATTAAGAATTCTTTACCAAATAATCAAACTAAATAAACTAGAAAACATGAGCAATTAAGAATTCACTGTTTAAACTAGTTCAGAAGAAATCATTTAGAATAACAACGATTGAAAACAGATTGCACTTAAAAAATTTCTGATTTATTCCTTTTCGTTAATCATTCAGATATGAAACACAGATGGTATAATAAACAAATCTAAAAATCTAAAAAATAAAATATAGAAGATTTATTGATCCGTTGTCTGACTCAAGAATCCTGTGAAAAGTCCTTTGCATCAATTCTTTATCCAGCTAGTCATGCGAAAATTTTCCAACAACACTTTATTCCAAAGTAATCAATGTTACATCAAAGTCTAAGAATCCACCCCCAAAATACTTCCAAGAGTGAAGTATTTATACAAATTGTAAACTAAAATATCTTGAAAAAATATCAAGATTAGTTCACAAATCTCTCCAACTGTTTTACATAAATAGAACTTAAGTAAAGGACACTCAAACTAATGCATCTATTTGACACTATTTTTTATGGATAGGTGATGACAAAGAGGATAATTTGAATTTGATCCAACTCTTAGTTGATGATGAGGCATTCAAGTCACTAACTGCTTCCTTTCTTTGTGCATTATGCTCCAAAAATTCTGCAAACTTGGGGTCCAATGATATATTTGTATTTATCAATACGTAATAGATATGTAAACATTGAAAGAGGTTATTTTGGACTAATATGTTGGTGAGATACACCTCTTTCAGTTTCCTTAAATTTCTCTCCAGTTGTGCACAATAGGCTCTGTAAAAATATGTGTAAAATAGAGTTTTACAGAATCTGAAAAATAGCCTGTAAAGATTTGTATGTATCTCTGACTCTAAAATCACTGTGAAAAAAGGGAGATAGGCTTTTGTATATGGTTCTCTTAGGAAAAAAAACCTCCTTCAGTTTTGTATGATGTATTTCGTATTGGCCAAAATATTCTCTGCAAAATGATGACTTAACTAGAATTTTCTGCAAAAAGTGCTTTCCAACATTGTTTAATATTTCCAAAACCATAATAGATGTTAGAACAGTGAGAGATTTTTTTGTATATGGTCCTCTTAAGAACATAAACCTCCTTTAGTTTTTAAAAATTCATCTTGGATTGATCACAATAGTTTCTACAAAACAATGACTAAAACATGAAATTTCTGCAAAAATGTTCCTTCTTGTTGTGTTTTTCATCTTTTCACTTTTTTGTTCTTTTGACTGTTTTACTTTCAATTTAGAAAAAATTCAATGTTGTTGAAAGTATTTTCATTTCTTTTTACCATTTTACTACCTCTGTATTTACTTTTACTGTTTACCTTTGACTGCTCTGTAACTTCATTTTAACTTTCACTCTGACTTTTACCTGGTACACTTTAACCACTGATACTATTTAATTGTTATGCTCTCTGTTTATTTTCTGTTTATCCTTTTTACCATTACTTACTATAGTAAATAACCAAAATTAATCCAAGGATATTTTTTACAGAAGGTCCAACATGTCTTCACACCATTGTGCTTCTGGTATTCTGGTTCTGTTTCAGAAAGTGAATAGTGAGGAAATAGGTGCAGGCAATAGCTGACTGGTTCAGCTGAAAATTGTTTCGCAAAGTGGTGGTTGGAAATCTTCAACAACTGATTTTGACGTTTTTTGCATGGGAGCACTGGTCGCAGGATAAAATGATGAAAATAATGTGCATTTGTTTGTTTTATTCACAAAGTCAAGGTTGGTAGGGGTTTTGTTATTTCGGATGGATGACGTATGTGGGAAACGACAGTGTTAGGTCCCTATATTACTAGTATAGCCCCTTATTGTTGTTAGTGTAACCCCCTTATTGTTATTATTGTACCCTTGTAACCCCCATTTTATCTTTCTTAGTTGTAAAGCCCTTAAACCAGTTAATGTTAGTCGTCTAGATTAGCCTATCAACAGGCCTACCAGGGGGGGCTACAGTGGCCCCATGGACTCCTATATATAGAAGGAGGTTTTGTTCATTTGTATCGTCCAAGAATTTTTCATTCATGTAATGTATTGGAGGTTTCCCCCTTGAATTGGCTTATTTCTAAGGCGTTGATATCTCTTTTCTTCTCTTTTTGGAGCTGGTTTCCCAACATTTGGTATTAGAGCTTTGGATTCTAGGGTTTCACTGCTCCAAACAGGTCATCGTGGCATTTGCGCTATAACTTTTTTTCTACGAAGTTTCAGAAGCTGAAAGTTTTAGGGTGCGTAGCCAAAATCCTGAAGAAGAATTTCCAAAAATTTTAGATCTTGGTTTGTAATATTTTCGGAGATATGATCTGTGGAAGTTAGGTCTTTTTTCAGGCTCATAAACAGGTCATCGTGGAATTTTCACTATAACTTGTTTTCTACGAAGGTTCAGAATCTGAAATTTGTATGGTGCAAAGTTGAAATCCTGAGGAAAGTCTTCAAAAATTTTCAGATCTTGGTTCACAACAGTTTTGGAGATATGATCTGTGGAAGGTAGTGCTTTTTCAGGCTCCTGAATTTCATCTCAAAGAGGTGATCGTGGGAAAAGTTCAATAATTCTCTCTCTAGGCATCGGATTAGAGTGCCGTAAAAAGCGGTCGCAAGTACACAGACTGCATTTTTTTTAATATCAATTTTGGAGACAAAGGACAAAACAGTGACACATGGCAAGTCGTACAAATTCGCTCTACTGAACCAGTCCATAATTAGGTCATTGTGGGATATTGGACACAAATTTGTCTTGGAGAATCCAAATCAGGTCAAACCTATGGCATTCAAAAGATAATTCATAGGGCTACTTCAGTGGTGAATTTTAGATATAGAAGATCCGAAATCACAGAGATAATACAATTTCAATATCGAGCTCCTCAAAAACAAGTAAAAGGTGTGTATTTTTTTTTTCCGAATTGCATAAGTCTTGTTTCAAGAATCAAGTTGAATTGATTGCAAGGGAATATTGTAGAATAGATATCAGTATTGGATTATAAAATGGCCCCAAAAAATAATTCAACACCCATTAAGCCTTTGGAAAGCTCTACTATGACTCATGAAGACGAAGAATTGCAACATGATCTATCAAAATTACAAGAGCAAGTGCAACAAATTTAATTCTCACAAAGAGCAACAAAAAATGAAATGGAAGTTTTGAAGAAAAGCATGGAAGCTAAGATGGATGGCGTGGAAGCTAAGATGGATGGCATGGAGGCTGGCATGGAATCTAATATGGATGACATGGAAGCTAAAATCAATGAGAAAATGGAAAACATGAAGAATTTTCTAAAAGCAGACATGGAAGGTTTGAAAAAGTTGATACAAGAAAGGTTTCCTAATGGTGAAAAGATAGTAGAAGAATCTCATTATGAGAACAAAATAAATGTTAATTGTGATTTCATAAACTCTAATGTTGGCGAGAAGAATCACCATATTCCAAAGATGGATATGAGGAAGTTTGATGGAAAGGATCCTGTAACATGGATACTACAGATGGAGAAATATTTTGATCTCCATAACGTGCAAAACACACAAAAGGTATGCATTTCAACTTTACATTTAGAACAAAATACATTTGTATGGTATCGATGGCTTTGCTCCCGTAAAAAAATTGTCACTTGGTCAATTTTTACGGAGGAAATGATAGCACATTATGAGGATACAAAGAGCAACACCTTCTTTAGCCAATTGATAAAACTCAAACAAAAGGGTTTAGTGGGGCAGCACATTGAGGACTTCCAAAAATTGAATATAAGGGTAACTGATATTCCAGAGGAACACAGGATTGATCTCTTCATAGGCACTCTAAAGGATAACATCCAACATGAAGTTCGTGTTTTGGAGCCTGATTCATTGGAGAAGGCATTCAAGTTGGCAAGAAAAGTTGAATGTAAAATTATGGCGACAAGGAAGCCTACCACTCAATTCTATAAAGAAGGAAGTGTTGCTACACCTAGATTTCCACAACCTACAAGGTTGACACCACAACAATTGGAAGAAAAGAGAGCAAAAGGGCTTTGCTACAGTTGTGATAGCAAATACACTAAAGGTCATAAGTGTGCTGAGAAGAAATTATTTTACATAGATTGTGAAGAGGAAGAAGAAAATGAACAAGAAGAGCATATACACCAGGAACCAACCCTAGAAGAGGAAGAAATGAATCCAACCATATCGTGTAATGCACTGGCAGGAATTACCACTCCTCAAACTCTCAAGATAGAAGGACAAATCAAGAAGAAAAAAGTAATAGTGTTGATTGATTCAGGTAGCACCCATAATTTTATTCATTGTAAGGTAGCCAAGGAATTAAATTGTTTCCTATACCCAGCACCAGAATGTCAAGTGATGGTTGCAAATGGAGGAACTATAAATTGCTCTGGAAAATACCATAATATCAAGCTAACCATGGGAGAATATGTATTTATTAGTCCAATGCTTGCCATTCCTATGGGAGGTGCTGATGTTGTACTAGGAGTACAATGGTTACAATCTTTGGGGACGGTAGCTTTTAATTTTCAAGAACTTTTCTTGAAATTTTTTTCAGAAGGAAAGGAAGTCGAATTACGGGGTATTGAAGGGAAGCCGGGAAGGATAATAAGTTCTAATGTCATGACAAAGCTTTTAAAGAAAGAACAACGAGGCGTAATTGCACAATTATGCTCACTAGAAGTTCCGACATCAAAATCATCTATTTCTGCAGATCTCCAACAAGTCTTGGACAATCATTCCAAGGTGTTTGAAACTCTGAAAGGACTCCCACCTATTCGTGATCATGATCATGCTATTCATTTGATTCCGGGAAGTGTTCCTCCAAACATTAGGCCTTATAGATATCCTTACTTCCAAAAGAGCGAAATTGAATGTATGATTGCAGAAATGTTAGAGGCGGGTATAATTCAAACTAGTCAAAGTTCTTTCTCTGCTCCTGTAGTATTGGTACACAAGAAGGATGGATCATGGTGAATGTGTTCGGATTATAGGGAGCTCAATAAGCTCACCATTAAAGACAAATTTCCCATTCCCGTGATTGATGAATTATTGGATGAATTACATGGAGCAATTTATTTTACCAAGTTGGATCTTCGTTCAAGATATCATCAAATTAGAATGAAGACTGAAGATATTCCAAAAACAACATTTGGAACTCATGAGGGTCATTATGAATTTTTGGTCATGCCTTTTGGCCTTACCAATGCACCTTCTACATTTCAAGGGTTGATGAATTCCATTTTCAAACCCTTCCTTAGAAAATTTGTGCTAGTATTTTTCGATGATATACTAATCTACAGTAGGTCTTGGAAGGATCATGTTGAACATGTTGACAGGGTGCTCAAACTATTGCAGGAGAAACAATTATATGCAAAAATATCCAAATGTTACTTTGGAGTACAAGAGGTGGAATATCTGGGTCATATTGTATCTCATGAGGGTGTTAAAGTAGACCCTAACAAAATTAAAGCCATTAAGGAATGGAAAGTCCCTACAACCATAAAGCAGTTGCGAGGATTTCTCGGGTTAACAGGGTATTATCGCAAGTTTGTTAAGAATTATGGGAGAATAGCAGCACCTCTAACAACATTATTGAAGAAAGATGCATTTTCATGGACTCCTCAAGCAACTAAGGCCTTTGAACGTCTTAAAGAGGCAATGTGCCTAGCACCGGTCTTAGCTACACCAGACTTCACAAAAACCTTTATTGTGGAATGTGATGCCTCAGGAAATGGAATTGGTGCAGTTTTAATGCAGGAAGGAAGACCCATTGCTTTTGAAAGCCGTCCAATCAAAGGAAAGTATTTACAGAAACCTATTTATGAGAAGGAAATGTTAGCAATACTACATGCACTAAAGAAATGGCGAACTTACCTAATGGGAAGACACTTCAAGGTAAAAACTGATCATGATAGTCTTAAACACTTTTTTGGAACAAAGACTATCTTCAGAAGAGCAACAAAAATGGGTCACAAAGATGTTGGGTTATGACTTTGAAATAATCTACAAAAAAGGAAAGCTTAATGTGGTTGCAGATGCACTCTCAAGAAAGAATGAAGAGGTGGAAGCATTGCTTTGTTCCATTTCTATTATCCAACCAGATTGGATAATCGAAGCAAGAGATGAATGGAAGAAGGACAAAGATGTATGGACACTCATTCAAAAGTTGCAGCAAGATCCTAGTACATCTGATACATTTAGTTGGAAAAATGATTCCTTATGGTACAAAGATCGCTTATATCTTTGTAAGAATTCCCAACTAAAACAAAAGATTCTTCTATAATTGCACACTTCTCCTTTAGGAGGACACTCAGGATTTTTAAAAACTTACCACAGGGTGAAGAAATAATTTTTTTGGGATGGCCTTAAATCTGATATTCAAAAGTTTGTGGCGGAATGTTTGGTTTGCCAGCAAAATAAAGTGGAAACAATTAAGACCCCGGGACTTCTACAACCTTTATCCATTCCAAGTCAACGTTGGGAGGAGATTTCAATGGATTTTATCACAGGTTTACCTAAGTCCGAAGGAAAGAGTGTCATCATGGTGGTAGTTGATAGACTTACCAAGCATGCACACTTTTGTGCATTATCTCATCCATTTAAAGCAAGTACAGTTGCTACTACATTTATGGACAAAATTCAAAAGCTACGTGGAAGCCCAAGGGTTATTGTGAGCGACAGAGATCCCATTTTTACTGGAAATTTTTGGACGGAGTTATTTTCTTGTTTGGGTACTCAATTAGCTCATAGCTCATCTTATCATCCTCAATCTGATGGTCAAACTGAGATAGTAAATAAGTGTTTGGAAAGATATCTTCGTTGTTTTGTATCTGATAAACAAACACAATGGGTCAAGTGGTTACCTCTTGCTGAATGGTGGTACAACACTTCCTTCCATACTGCAGCAAAAATGACCCCATTTATGGCACTTTATGGATTTCATCCACCATCCATCACATCATCTTTAAGGGAAAATTCGAAGGTTCAAGCAGTGGAAGATCACATCGAGCATCAACAAGAAGTTCTCCAACTCTTAAAGGATAACCTGAATTTGGCACAAAATCGAATGAAACAACAGGCAGATCAACATCGCATCGAGAGAAGTTTTGATGTAGGAGATTGGGTATTTTTACGGCTACAACCATACAAACAAATGTCCCTCAAGCAAGCTAAGAAGGATAATAAATTATCACCAAAGTACTATGGTCCTTACAAGGTGTTGCAAAATATTGGTAATATGGCATACAAATTGGAGCTTCCTGCTTCTTCGCGAGTACATCCAGTTTTCCATGTTTCATGCTTAAAGAAGGTTATAGGTGAAAATCTTCCAGCTCAAACAATATTTCCAGAACTTGATGAGGAAGGAAAAATCATATTGGAACCTGAAGCGGTCACGGAAACAAGAACTCGACAACTACGGAATCGATCAATTTCAGAGTATCTCATCAAGTGGAAGAACTTACCCACTGAAGATTCTACATGGGAGGATGAGAATTTTATACAGAAGCACCCATAGCTACTCAAGTGTTGAGGACAACACTTTTTTGAAGGAGAGGGGCATGTTAGGTCCCTATATTACTAGTATAGTCCCTTATTGTTGTTAGTGTAACCCCCTTATTTTTATTATTGTACCCTTGTAACCCCCATTTTATTATTATTGTGCCCTTAAATTATTAATGTTAGGTCGGCTAGGATTACATTGTGGCCCACTAGGATTATATTCTGGCCCCATGGACTCCTATATATAGAAGGAGGTTTTGTTCATTTGTATCATCCAAGAATTGTTAATTCATGTAATGTATTGGAGGTTGCCCCTTCGAAGTGGCTTATTTCTAAGGCGTTGATATCTCTTTTCTTATCTTTTTGGAGCTCGTTTCCCAATAGATAGTTTGTCGTATGCGGAGGGCGGTAAATGGTATGTATCACACCGCTTTTGGAGATGGGTCGTATTCAGCTGGGAGCTAGCGATTCCATACATCTTGTGACGCGTGGTGAGGCACTGTTCACAAAACCACTCCAAGATCGCGTGTTATCATTCGGTCGTGGAGGGATATGCGATATGGATGACAAAAATTGGATATGGAAGGGTTAATCGGACGGCTGTCAGGGAGGTGAGATGACGGGGAAATATCAGGGCGGGCCCAATATAATTGAATATAATTTAATCACATCGGGGGCGATTTGATTGGTGGGGTAAGCTATTAATTAACCATGAGGGTTAATTAATATTTTTTGAATGCAGCGGGGAAACGGGCTTCATAATTAGTTGGAGATTTAGTTAATTAATCGCAATTAACATATTTGTATGGTTATTTTTCAACCAAAGGGGTGGGATATGTAATTTGGGAATTTTATATAATTAAAATAATACGGGAAAGGGTCGATTCATATAGGGAATTAAATAATAAAGTTAGAGTTAATATGTCAAAATGAATGAAAAGCGCTAAGTATAAAAACATTAGGATTATGTATTTAACTTATGCTTGAATGAAAAAGGTTTTTTATGGGATATTGTGTAATTTTCCTAAGTAAAATAGGATTTTACTTAGGAAAAGACTTATAGAAGTAAATGAATGACTTATGGATGGTTTTAAGTACTTAGGCTTTTTCAATTATTGGGCTGAGGGTCCGGTCCCTCGAGAAGTCAAGGAAATGCCTTGAGCCCCTCTAATTTTCAAATGCCTTAGTACTTAGGGGAAATTAGTGAAATTTTTCGGGAAAAATGAGAAGGGAGGTTAATAATTTGACTTTGTTTTGCTTGAAATTATTCCCGTGTATTGTTTGCCTTGCACTTTGTGATGAAAGTAAATATTAACACATTTAGAGCCATTATCCATCACATATAATTCTGCAACAACATCTACCTACCCTACCTACTTTAACCTACCATTTTTTCTTCTTTATTAGGGTGCACTTAGACTGGCAAACCCTTATCACACTTTCTTTTCTTTTACATATAGAAATCTATCTAATTCTAACCTTATTACATCCAAGGGCTCAGATTAAACTGTTGAGATACTTTTATTTACTCTACCTATCTAATTATATGCCAGAGATTAAACAGTTTGGTCAGATTTTATTCTCTATCTCTAAAACATAAAATTAAAATATGAACTAGCCAAGCTTAAACTGTTTGACTGTTCATAAATTGTGCCATAAGTTACAAGTTGCACACAATTTGTTTATTACATAAGAGCACAAAGTAGTGGCATTTAGACTTGCACACTTTCCTTGGCCTTTCTTTTGGTGGGGTTCATTTTCTTTTACTTTTTTGGCCATTTTTATTCTTTTCACCCTTTGATTTTTCTTTTACGGTATACCCTCTTTACATTTTTTAAATTTTTTGTTTTTTTGATAATATGGAAAACCTTTGCAACAAGGAAAGGTATGAACATATTACATAGCCCATCAAGTCAATCATGATATATGACACCTATTGGTATAGAAGCATAACACTAGCTCCACTTGGGGATGGCTTTTCCTGGTGAAAAGTCAAGAACAGCAGGTCAGTTGCCTTCATCTTTGACCTTTGATGATCTTGGTAAGTGTCTTATGTCTTCTGCAAACTGAAATCTGATCTGAAACTAAAACAACACACAAAAAAATTTCAAACCAACTTAATGAAAAACTAGCTGAAAATTAAAAACTAAAAAAAAATGCTCAAAATTCTGAGCTTATTAGCACTCATCTACCTACTCAATCTAATATTCAACTGCTGGTTAGGTAAAATGAAATATCCAATGCAACCATTCTAGCATTATGTACTTTGATAAATATTGTTGCATTTTCTTGTTGATTATCAAAACTGTACTTCTGCAACCTATTAGAAACTTGTCAACAAATGAGAGGATAAGGAAACACTTGATTTCCTTTGTTGACTCTAGAAACTATACAAAAGGATCTTCCAAAATATATACACTGATATTTAACTGATCTAAACAATAGTACATCTATTTTGGGTGGCCTCCATGCCATGAATCTGAAATGTTATTTTCGTCTTTATCTCCCTGCAAACTTTCAGATAAGATTTGTGATGATATTCCTATTGATTGTAATGTTTGACTGTTGAATCCTTTATCATCTTGATTCATAAAATCATATTTAGTTAATAGAGGAATGCTTTGAATGCCTTCAATATTCAACATATCTGCTATTGGATCTTGAAAAACTTGGGAAAATGGTTGCAACCTATAGCATATAGGTTTCCAAGAGACTTCATAAACTTCAACAAGTTTCTCATCCTTTTCTTTAAATATGTTATACCACATTTCCTTTAAACGCTAAAATGATTCAAAAAATAGTGGTATGGAACTTTCTTGTGTCATTTGATCATTTATTTCAATGGGAACTGCTAACTGCAATTATGAAACTAAAAAATCTTGATCAATAGTTTCATTATCTTCTTTGTTGTCAATCACAATTCCTAAAGATTGTTGATTATTGATGGCATGATAGTTGTCTCTAATGAACTGAAATGAAGCAAAACAAAGAGGTAAAGAACCTTCACTTATTTCCACATTTTCTACTTTTTCTTCCTCACTCTCATGGTTTATTTGTATTGGTTGATCACTGTCTTCAATCTGTTGAAACTGTGTTTCTTTATCCCACAAACTAGCTTCTGATTGCTCTGTAAAGTTAGCTTGACTTTGGAGAACATAACTATCATCATAATGATCATACTTAGGAAAATCATCGAAAGAAGGAATGTCATCAAACATACACATTAGATTAGCAAATTCCTCTTCCTCATATTTATTTGTAATTTCATTTTCTGATCTATGATAATTGGAATTAGCAGGAATTTTTTCATGGCTATCAACCTCTTCTTTTTCTTCATGGTGATTTTGTATAAAAAATTCATCTTTCACAGTGATCTCCTGTGTTCTTTCATCTATTTTTCTTACCAAAAGGTTGAGTTTTACCTCTGCAATGTTTTTCTTTTCTTCTTCTTCTGCTTTCAACTTTTCCTATCTGATTTGCAGATTAACTTCTACATCAACTGCAATGTTTTGCATCTGTAAAAGTGTTTTTGGATCTCTTTCTCTTAACCGAAATTATATTTCTGGATCAAAGGCACTTGGATAATGCAAGAGAGCTGAATCATGAAGAGGTCTAATATTTTCTGGCATTGAATAATAAACTTGATTAAATCTGTCAGAAAATTGTTGTACTGTTTCATTTGGATGTCTTTTTAACTGATTATATTCTTCCATGATCACAAAAGGATTAACTTTGATTATCCATCTATCAAGAAAAAGTTTGATAAACTATTGGAAATTTGAGATGCTAGCATTAGGTAGATTTTTGAACCAACTCTTTATTCTATTTTGCAAAGAAAGAGCAAAAAGTCTAATTTTGACATCATCTTCATCAATCTCAAATAAATCCAAATAATTTTTAAAACCTTGAATATGTTTTTGGGCAGTGATACCATTTTCTCCATCAAATCTAGCAAGATATTTGTAGTATTTTTTAGGAAAATCATGGAGTATAGGAGGTAAAATAAGGGGCTTATATCTATCTGGAACTTTATATGGTACAGGGATATGTATAGGGATTGTAAGATCAGTCTTGATTATTTGAGGCTTCTTAATTGGAAAATGATGATCATTAGATTCATAAGAAAGCTGCTCAAAGAGATTAGGAGGATTATTACTTACAATCTTCAAAGGAAAATAATTAAAAACCAATCTAAGATATTGTATAAAATACAATATACATTGAAAAAATTTCTTAATGACAAAGAACATAATGTCTTGGATTAAGATCCAAGTTGAAAGACTGATCTTTCCATATTGTTCTTTGAGGTTCATTCCTCCAGTGGATTCTTGATTGTGAAATTGACTTGGAGTTGCCAGGTGGATGATTTTAACCTTTGTGTGTCTGATCACTATCCACCATCATAGATCAGATCTGAACCTATAAAATATTTCTGAAGAAAAAGGTTAGTCTTCCCCAGTGGAGTTGCCACTATGTTATCACTCAGTAATTTCTCCAGGTTCAAGAGAAATAGTCCAAGGTAACCACAAACCAACTTTTAGGTACATAATCTAGCCAATCTGTACCCAGAGAGGGCTTTCTCTTTAATTTTTAGTTTTGTTTTTGAAATATATTAGGCTAGTTATGAAATTTTAGGGATTTTGATTGTGTTTGGGTGATGGAATTCAATAACAAAGAGGTAGGACTGATTAATTTAGGCCATTGGGCTAATGGAGTCAAAGAAAGATGGCTTAACTGGATTAAGTTTCTTAACAAGGGATGGTTTCACAGGGCAAGGTAATCAAATAGGGAACAAATTAATATAAAAAATGAATGGAATGGACTCGAAATGGTTGAAGGGCAACTAAGAATTCTTCAACATATTCGAAAGAGGGAACTTGAATGATCATTAATATAGAGCAATTAAGTATTCTTTACCAAATAATCAAACTGAATAAACTAGAAAACAAGAGCAAATAAGAATTCACTGTTTAAACTAGTTCAGAAGAAAACATTTAGAATAACAACGATTGAAAACAGATTGCACTTAAGCACTTTCTGATTTATTCCTTTTTGCTAATCATTCAATTATGAAACACAAATGGTATAATAAACAAATATAAAACTCTAGAAAATAAAAGATAGAAGACTTATTGATCTGTTGTCTGACTCAAGAATCATGTGAAAAGTCTTTTGCATCAATTCTTTATCCAACTAGCCATGCGAAACTTTTCCAACAACAATTTATTCCAAATTAATCAATATTACATCAAAGTCTAGGAATCCACCTCCAAAATACTTCCAAGAGTGAAGTATTTATACAAATTCTAAACTAAAATATCTTGAAAAAAATATCAAGATTAGTTCACAAATCTCTCCAACTGTTTTACATAAATAGAACTTAAGTAAAGGAAACTCAAACTAATGCATATATTTGGAATTATTTTTTATTGATAGGTGATGAAAAAGAGGATAATTCGAATTTGATCCAACTCTTAGTTGATGATGAGGCATCCAAGTCACTAACTGCTTCCTTTCTTTGCGCATTCTGCTCCAACAATTCTACAAACTTGGGGTCCAATCATATATTTTTATTTCTCAATCCGTAATAGATATGTAAAAATTGAAAGCATTTATTGTGGATTAATATGTTGGTGAGATAAACCTCTTTTAGTTTCCTAAAATCCCTCTCCAGCTGTGCACAATAGGCTCTGCAAACATATGTGTAAAACAGAGTTTTACAAAATCTGAAAAATAGCCTGTAAAGAAGTGTATGTATCTCTGACTCTGAAATCACTGTGAAAAAAGTGAGATAGATTTTTGTAGAAGGGTCTCCTAGGAACAAAAACCTCCTTCATTTTTGTATGATGTATTTCGGATTGGCCACAATCTTCTCTGCAAAATGATGACTTAACTGGAATTTTCTGCAAAAAGGGCTTTCCAACATTGTTTAATATTTCCAAAACCATAATAGCTGTTAGAAAAGTGAGAGAGGTTTTTGTAGATGGTCCTATTAAGAACATAAAACTCCTTCAGTTTTGAAAAATTCATCTTGTATTAATCACAATAGTTTCTGCAAAACAATGACTAAAACATGAAATTTCAGCAAAAATGTTCCTTCTTGTTGTGTTTTTCATCTTTTCAATTTTTTGTTCTTTTGACTGTTTTACTTTCACTTTAGACACAATTCAATGTTGTTGAAATTATTTTCATTTCTTTTTACCATTTTACTGCCTCTGTATTTACTTTTTCTATTTACCTTTCACTGCTCTGTAACTTCATTTAAACTTTCACTCTGACTTTTACCTGATACACTTTAACCACTGATACTCTTTAACTGTTATGCTCTCTGTTTATTTTCTGTTTATCCTTTTTACCATTACTTACTATAGTAAATAACCAAAATTCATCCAAGGATATTTTTTACAAAAGGTCCAACATGTCTTCACACCATTGTGCTTCTGGTATTCTGGTTCTGTTTCAAAAAGTGAATAGTGAGGAAACAGGTGCAGGCAATAGTTGACTGGTTCAGCTGAAAATCGTTTGGCAAAGTGGCGGTTGGAAATATTCAACAACTGATTTTGACGTTTTTTGCATGGGAGCACTGGTCGCAGGATAAAATGATGAAAATAATGTGCATTTGTTTGTTTTATTCACAAAGTCAAGGTTGGCAGGGGTTTTTTTATTTCGGATGGATGACGTATGTGGGAAATGACAGTTTGTCGTATGCAGAGGGCGGTAAACAGTATGTATCGCACCTCTTTTGGAGATGGGTGGTATTCAGCCGGGAGCCAGCGATTCCATACATCTTGTGACGCGTGGCGAGGCACTGTTCACAAAACCACTCTGTGATCGCACACTATCGTTCGGTTGTGGAGGGCTATGCGATATGGATGATAGCGATTGGATATGGAACAGTTAATCGAACGGCTGTCGGGGAGGTGAGATGATGGGGAAATATCAGGGTGGGCCCAATATAATTGAATATAATTTAATCACATTGGGGGCGATTTAATTGGTGGGGTAAGCTATTAATTAACCATGAGGGTTAATTAATATTTTTTGAATGCGGCAGGGAAACGGGCTTCATAATTAGTTGGAGATTTAATTAATTAATCGCAATTAACATATTTGTATCGTTATTTTTCAACCAAAGGGGCGGGATATGTAATTTGGGAATTTTATATAATTAAAATAATACGGGAAAGGGTTGATTCTTATAGGGAATTAAATAATAAAGTTAGAGTTAATATGTCAAAATGAATGAAAAGCGCTAAGTATAAAAACATTAGGATTATTTATTTAACTTATGCTTGAATGAAAAAGGGTTTTTATGGGATATTGTGTAATTTTCCTAAGTAAAATAGGATTTTACTTAGGAAAATACTTATAGAAGTAAATGAATGACTTATGGATGGTTTTAAGTACTTAGGCATTTTCAATTATTGGGCCGAGGGTCCGGTCCCTCCAGAAGTCAATGAAATGCCTTGAGCCCCTCTAATTTTCAAATGCCTTAGTACTTAGGGGAAATTAGTGAAATTTTTAGGGAAAAATGAGAAGGGAGGTTAATAATTTGACTTTGTTTTGCTTGAAATTATTCCCGTGTAGTGTTTGCCTTGTACTTTGTGATGAAAGTAAATATTAACACATTTAGAGCCATTATCCATCACATATAATTTTGCAACAACATATACCTACCCTACCTACTTTAACGTACCATTTTTTCTTCTTTATTAGGGTGCACTTATACTGACAAACCCTTATCACACTTTCTTTTCTTTTACATATAAAAATCTATCTAATTCTAACCTTATTACATCCAAGGGCTCAGATTAAACTGTTGAGCTCCTTTTATTTACTCTACCTATCTACTTATCTGCCGAGATTAAACAGTTTGGTCAGATTTTATTCTCTATCTCTAAAACATAAAACTGAAATATGAACTAGCCAAGCTTAAACTGTTTGACTGTTCATAAATTGTGGCATAAGCTACAAGTTGCACACAATTTGTTTATTACATAACAGCAAAAATTAGGGCATTTATACTTGCACACTTTCCTTGGCCTTTCTTTTGGTGGGGTTCATTTTCTTTTACTTTTTTGGCCATTTTTATTCTTTTCACCCTTTGATTTTTCTTTTAGGGTATACCCTCTTTACATTTTTTAAATTTTTTGTTTTTTTGATAATATGGAAAACCTTTGCAACAAGGAAAGGTATGAACATATTACATAGCCCATCAAGTCAATCATGATATATGACACCTATTGGTATAGGATCATAACAGTCCCTAAATTAGTTTGTAACAATTTCACAAATTTAGAAATATTTGCATGACAATAAACTCAAAATTAAACAATTACATAACATCAAAAATCCTTTGAAGTGAATAGTTGAGAATGGAATACAATTGGGATATTGGTTGACTAAACAATTTGGTACTCTTGTAATGTGATTTTTCAATCCAAACTCTCTTGGGAGCTCATGCTTCTCATTTCTTTCCAAGGCATATAGTGCTTTTTGGATCCCCTTCCACTTGCACTATGCACTCTATAGGCATGCATGAGAAAACTCATCCTACCCATGGGAATTAATTTGAAAATATACCATGATTGCTTATTGGTTGAGAAAGTAATCAAATTTGTGGTAGTTGTACCCTCTGTGTGTTTCTATTTGTTCAAAGAATTCCCTATGCCTCAACTCGTTGTTGGAATCTTGGATAATCTGGAGTGTAAGAGGTTCAACATTGAGACTTTGTTCTGACACTATGTTGGCACATTTGTCTTGTTAAGCTAATACCTTCATGCATGTATGATGTCCATGATGGCCTTGTTTCCACTCCTAAAGTCATGTAAGCCTAAGATAATCATATTTTTCAATATTAGAGTTAACAAAATCAAAACATATGGAACACAATAATTTATAACATAGAATTTCATTCAGTACACTCTTATCATTTAATGGAATAAAAGAAAGCAAAGGGAGAAACATGATAAATTTTATACACCTTCAATCCAAAACCATAATAATATCAATAATATGAAGTTTTTTTATATAAAAAGAGATAATACTATATCCATGTTCAAGTAAGATAGAGTACTCTTTATAAAAAAAACGATGACAAAAATCGACTTAACATCTCCCCCCGGCTAGTCTTATCACACAACCTCATAAAAATCCCAACAAATTTAGCTTGAGTCATCCTACATGTATTTCTCCCAATTCAAAGGTTAAGTTTCCATATTCTCTAGGATCATAATATCCTAGAGTCCTGTCAAGTTGGACCCATTGATTTCTTTCTTACTTCTCCTCCCATTGTATGGGTTCCTTGTAAAACTGTGTAGGGAACCAAATGATCAGAAAATGAAATCTAAATCCAATATATCCTATCCCAAAACTCATCAATGAGTTGGCATACTATACTTCCTCGTTAAGTGTCAAACTGAGATAAGGATAACCCATAGGTTTTTTCTCTTAAGGCAATTTGGTTTCTTTTACCAAATTTCATGGGAAACCAACAAAGCTACCAATGAATGAGTTCTAACTAATCCCTAGATTTGTGTAATTGCATACCTTTGCTAATGTCGAATGGATACCAAATTCCTAGGATTCTACCTAATTCTCTAATAATCATCAATAATGACCCTTGGAATTGCATATTTATCTCTCATCATGAGTCTAACTTTTGCTTATGATCTAGAGTAAAAAAATTTCCCGTTTTTAGATTACATCAAATTGAGAATATAAGACATAAAATCCTAAGTTGGTGTTGATGTGGCCTCAATCCCCTTAAATTTTTGAAAAAATATTAGTATCCCTACTGCTAAAAATTTATTTTGGTGAATTATTATATGTATTTACTTGATTTTCATTTTTTCCCTCCTTAAAGTCGAATCTTGTAAAATAAATTTCTTGATCCTTCTTATTACATTGTAATTAATCTAAACCCATGAGAAAACCCAAAATGTAAAATATTTTCCCCTTTATATTTATTGGGATATGACATTTTCAATTTTTTCTAGAAACTTATTTTTGTTTGATATTCATATGTCCTACCTCATTTTCAATTGTTTCAATTCAAATGTTTTTTTTCCCCTTTTTCATCAAAAACGCTTTTTCCCCTTTTTTGGAAAACAGAGTTTTCTCTTTTTTTCGTATTTATTAGTTGATTTCATAAAACCTCAAATATCGACATATTGGTGATCAACTTTGTCTTTTAATTCATTTGTCATATAATATAAATTTGTGATGCCTCAATACAATGTCAAATTTAATGACAACTAAAAAAGTGTTCATGTTAGTTAACGCTTCCCCTTAGTTAACGTTTAGCATGCTCATTATCGGAGTATTGACCCTCCATGTTTAAAATTCCAACATTCCTATCTAATATATGATAAGCGCGCGAGATCAATATAGGTTATGCTTGATATCCCAATATCAGATATCATGATACTGAAGAAACTATTGAATTTAAACTCTAAAAAACGTTGAGTATCTACATCTAATACATCATGTCACTATGCCACCTCATTTTCAAACACCTAAAACATGTCACTATGCATTTCTTGAGTTTCATAAGTTGATTTGACATTTTCAACATGACACATGTCATCCATGACTGATAAGTTTCAATCAAATCCTAAAATTATGGTTCTTGGAGTATTGGTAACTAGAAGTGACGTATGAAAAGTATGTATGGTTTTCAAGTATCAATAGAGATGTGAATAGGGGTGTGATTGTGAATGCGTTTTATATTGTATGTCTTAAATAATAACTAATTTCATGTTAGTTCCATTATAAATAATAGCTAATTCTATGTTTACTTCAAAGTGGTATATCATTAAGAAAAATTGATACGTAGATACCTAATATCATTAAGGATTGTGGTTAAATTTAAATTAATTCTTTAAGGATAAGATTAAGGTAGATGAAATAATGGATTATGCATAAGTTTAATTTGTTTTAAAATGGGTGCTTATCAAAGATTATCATGTTAAATAAATTAGCCATGACTCGTAAGTTTCAATCAAATCTTAAAATTAAAAGGTACATGTTCTTTATGATGGAAATAATAGGGAATTAGCTATTATTTAAGATATACAATATGAAACACATTCACAATCACACCCCTATTCACATCTCGATTGATACTTACATACTTTTCATACACCGCTTCAAGATACCAGTACTCCAAGAACCATAACTTATCCTTTTTACTCAAATTATTGTTAAACCATTCACATTGTACTACGTATTGCTCATTCCATATTTGATTTCTTGATATTTATTTATTATAAGCACTTTAATATACTAGAAGTTTTAAATTGTATTGCACATTCAAAAATATCTCCAAAGAAAACTAAAAAGCTACCAAATATGGTTGACCCTACGAAGGATGAAAAAAATTCAACTCTCTTTTCAAACACTTCTTACAATATTGATAAAAGTTCCATGAATTAGGGAAAAAAAGGTATTTCATTGAGTGAGGAGATTTCAGTGATGAATATCAAGACGATGAAGGCAATTATCTTGATCTCCCAAGGTCATCACTTCAAAAAATCACATCCATACCTACTCTAATCCGATATATTGATATGGAAATTTTGATTGTCACTCATTCTGATGTTAAAACCTAACTATCTTAAGAGACAAAAGGGAAATGATAGGATCATTTAGGTTAGAGGATTTACAAATTATGTATAAATTACCTAGTCCTAAACTCAAATATGAAAAAGAGTTCCTCAAGGATTTTATGACAAAGAAAGGTATTAAGAATGATTTAGAGATTGAAGCTCTAATTAAAGGGTGGTGGGTGAATGATTATGCATTTAAGATCAAATAAATGAACCTACACCCTATTGAGCATATGAAAAGTGCTTCTACAACCGCTACTATAATCTTTTCAAACTCCACGGTGAATATAATTCTTTGTTATTCAAAACAGAATGGGTCACCTTATTACATTAGGGAATGGACAAGGGTAAAATATTTGATTGGGAAACAATTTTTTTCCAATAACTTGAAAATAATGATTGATAAATTCATAAATTATCCCCCAAGGTTTGTACCCTAGTTCTTCATGTCAGAATTTCTCTTAGATGCAATTTGTGCCAAGACACCCTTCCCTTTGATGTAATGGAGATGGTAGCCTCATTGTGAGCCAAATCACACACACACACACACACACACACACAGTTCCAAAGTATGGGAAAATTAGGATATTGATTGGTTCATTTCCCTAATTATAGATTGGTTCATCGATAAGACTTATATCTCTTACATAAGAATATATGGTTGTGAAGACCTCCTTCATGCCTTGACAATATATATCTCAGGTAGGATTTCCATTAGATAAAAAACATATCAAACCATGTTTGTAGGTATTTCTAGAGCTTTACATGCTAGATCAAAGAAAGTTTGGCCCTTTTTTCCTATTAAATTGGGAATTTATTCCCTAGAAAATTCCAAACATGCCAAATAGGAAGTAGTAGCCCTAGAGATACTTAATTTAACCTGTATTATGTTTAAGAAACATGATCCCTTAAAATTGTTCCAGATAATTACAAGACTCAAAATGGTTTCAAAGTTTATACATATGAAGAATATCCCTTTAATTAATTGTTTCAAAGATCTAGATATTATAAGCAAGTACCTAAGAGAATTCAAGAATTTCTGGAAAAACACAAAAAAGTTGATTTCTTAGCTTTTCAAAATCATAGAGTTCAGTATTTGGGTAATGATTTCAATGTTGGAGAATAAACTTAGTTCAATCAACCTGAAGTCATGGAAATTTATCAACCTTAAGTTGTTCATCCACATAGTGAAGCATCAGTTTAGGAGGAATTCATACAAATCGAACATAGATTTTTCATTACTTGGGTCTATCCAGTCAGAGCTTGAACATTCAAAAGAAGTATAATTGGAGGAGACACATGTTTTAAGAGTGCCAATGAAAGAAATTCAAACAAAAACCCCTCTAGAAGTGTCAGAGCCTAAATAAATTTAGGTGATACAATTACAACTAGTTATATAACCACAATAAAAAAAAGAATCTAATTATGAATTTCAAGCTCCTACTTTAAAGGATAAATCTGATGAAGTTACAGGGGTTATCACAATAGTTGAAATTAGTAAAATACCTATAATATCTTATCCATGTATTATAGCTTCCAAAATTATTCATGTGGATGATATTGAACCTACTGAAGAAGAATAAATATCCTTTAATGAATAAATTTTCAGTAGTTATAGGAAATAAGTTGTTGAAGGAAAAGGAAGAGGAAAAAAGAGGAAGGCATGGGACATGCAAGTATATCCTACCAAAGAGAAAATCATCGGGGATGCTTCTAGTTAGATAATTAGGATTTTGCAAATGAAGTAATAGACTCCATGGGTGAATTTGCACATGTAAATAAATGGAAAATAAAAAACCTAAAGGATAACATTCAACAACTAGGGGAAAAGGATGAAATCCAACATGGAAAATTGCAACAATAAAAATCACTTAAAAAAAACAATGTCATACAACAACAACAAAAAATGAGGATACAAGACATGAACAAGCAATTCAAGGAGGAAACTTCACACTTATAGGAAAAAATTACCAACTCTATGGAAATTCTAATAATAGAGAAAGATAACATGATTTTTCAATTAACTACTGAAGTAAAGCAATTAAAAGAAACACAATCCAATTTATAATTTCTTAAGAAAGAAGAAATTAAAGTGAATAAGAAATTGAGAAAGTATCAAGAAGAATTTTATCAACAACTTAGCCAAATTCAAAAAATTCATAAGACTCTCATTTAGTCCTCAACCAGTATGGATGTCAAGCTAGCAAAACTCAACCAAGAAAAAATAACTTTTTAAAAACTAAAAAATTGGAAAACATCAAACAACCTCATGTAGTTTAACAATGATGTCAAAGGTTGAAAAACTAAAAAAGAAAATTTCAATTAAAGTGGTATTTAAATCTAAGTCATAGTTAGGGCATAATTAAAAGGGAAATTTTTTTGTGTTCTAATACATGGGAAAATTCAATGTTCATTATCATCGAATTTGACATTCCCAATAACCAGTTCTTGTGACAAGAGGTTCAAAAAATTCATAAGGCTCTCATTTAGTCCTCAACTAGTATGGATGTCAAGCTAGAAAAACTCAACCAAGAAAAAAAAATGTTTCAAAAACTTAAAAATTGGAAAAAATCAAACAACTGCATGTAGTTTAACAACGATGTCAAAGGTTCACAAACTAAAAATGGAAGTTTCAATTGAAGATTGGTCTTTAAATCTAAGTCATAGTCAGGGCTTACTTAAAAGGGAAATAATTTTTTGTTCTAATACATGGGAAAATTCAGTATTCATTATCATCGAATTTGACATTCCTAATAACCAGTTCTTGTGACAAAAAGTTCAAAAAATTCATAAGGCTCTCATTTAGTCCTCAATGAGTATGGATGTCAAGCTAGAAAAACTCAACCAAACAAAAGAAACTTTTCAAAAACTTAAAAATTGGAAAACAAAAAACAACCTCATGCAGTTTAACAACGATGTCAAAGATTGAAAAACTAAAAATCGAAGTTTCAATTGAAGATTGGTCTTTAAATATAAGACATAGTCAAGACTTAATTAAAAGAGAAATAATTTTGTATTCTAATACATGCGAATATTCAAAGTTCATTATCATCAAATTTGACACTCCCAATAACCAATTCTTATGACAATAGATAATTAGCAATTCTTCTATCACTCACATCCAACAACAAAATAAATACACTAAAAATTAACTACAACATTGAGAAAACTAGATGTGACATAAATTAATAATTTTTTATTAATCCCTCAACCCATGTTAGATCAATCAATAAACTTATTCCAAAAAATTAAAACCAAAAGCATAACCATATTTGGTAAAGTTTATTCCTACGAGCTTAATTTGGATATAATGATTACTCAAAATCACTCACCTCCAACAATTACAAGCCTAGCGGCAAGCATATATCAATGAGACCGAGAAGCAAACATAAGAAATCAACCAGTGAAGAAGGCACATCAGATCCTTACTGAAGATAAAGTAGTATGGTGTATTTTATTAACAAGAAGTAGTGGAATGAATTTCTATGAAATTACTATGGGATGGTTCAGATGTATAGCAATGTACAATTTTGAATGACCTGGTGGGGAACCTAGTCGGACGGTACTTTAGTACAAATTATAGGCTATTGCTCATGTTATGTTATCTTAATTCAAGAGATTTTAAATCAATCTAAGTGAATAGGCTTACCTAGATTTTTTCCTAAACCATAAGTGGGACAACCTTACTGTGGCACAATGGTGCAATAATATTATTTAGATAGACTATGTATCAATGTATTTTGCGTAGTATGAAAGGAAGGACGATCTACGCATGAAAACCTAAATCATAATAAGTGTTAAACTGCCATGTGTAAATTATATGAGAATAAGTGTTAAGCCAAAAGTTTACTATCAAGGAAAGAGAGTGAGATAACCCAAATACCCAGATAAGTTAGCCATATAAATTCATTTCAGTTATAGAGCCTACGTTCTTCCTAGAAGTACACTATCCCAACCTCAGTTACGTAATTAGGAACCGAGGCTTAACGTCCTCTAAAAGAAATAAAATAGGAAGGAAAAAGTGCATCTAATTAAACAGAAGTAGGTAGTGGATCCCACCATACATATTATAGCCACGTAGGGAGTTAGCATGCTAGTTCATGACTATTAAGCATCAGTTAGGACATGAAAATCACATTATATGACAAGGACAGAGCTAGTGCATCTAGTTATCTAGTGCTTTCGAAAAAGGGATAAATGATGCCAAAAATGTACTGATAAGATGCAATAAGAAACAAGAGAGAACCCAAATTCGAATTATGCACCATGGGTAGCCTAGCAGTATTAAACGTTAAAATAAATGCATTGACAAAAATAATTAAGGAAGGAAATATGTTAATACGCCTAGTATCAGTATGATTTATTTTATTATGAATGCAATGAAAATCATTGACAAAGAAATTTAAATTAACCAAACAGAGGAATGGAATTAAAGTTCCATACATCGCTAGAAGAGTGAACATGCATATGAATTAATAGATGGGAAATAACAAAACCACGGGAAAATTTTAAGGGGACAATATCTCTTTTGTATAAATTTGAAGTCATATACTTAAAATTATCAGTTGCAATAAAGCGTAGCATTCACAATTAACAAAATCATACAATAAAAATGGAAAACCGTAAAGTATTATCATTACAATTATGAGTAAAAATAAAACATAATAAGTACATTGGACAAAATTCGAACCATGAAAACTGACAAAATAATTCTATGATGTCACTATACATTTTGAATTCGAAATTAGGGCTACATAAAAATGTACAATCCCCTCGAAAGGGTTAAAATAGTTCATTTCTTGGCTTAGGTAAACAAACCCTTATATTCCAACGCCAACTAATAAGGACCCTCTCGTATTGATAAGTCAGCGCTCAAAATTATGAAACTAGCCCATCAAGAGAATGGCTTACTTGAGCAAAGGAATCCGTAGGTTAGTTGTCTTCTCGAACCTTGGTGCAAAGGGATAGTAAGGTATGTGGGGACCTGTAAAAACACCAAGAGACTCGAATCAAAACTCTATTAGATAAGGGAATGGGAGTAAAGAAATTAAAATGACAAGTATAACCTAAATAAGAAAATGTTACATGTTGAAGCCTTCGCCAATTCGACCTCTATCTCCACCTATGCACACAAGACACACGCTTAGAAATAGTAATGTAATTTAAGGGCGTGTGGTAGTAATGGAGAGTTAAAAATACATGAAAAATATTAACAAGGAACCTGGGGAAGGTGATGACTACCTGGTGTGAGAGGCGCGGTCAGCCTCGTCCCAGCAAACCCTTGGGGGTTCTCCTCACAAAAACCCCTACAAAAGCCAATAACACAACCATGCTAAAAAAACAGGCAAGCACAGAAATAAAGATTGGACTTGCGATTGTTTGTTTAAAAAAGAGAGAGAGAGAGACTTACCCATAAGATGAAGTTGAATTCGTGGCTGCTGGAATGACACTGAACCCAAAACTCCGAGGAGGAATGTTGATGCACTGTGGAAACCCTCACCATGGGGTTTTTAACTCCAAGGTGCCAACCCATAGTGCACATATAGGATTCGAGGTAAGAGATGTGTTAATTAAGTTTAAAATGGAAATGAAATGGCAGAGGAGAAACCCTTACCTTGGCGGACCATAAGTCCCAAATTCTGGGATTCGAGTTTAGTAACACCAACACAGATATCTCAGAGAAATAACAAAAAGGGAAAGCTTCCCTTCCTTCTGGGCACATACCTACAAAATAATACAACCGTTTATCACAAAATTAGCATTATGCACTCAACCAAATACAAATGACGAGATGAAAGAGGAATGTTGAACAGTGAAATCGTTTCCTATGAATCTCATCCGGTCTGGTCGCCATGAATGAAATATGTGACCCTGGGTGTAAAGCCGAAAGAATCATATATGTTCTACAAGATAGCAAGAGGATATATGGTCGTTCATACTCTGAGCGAGTTGGGAACCCTATGCCCCCTTCACAAAAGAAAAAAAAAATCCCGAATTCAAAATAGAAAAAATAAGAAAATCAACCAAGTTTAAACACCTTAGGTTTTGGAAAATATCATCGATGTTGTTGATCAACCATAGGTTAATCTCAACCATCCTCCAGGGCTAATCTCGAGACTGGATAAATCACGTGAAGACACCTAATGGCACATGGGTCATGAACAACTGGAAATGTGTGGGTGGACTGTGGGTCCAGGTGTAAGGTTGCCTTAACTCCATGGCAAGGGGTAAGGTATGCCCAACAATCAATTAAATGAAGAAGATATAGTCATATTGGGAGCAATATAATAATTTACAACCCAATGCAATTACTTTACATGATCAATGCTATGATAGTAGAGGGGAGGGGTTATAAGCTATACTACATAAACCCCAATTAATTAATTATATTTAGAGTCTATAGTGAGACTATAGGGTAACCTGGGGGGTTCATGAAGTTATAATACTTCTAGACCCTTTAAGGGCTATGAAGGATTTGACAGAATCATAATAAATACTCCTAGAAGAGGAACATTATGGTCATGATGGTGAATAACTTTGTAGGGTATGGAGAAGTAAAATATACCTAGATGGAAGAGGAGCCTGAAGGTCTTCTTAAATCTAACCAATGTTGAAAACGTACCCTGGAAAATAAGTTTTTTTTTTTTTGGATATGTGACATGTGGTATCAGAGCCCAAGTTAAACACTGGGCCTAGTATGGACCCACATCAATTGAAATTCTATTTTCTGTAAATTAAATTTTATTGTTATAATTATTGTGAAAAATATATTTTGTGGAATGATTATGCTAATGATTGATGTTGTGTCAAATATAAGGTACAAACAAACCTTACAGCAACTGCCATGGAAAATAGGGAAGGGATATATGTGGAACTGTGGGAAGGGGACTCCTCCAAATCCAAACTCCCATATTTTGGGAATGATCAGGAGTTTGTAGCAAGAACTAGTTTAGCTAAGAACTAGTAATGAACATCTGATGCAAGCCATAAATGAACAAGAGCGATTGATAAGGGAGTTAACCTCCAGATCGAGTCACCAGGAGGGGGGATAGGAAAAAATGAAAATAAAATAAGTTGAAACAAAATCAGAAGATTTTGAGAATGAAGAAGAGTCTAGAAAGGCAGACTCCAAGTCCAAGAAAAATAAGGATTTGTAGGAAGAGTTTCGCAATATAAAACCTCCTACCTTTGATGGTGAAAGGGAGGAGGATGTGGAAGCCTGACTCCTGAATATGGTTAATTATTTTCAGGTATACAAATATGAGATTAACCTGAAAGCATGACTAGAGGTTTACCAATTGCAAGGTAAAGCTACACTTTGGGGGGAAGAGACAAAAATCATATGCTTGCTGGATGAGAAGACAGTCTCATGGGAAGAATTCCAGCAGAATTTCAAATCACGATACCTCAGTGAAAGGTACTAGGATGACCATGTGAAAGAATTACATGAGCTAATATTGGGACAACTCACCATAGATGAATTTGTGACGAAATTCACAAACTTACTTCGCTATGTACCATACATAAGAGAAGAAAAATAAAAGGTACAAAGGTTCATAAACTATCTGCCCATGATATATAAAGAAAGAATTGAGTTTGAAAACCCAAAGACTATGGATGAAGCTGTTAGAAAGGCCCAAATGTTCTATCAGTAGGTCAAGGGTCAAAATGATAACCTTAAAACATGGCATAATAAAGAAAAAGGGAAGCCTAGAACAATCACAAAAATACAAAAACTAGCCTATCTAAATAATTTTGGCAGGGATCATCAGAGAAAGAAATTTAATAAATGTGGGGAAAATAAGCCAACACAATCACATACCAGGTTCAAGCCCATGGAACTGAACAACAAGAGGAATGTAGGAGGGAAAGAAAAAGAACCACTAAAATTATATGGATGTGAAGAACCTCACCTATTGTGGGATTGTCCACACAACCCCCATTGCATTCAGAACATTCAAGCGCTACACAAGGCAACCATGGTGAATGATGTGGCTAGAATCATTCCACAAATTAGTGCAGCATTAGAAGATCGAAGGTTGAACATTAATTTCCAATGCTTGAAATCAAAGGTATGATTACCAACCAACCTGTATCTGTTTTAGTTTACCATGGAGCTAGTTTAAGTTACACTAGCCCACAAGTAGTGGAAAGGTGTAAATTGCAGACATAAAAATTTCAGCACTCTTAGCTCGTGCAATTGGCTACAAGCACCAAGTGGAAGGTAACTCATAAAATAATAAGTACACTGTAAACTTAAATGGGTATCATACAAACTTGAACTTGAATATCATTCCTTTAGGATCGTACGACATATTGGTCGACATGGATTGGCTGGAATAGCAGAAGGCGGTAACAAAATTCTTAGATAAAAAAGATAATTGCACAAATGAGAAGGGACAATCTATTGTAGTAAGAGCTAAACCAAAACCTGTGTTTGTCAGACAAATTTCTGCACTACTATTGAAATGGACAACACAAAAGGGTTGTCAAGTTTACAGGGTTCATGCGGAAGAGTAAGAACAACAACCAAAAAACGCTACTGTAGAAAATATTCCAATAATTAGAGACTTTCAGGATGTGTTTCTGGAGGAAATTCCTCAGTTACCCCCTCGTAGAGATATATATTTCTATATTCAGTTGGTGCCAGGAGCTACCCAAGTTTCTAGAGCCCCCTATATAATGAGTATACCAAAACTATTAGAGTTAAAACTACAATTGCAAGAATTTCTAAACAAAGGATATATCAGACCAAGTGTGTCCCCATGGGGAGCCCTAGTTTTATTTTTCAAGAGAAAGGATGGTACCCTTAGGATGTGTATTGACTATAGAAAATTAAACAAGCTAATTATCAAAAACAGATATCCCCTACCATGAATAGATGGCTTGTTTGACCAAGTGAGGGGAGCTACCATCTTTTCAAAGATTGATTTACGAACTGGCTATCACCAACTTCACATAAAAGATGAAGAAATTCACAAGACAACTTTCAGGACTCGATATGGGCATTATGAGTTCATTGTGCTACCTTTCAGTCTCATTAACTCCCCCACTACTTTCATTTGTCTCATGTATATCGTCCTTCACAAATATCTCGATAAATTTGTGCTATTTTTCATAGATGACATCTGGAAGAAGAACACCAGAAACAACTGTGAGTAGTGCCGAAAACATTAAGAGAACACAAAATATATGTAAAACTTAGCCAATGTGAGTTTTATAAGCCAAATATTCAAAATATGGGACATGTTATCTCCATGGAGGGGTTGGTAGTATACTTGGAAAAGGTACAAGCAATTTTAAACTAGCTGATACCCATAGAGGTATCAAAAATCCTTTCATTTATGGGGATTTCAAGTTATTACTGTAGATTTGTGGAATGATTTTCCACACTATCTATCCCATTACCTCCCTTTAGAAAAAGGGAGTGAAATTTGAATGGATAGACAAGTGTCAAGAAAGCTTTGAGAGGCTGAGACAAAAATTGACCACAACCCTATCCTAAAAATTGCAGATCCAACTATATAATTTACAATGTTCATTGATGCTTGTATAGAAGGACTGGGAGGATTATTATTACAAAACAATATTTTGATAGCCTCTGAATCTAGAAATCTGAAAAAACATGAACAAAACTATGCAGTGTATGACTTAGAATTAGTTGTTGTCATGCATGCGTTGAAACTATGGAGACATTATTTGTTGGATAATTTATTATTATTATTGATTGACCATATTAGCCCGAAATACTTCTTTAGCCAACTAGATTTGAATGCAAGACAAGCTTTATGTTTAGATTTCCTTAACGAATTTGACATGGAAATAAAACATATTAAGGGAAAATAAAACAAAATTGCAGATGCCTTCAGTAGAAACTCCCATTCATTGTTATATAACATGGGTAGTAGTGTAAATATAGATTTAGAAGAGTAGGTTCAGGAAGCCATGTCACAAGATCCCCTATATTTTGAAATACAAGAGAAAATACAATAAAAAGGGATTATTGGGTATGACATTAATCAGAAAGGATTAGTTTTTTATCAGCAGAGGTTGTATATCCCTAAAGTAATTGCTTTGAAATAGATGATAATGGATGAATACCATAAGAGACCATACTCTGGCCATATGGGCTACCAAAATATGTTAACATCATTACAGAAAAACTGGTTTTAGTAAGGAATGAAGAAGGATACAACAGATTATTTTGCAATATGTTTAGAGTACCAGCAAGTAAAAGTGGAACATCAACACCGCGTGAGATTGCTAAACCCACTACCAATTCCAGAATGGAAGTGGGAAGTAATATCCATGGATTTTATAATGGGGTTACCATGGAATAAGTACCAATGTGACTCCATTATGGCGGCAATGGACACGCTGACCAAGGATGCACATTTTATTCCTGTGCAATCTACCTTTGGGACAGCTCAAGTGGCCATTTTTTTTGTGAAAGAAATATTTAGGCTTCATGGGATACCAAAGATGATAATCTCTGATAGAAACAAAAATTTCACCTCAAGCTTATGAAAACTATGTTTGGAGGAATGGGAAAAAAACTGAACTTTAGCACAACATACCATCCCCAGACAGATGGACAGACTAAAAGAACTAATCAAATAATAGAGGACATGCTTCATATGTATGTAATGGATAGGCCCACAAAGTGGGAGGATTTTCTACACTTGGTAGAATTTTCATATAATAACAACTATCAAGCCTTTATAAATATGAATACGTTTGAGGCTTTATATGGGACAAAGTTCCATAACCCACTTAGTTGGAGTCAACCAGAGGACAAACTGGTACTTGGACCAAAGGATTTACCTGAGATGGAGCAAACAGTATGAAAAATTCAGCAAAACATCAAGACAACTCAAGACCAACAGAAAAGTTATGCGGACAAAAAAATAACACATAAATAATTTAAGATTGGGGACCATGTCTACTTGAGGGTTAAACCCTGAAAGAGTACCATCAATACCAGTACTTGTGCCAAAATTGGCACCCTAGTTTTGTGAGCCCTTTGAAGTTTTGGATCGAGTGGGTCCAATGATGTATCAATTGGCTCTACCTAGTCATGTAAAGTACATAATGTTTTTCAAATATCATTCTTAAATAAATATTTTCATGACCCTTCTCATGTATTGACTGGAATTTTATACAGGTGTAACCCGAAAGGGACTTTCTTCAAGAACCACTATGTATCTTGGGTCGGGAAGAGACTGTGCTCCGAAATAGAACCGTCACTCGGGTGAAGGTGCAGTGGACGCACTTTACACCTAAGGAGGCTACATGGGAGTGAGAGGATATCATGAAAGAATCTTATCTAGCGCTATTCAAGGAATGAATGGATATCTACTAACTCCGAGGATGGTTTTTTTGTTTTATAGGGGGACTATGTAATACCCCATATTTTCAGTTCATTATGTTTTAAGTTTTAATTATTGTAGACAAGACAAATACTATATGGAACTATGAAACATTCATAATGCTATGGGAATTATTTGATTATAATATTGATTGAGAAAAACACATACTAAATTGGAAAAGGCAGAGTATTAAAAGATCCAAAATTATAATCCATGAGGATAGGATAGAATTTTTACACTTTCCCAAATCTCCCAGAAAAAACCCTTAGGGAGAAAAAAAAATAATTAAAACTATATTGGAGAATTATCTAATAAAACAACAGTGCAGAGGAAACTACACTAGGAAGGGGTAGGAAAAGCCAAAGCTGTGGAAAAATTGAGCTTTAAGAAAAATAAAACTTTTGTGAAAAAAAGAAGAAGCTAGGTTATGGAAAAAAACAACCGAGAATAATGGGACATTGTTATGGAAACTATGGTGGGGAAAGTTTGCATAAAAGTGCCTTGAAAAGGATGACAAGAGATTTTTAGTTCATGGGTGGAAAGATCTCTGCTCGAGGGAGATCTTGGAGGAGGAAGCTCGTGGATGGGAGGAAATTTCATATTTACCAGTTAGTATGATACTGCCGTAAATTCTCATTATTTGTTTATGTGTCTTACTGAAGATAAAGTAGTATGGTGTATTTTATTAACAACAAGTAGTATAATTAATTTCTATGAAATTACTATGAGATGGTTCAGATGTATACCTATGTACAATTTTGAATGACCTGGTAGGGAACCCAGTAAGATGGTACTTTAGTAAAAATTACAGGCTATTTCTCATGTTATGTTATCTTAATTCAAGAGATATTAAATCAATCTAAGTGAATAGGCTTACCTATATTTTTTCCTAAACCATAAACGAGATAGCCTTACTGTGGCAAAGTGGTGCAATAAGATTATTTAGATAGACTATGTATGAATGTATTTTGTGCAGTATGAAAGGAAGGATGATCCAAATCTAAAAAATAGAATCATAATAAGTGTTAAACTACCATGTATAATTTATATGAGAATAAGTGTTAAACTAGAAGTTTACTATCAAGAAGAGAGAGTTAGATAACCCAGATACCCAAATAAGTTAACCATATAAATAAATTTTAAAATTGTTGGAGGTAATTACGTTGGAATGAGAGATTCCCTATGATGCCTACGTTCTTCTTGGTAGTATATTATTCCATCCTCAATTACAAAATGAGGAACCGAGGCTTAATGTCCTCTAAAAGAAAGCAAACAGGAAGAAAGAATTGCATATAAATAAATAAAAAGTAGGTAGTGGATTCCACCATACAGATTACAACCACGCAGAGAGTTGGCATGCTAGTTCATGATTGTTAAGCATAATTTAGGACATGTAAGCTATATTATACGACACACATAGAGATAATGCATCTAGTTATCTAGTTCTTTTGAAAAGCGGATAAATTATACCGAACATGTACTGAGAAGATGAAAATAAGAGACAACACATAACCCAAATTCGAATTATGCACCATGGGTAGCCTAGTAGTATTAAACATTAAAATACATGCATTGACCAAAACAATTAATGAAGGAAAAATGTTAATATGCCTAATCAATATTAGTATGATTTCTTTTATTATGAATGCGATGGATCATTGAAAGAGAAATGTAAATTAACCAAAAAAAGGAATGTAATTTAAGTTCCATACATTGTTAGAAGAGTGAACAAACATGAATTAACAGATGGGAAATGTAATATCCCAAAATAGGGAATTTCTACAACGATAAGAATATCTCAAGATATTCTAAAGTTGGAGATCCAGTAATACATGAACACAATATTTTAAACAAACAAAATATGATCATGAAATGAGAGGGATCAATATAAAGCCATAATTTTATTAATGGATCAGCAACAATGTAAAAAATATCATGAAGGACAAGCCACTCTCAAGCCATAAGAACAAGTCTCCAATGATCAAAACAATAGATACATGAGATGTTGCAACTATATAGAATGCCGGAGAGCAGTGACTGCATAGTCTATATTAGTGTAGATGCTGTTGTAGATGTATATACATGAAATATGGCTGATAGAAACAAAAGAAATGCCCAGCAATGAAGATATGGGCTCCAATACAAGATTTCTAGCCAACTCGGAAAGGATTGCTAGAAATGCTGAAAAACATACAGTGTGACAAATAACCCTGGGGTTAATGTGCCACTGCAAGCTGGATCTGATATGAAGTGAGGCTATGAAAAATATGAAATGTTGATGTCCTTCTCCAATGGTATCTCTGGTTAGAAGGCTGATCCCTCTACTCAAAAATAGACCCTCCTGATAAGCTGAATGAATCCTCCCAACAAATGCCTCCAAAAATAACATAGTTTAGGATGGTGACTGTGCTGTGAGGGACAATAGATGGTTGGCCTGACGCCAAAGATGTAGAAATATGCTCGGGAGTCCTTCTTACTGATCCTCTAATGAATATACAAGTTCTCCACTGAAAATCAAGCCCATAAATGACTCTAAGAGATCTTCCTTTGTTGCACCCTGCAACACAACCCAACTCTAAACAGAAAATGTGTTGTAGCTGAAGGAGGTAGCTTGGAAAAAATTCTAGAATGAGGAAATGTAGCCCAAAGAACCTCTCCTTCCCTGAGGATGAGGTAGTCATTCCCGACCAGGAACACCCTTGTGCTAAACAGCTCTGCAACCCTGCTAAACAGCAAGAGGAAGCAAAGTCTAAACAGACCAAAGAAAAATGATAATCAAAAGCATGAGTACAATGTTTATCCTCCTCTACATATACAACAAGTGCTCCTCTCCATAATGGGTCCCATCCATATGTGCCACCTAGCTCATGCAAGTTTTCCTCCATTAAACCTGCGCAGTCCATCATGGAGATACAATGTATCTAAATAGTGCATGTGGACTTGGTCGAATATGACTAAATCAACATGATCCAATCCTGTTCACACCTGTAGGTGCTCAATCCAGTTGCTTATTCTTCCCCTTTTTCACATGAGGAATGTTATTTTCCCTTCTAAAGAGGTTAATGGGCCTCTCTACCCATTTTATTCATCTACCAAAAGATAATGCTAACTATAATGTTCCTTTTAAGCTTGAGGCTAAAATTTGGGAACATTACAGGAAATAAGAAAACCACACACAAATTTTAAGGGGACAATATCTCTTTCACATAAATATAAAGTCGTATCCTTAAAATTATCAATTTCAATAAAGTGTAGTGTTCACAGTGAACACAATCATACCATAAAAATGGAAAAATGCAAATTATTATCATTACAATTTCTAGTAAAAATAAGACAAAATAAGTATACTAGACAAAATTTGAACCATGAAAATTGACAAAAGAACAGTACATTGTCACTATACATATTGAATTCAAAATTAGGGCTACATAAAAATGTATAGTCCCCTCGAAAGGGTTAAAATATTTCAGGTCTTGGCTTAGGTAACTAGACCCTCATATTCCTCCACCAACTAATAAGGAGCCTCTCACACTCATAAGCCGATGCTCAGAATTATGAAACTAACCCGTCAAGAGAATGGATAAGCTGAGCATAGGAATTCGTATGTTAGTTTTCTTCTCAAACATCAAACCTTGGTGAAAATGGATAGTAATATAAGTAGGTACCTCTACAAAGACCACAAGACTCTAATCAAAACTCTATTTCATAAGGGAATGGGATTAAAGAAATTAAAATGAAAAGTATTACCTACAGAAGAAAATGTTATTTGTTGAAGCCTTTGCCAAGTCGACCTCTATCTCAACCTGTGTGCACACGACACATACTTAGAAATATTATTTCAAGTTAAGGGTGTGCAGTAGTAATGGAGAGTTAAAAAGATACAAATGTGATTAGCAAGGAACACAAGGAAGGCTATGAATACCTGGTGTGATAGGTGTGGTCAGCCTCATCCCAGCAAACCCTTGGGGGTTCTCCTTTCAAAAACCCCTAAAAAAGCCAGTAACAAAACCATGCTCAGAAAATGGACAAGCACATAAATAGATACCAGACTTGTGATTGTTTGTTTAAAGGAGAGAGAGAGAGAGAGACTTACATGTAAGATGAAGTTGAAGTCATGGCTGTTGGAATGGCACTTAACCCAAAATTCTGAGGAGGAATGTTGATGTACTATGGAAACCCTCACCATGGGGTTCTTAACACCAAGGTTCCAACATGTAGTGCACATAGAGGATTCGAGGTAAGTGAAGTGTTAATTAATTTGAAAACATAAATGAAATGGTAGAGGAGAAACCCTTACCTTAGTGGAATATAAGTCCCTAATTTTGGGATTCGAGCATAGTAACACCCACGCAGATACCTCAGAGAAATAAAAAAAATGGAAAGCTACCCTACCTTTTGGGTGCATACCTGCAAAATAATACAACCATTTATCAGACAAGTAGTATGCTGCACTCAACCAAATACAAATTCAGAGATGAAAGAGGAATGTTGAAAAGAGAAACAATTACCTTTGAATCTCAACTGATCTGGTCACCATGAATGCAATCCATGACCCTAGGCGTAAGGTCGAAAGAATCAGGTATGTTCTTCAAGATAGAAAGAGGATATAGGGTCGTTCATAATCTCAATGAGATGGGAACCCTTTTCCACCTTCACAAAAAAAATAACTCCAGCATTCAAAAAATACCAAATAAGAAAATGAACCAAGTTTAAATGCCTTATGGTTTGGAACATGGAACCCGAATCGTCGATCAACCACGGGTTGATCTCAACCATCCACCAGGGCTAATCTTGAGTTTGGAGAAATCATGTGAAGAAACCTAATGGCACATGGGAAAAGAAAAATTTTCGATGCATGGGTGGAATGTGGGTCCAGGTGTAAGGCTTCCTTAACTCCACGAAAGGGGGCAAGGTATGCCCAACAATCAATTAAATGAAGAAGCTATAGTCATATTGGGAGTGATATAATAATTTACAACCTAATGCAATTACCCTATATGATCAACACTATGATAGTAAAGGGGAGGGGTTATAAAATATACTACATAACCCTAATTAATTAATCATATTTATAGCCTATAGTGAGACTATAGGATAATCATGAATTTATAATACTTCCACACCCTTTAAGGGTTATGAAGGAGTTGACGAAATCATAATAAATATTCCTAGAAGATGAACATTATGCTCATCATGGTGAATAACTCTTTCGGGTATGAAGAAGTAAAATATACCTCGACGTAAGAGGAGCCTGAATGTCTTCTTAAATGTAACCAATGATGAAAAATGAACCACAGAACAGAAGATTTTTTTTTTTGGGTATGTCACATATTGATTGTTTGAATCATTGTTTTAGTTTCATAACTATTTCAAAACTAAACAATCATATTTCGTACCTCATATTTAAACACTAAAACTTTCTCCTAGGATAGTTCAATTTCATCTACGAATATTATTTTAGTTTCATCTATGGGTATTAGTTTATTTTACATATTAAAATGGTTCATCTTAATTGATTTTAATTGCATCTAAGGCATAAAGTTAAATCAAAATTGGATTAGAAAAATAATTGATTCGAAAATCCATTTAGTGGTAACTCAGCCCACATACGAGTGGAAATTACCATACCAAATGAGTATAGACCTAATTGAGGCCTCGATAAAGTGGTGATCATAAATGTTGACTAAGGTTTCCTAGGTACAACAACTAGACATCCCAAAAATAGGGATTTGGGTTCCAATGATAATTTCCTTGTAGAATAAAATTAAAGGGTACAACTCACATAATAAATTATGGTCCCATGAGATAATAGAAAAGAAAACATGTATAAATTATTGTGGTTTTTTTATCTTGTGGGTTTTCCCAGCTGATAGTTGATTTAGTCTGAATATGGTCCATTGTTCATGTAGGATAATGGGATAGACCCTAAGGGGTGATCTACATAATATTCCTTCTAAACCCAGTTCACAAGTGACTTTTTTATACTCCTATGCTTGTGCCAAGTGTTCCTTGGATTCCTTTTTTTTTTTCCACTTTTCCTCTTAGGTGAGGTACATTACAAACCACCTCTTTCCCATTTTCTCTATGATTTTCTTGTGACCTTCTTTATTAATAATTCCAAGTCAAATAGCTCATCCTTGGTGCACCATTGAGGTAATTTAAGCTTAATATAAATAAATACATAAGTGTTGGTTATGATTTCATCCAAAATGGCTTTAATATTTTGTTGGGATTCTTTGACACACTTATATGAATAGTTGTAATCCCTATGCTGAAGCCCCTCACCCTAGTCTATAACATATCCAAATTACTCACTCTAGGCTTGGCCCTTTTGAGCTTATCCTTTATTTTTTTTCTACAACAATAGTCTTTTAATTTTCATTTTAATGCTTGATAGATATAATTAAAAAACTGAAAGCATTTAGGCTCTATTGACGTACCTTTGTTCCTTTTAACCTATAAAATTTGGTTCGGCCAAGTCCTATCATGCCCCATGGAAAAGATTAGATACTATGATTCTTCTTATATTAACTTCTTTCTCAGCCCCTACACTAATGGTGTACGCTCAGGGGTCCTAAATGTGCTTGATACCTCATAAAATAGGGGTCCTCCAACCCCTTTTTCTTATGGCCATTTCTTTGTTCATGCCCTTGGTGAATAGAGTTATTCATCAATTTCATGAGAACTCCTCTTAGTTGATGGCTATTACTACTCATTTTGAGTAAATCCCCTTGAATTCTCAAGGGTTTATGTCTCATCATATTCCATAGCAATTCGGATTTCGGGACTAGTAGCTTGTTTCTTCCCTATCCATTATTGATGTGACCTAGTTCAATAATGATATTGTGCATGTGGATTAGAGGTGGAGACTAGCGATTCCTTTCAATCCAATGCCCCTTTTCATGACAAAACCTTAGCTCAAGGTTTCTTTCAAAACCCATGAGTGAAAATTTTCCATGAGATTCTCAATTCCTCCAATTCAACTTTAATCAACATCTTAATAAACCCTTGATGTTATAATATATTGTTATATTTTTTCCTCTTCCCTATTGATGCATCCATTCTCTTAAGATTTTTTACTAAGTATAAAGGTGTAATCAGTAGTCCCTTCTCTAGAATATGCATTAAGATGTGAATGTGCTAGTGGTACACCATGTTGTACTTACCCTCAGAAATTATAATCTTTTGAATAAAAGAACTAAGTATTTCCATGGTTAGGCCAGGGAATCATGCCAAATCCATTTTGTAAGGTATAGCAATGGGTATGGTTTCTCCAAAAACTATGCCCAATTGTCACTTGAAATCCTAAGGTTTTTTTACCATCTCCCCCCTGTTGAGGGAGGGTAGTGACTAGGAAAAGGGTCTCTTAGATGATGATAATTTTTAATTTGTAGACTAGATCTCTCATCTTGTTAAATTTATGATAAAAATCCAATATAATATGTGCAAAAGACCCCTTAAATTTATAAAGGAAATCAATCCAACCAACTTGTGGAAAAAATTCCATGATGATAGGGTTTGATTTAAAATTTTCAATATAGTTAGGTTCATCTCTATTAACTGAGCCTCCTATATTGTATCTAAGAACTATAGATGAGGTTTTGGTTATGGAATTATCTCACAAAGGGTTTTGGTCAGATAAATTATAGTGAGAATCAATTAAAAAAAAAAAAAAAAAATTAGACTTGCATTATTTTATGCTTCCAAGGTGAAGGTGATCACATCGATGAATACCTAGAGACTAGGATAATTCCATGCTCATGTCATGATATTTCCATTGATCATGTCATAAATGGGGATGATTACAAGATGTGTTGTGCTACACATTTATCCCTTAGGAACATAAGACTCATCACAATCTTATAATAGCATGATATATAATATCTATCATAGGTGGGGGAACTTTAATTTGGTTGTAATAAAACATCAATACTTATTGAACATAATGGTTATGAAATGCATGAAAACTACATTGAGGCTACAAAATGAACTTGTACTAGTGGTATAGAGTGGTAGTTATTGCATATGTTCCATGAGGCATGGTTAATTTCTCATAATTTGTAAATGATTAATAACAAAATGATGTCATAAATGGTTAATGAGACTCATGTGTTGTGAGAGGGTGATTACAACTCCACAAATAGTTTTATAAAGTATCAGTATTTCTCGATTAACAATGTATTTGATAGCTACAATATGGATGTCATATAGACAACCTTGCTACAAAATGGTCTTTCCTGCATGATTAAGTATTATATTTTATACCTCATAGATAGGTTTTAAGGCTTTCATTATGAATAAATAAATAACCATCAGTCTGTTCCCCTTAAATTATATTTATAGAAAAAATTAAGAGTGTATATAGAGAGAATCTAGATAATTCCACAAGTTGCAAATGCCATGCCAACATTATTAATATGTTTTCCAAAATCTGGTGCTACTTGAATTCAAAAAATTTGTTAATTACTAAAGGTGCTTGCATAGTGTACATCCTTACCTTACAAAACCATGTATCATAAGGTTTTCGTAGAAATGCCAATGGAGATGTTGTGCTTAAATATACTAAGAAATAGAAAGTAACAGTTTCTCTTTCATGTTCCTCTTCCTCCTCTTCTTATTTTCTTTTTCCTAAACCCTACTCGTACAAAGGTTTGTCTGGTTGCACCCTGAAGGGGTTTTCATAACAAAATGAATTTTTTACTCAGTAATGTTAGCTGTTTGACTAATTTTCTAACATCTCAAGGATAATAGTGCTTCAGAATAGATTTTCACTACCATATATTTTATTTTTTTCTAAACATGTTCATTGAAATTGGAAAGATAATAATGGTTATGAAATGCACCAAAACTACATTGAGGCTACAAAATGAACTAATACCTGTGGTATAGAGTGGTATCTATTGCATATCTTGCATGAAGCATGGTCAATGTCTCATAAGTTATAAAGGATTAATAACAAAATGATGCCATAAATGGTTAATGAGACTCATGTGTTGTGAGAGGGTGACAATCATCCCACAAATAATGTTATAAAGTATCAGTGTTTCTTGATTAATGATGGCTTTGATAGCTACAATATGGATGCCATATAGACAACCTTTCTACAAAATGGCTTTTCCCACATGATTAAGTATTATATTTTATACCTCATAGATAGGCTTTAAGGCTTTCATGATACATAAATAAATAACCATAAGATTATTCCCCTTAAATTGTATTTATAGAAAAACTTAAGAGTGTATATAGAGAGAACCTAGATATTTCCACAAGTTGCAAACCCCATGCCAACGTTTTTAATATATTTTCAAAAATCTAGAGCTACTTAAATTCAAAACCTTTTTTAATTACTCAAGGTGCTTGGACAGTGTACATCCTTAACCTACAAAACCATGTATCATAAGGTTCTCATAGAAATTCCAATGGAGATGTTGTGCTCAAGTATACTAAGAAATAGAAAATAATAGTTTATCTTTCATTTTCTTCTTCCTCTTTTTTTTTGCCCGAACCCTACTCAAAAAAAGGTTTGTCTAGTTGTGCCCTGAAGGGGTTTTCATAACCAGATGAAATTTTTACTTGGTAAAGTTATTCTTTTGGCATATTTTCTAACGTCATCAAGGTTGGTAGTGCTCGAGAATAGGTTTTAACTACCATATATTTTTCTTGTTTTCTAAACGTGTTCATTGAACTGGGAAAGATAATAAGGGAGATGTAACCATTAGGGGTGAAGCCACCTTACCCAAAACCTCAAGATCACTTGTTGAACCAATTCTTGAATAAATTATTATTTTGAATTTGGTTTTAGATACATCCTCAATCGACAACCATTTCTCATCATTGGATTCCTATTCTCATCTATAGCATGAAGTTTAACTAATACATTATCATAAATAATGTTAACTTCATATGGTACCAACCATTGAGTGTAGAATTTCCCCTTTAAATCCTTGTATTTGAAATTGAATAGAAATTCCCTGCCTCCTTCCTTAAACTTCTTTATCTTGATGAATTCATCATGTCATCTAGTTTTTTTTTTTTGAAAAAGGGTCATATATTCTATAGTAGCTTGTCAAATCTAATCAAGCTAGTTAACTTGTTCCATTTGGTTATTTTGTGCTTCCAAAATTTCCATACCCACTTTCAATTCATTTCTTAATGTTATAAATTCAAATTATATTATAAGTACCACATGCTTACCATACACAAGTTCATAGGGTGTAAATCTTGTGGTATTTTTCTAAGTATTTGTGCACGCCCATAAGACCTCCAAAAGTTTATTAGCCTACTATTTAAGGTGTTTATAGAATATCTTTGTCAGAAGAACTTATAATACATTATTAGTAACTTCCACTTGTCCATTATCCTCTAGTGATATAGAGTAGAAATTTTGTGCCTAATTTTCAATTTCTCAGTAATGGATCAAATAAACTAAGAAGTAAATTGTGTGCCTTCCTCGATAACAATTTACCAAGGTAATCTGAAATGGACAAAAATATGTTCATATAAAAAATTATCAATATCTTGCTTAGTGGCTTTTGGCAAAGCCCTAACTTCAACCCATTTGGTCACATAGTTAATGCACACCAAGTTGTACAATTATTTCTTAGACATAGGGTTGATTGGCCCTATAAAATTGAGGGTCCATTTCTCGAATAGCTTTATCAAGAGTTATGGTTGTAGTGGAATTTCATATGATTTTACTGGTCTTCCCATTCATTAACACTTTGGAAAGTAGATGGAGAATTGCATGATAAAAAGGGGAGTACTCAATATGCATACATTCCCAAAGGGTAGGTAAAGGTTTTTTTTCCTTGGTATTCAGAGGCCACCTGAATACAATTATACCCATTGAATACATTAAGAAAGGAATAAAATTTCCTATCCTACTAGGGTATTGAGGATTTGGTCAATGAAAGTTAAAGGGGAATAATCCTTAAGGGTGATTTTATTCAATTATTGATAATCATTGCATACCTTCCATTTACTATTCTTATTTGTCACAATAACTATAAGTGTGATTTGGATATTTAAAGTGACTTGGTTTTCAAAACGGTTCAAGTGTGAATGATTAAACCTAAAAAAAATTAAAGTGTGAAAGAAATTAACTTATATCAAGCTTAAAGGACATTAAAGATGTTTTAATTAAAGGAAATATAGAAGAGAAGAGAAGAATAACTACAACCAATTGATAACAAAATTCGTTGAGTGCGGACTACATCTTCAGGTCCTACATCCAAGGGAGTCTAATATTTTATTAAACTCCCAAAAATTTATTACAATGATAAACTCCACCTCCAAAAGTTGCAACAAAATTGAGCACTTCTTCTATCGAGAAGTGGTTTAACAATAAGACCCAAGTTTTTTAAAAATCCGAGCTCAAAAAATACTTGTTTACAAACAATTACATGCTCAAAATCTGATAAAAAGGACTCGACTCTAGGTAAAAATTACATCATATTTCCCTAGAACATTAACAACACTTTTAATCTATAAAACATTTTGGGTGTCAAACAACCTGAGATCAAATATGTGGTTGGTTGTGAGGTGGCATTGTATAATATTACAATAACAAAATTAAATATTATGTCAGCCTTTCCAATGTATAACAACTAGTTTATTTATTGGTGGATATGTCAACGACATTTACAAAGTGGGTGGTCTCTAGGTCAAACCCATGGGATGTTATTTTTAACATATGATTACAAATGTTAAACTATGGCTAAATCAAATGTTAATGTGTGGCCCAAAAATGTTATGATGTGGTGCTTGATACTTAATTTGTTTGATATATGAAGATTTTTATAACACACTAGACTTGGGGTCAAGTCATGGGGTTAAAATCAAATCCAACTATAAAAATTTATATTGTAACCATATTATGACATGCCCCATTCAAATTTCATCACAACGACAAATCAGTAGAAGTGGTTAGTGATGAGCTCCATCATTAGGTATAATTAGAGGGGTTAATTGTCACCTTTTTATCCCTCTTAAGTGTCTCTTTCTCACATTTAAGTTATATTATGGTCTTATGTTGCTTGTGTAGATGGTGATTAAGGCTTTTCATGCTTCGAAGGCCTAACATGAGTTAAATGCAGGATAATCATGAATATATTGCACTTTTGATGAAGATTTTGCAATTAAATCTCGGAGTATACAACAAGGAGAGATTCTAGGATGATTTCCCACCTCCTTAACTCCCAAAGGTAGTCAAGGGATCCTCAAGATTCCCTCCAACAACTTGAAATCAAAGGCAACCAAGAAAGTGGGAGATTGTAATATTCCTAGATTAGCACACAACTAATTGGGATATTAAAGTTTGATTTTTCTCTTAGATAGAGGAATAAGAGGGTAGGGAGACCCATAAATCTCCTTATTAGGAATAAAAGACACTCTTAATGTGAAGGGAGGTCATCTAAAATCTGGATTGAAGACCCTTAGGTGTGAAAAGGGACTGGATCATGAAGACTTGGTCAACTTTGACCAAATCAAACAACGTTGTATGGAGGAGTGGCATTAATGGTGGGACAATGTAGTTTTGGAGGGAGATTGATTGCATGATGGTGGAAATCCTAATGAGTGGGACCCAAGGTGAGAAGGCTGACATTGTTTATAAATAAGAGGATGGTAGACATATGGGGGGATGTTATGATCATTATTTTGATATGTCTGTTTATACTTTCTTTCTCTCTTCATCTATTTAGCTAAGATTACAGTGTTTTTTAGCACAGGGTGTTCCCGCAGGAATCCCACATCTTTCCTTGAGAGGCATCTTGGGATAGTATTGATATATAATTTCCACACATCTAGCATTCTATCCAAGCTTCAATCTTTAGCTACTACACAGTTTCTATTCAGATTTGTGTTGTGTTGCAGGGTGTTGCAGTGGAGGGTTGAGAAACCCATTTTCTAAGCTAGTTTTTCATATGAGGAAGGATTCCTTCTCTTGGGAGATCAACAAGGAGGGTTCTTGAACACATTTCAGATATTTGGAACCAGACCAACCTATCCCCGTCATTCAAAGTGCAGTTTCAGCTGGGAATTGCGTTATTTTGGAGGGCAGTTTCAGAGGAGGATCTATTGTCTCTTTTAGAGAATTCTCCTGTAGGTGAAGGGTTTGGCCTTTCATTGGAGGAGATCCTTGAGGAGATCTACATCAGATCCATATTATGTCAGCCTTTTATTTCATGAGCTTTAGTTTGCAGTGACTCTTCAGTCCTAGGGTTGTAGATCACCATTTGTATTTGGGTGCATTTCCAGAAATCCTTCTCGGGTTCTCTTGGGAAAGTGACTAGGAGGCTAGATCTTCACTCCTAGATTTATTTGAGCTATACAACAACAGATATACATTGATCTATCTTTATGTAGTAGTTTATGCCCTAAAACTACGCTGTCTTAGCTAAGGAATATTGTATGGGAGTTATTTCTCATGTGATGGCATATTTTTCTTGTAGAGGCTTGTTTTGTATTGCTTGAGTGACTTGATCCTCAAGATTTTGTGCCTATTATTTGCTGATTTGTTTAATAATATGGCTGTACATTTGTCTCATATCATGGCATTTTTATTTATTCATTTTTCTTTCCATTATTGTGTTCATGTATTGCTGCTTCCCCATTTGGGAATATTACAATGGTATCAGAGCATAATCTTGGCTCAGCCTGTGGATCTCAGCCATTATGCTATTAGAAGAATAAGAAGAAGGAGAAAGAGATCAAAATGGTGGAAAGAATGATTTTTATCTCATCTCTTTTCAGATCTAAGAATGGCCTCACCAAGGAGGTTAAGCAGAAGAAAATGGAGAAAAGGAGTGAAACCATACTAGCGTTTCAAGATGAGGAAGGTCCATGTACTTCCTATTAGCAGAAGAAAGATCTGGTATTGCATAGAGCTCTAAAGAAACAGGCTATGCTCTTTCCTTTTGAAGAAGAATACAAGAGGCACGAAAATAGATAACACTTAGATCATGAGATTCTAAGTGAGAATCTTGCAGAATATAAGTCTCAACCTAGAACTTTCAAGGAGAATCTAACTCTCCCACAGTTCATTCAGCTCAAAGAAGAAAGGAGACCTTGCAGCAATAGAAGAAAAGAGGGCAATATATTTCTATTGTCTACCTTTGATGGGTCATCCGCATTCACAGCAAGGGCTTGGGGTATAAAGTTGGATGCATTTTTCTTGCTACATATAGTAGTAGAGAGAGACGTTGTTGAGATTTCAGCGCTGCACCTTGATGGTGAAGCAAACATTTGGTAGTTCAACCATTTGAGTCATGCAAAAGTGACTGTATATGCAGATTTTACTCAAAGGTTGATCAAGAAGTTTGACAAGAAGAAATCAGAGGGGAAGAGGCCTTCACCACCACTTGCATCAGGATAAATAACACTTGCACCTTTGTAAAGTGGTCTTGATCTCTTGACATTTAGAGTCCCATGCACTATTCTAGAGATGCATGAGGAGGAGGAGACTTGTACCAGTGTTGATGCGGCCATAGAAGATCAGCCTTCATCATCAATAGTTGGGGAAGCCATCACACTATAAGGAGGAACACTTGTAGCAGTATGAAATGTTCCCAAACTTTACCAAGGTATGCACATGTTTCCATTTTTTGTTACTTTAGCACATCATATGGAGGATTGTGGGAATGTACCATTGCACGGCCTAGGCTCAAAGTACATTGTTTATTTGGAGTAGCAGACTATCACTGCACTGAGCAGCCATGATTTGTTCAAGGAGGAGATATATATTCATCCTAGTGTATCATTGTTGAGCTGCACACAACTATTGGGGTTTGAGTGTAGATTATTGGAGGATGGGATGAGTATTGTCTTTAATAATACAATGCAAAACTATGTGTTCAACATTGAGCATGATCTTGAGATAGCAGATGCACCATTATGGAGATCAACACCGCTATCATTGAGCAACAGTGATGAGTTGGGGGCCCAACCATTATTGGAGTATTCCAATGACATTTCTACATGCATAGCAGAGGATACGCTGATGGTTGATGAGAGACATCTTATCTTCCATTGTTATGATGGATCTTTCTTGGTGAGCACTTCATTTCTCAATGAGAAGATTTTTCTTGCAGTATTTTTGGATCCTTATGGGATCAAATTGGTCATTGAGGAGTGGTCTTCATTTGGAGATCTCTAGGAGATTTCATTTCAACATCTGATGAAATGCAAAGATAGAAATATGATTTGGGAGGATGGTATTGTTCATTGGAGGGATGCCAATTTTGAGCATGATGATAGACACTCACCACTGGTTGGATGGGTGATGTTGATGAGCAAGAGGCTAGGAAACCACTTGAAAATCTATGACACAGGGCAACAGGAGGTAAGGCTGTGTTGGTTACTCTTGAAAGAGTTTGGTCATCATATGACACATTCTATTTCAAGGAGTTTGTTGGTGAATGAACCTTGGCATGGAACTTGCATCATATGGAAGCAAGGAGTTTGGATGTATTGGGGTGATGTGATATATTTCATGTCAACTATCATATTATTGCTCCATATTTTATATGGTGATGGTGTGGGGAGGCAACAAGAGTTGTTGCTTTAGAGGTTCTTGAGAGAGTATGTGATGATTTTCTCCCATACTTTGCATGATGTTATAGGAGTTGGAGATGGCACTATCATGGTGCAAAGGGGCTACTCCTTAGCCCTGGAGGATCAGGATATACTTCCACTTTGGAAGGAATATCCCATATATAGTAGCATTATGATAAATGAAAGTGACATTTTTCATGTCAAAGAATGGACCTATGGGATGACAAGAGCCTTATTACAAAGGCCAACAACGTTGTCACTTGGGAGCTTGAATTTGTTGATGGAGTGTTCCTAGGATCACTTCACATATGATGCACTTGATGGGAAAATAGGAGATGAGAGTGATGAAGTAGTGAATGGATACATCTATTACCATGATATGATCTTCTTGACTTTGATTTTCAAGCATAAGAAGAAATATATTCATGCAGCACATAGTTCATTCCTCTTCATGGGAGTATATCATACCACTATGGAGGGCTCATTCATGGATCTTATTATTAGATTACTCTAAGTACATGGTAAGAATTGTGTTTTTGCACTTATTTATGATCTAACACAATATTTTCATTCTCTTACCACCTTTATACAGTGCATTGCTCCACAAGAGGGCAAGCCTCTATTTGGGCCTCATGGTCATTTTGGGACCAACATTTATGATGGAGTGATCCATTTCTTGTATGTCTTTGGGCAAGTTTGTATTATTTACTATATTTTTATTTGATATACCAAGCCATTTATTATTCATTAGTATGTGTGATGACATCCACAACTAGCAATTTTTTGGGAGACAACTTGCCACGTTATATTCTGAAACAGTAGTTGGTAAAATTGTGCTATGACTACATAGGAGACTATTGGTACCTTCTAGCACTATGTAAAACCTTCAGTGCCTCTCTCATTTGGATTCCATATGATGATAATGTCATATTCATTTGGGATACTGTTGGTACCTTCTAGCACTATGTAAAACCTTCAGTGCCTCTCTCATTTGGATTCCATATGATGATAATGTCATATTCATTTTATATGGGATTATCTGGGCAATGACCAAGGAGTGGGTCTTTGAGGATCCAATTTCCTTTTTTCTTCATGAAGGCAACATTATTGCAGCCCAAATTCAGCAGCAGATCTACACTTATCATAAGCGGAGGGAGAGACAACGTGGGATGGACAATTTGATTCTTCATGTTCAGCTATGCAGCCCACCTTCTTTGCAGGAGCCTAAGGTGGAAGAGATGATTCCTGAGTTGCCATGTTGGAGGGTGACTCACTTTTTGTGGATGATAGCTTGGGGATGGAGGCTTCACATGGGAACGATAATTCCCAATATATTTCAGATTCCATGCCTCAAGAAGGCCTCTAGACCACACATAGTTGATTCCATGGATATTCCACTTGCCCATGATGAGAGCCATTTGGAATTTTCACCAAAGGCATACTTCCACACTTGGAAGGAGCAACTTGGAGACTTATTAATGAGATAGCATCTTGTTCGTTGGAGGAGCTTATCACATGGATATGCCACAGGAGGAAGAGGAGAGGCTCTTCAGTTCTATCCTCATAGATGCTTGAGGACAAGCAACATTTAGGAGGGGAGGTCTGTAATACTCATAAATTAGCACATAGCTAATTGGGATCTTAAAGTTTGATTTTTCTCTTAAATATATGAATAAGAGGGTAGGGAGACCCATAAATCTCTTTAGTAGGAATAAATGACACTCCTAGTGTGAAGGGAGGTCATCTAAAATTTGGATTGAAGACCCTTAGGTGTGAAAAGGGACTGGATCATGAAGATTTCGTCAACTTTGACCAAATCAAACAACATTGTTATGGAGGAGTGGAATTAATGGTGGGACAACATAGTTTTGGAGGGAGATTGATTGCATGATGGTGGAAACCATAATGAGTGGGAACCAAGGTGAGAAGGCTCACATTTTTTACAAAGAACAGGATGTCAGTCATATGGGGGGATGTTATGATTATTATTTTGATATGTATATTTAGACTTTCTTGCTCTCTTCAGTTGTTTGGCTAAGATTGTAGTGTTGTTTAGCACAGGGTGTTCTCGATCAGGAATCCCACCTATTTCCTTGAGAGGCCTCTTAGGAGAGTATTGATCTATCATTTCCACACATTCAAAATTATGGCCAAGTTTTAGTCTTTAGCTACAACGTAGTTTCTATTCATATTTGTGTTGTGTTGCAGGGTGTTGCAGTGGAGGGTTCAGAAACCCACTTTATGAGATAGTTTTTTCATAGGAGGAAGGATTCCTTCTCATGGGATATCAACAAGGAGGGTTCTTGAGCACATTTCAGATATTTGGCACCAGGCCAACCTATCCCCATCATTCACAGTGCAGTTTCAGCTGGGAATTGCTTTATTTTGGAGGGCAGTTTCAGAGGAGGATCTATTGGCTCTTTTAGACCATTTTCTTGTAGATGAAGGGTCCAACCTTTCATTGGAAAAGACCCTTGAGGAGATATACATCAGATCCATATTATTTCAGCCTTTTATTTCATGAGCTTCAGTTTGTAGTGACTCTTTAGTCCTAGGGCTGTAGATCACCATTTGTATTTGGGTGCATTTCCCGAAACCCTTCCCGGGTTCTTTTAGGAAAGTGACTAGGAGGCTATATCTTCACTCCTAGCCTTATTTGAGCTATAAAATAGTAGATCTACATTGATCTATCTTTATGTAGCAACTTATGCCCTAAAACTACGTTGTATTAGCTTAGGGAAATTGTATGGCAACTATTTCTCATATGATGGCATATTTTTCTTGTAGAGGCTTGTTTTGTATTGCTTGAGTGAATTGATCCTCAAGATTTTGTGCCTATTATTTGCTGATATGTTTAATAAGATGGATGTACATTTGTCTCATATCATGGAGTGTTTATTTATTCATTGTTCTTTCCATTATTGTGTTCATTTATTGTTGCTTCCCCATTTGGGAATATTACAGAGATCAAGTGCACCAAAGCTCCACTTCTCTTGTAGTTAAAGTGGACACATCAATCAATTTTTAGGGAGTTGTTGGTAGCTACCCTATAGGTTAAATAGGGTTGAGAAAGAGCTCATTAGGATTTGAAATTTGAAGGAAGCTAATAGACTCTTATATATTGTAATAGGTTTTTGAAAATTTTATGATTATGTAATGAGAATATTTTCTACAATAAGATGAGCATTCAAATTGTCCTTCATTGATTTATTTTCAAATGGCTAGGCTTGTGGGTTAGGGCCCAATCCATTGGCCTTGGTCTCTCTTGTGTATTCATGCTTAATTTTATGTCGTTGTAGCTAGTTTTCTTTATGAGTTTTAGCTAGTTTTCTTACATTTCAATTCATTGTTTTTAGTTTGCTTCCATTTGTCTTTTGTTGTAGTTAAGCTTGCATAAATTTTGGTAGAATAGCTTATAAAATTAGAAAACTGTGTGTCAAGCCTCCCTCTCTCATCTCTTCCATTGGAGCTTAAGAAGGGTAGACCTTGCCCATAGGCCAAATTTTCTCTTTATTTTATGATTTCTTGGAAAGAATAGTTAGGTTTTTGTAGTGTCATGAACATGTATAGAATATTGTGTTAGATTTCTATTTGAAGGCTAAATTAGGTTTTCTTCCCAAATTCAACTCATGTTTTCCATTTCCTTCATCATGAATTTCCCAATGTTTGTTGCATGAACATGTAGTTTTCTTGCAGGTTCAAGTAGCATGGCAAAGGAAGATATTACTAGCAACCTTAGCTTCATTTCTCACCCATCATCAGCCTTCTTTCCATCAAATCGCCATCAACCCTATTTTCAAGTTTTTCACCTTCACATAGTGAGAAAACCTAGAAGTGCAAGACAAGATTATCAAGAGGTTATGAGCTTGGAAAAGGGGTTGGCCACCCTCCATTCATCCAAATTCACCTTCATTTCATATCCCCTACACTTTTCTCCACCATTTTTGGCCTTGGATTACCCTCAGACTGTTTCTTGTAACAATTCAGGACTTTCCTATAGCACTACATGAAACCTATAGAAGCACTTGTAACAACACCAATGGGCCTATCATTAAGCTTAGAAACCATCATCCACCTCATAGAGACCTGCCAAAACCACCTAGACACCTTCAACTCTGCACCCATGAGTTCAAGCCCTTCCTAAACTACCTTAGCGCTTTCTCCTCCTTGATGTAAAACAATGTATTTACAAGAATAATTAGGTCATGATTAGATGCATGAGTAATAACATGATAGTTAAAACATGAAGTAGATAGAGTGTGTGTATCCATTTTTCCCAACATTGTGTGATTAGGTTAGTCTTCTTTCAGCAATTTCAATTCATCAATTTACTTCATGAAAGATGCCTAGTTTGCTTACATTTCTTTCCATGGCTCAATTTGTAGATTTCTTTCAAGGTGGAGTAGCTAGATGTACGTTCTTGTTGTAGAATAGTTCTTTGAATATTGATAGAGTAATGGATTTGAATCAATTGTATCCCTAGGTCTAAATTCAGAAGTGTGACAGACTTAATAAACCATAGAAATAGCACCCTTTAGTAGGACTCATAAGAGGATGACATGAGAAGAATAGGTGAGCCTTTTGAAAATTTTGAGGAACCTATTGGGGAAGAAGAATAACTTCTGTCACCAGAGGAACATGATTCAACTATTCAAGCCATGGCAAAAACTAAAGCCCAGGGAGTCTTTGCCATTAGAGAGACAGATGGGGAAATCAAAATGAAGAACATCAGCCCCTCAACCCTTCCACATTTCCATGGACTTACCTCTGAGGACCCTGACACATTCTTGTTTGAATTTTTTGTTATATGTAGGACCTATGACTATGCCTCAGATGATCAAAAGCTGAAGCTATTTGAATCCACCCCTAAGGATGTAGCCTTGCGCTGGTTCATGGGTCTACCTGGGAACAACATCACTGCCTGGGAACAGATGCAAGATGCCTTTAAAAACAAGTACAAGGACTATTATAGGTCCAAGTAAACTAAAGAGGAAATATTTGAGATGAATCTAGGGCCTGATGAATCCCTACAGGACTATGAAGAGAAAGGTTCCAGCTAAACTATAAAAGGGCCAACTATACTCTTGATCCCAAATCACTTAAACTAGTACTTCTCTGAGGGATCATGGAGGAGGTGATAGAAACCCTTAATATGTTATTAAGAGGAGATATCTACCAGTTGCTTTATGAGACAATCAAAACTGTCTTCAGGAACCATTCTAGGGTGGCTAGAAAGAAAGGAAGAGATAGCCAAAGTATATCCAATACCCCTTCCTCTTCCACTTCCATGAAGCATGAGATTGGAAATATGTTGGAGGAATTCAAGAGTGAGATGTTGCACACCTTTGCATCACAAATGGACAAAATTCAGATCAAGAGGAAGCAAGAGGAAGTAGAAATATCCTTGTTCTTCCCTAGATGTACTAGAAAAATCCCTCGAAATGAATGTCCATTAAATGTCATAGAGGTTTTCTTATTTTGTGATGAGAATCATGCCGCAAACAAGTGTCCCTCCTTACCTGGATTGAAAGTTGTATATCAAGGTGGGGAATTGGGACTAGAGTAGCTGTCTTTCATCCACCAGAGAAGCCCACAAGTTCCTCGGTCATATCAGTAGGGTATGCAAGGTGAACCTTATTCCTACTATCACAAAAATCAGAATGCATCTATGAAATATTGGTACTACCCCACTCCTCCATCTTGCCCTACATCTACTACTTAGCCTTACAACCCTCCATATCATCATCAACCTGTGAACCAACCATTTTAGCAGCCACAGTCGAACAACCCATCGCAAGGGTGGAGGAATCAACATAATAAACCACCTACTCTAATGCCTCCACCCCAACCTCAACCTCAGCTTACTCATGATATTCCACCCAAGATACCATAGATGCCTGCACAACCCAATTTGAACCCGAACAACAGATAGGCACAATAGGTTTACAGTGGAGAGACATCCTATCCAACTTATGTTGTGGAGATACAAGAGATTAATCTAAGGTCGGGAAGAGTACTCCCAGACAACCACCCTCCATCTCCACCTGTAGTGGTTGAGGAGGAAAAGGAAGAAATTAACACTCAGATCCAACAACCTCCTTTTCCTGAGCGCTTGATCCTCTTTAGTCAGCACACCAAAAAGGAGATCGAAATTCTAGCAGAGCTGAAAAATTTGTGTGTAAAAATACCCCTTCTCTAGGTCATTAAGGATGTCCCTATTTACAATAGGCTCATCAAGGAAATTTTTTTCAAGAAACCTGGGAGGAAGAAGAAAGATTCCCCCACCATCAATGTGGTAGGAAAATTGTTTGACTTAATGTTGGGAAGGGTGATCTTCCCAAAGTACCTAGACCATGGTAGTCTAGTTGTAGATGTGAAGATAGATGGTGTCATAGTGCCCAATACTCTGATTTATCTTGGGGCTACCATCAATGTAATAACCAATAAAATTATGCTTAAACTCAACCTCCAAGGGACTTTGAGAAAAACGACAACGGTTCTGCAACTTGCAGATCAGTCCACAGTAACTCCACAAGGAATTGTTGAGGATGTTATGGTTTCAATTGACTCTTGGGAGTATCCTTCAGATTTCCTAGTTCTCCAGCCAAAAAAAAAGTTTAATGGATATCCTCTCATTCTAGGGATACCTTGGTTAGCCACAATCGATGCTTATATCATTTTTCAGGCTGGAAACATGACTATTAAGAATGGGCCCTTGTCTAAATAGTTGGTATTATATCCTCCAACCCAGCCTTCCATGGACCATGACCTACCTATATGGTTGGAGGATGAAGAAGGAGATGAAGTATACAACACTACATCCTACCCCATTTCTACCATATAGAGGGGGGAAACTTGATGAAGATGAACTCATCGACCAAGTCATTCATAACTAGTCCTTGACTAATATCCCGCTTGAAAACCTAGTCAAACAATATGAAAGCCACCCTTGGATGGAACCAAACTTAGTTGATTTAACCTCTGAAATCACCAAGGCTGTGGAATTTGTCCCATCCAAATCTCTAAAAATTAACTCAAACCTATTAGATAGAGAAGAAGAGCAGTTATGCCATCTTTTGAAAGAAAACCTAGATGAATTTTATTGGAACTACAAGGACATGAAAGGGGTGCATCCCTCGGTGTGCAGACATCATATTTAACTTAAAGAAGGATGAAAGCATGTGCGCCAACCCCAAAGGCAGATGAACCCAAATATAAAAGACATATTCAAGGAAGAACTACATAAATTTTTAGATGCAGGTTTCATTTATCCTATATCAAACACTAAATGGGTATCTTCTCTTGTCCTAGTCTCCAAGAAGAATGGAAAATGGTGAATCTATGTTGATTATCGAGAACTCAACAAAGCCACCAAGAAGGACCATTTCCTTTTTACCTTTATAAATCAATTACTAGATGGCCTTGTAGTAAAGGAGTTATTTTATTTATTAGATGGGTTCAGTGGGTATAACCAAATCCAAATTAGCCCTGAAGACAAGGGCAAGACTACTTTCACATGTCCTTTGGGTACCTTCGCTTACAGAGTCCTAACCTTTGGGTTGTGAAATGCCCCAACTACCTTCCAAAGAGATGTCTTGAGAATTTTCTCTGAGATAGTCCATGATTCGGTTGAAATCTACATGTATGATTTCACACCTTATGGGGATGAATTCTAGGAAGCTCTATCCAATTTAGGGAAAATTTTGAGAATATACATTGAATGCATCTCTCTCTGAGCCCATAAAAGTGTGAATTCTTGAAAAGAGAAGGAGTAGTATTGGGACACTCAATCTCCCAAGAAAGAATATAGGTGGACGCCAACAAAATCACCATCATCAAAAGGGTACATGCTCCTCAAAATCAGAGAGATGTCAGGAGTTTCTTAGGTTTAGTTGGCTACTATAGGAGGTTTATCAAAGATTTCAGCAAGTCAGCTTCACCACTATTTGATTTTTTGGACAAAGACTCTGGGTTTACTTGGTCCAGTCTCTGTAAAGAAGATTTCAAGCTCATTAAGGGAAATTTAACTACTTCCCCCATTCTTTGAGGTCCAAATTGGACTTTGCCTTTCCACATCCACATAGATGCATCAGAAAAAGCTATGGGGGTAGCTTTGGGGAAATTAGAAGACACATTACCTTATGAAATCTATTTCATTAGTAGGAATTTTTCCAAGGTGTTAGTGTCAGTTTAATCACACTGCCATCAGTGATCAAAATTGCTCTTTTGCATTTTCATATTAGGTGTCTCATACCGAATAAATTTCACCATTCCGCTAGGTCATGGATTCATTGATGGTAGTGATTTTTATCAGTTTCCCCTCATGAGGTACTTGCTGATTTTCTTCCCTATGGTCTTCGGTCATTAGTCACTTTCATTCCCAAAATCATATCAGTAGGTCATAGGATGTGTCTCATTGGTCTCTAAGGTCTCACCATGGTCAAATTAATGAGTCAAATGTCAATTAAGATCAGCAAGGCCATGAGGAAGTCAATAAATACAAGCACAGCACCAGGAAGATCAGAGATATCATTTTTTCAGTTTGATGAAAGCTTCACCTCAAAAACATGGTTTTGAGCTGAAAGCATGATACTTTTCCTTTCAATCACAATTCAGAAGCTAATATCTCCACAAAATGATGTCCCTGCCTTCAGAGAAGTTTTCCACAGCATGTTCGGCACCAGATCATCTTCAAAGTAGATCCATCAAGAGCCCAAAAAGAGATTTCCAACGGTATACTACACTCTCAACACTGACTTCTGGATTTAATTTTATGCTTAAGTGAAGTAAAGGCCCTCTATTCCCTAAGCCCCCTCCATTTTTCCCATTTATCCTTTAAACTTTATGTTCAATTCCCTTTAAAAAAAACACCTTTTTCCCCTTCCCGATCAGAAACTCGCATTATGAATTTCTTAAAACAAAAATGTGATTTACATAACCACTTCCCCTCCATGCCTTAGAACTGTATGATAAAAAATTTGTATAAACCACTTCCCCCTTTTCCATCCCCGAAAACCTTATTATAAAGTTTGATATTATGAAAATCGCAACGTTTATTCGTATTTCCCGATTAACCAATCACAAAGATCTCCAATGCGATTGATTGCATCGCAAGTCTTGCGACCTCCGATCGATCAATCGCACCCCTCCCTCCGATCGATTGAACCGCATCATTCCCCGATCGCAAGTTCCCCTCCGATCTTCCGATCTGCTACTGCCGATTATCCCTCAGCCGTTGATCTCCCAGTCCAATCGGACGACCCACATCCAATCGCACCATCGCAATCGGTGCTTCCATAAATCCCCCTCCGATTGACACCCTCCGATTGACATACTCCCAATTACACCAAAGCCGTCGATCTCATCATTTAATCCAACGGCCCTCCGCCAATCGGAACGTTCCAATCGCATTGTTTTAAATCCCACCTCCGATTGAATCCCACTGATGGCTCGCCCCCGATTAACCCACAACCGTCAATCTTACCCATCAATCGGATGAACCGCATCCAATCGCACCATCACAATCGGCGCTTCCATAAATCCCCCTCCGATTGACACCCTCTGATTAACATACTCCCGATTACACCAGAGTCGTCGATCTCATCATTTAATCCAACGGCCCTCCGCCAATCGGAACGTTCCAATCACATTGTTTTAAATCCCACCTCCGATTGACTCTCACCGATGGCTCGCCCTCGATTAACCCACAATTGTCGATCTTCCCCGCTGATCGGACGGCCCACGTCTAATCGCTTAATCGCACATCCCTGCCTCCTGATTGCGATTAATATCCCATTCCGATTTGCGATTGTGATTCATCCTTGGGTCCCACCATTAGTACTTCCGCTTGTTCATAAATAAAAGGCCTAGGCCTTTGTTAATTCAAAACTTTGGTTATATTTTTTTATTAAAAAAGGCCTTCCTCCCCATCGCATCACATATTTGTAATATGTCAATCCGCCTGCCCCCCTGCTCCATTCCAATTGAGATTATAATGCAGATCCCGCCTCCTTTCCCTCCTCTATCCCATCTAAAATATGGTTTCCCTTCACAAAGCATATATTTTTATTGTGTTCTATTTCTGCAGTATTTTATTAAAAAGTCAGAGAATAAAGAAATAATGGAAAGCGGAACGTCTGAGGCCGAAGAAACATAAATGTAACAGTCACATCTTCAACAATGATTCTAGAGGATCCACGCTACAGGTTTTGCCTCTGCATTGGATAACTGAAAATTTCAAGAGGAATAATGTAACACAGCTCTTCCTTTACGAGAATATTATGAGCTCTTGGTCTTCCATCTCCAGTTATGATTCCTCCTCTTCCCATCGATCTATATTCCCACAAATTATGTCTATTTATTGTAAATTCCAATCATTTGCAAGGGGCTGAAAGTCTGAGGTCTGAAAACTCAGAAGAGGGGAATAGTGTGGCAGCGAGCTTTGCACTCCGTTGTACAGTTTGGCAGGGAATTAATAAAGTGATGCAACTCTGATTTGTGGGATTCATGTGGTATGAGTTTTAGCATATGTCTCTTCTTTGTGTTTCATATGCACATTGTTATGTTGCAACATTCATTCATAAACATTTCCAGTTGAATGTTTTCAAGTTAGAAAGGTAGAATCCATTTTATATGCTCTGCCTTGGGGAATCATTCATACTCTGTGTATTTTCTTCTGTTTAAAAAGGATCCATTTATTATGCCCTTTTCAGCTTCTCAACAGTCCTTCCACTCCATCATATTTCAAACTAGATTGCTAAGTCTCTTGCCTATCTTGCCCCATGAAATACCCTGTATCCTAATTTAATTCCTCAGTTCATGCTGTCCTTGAGTCCCATACATCCCTGAAAAATTTCAGTCATTTATCGAAACCCCTTTCACAGTCATATATCTAGCCTAAAATCAGTTTATTATTGTGTTATTGAATGTCTATTCTACGGAGAGAGCCCTCTCCTGTCCTTGTAGGGCTAGCTACAAGGCTGAGCGTGGTTTAGTTGTTACCTTGATTTGCCTTTTCAGCCTGAGGTTCAGATTGGGTGCTAACACAAGGCTGAACTCAATTATACTATCACAAAGAAGGAAATGTTAGCCATTATCCATGCTTTAATCAAATTTAGACATTATATCACTAGTTGTTAGACCTTTGTACACACTAACCATGCAGCCATCGAATATTTAATAAACAAACCAAATGTTAATTCTGGAATAACTAGATGGTTGTTACTATTACAACATTTTGACCTAACCATTGTCGATAAACCTGTAAAGGAGAATGTTGTTGCAGATTTTTGTATCCAGGTTATCTCTTTCTACAAATGAAGAAGGAATTGTGGATGACCAACTCCCCGATGAACACCTATTTGATATCGCATCACTCTCTCCATGGTGTGCTGGCATAGCTAAATACTTGGTTGCTAAAAATCTCCCTCCTTGCCTCTCATCCAAGGAGAATATAAATATCATCATAAAAAGTGCCCCTTTCACCTGGATTTGGGAAATCTCTTCAAACTAGGCCCTGACCAAATTCTCAGAAGATTTGTGAGGGAGGAAGATTTTTTCAACATCTTCTCTGCATTTCATGATATCCCTTGTGGAGGCCACTTGCGAAAATGACAACCTTCAAAGATTTGTAGGCAGGTAACTATTGGCTTACCCTTCACCAAGATGTCAGAAGATACACTAGCAGGTGTGATCAGTTCCCAAGGATGGGGAAACCTACACAGAGGGATGAGATTCCTTTGCACCCTCAAGTGGCTCTAGAGCTATTTGAAAAGTGGGGCATTGACTTCATTGGACCCATTGATCCACCACTTGGCCAAAAAATGTATATCATAGTTTGTAGTAACTACCTGACAAAGTGGGTTGAAACAAAAGTTGTAAAGGTAGCAACTTAGGAGAAGGTAGAATAATTTCTGAGAGAGAATGTGTTATACACATTTGGATGCCCCTGAGAGGTATTCACTAATCAGGAAGCACAATTCACATCTCATCTCATTGAGAATATTTTGAGGAGGCACAATATAAAGAATAAGACTTCCACTTCCTACCACCGTCAAGAAAATGACCAAGTGGAAATGAACAACATATAATTGGAGAATATCCTCACCAAGGTTGTGAGCAACAGTAGAAAATATTTGGTGGACAGATTGGTGGAAGCTAATTGGGCCTAAAACATTACTTGGAAAAAAACAACAAGTTTCACTCCTTATGACTTGGTATATGGGAAGAAATATCTACTTTCAATTGAATTTGAGTTCAACACCTTAAGGATGGAAACCGAGTTATAGCTGGATATATAAAAGACCAAATAATAGAGGTTGCTACAATTAAATGGATTGGATGAGTTTAGGATGCAAGAAAGGCTGCACATAGAAGTGATTCAACTGCAAAGGAAGGTATGGCATGATAAGCACATTAAGGAGAAGACCTTTCGAGAAGGAGATTGGACGTTGTTGTATGACTCAAGGTTCAAGGATTTCATAGGAAAACTAGTGACAAGATGGCTGGGATGCTACAATGTGGAAATTTTTTTATGATAATGGCGCAGCTCATATCAGAACCATAGATGAGGCGGGGATCCCCTAATTGTCAATGGTTATAGGCTTAAAGGTTACAAAAATCCCTTGTCTGGGGATGAATTTATAAATTCCATAAACAAGGAGGTGTATGTCATGGGGGACTCCATCATTTCCAGTGCCTCCCCCTGCTAGAAAAAAGAAAATAAAAGAAAATAAAAAATAAAGAGGCATGGGTGAAAACCTCTCTAAGGTGCCCAAGGCCAACTCCAGGGTTGAAAACCTCCATGAGGAAATCCTGGGGTGAAAAAGAGAGAGAAAAAAAAAATCCTTGGGTGAAAACCTCTCTGAGGCGCCCAAGGCAGGCTTGTGTGATGAAAACCTCTATGGAGGCAACTCACTTGCCTTAAAAAAAAAAGGAATGAAACAAAAGGAAAAATAGAAAGAAAATACCTATCCACTCTTTTTTTTTTCTATTTTGTAGGTTGTTGATCAAAGGTGGTTTTTGGATCCATAGGAGAATTTTTTCCTCACTCTTCTCTCTCCTCTACTTACACACTCCATGTACAACTCCAGCATGCACCCATTCATTCATTTCATCCCAAAATAGGAATAAAACTCCATTTTTTATCTTGACTGTAATTGCTACAGGAAAGTCTAACAACTACAGGATTCATGTACCACTACAGGAAACTCCTATAAATCATACAAGAAGCTTATTTATGGGGAAATGAGTCCTCACAAAGATTTATAAACTTCAAGGAGAGAATTATTATTTATTTTTTGCCTATACCTACCACTCCTAACCCCTCAATTCACTCCATGCACAAGGATTCACTCTCTAAACCCTATGTTGCACCATTAGCAGCTAGATCACTTGTAACTTGGCATGAGACCTCTCCCCTTACCTATCCACTGCTCCACTCATTCAATGACTCCATTCATAACCTCCATAAACCATTTCCATTCATTTCTAAGCAAGCTGAAGCACCAAGAAGCGAAAAGAATGTTGCTACAGGAAGTTGGAAAGTTTCTTGTAGCAATTTTATGTATGGCACAACAAGGAAAAACATGAAGATAAGTTGAAGAAGATGGATTCAGAGGACCACTAGCATACTCTAGGTGAGCAAGCACACCAACTAAGGCACCTGAGGACCTCCATGTAGTACCTAAAAGAACAAAATACAAATAAAAGGTTAAGCAACTCACTCAGAAGACAAGTTGCTTACTCAGTAAATAAACAAAAAAAATAAAAATACAGAAAGAGGAAGATCATGTCAGCAACCGCAAACTCCAGCTCCTTGCACCATATCATTTTGCAACACACCAGCTCTAGGTAGGCTCACGTATGGCCCTTCACCTCTCGCTATGAATTCATAATGACCAAAATTGTTTAATGTCAAGGTTTAGAGACTTAAAAGGCAAAAAAACAGTGTCTAGTTAACTTGGCCACCTTCGTAAAGTTAAAATAAATGAAATTTGAAGAGTACATGCCACCTGGACAAGTAAAATTAGTTAAGGGGGAGTGAAAAAGGAATAGGAGGTGATTTTAAGGCTAGAGCAATCATTAACTGGAGTGGGACCAATGGTCTCAAAGAGGAAAACTCATGGTAAGTACGAGTCAGCACCCCGCTACAAATTTTGTTAAAAATAATATAAAGGTAAGTCTTGCCTCATTATACCAACTTTGCTAAGAATTTTGAGAGTTATGGGAGAAAAATAAGCCAAAGGAGCCATCAGGGAGAGAAGCATCAAAGTCTGAGCTTGCATGCACCATTTTTCTACAGGAAACAATGAAGTGCTATAGGAAACTAAACAGGAAGATCAGCAAGGATACAGAGGGAAAAAACAGAGTCACCTTTAGGTGAAATTACTTCATAAGGCCACCATATTGCAAGAACAAATGCCAGAGGACAGAGGTAAGTGGTTGCAGCCCTCCAGAAGTGCAATTTCTCCATGAAATTTACACACATTCAGTTATAATTTGGGAATTAAATGGTGAAAATTTGAATTGTTTGAGACCATAATGTCCAAGAAAGGAAAATTTTAGGGGCTAATATTCGTAGGTGGGCTAATATTCCATGTTTTTCCCAAAAAAAATATTTTCCAATTTCCTTTTTTCTAAAAATGAATTCACTCAAATTTTATAGTATAAAATTATTTTACATTAAAAATCGCCAATTTTATATATCATCTAATATAAAATAATTAAAATTCTAAACTCTTTTACAAAATTATCATCAAACATTTTAAAATTTGGATATTAGGTACTAGTAAGATTTGCAAAGTTTGCTAAACTTTATGATAAACTTCCATCCTTAAAATTTTCCCTATCTCCAAGACCTCTTCACAAGTAACTCTCAATCAAAAACCATTTTACCACCTTCCTATCACAACCATAAAAATGGGAGGGGGATTTAACAGAAGAGAGCCCACTGATATTAAAAGAATAAGACAACATCCTCAAGTACTAGAGATTTTAAAAAACCACCAATTGCTAGGTTTCTTTGAGGTTTTGAAGGGTTTTGATGAGGAGATAACTCGAGATTTTTCATTTTCTCTGCAATCACAATTAGAGGAGAGATCCACCACTATAGTTAGGGGCCTAGCCATCACACTTTCACCTGAAATAATCAACAGAATCACCACTTTTCCCTTAGCAGTTAAGTGGATTAAATAAAGAATGCCAAGCACTACAGCCAAGAAAATATTCTTGCTTCCAAAAGAATAATACATTGAGGACAAGAATGGAGTGAGGAGAGCAAGCCTTCCATACCCCTGGGATGAAGTATCCTTCTATATCATGAAATTCATTTTCTGTGAAGGAATATTTAATGTAGTCTATTGATACCATTCCAAGTTGTTGAATGACCTTAGGTTTCAAGGAGAACTCCCTCTAGAAAATATTGAGCATCCCCCATTTCCTCTTGAACCCAATAACATACATGAGAAAAAAGGTGAGGGAAATTAAATTCCAACATTTGTCTCATTGTGGCCTTATAAAACTAATACTGAGTGATGCTATGAGAATATTAAACCCCCCTATGTCTTGGTTTTCATTCATAGACATGGATAGGGAAGAATTCATATCCACCTAAATAGAACAAACCTCTGTCTCTAGTATTAGAGAGAGGGAGGTAGAAGAAGAAGAAGAGGAGAGTGAAGGTGAGGAAGAAAAATAAGAGATGGAGGTTGAAACAGAAAACAAGATACATTAGAAACATAGAAGGAAGATACTGAGGGGAAGAAGGAAGAAAAGACAAAGGGGAAGGGAATATTGGACCCTATGCTTGGTAGTGATACCTCCTCTCAAGACACCAGCATGTCACCAGACATAACAGGTCAGGAAGTGGCTACTTCCCTAGCCACTTTGAGCACACAAGTGAAAAGAAAAAGGAAGAGGAAAATACCCATGTAATTCAGGACTAGTTAGAGCCAAAGGGTGAGGCAAGGGAAACCAAAAAATCCAACTAAAATCCCTATTTCCATTGAGAAGTCACCCAAGAAAGACGGTGAAATAAGGATAGAAGAAGGAAAGCTTCAAGAGGTCACCTCACCTGTGAGGACCCCTATGATCTACATAAGAAGACATTCATCAAGGTTGGCATCCCATTGTTAAGCAAGTAAATCCTCTCTGCGGATAGAGACGATCTCTCTATCCCTATATTGGGTCTAGAAGAAAGAGACATGCTAGAGTGTTGATTCCTAATTACTGAATGAAAAGAGGACATAGTAGATCGACCTACCTAGAATCTAGTGCTATCTTCGTGGCTGTAATGGTGGTGGCCTCTCACTCCTACCTTATCAAGTCACAATTCTTCCGCAGTCATGCTCGGATACCTGCACATAGAAAAACAAAAAAAAGCAGCATATGACATAATAAATTCATTCATAACTACTAGCTAGTCAAATAGGGCTAAGCATATTGCATCAAACATATAACATAATACAAAATGCGAACCAAACAATAGTCATGTATATGTATTGATAGAAGGAAGAGTTACAACCAATGCTTTGACATCGCAGTCTCCTCCAGCGGGGTTCAGCCGAAGTGCGTCTCAGATGCTCATCAGGGGATTCAGACGGGATGAAGGCATGGACTCAAGCTCTGTCAACATAGTTCCTTCTTATTCTATCTCTTCAATATTTTAGCTATAGTATACTCAATTCTCCTATTAAGCTACCTTATGCAAAGAGAAATAGCTTCTTTTTATAGAGGAAAAGGAGGAGGTTAGGATCCCTAAAAAGGTGGGAGGGAGGCCTATCCTTAGGAAGTTCCCATAAGATGTGGAAACCATAAAATAAAGGAGAGATTCCATGGTTTATTCAATTCAACCACTCCCAATGACTCATCCTCAAAGTTGTTGGAGTGGAATATTTGCCTCTACTTTTAAAAAAACATTCCATAAATAGCTCAGTGTAGGTGACTGACTGAGATAGAGCACCAACTAGCGCGGGGCCTAGTGTTAATCTTCCTCTTTGGCACGAGGGAATAACTGACTACTTGCGCTAAGGAAAAAATAAGGGTTTTTGAATCTCTGCTCAGGCAATTGTCAACGGAAGGAATATTACTCTCATGTAAAGGGATATAATGATGGTCTTTGCAAGGCATGACACTACTTATTGATCACATAAATGACCCTCCAATGGGCGAGATGGGGATTTCAGGGACAGTGAAAAAATTATGTGTAACATATGCACCCTAAAGCATGAGGCCCGAGGGAGAGGGAGGGGAAAAATTCTTTATGAGAACGGGTTCAAACCAAACACCGCTATCGGAAAACCTTCAATTGCAAATACAAATAATATCTTTGATACATGAACATGTGGTATGGGCACAACCATCCATAATAAAGTATATAGAAACTGAGATCCAAGGTATGGACGTAGCCATCCAGCAGTAAGGATCAACAAATAGACTTAGGTATGGTCGTAGCCATCCAATCAAAAGAGTCATGAAATAAGTCATGATAATCCATAGAAATTCGTAGCCTGGATTTTATCAGACAAAACCCAGGGTCTTGTGCTCCATCTCAACCCGAACAAGTACAAAATCAAGGATACGAATATATGAGCTGAAGTCGAACATGCAAGAAAATCACCTGATTACTAGCCAATGATGAAAGCTATTAACATGCATGAGAGAAACCACCAATAAGGAAAATGGTTGTCAAGGTACAACCGGTACAATCCACAAAATGTGAATAGTGATTTGGCGTCGAACATCCGCAGGATCACCCGATCAAAGTCTAATGATGTGGACCTTACGTTGAATGCAAAAAACCTGCCATTGAGGCATGGAGGCTCCAAGGTACTAGAAGGGAGTCTCTAGATCAAATTCCTGGATGATGAGTTGAAGTCGACAAGAAGTGACCTGATTGAAGGTGGGCCATCATATTTCCCACATCATTGACATGAGATAGAGGAACATGATAATAGTGAATCAGGACCAACAGAGAATCAGAGGGAGGTTGAGAATGGCAGAGGCAAAATTCTCTTGAACATATCAGTGACACAACACTTGATTTGGCAGTATTTTACATCAAATGATCTGAGGTCATGATTACGTGTCAAAGAGCAGATGAGAGGTCAAAAGAGATTACCGAAACCCATGGAGGCAAAAGTGACGAAATGATATGTCCCCAAACCGACACGAATGTAGACAAGTGCCATGTTCAAGAGCGACATACTGCCAACATAACTAAAAATTGGTTCCATTTTCCCCCACCATTTCTGGTGAGTACCCAAATTATTTTTTTTAAACAAGATTGAAGGGGATAGCATATGCTTGTGCTGTAAGTTTTTCCTTCAGAAAAATCCAACCTGGTACATTTTACGAGCCCTAAGAAGGAGAAACTTGAGTAATGTCATGGTGACGAAGTCCGATGTCATCAGAGTTTAACGAGTCTGACAAAGGGAGAACTCGACATCTTTTCATGTTTAGAGAGTTTGAAAAGAAGGAAACAAAGAAAACTCCAGAATGACCCTTTTTGTAAATACTCTCTCAGATCCGAAAAGGTAGAAAATAATATCTAAAAGAACCTCTTAGTTGCGATAGGTTGAGGTATTCCTTTTTTGTAAATAATCTATCCTAGCCCAAAAAAGGGGTAAACGTATACTAGGTAGATATCGCTTCGCAGCCATTTAATGATTTTGAAATGACAAGAGTCTTGGCAATATTTTCAATTTTAGAAAAGAGATGAAAGATGACTCCAGTAGTGAATTTTTCGTGTTTTTACCGAGTCAGAAAAAGTATAAAATATAACTCGTTACTTCATCACTATGGCCTGAAAACCTGTTGCTGCATAAGAGACATGTGTAAAACCCATTTCTCGAAAATAATATAATAAAATAATCAAAAAACATGTCTTAAAACCTAATTAGGGTTGTGACAAGTTATAAAATGCCAAAAATGGTAAAAATAATTACTTTTCACTTTTTACCTCTTATGGAGCAATAGTTACCGATTTGATAGTGTGATCTTGCGGCGACAAGAGCAAACGATCCGACAGACCAATCTCAAATCCGTTAGTTCCATGTAAGAGTTGATATCTCTCCCTTCATTTTAAGTCCTCTTTTACTACCTGCAACCCTCAATTTTGATTTCTGGGGAAGGAAATGCAAATTTTAGGGCATGATGGTTGGCACAAGTTTCGGGCATGGACTCGCGCCAATTGCCTATTTTCCTGAACTAGGGCACGCCAACCATGCAGACCATTTTTTTGCAAAAGGTGCAAGTTAAATACCCATTTTTTTACAAATCCAAGATTCAAAAATGGCTAATGCTATCCATATGAACATGTTTTCATCTAGAAAGTGGAAAAATGGTAATCGAATGGAAAGAACGTGAACACAGCAAAGAGGATGAGCTTGCCATGGAAAATGAGAGATTCATGGAAGCTCTCAGAGACTGTGGAATGAAGATGTTATTCTTAACACCATGTATCCGATCTCAACAGGAGCTGCTACAGTATTTGATCAGCATATGGGATGAGAATCAGGAAAAGTTCATCCTTCGAGATCAGGAACTTGAGATCGATGTTTTTGATGTCTACTTCATAACAGGATTATCACGATAGGGAGCACCACTGATCCTAATCGGCACCTGGCCTTGCATGGAGAGCATGTCCACGATGATTGATAGGGTATGTCTAGGGGTATAGAAGGGAACAGGAAGTGGGAAAGTCGATATCCAGACTATCCTAGAGTTGGCACTAAAAGTAGTGCTACATACCATCACACGAGCTGTGGGATCACAAGCACCGCACGAAGCAACAAAGACACAGTTGCTTCTTGCTGTAGACTACTTGACACTGACCATCTACAACTGGGCAGAGGCCATGACAATAAACATGAAACGCCATCTAAAAAATTGCAAGAATACTAAATTGAAGCAATTTATTTATGGTTCTATCCTGGTATCATTCTTCCTAGAACGACTACCAATTTTTCAGCTTCAGGAGGTCATAGTCCCAACACCATTAGCGAGGGAACCACGGATGGCCCAATGGGTAGCTCTGATGCCAAGGGCAGGGGGCGGTCAACAGATGTCCTAGATACTGGAGTTTTTTTATTGGCTCTGCCGATAGTTGATTGTCATGGAGGACTGGCCCTACTCTGCTACAGATTTTACTGGTGATCCAGACCTCCCACTCTCGGAGGGAGAGGATTGGGATGAAGATTTGGGTAAGACTCATTTTTTAATTTTCATGAGTGTTATGAATTTTTTTTTTTTAATTATGTATGTTATAACATTAAATTCATGCATTTGCAGATGTTGGCCCAGAGAGACCCCTCCGATAGCAAGGCAAATCCCTCGCGATTTCGACCCTCATGGCGAGGGAGGCGAGGAGGAGGAGATCGTGCGCAATCTAGAGGGGATCACACATGGAGTCTCGGACTATGCACGTTTTGACGATGTTCCTCGTGCCTACCAGAGACATACCGTAGGGGTGCCAAGCCGCATTCACTACTTACTTAGGCAGCTCATACGGGCAGTGACATGCTATCATGAGCATCACAGCGATTAGACACCTAGGATTTATATCTACATATTTTGAGAGACATGGTGTCTCTGGATGTAACAAAAAAACACATATTTTTTTAATTTATGATGTACACTGATGCAAAAATCCACTATATATATATATACATATATTTTCCTACATGGATCTTTTACATATGATGGTGATTTTACAAATTATGTAAATGTCTATCTAATACAATGTTAGCCATTGTATCAGTTAATGCATTCATTCATCTAGGAATATGTTGATATGTGATAAAATCAAAATGTATTTCCAACAAATGAATACATAAATACAGTCTCAAAATGTATGGGTTTCTGACCGAATAATGCCCATTTAGTTGGAAAACAAAAAGCTGTGAATCTAGAATTACAAGCAATGCGAGTATGTCAAGGTTGATTACCTCGGTTAATAGTTCAAGGATAGCACTATATGTCAAGGTTGATTACCTCGGTTAATAGTTCAAAGACAACACTATATTCAACGACATTTTTTGTAGTTTGTCCTAGACAAATACCTTGCAGTTCTATCAACTCACCAGCAGGATCATATATTACCTAGGCTGCTGAAGACAAATTCTTGGTACTACGGGAAGCACCATCTGCGAAACCGACATAAGGGGTAATAGACATCTGCACAAATAAGAAAGTCCCAATAAGCAGGAAAATTCTCGCAAAGCACACCAAATCAAAACATGTACAAAAATGAAAAAAACACCTATGTACACAAATCATGCATGAATGAATCATGCATGATATTTTTTGAGATACAACCCATTTCTAGGCTATTCTAGAGGATGAACTTCGTAATCAATGAGCTCATAGGCCCCATTCTACAACACATGTTTAATAATGTAGGGCCCATGACACATGGGTTGAAATTTTCCTGCCCCCAACTTATCATGAAATTGGTCATACAGGAGGACAAGATCTCCTTCAACAAAAGAACGAGGGGAAACTGATTGGTCAAAATGAGCTTTGATCCCTTTTTTCTGTGCTTCAATAACCAGAGCAAAAAAGTGGCAGGTTTCATCCAACCTTTCTAAGTAAAGGAGATTCTCTTCTTCTGGAAAAGTGTTCGACAGTAATTCAACATCCAACTTGAGTGAAGGTATTTCACACTCAATCAGAAGAGTAGCTTCCAGACCATAAACCAACTGAAAAGGAGTGAATCTGGTTGCATTTTTAACTGAGTTTTGGTATGCCCAAAGAGCCGAAATAACATGAGATGCCAATTGGATTTGTGGATCCCAATCATATGTTGAAGCATGGTAACAAGAACTTTGTTTATGACTTCAACTTGGCCATTGGCCTAAGGATAGTACAACATTGAGATGTCGTGACGTAGACCCAACTTAGAAGTCAACTTCGCCACCATGTAATGCTAAAAATGGGAACCATGATCGGTAATGAGGCTTGAGGGACAGAAAACCTAGAAATGATGTGATTGAATATGAATTGAGCATAGGCATTGCTTCAGCCCATTTGGTGAATTATTCCACAGCTACGATAATATAAGCATGCCCCCCAGCCAAGTGAGGGTTACACGTCATAAAATCGATGCCCCAATTTGCAAAGGAAGCAATGGTAATGACAAGATGAAGAGGTACAGGCGGTGCATGCATCTTGCATTGATAGATCTGGAAATCATGACATTTACGAACTGCGACAATGCAGTCCTTGAAGATAGAAGGCTAGAAATAACCAGCACGAAGAATCTTCTATGCAGTGGCATAACCAGACATGTGACCACCATAGGCACCACTATGACAATCGTTTAGGGCTTTCTCAGCTTCTTCGATAGTTAAACATCGATAGAGTATGGAATCCACTTCGACAAAATAGAGTGTATCTCCGACTATAAGATCAGGTTATGATTGATGACGGATGCATCGGTGGGAATCCTTTGTCAACTCAGATCTTAAAGTATAAGTCTGGAGATAAATGATGATATCACCGTACCACAGATCGAGGGTGCTAATCAAGAAGAGCATATCATCTGGAATGTATTCCTCAGAACGAGACGGAGGAGAATCTGAAGGGAGGGAATAGATCAAATCAGCAAAGACTAATGATTTCTTTGACTTGGCAGTAGTAAATTCAAAATCGAACTCTTGGAGGATGACAATCCACTTCAAGTATTTTCCCCCCGGCAATTATCGAGACAATATATAGGCCATAAGGTTGCAATAAGAAATCACAGTCATAGTATGCAAAAGGATATAATGACTAAAACGATGAACTGCTTGAACTGCAGCTAACGGTAACTTCTCAACATGTGCATAACATGTCTCAGGATCGAGAAGGTTACGAGACAAGTGATAGATAACATGCTCATTATCGTCATCATCGTCTTGTACCAGAACCATGGCAATCGTGCTGAAAGCAGTGGCTAAATAGAGGGAAAAATCATGATGATAGTTAAGAGGACGCAACATAGGAGCATTGACAAGTAACATCTTCAGTGCCTCAAAATACTTCTGAGCAATCTCATCCCAATAGAATGGGATGCCCTCCATTAATAATCATGTGTATCCTTTAGCCATTTCTGCATAGTTAGGTATAAAACAACGTAGAAAATTAGCCTTCCCTTGAAAAATCTACAACTGATGCAACCAGGAGGGAGAGGGGAGATTGATAATAGCCTCAACCTTGAGTGGATCGAGGTGAATTCCGTCTTTAGACATGATAACCCCAAAACTCTACCATAATCAATGAAAAAGACACACTTGTGTAGATTAAGCTGAATGTTTTAATGTCGACAACGAAGAAAAATATGACGAAGATGGTTAGGATGGTCCATAATCTTAGCTGAATGAGCGGGAAGGTCATCCAGATAAGGATGAATGATGTGATGAATATCATGAAAAGCATACGATATCGCTCATTGAAATGTGGCCTCAGTATTCTTCAAGCCAAAAGGGAGCTCCTTATATGCGAAAGTACCCTAAGGATAGATAAAGGCAGTCTTATGTTGATCATTTGGGAGAATGTTAATCTAATTATAACCAGAAAAACCATCCATAAGGGAAAAAATCTCACTCTCAGCATAGTCGTCAATGATTTGATCGACAAAGGGAGTGGGATAATTATCCTTGGGACAAGCCTGATTAATATCAGGATAATCAATGCAGACTCGAATAGTTCCCTATTTCTTATCTACATGAACAATATTAGAGACCTTTTCTGTCAAAGGAATCAGATAAATGAAACTAGCTCTGAGAAGCTTTTCAACTTCACCTTTAATGGCATCATATTTTTTAGGGTGCACAGGATGAAGACACTGGCAAACAGGTTTCGAACCTGGGTAAGTAGGTATTTCATGCACCACTATACTAGGATCAATGCTGGGCATTTCCTCGTAGGACCATGCAAAGACAACACAAAACTTGCAGAAAAGGCTAGTATAAATGTGTACTTCATTGGAATAACAAGTGACCCTGATATGGATGTTCTCAAAAATTCCCAGTTTAACGGAAATTTCAATAGGCATCGTCTGTGTAATATTACTCAAGTTACCTTTTGTAAAGATGTCATGTGTCAGAACAAGCAGTTGAAGCGGAGGAGAAGGAAATCAAGATGCAAAATGCTCAAGACAAGTAGACATGGCCCTGAGGCCAGGCATGAACAAGGAACGATGATGACCATCGTCTCACAGTAGATCCTAGAGAGACATGGTTTCCACAATGGCTTCATTGGAGCAAATCACTTCTTTCAAAGGATCAGGCAAATCTGAATCGCCAAGACAGGGGGATTGAGAATAAATTTCAAGAGACATGCTCAAAGGAGCATGATCAGAGGACAGAGTTTCCAAAACTGCAATGAGTTCACAATATTCAATCTCAATCGGACTCAATGGCATCAAATCTCCAAAGGAATCGATCTATTCAGGCGAAGGAATAATCCATGGGTCATCAGACCGAGAGATCATATTTATCTGAATAGTATTTGGTGGAGGAAGAGGAAAAATACCCATGAGGGTAGGATCCTTAAAAAGACCCGACCCTACGCTCTTGTAGGGAGTAGGAATCTGATCCACATATAGAATGTTGTTCGCAGAAGAAGAGGTGGAGAAGGACAATTAATCAACAGTAACAATCTTTCCTTCGTGTCAAAATTTCAGAACATGAAAGAGAGTGGACGGGATACATAACGTGGCGTGGGTCGAACTACGACCGAGGAGAATATTATAATTGAGTTTAGCATCAATGAATTCTACCTCAACATTGACTATCTTCCCTTTCAAAGTAATCGGTAAACTAGCAAGAACACCTAAAGTTTTTGATTCTCTTCCATCAAATGCTTCAAGGGAATTTGGTGATGAATTCAGGGATGGAGAACCAATATATTTCTACCACAAAGATGACATGACACAGGTTGACACACCCTCATCCACAACTACATTATGGATATCGAGACCATTAATAAAAACTTGAATAATGAGTGCAATTTGATGCCGAAGTTGTGGAATGAAATTCTCTAAATCGAAATCAAGAAGGCCAGTATCAGTAGGATCAATCCCACCAATCACAGATAAAAAAGCTTTCCGTTGAGACAGAAAAATCTGAATCACTTCTAATGTGGACATCACGAATGGCGCCTGAGCCAAATCCTCAACAATATTGTAATGGTGAGTGACACAGGCGTTGGGATTATAAGAAGACTTGCAGAGTACACCTTTGGATGGTTTCTGTACAATGGATTTAGCATTGGGCCTTTCAATTTCAAGAGGGCCAGAAATAGGTGGAGGAGGAGGGCCATCAGCGATCTCCTTCCCCATGGCCTAACACGAGCTAGTATAATCTTTTGATCGAGTAGCGATAGAAATGGTTGCAGAACCGTTCATCATGAACACTTGAGAGCCAAATGGGGCAGAGGACTAAGGTTTCTCTACCATCTCGGTCTGCTAAGATGGGAAGGGTTCTTTAAGAAAGACCAGAGTTCCATGGGTGCCTTTGAGCAATCGGCTCACTTCAGATCATCTAGGACAGTCCTTGGTGAAGTGCTCGTCATCACAAATAAAACAAGGGTACTTCGGCTTGCATTTAGAACCATCACCAGCATGAGGTTTCTGAGAATCCTATTTCAGGGTATCAGCTTTGGCCTTACCTTTACCCTTCTTTTTACCTTTAGAAGCATTATCCGTGGGATTGGCATGAATGACATTAAATTCTGCGGGTTTACCAGAATTCGGGGTGGACTGAGAAGCAACATTATTGGAAGAAGTAGACTTCGACTTCCCAGAGTTTGAAGAAGAAGACTTCTGAGAAGTCTAAGACACGAAACCAATAATACCATCAACATATGGAGTCGCTGGTGGTTTAGAAGTTCCAGGTTGAGGAGCATTAGGAAAGATATCATACAATGTGCCAGACTGAGAGTACACAAGATCAAGGTATTGGGCGTAAGAAATGGCTTGTTCCTTGGTTACACATGCCCCCATAGCTATGTCTTTTAAAATCTGATTGAAAAAGGAGGTGGTGAACCAATGAGGTAGAAGCTAATCAGGAATTTCAAATTTGATCATGAGACGACGACGTCGCGACTCATGAATATGATCTGAGATATGAGTAGCTCGGTCTTGTTTCAATGAAGTGAGGAGGTGCATCCCGGTCTCATAATGGATTGGTAACTAAAAATGCGTAAGGAATTCCATGGCTAAAGAATTGAGTTCTTGGAAGACGCCTCGAGATAGCTCAATGTACCACTTTTCAGCAACACCAGTAAGAGTTCGCTTGAAAAGAAGAAGTCGAATAGAATAATCAACCAAAGAGTTAGAGGAACACCACAAATGGTAAGTCATAACATGCACTTGGGGGTCTTCTCTATAATTTCCCTCAAATTTAGGATAATAACCAAGAATCTTGGTCAGAATTGGAGGCAAATACGAGTTATGAAGAATAGGATCATTCGTTAACTTTGACACATAAGGTAATTCCAACGTAGCAAGAAATGGTAATTGAGTGTTGAAAGTCATTGGAGGTCTCTGATAAGGACCTGTGTTTACATTCAACCTAGTTCAAGACAGATTCTGTCCCCATACATTTTTTCCTGGAGGATTCGGATAATAGGGGTTAGAAGTAGGATAATTCGGTTGATACTGGGGTTGAGGACCAGAATATTGAGTTAGAGTAGACCACTGAGGTCCCTGCTGAGCAGCATATGGAGACTGCTACGAAATTTAGAAATGGCTTTGAGGTTGATGATATATAGGTTGATTTTGAGGGTCAGAAACTTGGGGCACTCTATATACCGGCTGATATGAACCTTGAGGGTAATAAGCACCTTGTGGTTGAGCAGGTGGACCCGACTGAGAAAGTTGAGCGGGTTGCTGAGTGGGTAAACCTGGCTAACTATAAATAGGTAGAACTAGCTGCAGAAATGATGGAACTGGCTGAGGAGAAGGTTGAATTGGATGCTGAGCTAGTTGAATCGAGTACTGAGGGCCACCAGGTTACCCTTGTGGGAAAGGTTGGCCCGATGGTTGCGATGGACTAGGTTGTCCCTAATAACCAGGTTGACCTAGAGGAGGAGAATAGGGTGGTCCTTGTGTCACAAAGTTTTGGCCATACAAAACATGTGGTGGCGGTTGTGGTGCCAAAAGTTGCCCCTGTGGTAGTTAGATTTTCTCCCCAGGAGCATAAGATGGTCTTGGTTGATTCTAAGGTTGACCAAACAGACCGTAGGGTTGATCATGTTGGACCAAAGGTTGACCTTGTGAAGGTTGGACTTGTGGACTGTATCGTTGTCCCTGTGGACTAGAGGCAGGGCCCTGCTGAGCTAAAGGTTGTCCAAATGAGGGTTGTTCTTACAAGCCAGAGGGTTTCATAGGTAAGGTAGGTCTAAGATGAGAAACGGTCTGATAAGGATCATAAATAGCCTGATGAGGATCAATAGGAGGCAAATAGACAATATTAACATATACATCATAATGATGTAGGAATGAATAAACAGGATTACCAACAGCATCATAATGATGGAATCGAGGATTATGAGGAGCTTGGAGCAGTGGAGAACCTTGAGAGCTCTGCTGCTAAATAACCAACAGATACTATTCAAAATTAAGGCTTCCAGGAATCATCGGGGTAGTGGAAACTGCACTAGAAGTAGGTAGGGCCTCCGCGGCACTAGACTGTGATCTACTAGGAACAGGATTAACAGACCACATAGAATTGAGAAAAATAGACCTTGTTAGAAAATTAAATATTACAGAGCAATGAAACACATAAAATATGTGGAAAACACAAGCACACAAAACACATAAAACCAGAGAGACACAGATATACGTGGTTCACCCAGTTTGGGCTATGTCCACCCCGAATAGCCAATCCTTCCTTTCTATTATCCAGCAAAAATTAAGAGACACCTACAACAAATCCGCTGTAATATCCTCTGTTCTCTCTCACAGTCTCCCTCTCTGTTTCTCGCTCCAAGAATACACATACATTACACAGCCACAATACAATACCCTCATACCAGAGAGGGGGTGCCTTCTAGGGCAAAAAACCCTAAACTAAACATAACTTATACCATAATATCATCCACCTAATGAACGTCCCAGATTGACTAGAAATTACTATACTTTTACAAGGAAATTTTACATCTATTTTAAGCTTCGGGGGCGCTGCCCCCGAAACCCCCCGCCAGGGGGGGTGCTCCATAAATTCTCTACCACCACCCCCTAGACCCCCCACGACAATGATTAATTTATGGGTGGTGTTGCCGCCCCATTTAAGGTACAAGGGTCCAATGGTGTGATACAAAGTAAACAAGATAATCAGGCTCCACACCCAACAAACCTGCGAGTGTGAAAGGATCCTGACGACTGAGTGGTAACAACTGGTGTGGATGAAGCCACACAGATAGTCGGTTGAACTAGAATGGATGTAACAATGACCGAAGAATTAGGTGTCAAAGGTGATAGTCCTAATGAAGGGAGGACCGAACTCTGAGGAGGAGTTCATGTACTAGATTATGCCATGGATGCAATACCAGACATAATCTGATTGAAGGACCTATATCCGAGAGGAAGTGACACCGATGGTGGAGAATACTGAGTAGAAACATGAGGGACATCTTTTGGAAAAAGCTGATATTCTCCTGTAGAAATAGGCATTCCTTCACTACCAACAGGACTAGATGAATCCATGTCTGACTTCGCCGTAAGATCTTCGAAAAGACTACGAGGACTAGGAGGTACGGTAGCAGCAAAAAATGATGAGCTCGATGTAAGAGGAGGAAAATCTACTTCTTCCCCAAAACCAGACCAAACACCAGAAGGAGGCCAATTCAATTCAACTGGCTCTTCAAGAGGATATCGAGTAGCAAGAGGCAGGACAGATGGGAGAATAGGTTTGAAAAATGCGGTAGACCTAGTGGACTGAGGGGTTTCAAAAGAAACATCCGGAAAAGAACTACCACTAGGAGGCAATGAGGATGATGAAATTGGTGGTTCCACCACCATGTCTGTATATCAAAACAGGAAGGAAAAATATAACCAATCGAAGGCTCCAAGATCAAAACTAAGGCAAAAAAACATCAGGCCAAGTAATAAAACTTTTAACGGGTGTGTGATTGTAGGTGATTAATTTTATGACACTGAAACCAAATTTTGTTGTTTTATGTTTTAAGAGTCGAGAAACAGGCAAAAGATGACTCTACTCACTTTTAATTTTAAATGATTGTGAAAGGAAAAGTGCTCGATGATCTCTTCTCTTTTTAAAGAGTCATGAAAATATCAAAATGACTACTTTGGTACTCTAAGCAAGAGGGTATACCAGGTTTCCGTGAACTGCCATAAACACCTTGGTGATCAAATGAAAGAGAAATGACCAAGGACTTAACGTACGTGTAGGTAGTCTCCCTGAATGTTGTTTTTGGTGTATCACGGTTACAAGGTGGCAGACTCGGCTTCCTATGAATAAAAGGATTGCAACCTAGAGGGGTGTCCCTTTATATACTTGACGATACGGGGAGCACAAGTCCGTACTAGCGCTGTCTAAAGCCAGATGGTGAATGGAAACTACTAGGTTTTAAGATGCTAGAACACGTCTCTAGCCTAGACCATGAAAAATGTTTCGTTAGGTTTCAATGCTTCCTTTGGTTAATTGAATGAATTTTAAAGTTGATCTTGGATTATGTTTCAGTTTCAAGGCCCTATCGAATTTGGATCTCAAATTTCCTAAATGCAAGTTATATGCAAATGAACATCATTTTTGAATCAATGAATGCTAGTTACAAGAAGGATAGAGATATTTCAAACAATAGCAAACAATGAAAGTATGTGAAGAAATCCATTAATGCATCTAACACAATCAAACAAAAATGAAATTATTTCCTAGACTATCAAACGCTAGCTATGCAAAAGAATATTTCACTTTCGATGCAAAGGAAAGAATAAAAAATATGTTTTTTTTTTTTTTTCGAATTTGTCAATGAAAAGAAGTACATTATGCACTAATTACATGAAAAATGAAAAAAAAACACTAGCTTGAGTGTTGTGTAAGAATCCAAATTGAATGACTCAATCAAATGCAAAGAAAACACAAGAAATCACTCAAACTAACGCTGCAATCTTCCAAACCAAAAGAAAGTTTTCAAAATGACCCAAAGCAAGCAATGTAATTTATTCTTGGAGTAAAAAAGAGGAGAATCAATTGAAAAACACAATGATCATTCAATCAAAGAAAAAACTCAAAATGATCAAGAAAACTTAGTGCAATCGACCAGATAATGAGACTGACAATAATCAAAAGAATTGATTTCCACACAGAAGGCTTAGTGCACCAAGACACTTAGAAACCCTAAGGCCTTAATTTACACTGATAAGAAAATAGAAAAATGACTGAGAAAAACAAGTCGACAACAGTCAAAATAGTCCCAAAGGCATAATTACACACAAAAAATAATCCAGAGGCAAGCACAACTGACCAAAAGACTCATCAAGGAGGTCAAACCAAATCCTACTAGATTCGGCGTGACTGTAAGATTGTAATCTGCACCAAATAGGGGTTGGCGTGACTACAACAAAATCAACCTATGCCAATTAGCACGATTGTTCAAACGAAAAGCGTGCCAAGCCGGATAACTATGGGAAAGAAGGAAAAACCAAAATTCAATGAGCAGAGGTCAATCTTGACACGTTGGAGCTGAACAGAGGATATAAACTAAGCAAGCAAACCAGAAGAAGATAGATAAGAAAATCAGTGATTTCAATTGACCCAACAAGATTAAATAACAAACTCCCACTGTTCCCTAGTGGAGTTGCCATTTTGTTAAGCAGGTAAATCCTCTCTGTGGACAGAGACGATCCCTCTAGCCCTAGAGTGGGTCTAGAAACAAAGAGACATGATAGAGTGTTTATTCCTAGTTACTGAATGAAAAGAAGACGTGGTAGATCGACCTACCTAGAATCCAACACTGTCATCGTGGCTGCAATGGTGGTGGCCTCTCGCTCCTTCCTTGGCAAGCCAAAATCCTTCTGTAGTCATGCTCAGATACCTGCACATAGAACAACAAATAGGAGCAACATATGACATAATAAATTCATTCATAAATACTAGCCAATCAAAGAGGGCTAATCATATTGCATTAAACATATAACATAATACAAAATGGGAACCAAACAATAGTCATGTATATGTATTTATAGAAGGAAGAGTTACAACCAATGCTTTGACATCGTAGTCTCCTCCAGCGGGGTTCATCCAAAGCACGTCTCAGATTCTCGTCAGGGGTTTCAAACATGATGAAGGCATGGACTCAATATCTCTCAACGTAGTTCCTTCTTATTATATCTCTTCAATATTTCAACTATAGTATACTCAATTCTCCATGTTCAACTAGCTTATGCAAAGAGAAATAGCTTATTTTTATAGGGGAAAAGGAGGAGGTTAGGATCCCTACAAAGGTGGGAGGGAGGCCTATCCTTTAGGAAGTTCCCATAAGAGGTGGAAACCATAAACTAAAGGAGGGAGTCTGTGGTTTATTCAGTTCAACCACTCCCAATGAATCATCCTCGAAGTTGTTGGAGTGGAACCTCCACCTCTATTTAAAAAAAAACATTCCATAAATAGCTCGGCATGGGTGGCTAACTGAGACAGACCGCCAGCTGGCACGAGGCCCAGTGTTAATCTTCCTCTTTAGTACGAGGGCATAACTGACTACTCGTGCCAAGGCAAAAACAAGGGTTTTTGAATCTCTGCTCAGGGAATTGTCAACAAAAGGAATATTACTCTCATGTAAAGGGATACAATGATGGTCTCTGCAAGGCATGACACTGCTTATTGATCACGGAAATGACCCTCCAATTGGCAAGATGGGGATTGCAGGGAAAGTGAAAAAATGCTGTGTAACACCCATACACATCTAACAACCACCAGAGACCTTAAAAATACTAAAAAAGGGGAAAAACTAGCAAGAGAGGGTCTTCAATAGGAAAAATAGAGTTTTATACAGGATACTATGCCTTTGCTACAAGAAACTCCAGTAGACCTAGAATCATATAAATAAGCCTTGGTTGAGGGATAAAAGACAACCATGGATGGGAAAGAGGCCCAAGAAGCTGAGGAAAAGTCACAAGATGAAGGGAAATATGAAAAAGAGGGGAAGATAAATATTACAAGGAGGAGCCCACCTCACCGAAAGCTAACCTCAAAGATGTATCAGTAGTGTCACACCCTAGCCTTCAGCAAAATCTCAACTCCTACTATACATTTATTGAAGGGTGCAGATTGATTCCTCAGAAGTTAACAATACCTTTATTCTATCAGTTGGAAGAGGAGAGGGAAAACACTCATCATTGGATAAATATTGCTACAACCAAAGGTGTGCATGACATGGGGGTCATGGAGGAAAAAGTGACTGAGTTGGGAAAGGATTTTTCTGATGCTAGGCATAGATAATCGTTGTTCAAAGAGTAGCTTCAGAAGGCCCGAAAAAAGAATCCAAGATTTCTAGATCAGCTTCAGAAAAAATAAAAACAGATGTCCACCATGGCATATTTGTGCATGGAAGTCATCCAACATAGATACCCATTAGATTCCTATGCAGTCTACCTCAAGGAGAAGTGGCACCTATTTCAAATCAGAACACTAGCCTCTCATGGATCCTTACCCTTTCAAAAATGCAGAACATTCATTGAATTTTTTAACTAGTCAAGTATGGCATATAAGGAAAAAATGGAAGAATTCTACATGCACAATCTAGTGTTGAAAGACTTAAACATTTGGGATCCTAACCCTAGAATGGGAGACATGCAGTTAATGGAATTAGCCTCTTGGATGGTTAATGAGGAAGCCAAAGCACAAGAAGTAAGAAGGGTAATGAGGAGAGAAAATAGGGAGCCTCTACACATTAGTGGAGAAATATTCAGCCCCAGGGGAGTCATCAACAACCATCTCAATATAGAAAAGGATGTTGCAATTGTAGAAAAGTACCTCAACACACAAGCTCAAGCCATGAATCATTTTGATGATGTATCTAGGTTTTTGGGAGATGAATGCATAATGGCTAGTCAAAGGAGATGGAATAACCTCCCTCACAGTCTTAGAAACATGGAATACCACACACTAAATAGATTGAGAGGTGCCCTAGAAAGAGCACCACTGTACAGAGGGCCATGCAGGCTAGGAAGATTCAGTGGCTTGGTTTGAAACCCAGTCCACCCTTGCTACTAGGACTGAGTGATGGAAAAGACCAAGATGAGCAGAAAATAGAATGGGAGGAAGTAGAAAAGAATGATGGATTTTACCCTCCTGAAGGGACTCCCACAATTTTTCCTTGGGAATTCAGAGGGTCCATTAAAGCTTTGAAAGAAATGGAGAAGCAGTACTAAGCTTCTCAGAGGATGAGAAACCATTTGGTAGGGGTGTGATAATGAGCTCCATCATTAGGTATAATTGGAGGGGTTAATTTTCACCTTTTTAGCCTTAATAAGTCTCTCTCTCACATTTAAATCATATTATGGTATTAAGTCGCGAGTGTAGATGGTGATTAAGGCTTATCATACTTCAAATTCCTAACATGAGTTAAATGTAGTATAATAATGAAGATATTGCACTTTTGTTGAAGATTTTGGAATTAAATCTCATATTAGACAACAAGGAGATATTCTAGGGTGATTTCCCACCTCCTTAAATCCCAAATGAATCCAAGGGATCCTCGAAATTCCCTCCAAAAACTCAAAATCAAAGGTAGCCTAGCAAGTGGGAGATCAAGTGCACCAAAGCTCGACTTCTCTTACAGTCAAAGTGGAGACATCACCTACTTTTTAGGGAGCTATTAGTAGCTACCCTCTAGGTTAAATAGGGATGAGAAAGAGCTCATTAGGATTCAAACTTTGAAGGAAGCTCACCGATGCTTAGCTCTTGTAATAGGCTTTTGAGACTTTTATGATTATGTAATGAGACTATTTTCTCAATAAGATGAGCATTTAGATTGTCCTTCACTAATTTAGTTTCAGAGGGCTAGGCTTGTGGGTAAGGGTCCAATCCATTGGCCTTAGTCTCTCTTGTGTATTCATGCTTATTTTTATGTCATTATAGCTTGTTATGTTTATGAGTTTTTAGATAGTTTGCTTACATTTCAATTCATTGTTTTTAGTTTACTTCCATTTGTCGTTTTCTATAGTTAAAATTGCATAAATGTTGGTAGAATAGCTTATAAAATCAGAAAAGTGTGTGTCAAGCTTCTGTATCTCATCTCTTCCATTGGAGCTTGAGGAGGGCAGACATTACCCAGAGGCCAGATTTTCTCTTTATTTTATGATTTCTTGGAAAGAATAGTTAGGTTTTTGTAGGGTCATGAACATGTCTAGAATATTTAGTTAGATTTATGTTTGAAGGCTAAAGTATGTTTTCTTCAAATTTAACTCATCTTTTCCATTTCCTTCATCATGAATTTGCCAATGTTTATTGCATGAAAAAGTAGTTTGTTTGCAGGTTCAAGTATCACATAAAAGGAGGACTTCACCAGCACCATTAGCTTCATTTCTCACCCACCATCAACCTTATTTCCATCAAATCGCTATCAGCCATGTTTTCAAAATTTTCACCTTCACACTGTTAGCAACCCTAAAAGTGCAAGAAAAGCTTCTTAAGAGTTTCTGAGCTCGGCCAAGGGGTTGGAAACCCTCCATTCATCCAAAAACACCTTCATTCCACCTCCCCTACACTTTTATCCACCATTATTGGCCTTAGATTTCCCTCATACTGTTTCCTGTAGAAATTCAAGATTTTCGTGTAACACTATAGGAAACTTGTAGTAGCACCTTCCAAAACCACCTAGACACCTTCATCCCTGCACCCATGAGTTCAGGCCCTTCCTAAAACACCTTAGTGCTTTATCCTCCTTGCTGCAAAATAGTGTATTTACAAGCATAATTAGGTCATGATTAGATGCATGAGTAAAATCACGATAGTGAAAAAAAGAAGTAGACAAAGTGTGTTTAGCCATTTGGCCTAGCAATGTGTGATTAGGTTAGTATTCTTTCTATGATTTAAATCCAGCAATTTACTTCATGAAAGATGCTTAGTTTGCTTTCATTTCTCGACACAGGTCGATTTGTAGATTTCTTTCATTCCAAAGTAGCTAGATGTAAGTTCTTGTTGTAGACTATTTATTTGATTGCTGATAGAGTAATGGATTTGAATCACTTGTAGCCCTAGGTCTAAATTCAGAAGTGTGATAGATTTCATTCAAAAAACCTAGAAATAACATCGTTTTGTAGGACGCAGAAGAGGATGACATGAGTAGAATGCATCTGCTATGTATATAGCACTGTCACCTCCAAGTTTGTATGAACCCTGGGTTGAAGAAGTAAAGTAGAGTAGCCTCTGGGAGTTGTAGCATCCTTGGTGCAATATGAGGGCTCACCAGTTATGTCAAAGGTTCTCAGTGGTCTGAGGGTCAAACCCCGTTGGCTCCAACCAAATTTTTTTTGTTATAACAACATTTTTAACCAAAGACTCGACCCTCACCTCCATTCTAGAAATTTCCATTCTAGAAATTTTTGGGTTTTTAATGGTTTCCACGTGGTAGCCTATGATTGGACCACACTACATCAACTACCAACAAAGTGCCACATCACATGCCAATTGGGTGCCACGTCACCTACCAACTGAACATTTCCTCTTTTCCCGACAGCCATGCCATGCTAACTCATAATACCACATGTTCTTATCCACCATGTCAATTGTTTTCATGTGATACTTGTACAAATTTGCCACATAATTGATCCTGTTGATCTAGGGGATCAAAATATGCTCAAAATTAAAAGTTCTTAAATTCTCCCAAAACTAGCGCCAAGTCGTAGATATCATCGTTCTAATTCTAACGACACTTGAATCGCCTCAATCTAACATCGTATGTGGAAGCTATCATGTTCTGAAATTTTTGACAAAACACTAAAAAGTCAATTTGCATGGTTGGCTAGATAGTGTACATATGCCACGTGGCAATCCATACAATGACATCATGTTAACGCGAGTAGGCTAACTATGTGGTATGGTGGTCAGATGAGCCAATACTGAGCTGAAACGTGGTATCTAATGGTTTGACGATGGTGGGAGAATATAATTTGGACACTTGGGCCAATGAATGGGTGACACGTGGCCCAACCATAGGGTGTGACATGGCACCCCAAATTGGACCAACATTTTTTGGTTTCAACCAATTAACACTCCATAGAAATTGACTCCATAGCCTCTCAACTATGAATCAAGCACCATTCCACTGCACCACAACAGTTCTTGTTATAAAAACTTGACCCACATTAACTTAAAGTTTTATGGTCAGTGCGTTTGCAGGAGGCCAATTCATATTGAAGTATTATGACCGAGCACCAAGGCTGGATGAGCGAGGCACATGGTCCCACCCCCAGGTTCCATTTTTATCACGTAAACATCCGCAGAAGGCTTGGGAGGGTTAGATTTGTGGCACCCTTCCTATGCCCAACTCGTGGTTTCATTACACCTCAAACAACCAAGAGCGAGTTCAGTGGGTGTGTGGCCTCTGGACCGCACTCCAAGGTCACATGATTGCATTAGGATCGACCGAGGGGTGGAAGAATAGGGTCACAAACCTATTAGCGTGATTAATTATCCAACAATTTACACCAAATTTTATGGGTTTCGAGGCCAAACATGCCACTTGTTACTGTGAAAATTTCACTTTGCAATGCCACCAAATCCAAATTTCGTTTATATTTTTGATAAAGGGATGAATTTTTAGAACATTTAGTGTAGAAATTAAGGAGGCCTAACTTGGCCATTTTTCAGCCTTTATGAGCCCAAGAAGAGCCTAAACAAAGGTTTCTGTGTGTTCTGGACACAATGGCTGGGTTATTTTTGTAATTTGAGCATTGTATCTTGATTTAATTTCAAATTTGAGCATAGAATATAAAGTGTCAACGTTAGAAGTTGGACCCAGAGATGTAGCCCAAGAGGGGTGAACTTTGTCATCAAATTATTATTTTGTGATGTTGAACATTGTTTATTTTTCACTATTAAAATCTACAAAACTTAAATTTTTTTTTGTGATTTTGAAACATTGATCATGTTATCACTCTACCAGATTCCCAAGGCTAAAGAAGGAATCCCAACATAGGTAACCAAAGACCAAAATTTTAACTTGGTAGCTAGCCCTACCAAGTCGGAGAGGGGTCTCTCCACAAGGTCACAACCAAGAGGGCTGGAGGAATTAGGGTTTTTAGGCTAGATATGAGTGCATGGTTTGTTTTGATTTGATTGGGTTGGGTTTCACTGGATGAAGATATTAGGTCAAGGGAGCTAGGTCAAGGAAAATGAGATAGGGTTGGAGAGATTCAATGGGGCAAGGTAGGCATAAGGCTTACCACTTTAAATATGTTATAGGTCAATTTGGGCACCATTCCTAATGACCTGGTTAACAGGGCATCATCTCCAGGACCAATGATCAAGGATCTATCATTCCCTATCATTTCAGTTGCTACATGCCCTGAGACAAGAAACAAGACAAATCAAGCAATACTTTCATCAAGCAAAGGTTTCCATGGTTTGAAGCTTATTATATAGCATATGAGAGCTCACCAACGTAGGATCTAAGGGGCCTAAGTGCGTTGCATATCCAGGTAGCCCCATGCAAGGCTTCTCTGCAAAGCACTTCCCAACATTCACAGGTGCGTTGGTCACATTGGGAAAGAAATTCTCATTTTTCTGGAATCTCCACTTGGCCAATGCCTTCTAGAAGAGTTCACATGTGTCAAGCTTTAGATCCAAGTGTACATTTGACATCTACATGACTAGAAACATGTCTTGCCTATTTTTGGAAAGATATTGATTGCAAAACAACCTATAGTTCATCTATAAATTGAACACAGATCTAAATGTTTGAGAAGGAAGAATTTGAGTAGAGAAATGTTGGAGAATTTTGAATTGAGAGCTTGGTTTGTGAAGCTACTGCTGGAGATATTTATGCTGTGACGAGGCTTGGGAAATTTGCTAGAAGGTCACTTCAAATCAGTCACTAGGTTGTAACCTCTCCTTCTATCATCAATAAAGAGTACTTCTTATTTTTCCCTACATGCATCTGTATTAACTTTGATTTTCCATATTGTAAGATCTTGGTTGATGAATGTATTTTATGCTTTACTGATCTAGGTAACTAGCTTGAATAGATATCTATGTTATTGCATCTTCTGCTATTTCAGTGTTCTTTCTTGCAGGAAGCTTTCAGCTTACAAACCACTTGAAGTTGAAGCTGCAACAGAAGCGATAGAAGGAGCCATTTGGAAGCGACTGAACAAGTAAGCCTCCAATCCTCTCTATATTTTGTTCTGAGTTAGGAGAAATGGTAGTATATTCTTTCACGTGTTGTTCTAGACTAGCACCTATCTAGGGAAGCGTAATTTATCCGTAGATTACAATTCTGGCCCAAAAAACTGGCGACCACAGTGGGAGACAATTTATCTTAGTTCTAGGTGTTTTAGCCTCTGATTTGGTTTTTTTATCCACCTAGTAGCTGTTACACATAAATATTATACTTTTTCAGAGCTTAATTTGCAAAGACAGTGAGTTAAACAGTAGTATTTTTCCTTGTCTATTGTGTCCAATGCACCCTTAGACTAGACACAGTGCTTTGTAGAGAATTTTCTCCCTTCCAAGCCTACGTTGCAGAGCACTGTCTCCCCTTGGAGACTGCGTTGAGTCCTGAAAGTGACCAAATTCCCTTGAATTTGACTTTGCAACTTGCTTCAGTTTTGTTTACTGTTGTGTTCTAAAAAGTTTGATGCTCAATTGACCAGTGAATCTATATACTTCTTCCTCCCTTGGCTAAAAATTTGTTCAATGTTTGTTTAGAAATTTTTTTCTTTATCATTGACAAGTTGATTTCAAAGTATTTTTTATGGTCACATTGAGAATCATTTTCTTTCGAAATAGGAAATTATCGTAAAATCTTCATTTCCTGGATAGGAGAAATTGTTGTTGAAATCCTCTTTTTTCCTTCAAAAGAGAAATTGTTGTTTGTATTCTTCGTTACTCGAAATTAAAAAGCATTTGAATTATTGATCTAATGCACCTAGTATCATTTCTGCATTCATAACATTAAGGAAACTAAAAAGAAAAAATTGCATTTGCATGTAGCATTGTGTGTTTTTTGCAAAAGGAACATTAGGAAATTTGCATTTAGTTTTTGATTCATTGATTTTGTTTTTGTTCATTGATTTTTTTGCTCACAAACTATTTGCTCTCTTCCCTTAGTAGCTAGGTTCTTCATTGAAAAAGCTGAAAGTGAAAGTTTGTTTATCATTCTTAGCTTTCATTTTAGGAATTTCATATACATCATCGCGGTGAACCTGAAAGGCAAATAGTTAAGCAAGATCAACATAAAATGAATCTCAAATTACTTAACAACGCATTGGAACCATAACGATAACATTTAGAAGGTTTAGGCTAGAGACATGTTCCGTCGTCGTAAAACATAGCAGCTGTCGTTAACTTTTCTGCAATACATTCTGAGTGTGATACCTCACTCCACATACGTAAGTATATCTTAGCTCATCCACGTACTCTTGGGTATATTGGGCGGTGTTATAGTATGATAAGTATAAAGGGGTGCTCTCACTGTGCGGTTTCACATCAGACAACACTAATATGGACTTGGGCCTCCACGTACCTTTAAGTATATTTGGGAGGACAACGTTTAGGTGCTATCCATCCATAGTGAACCGAGTCGACTACCCTGCAATTGTGATACACTGAACATAGCATTCGGGGAGATTACCTGCCCGTACTTCTTGGTTCGCCAAGAGGTATTCTACAGTTCACAGTTTCTTGGTAAATCCTTTTGCTTAGCATTACCCTCTTTTTTTTGGTTAAAATAAATCAGTAATTGTGGAAGAAAAAAATCCTATCCCCCATCATTCACGTAGTTTAGCTTTAAAACCACCTTTACCACCGGAAGTTACTTATGGTAGGCAAAGGCGATCATGATCTGCTGAATCAAGTACAATTCATACCTCTGGCAAAAAATCATCTTTTAAACCAGAGCTAGCTCAAAATTTTTCCACACATCCCGGTTCGTTTACTATTGTCGAAATGGAGTCTTCATAGCTACCCCTAGTCACGATCCATTCAATCGCTGAGACCATACCTCCTGGACCCGACGTTGTTCAATCACAAATTGATCCAGATCCTGTCTCTTCTTTGCCAGAACATCTGAATCTTGAAGTCAAAGAACCAAAATTTGTTCCTACCTTGGTCATCCCACAAATTTTTGTAGCCATTGAAACTCCCATATCACACAGTCAATCGTCTGAAATATATTTTGGGCCTGACGGTGAAGTTGTCCCTCCTGGTTTAATTGTGATTGAAGAAATCCCACAACCCGATACACCTTTAAGTCCAACCCATTTTGGGGGAGAACTTTCATTAGGGGAATTTTGAGGTCTAAAATGGGCCTCCTAAGGAAATAATAAAATAATAGCTAAACCAATAAAATAATATTTAAGAATTTTCAAATCACTTTTTGCACCACAATCTATGTAACCATAGTTAAATTCAATTCAAAAGTTATACCAAAATAAAATTAATAAAAAAAATTGTATTGATGTGACTATAAATAATAATGAGCTTTTCAAGAAAAAGTCATTATCATTGAACAACTAATGCATTTGTCCTTTGTACTTGAATAACTTAAAATAAAATATAAATATAAATTTCTTTATTATATTATATGCTATTAATTAAAATTCATATTATTTAAATTGTAAAATAACATGTAATTAATATACTATATAAAAATAATATAATATAATACAATAAATGTATAGGGATATGCATTGTTTCTTTCAATAAATATGAAATGAAAATAATATATTTTTATTCAAAAAGTGCGAAATGACATTTATTATGAGTACTTTACTTTGACTTTGAAATTACTTAGAGCACTACCATGGTTAACCATGATTTTTTATCCACCACTGAGAAAGTGACAAGTAAGTACCTTTAACTCAAGAAATGCCACCTCAACCATTAGGGATGATGTCATCCCCTAAAATGTGATTGGTTCTCATAAATTGAATTTTGATTGTACATTTTCCTTATGAGGCCCATTTTAGACCTCAAAATTCCCCTAATGACCTGTACCAGTCTGTTCCTCAATCGTTTCCATCTGCTTTTGTTGATGCCATTGCCATTCAATCTCTCGTATATTTTGGAGAGTATACATTTGGTCATATAACCATGTCTGAACCAACATCTTCAGTTGGGTCTGCTATTCCAATTACGTCAGCTCCTACCCTTGATACTCCATCGATGTTCACAACCTCACCAGAGTCATATTTGCACGGTGGCCCTTCGGTCCCAACAGGTTAAAAATCACTATCTGGCACTTTCTCTGGTACATCTTCAAGACCATGGTCTTTACCAATGTCATAATCTAGTGTTTTAACTGGTAGTCCTATAGTTAGTACTGAATGACTTGATTCATTACATACATCATCAGGGCAATATCAAGTTGGTCCTTATGGGTCAATTCCTTTAAGTACCATATCAACTGGACTCCCAACATTTGGAGAAAATTATTTTCCGTCTTATTATCCTCCTTATGTTGGGGGGAAACCTTTGGTCACCCAATACAACAGTACTCAGTCACATTTTGGTCAAAATAATGTTGACATGAATGTTTTTCAATGGCAGCCCACTCTGCCTATCCAACCACAAACGGTTGTACACTCGTATCAACCGGTTCAACTTGTTACACTCACTTCATTAACACTTGTTAATACATCTATACCCGTGTTACAGAATCAAAATATTGTACATCAACCTTATCAGGCAAGTTCTTCAACTCAATATCATCAAATGTTGGGTCCACAGACTCAAAATCCTTTGGTTAATTTACAACAACTTGTATCAGGGATCATTTATTCACAAGCTGTTGTACCATTTTATGGGATGTCATAAACACAACCTGGTTATACATATCAACCGAATCAAAATTACACTAATTTGGGTTATAACATTGGTGGAAAGACCCCTTGGCAGCCATAAGCACAAATGCCTCAAACTTCATTTCAACAAGTATCATATCCAGGTTTTGGTCAATAGAATTCTCAAACATTTGCTATGCAAAACAACCCCTATCTGGGTTACAAGCAGAAAATTCCATATGTTGGTGCTCAAAGACCTGTTTCCCAAGAAATTCCATCTTACCCTAGCTATGCTCCACCTAACCTTAATATATAGTTGCATTTTGTTGCAACCTTGGAATTACCAGATTTAAATCGGTTAACCAATGATCCTATTAATTATGCTCCTTGGTGGCCGGTGATACCTCATAAATTACCCTCCAACATTCCTAAATTCAATGGAAAACCTGGAGAAGATCATTCGACTCATGTTATGACTTATCATTTATGGTGTTCATCAAAATCCTTGAATGATGATTCTGTTCGACTACGTCTTTTCTAGTGTACGCTCACAGGTCCGGCTGCTAAATGGTACATTGAGTTACTTAGAGCTTCTTTTGACAATTTCACTGCTTTAGTTACTATCTTTCTGACCCATTTCCAGTTATCAATCAGATACGAAACTGGAACAAAACTCTTGAAAAACTTCAAACAAATTAATGCTACTCACATTTCAGATCATATTCATGAGTGGCGTCGCCATCGACGAATGGTTAAGACATTTGTTCCCGATCAGCTCCTTGCTGAATGGTTCATTAAGTCCCTGTTACCATCTATAACTGAGGATGTGGCTAAAGGTGGCGTCATCACAAAATAGCAAGTTATCACTCATGCCCAATATTTAGACTTGATTTACACTTAGTCTGGCATGCTCTATGAAAAAATACCTAATGCACCGCGATCTAATTTCAATGTTCCTCCTAAAATAAAGGACTCTCATGCTCGAGATGCCTTGATAGGCACTGAAAACACACACCACACTACTGCATCTGATCCTGCTCCTACTTCCGAAATTAATGTCGTGTCATTTGACAAAGGAAACAGTGAGAAGCAACCAGGAAGTAAGAAAAAGGGGAAATCAAAGAAAAATAAAACTTATAACCCGCAGGAAAGATCATCTAATCAACCGTTTGGACCACGGAAACCTCGTTATCCATGCATAATCTATAATTAGGAACACTTTTTTAGGGGTTGTCCTCGCCATGGTGAAGTCTCAAAAATCATCAAGAATTCTCATGCATCAGCTGTGTTGACAGACCCATTTCCAAATCCGGACACAAATTTGGTTGCTACGGATCCAGCTCCTAGTTCCCAAGTGTTAATGTTATCCACCACAAAACCTTTACAAGATATTTTGGTGCCGACATAGAATAAAGACTATGGTAGTCCAGCCACTGATCAACCTACTATCTCAACAACGAATCCATATTATGAATCAATACCACCACTTGTTATTCCTGAATTGACGATTAAGCCACGAAAGGGAGTAATTCATAAATTGACATACAATCCTCGAGCAAGAGCTGTAGAAAATTATAATAAAGTTGAAGATTTGGCTCAATCCCCTTCAGCTATGTCCGCTCTTGAAGTATTACAAAATTGTCTCTCCCAGAAGCAGGCTTTATTGTCGGCCATTGGTGGAATTGATCCAACTGATTCTAATATTTTTGTCTTTAATCATACGGGCTATGTGCCACAATTACTAGTAGAATTGGCATTCTCCATACAAGTAAATGTTCTCAATAACCTTGTTCATCGCACTATTATTGATGAGGGAGCATCTACATGCATTATGTCTCTAAACTGTTGGAAGTCACTTGGCTCACCGCGATTATCACAATAATCAACGACGTTGAAGGATTTTGATGGAAGAACATATAAACCTTGTGGTATTATCAATAACCTACAAGTTGAATTAGGGGGAAAAAAGTAAGCATTGATGTTGAGGTTGTTGAAGTACCCCTTGACTGTAATATTTTAATTGGTAGACCATGGGTATATGAAATGATTGCTATTATTTCTACATACTTTAGAATGATTGCCTTTCCACATAAAGGTACAATCACAGTCATAAATCAATTATATTTTTTTTCCTCTACTTTGTAGGTAACTGGAAGCATTTCGTTTTTTTACTTACCCCAACTATAAATTTAGAAAATTGGTGTAGGATTCTTAAAGGATTCCACTCTTATGGGAACCTTTGCATTACCGCTGCCTACAACGTCTGCATAAATTGCAAGCATAGAGACCTACTACATGATCTCTTCCACTCTATTTGGCTAAAGGAAGAGTATGGGTGATTATGATATTTCTACATTGGATGATGTTTACCGCCCAACCCTATTGAGCTACAATAGAAATCAATCTATTTGGCTTGGGCGGCAAATCCGAAATCAGCATCACCGAGTATTTGGGTTGATCGTTCATTAGATTTTGGTACTGCATCTGATCCATTTTCCTCAAAAATTTTGACAGATGAAAATATTTTGGAAGCTATGATGTCAGAAGGAGAACCATGGGAAGATTTTCATCATTCTTCCCATCTTCCTGATTATGAAGAAAATAATCTCAGTGAACTATATCACCCATCCATCGAAATTTTCTTTTCAAATTCTTTACTGATTAATGTAATTGACTCTGAGTGAAATTTATCTAATATAGAAGAAACGATTTCTATCGATATTTCAACCAAACCTGGAATTGTAGAAAATATTCATGTCGGTGTATCTTGTTCTCCATCAGAACTTGATTCATATCGCTCTATTTTTCATGAATTTCGTGATGTATTCACTTGGTCTTACGAGGAAATGCCAGGCATAGATACTAGTATAATTGAACACACTATTAATATGTATCCTAATGTCAAATCGATGCGTCAACAGCTTCATCCTGTTCATCCAAAGAGAGCTGCTACCATCAAAGTAGAAGTTGAAAAACTTTTTCATGTTGGTTTCATTTACCCTATTCCGCTAACTGAGTGGGTTTCCAATATTGTTCCTGTTATGAAAAAGCAAGGAACTATTAGAGTGTGCTTCTATTATCGGGATGTTAATCAGGCTTGTCCAAAAGACAACTATCCTACTCCCTTTATCGACCAGATTATTGACGATTGAGCTGGATGCGAAATTTTTTCATTCATGGATGGATTTTCTGGCTACAATCAAATAAATATCCGCCTAGATGACCAACATAAGACATCATTCATTTGTCCTTGGGGAAGATTCGCATATAGGAAACTTCCATTTGGTTCCTAGATGATTTACCGGCGCATTCAGGAAAATGGACTGATCACCCGATGCATTTGAGAGCCATTTTCTTATGCTGCTGACAATACAAGATACGCCTCAATCCGCAAAAATGTGTGTTTTGTGTTGGTTCTGCTCAATTTCTTGAATTCGTAGTCTCAAAAGAAGGAATTCGAATAGACCCACTAAAGGTACAGGCCATTCTTGATTTGCATACACCATCAAACTTACTTAAGATACAGAAACTTCAAGGAAAGGCTAACTTCCTGAGAAGGTTCATTCCAAACTATGCCGAAATGGCTAAAGGATTTACTCGATTATTGAAAAAGGGAGTTCCCTTCCATTGGGACCAATTTGCACAAGCTTCTTTTGATGCTGTCAAGGACCATCTTGTCCGAGCGTCATTAATGTATCCTCCTAATTATCAAAATGATTATTTCCTATATATTGTCGCGGCTGAAACAACCATCGCTATGGTTTTGGTCCAAGTAGAAAATGGAATTGAACATCCGATCTATTATTTGATTCATAATCTCAATGATATGGAAGTTAAGTACTCGTACATGGAAAACCTTGCCTTGGCAGCTGTTCAAGCTGTCCAAAGATTTTGCCATTATATCCTGCTCCGTAAAACAACAATAGTTTCGGATTTCAACCCCATGACTTACATCTTATCACGTCAATTGCTGGGGGGAAAATATTCAAAATGGATAGTTATTTTTCAGGAATTTTATTTGGAATTCATCAAATACAAGTCAAAGAAGTCTTTAGTTTTGGTTGAGCTTCTTTGTGACTTTCCCTCTGATAGTACTGCTATTACGTCAGAACCATCTATTCTAGATGAGTCTTGGTTTTTGATCGATTCATCTGATCCCTGGTATGGATAGTTCATCATTTATCTCCAAACCTAAAATTTTCAACCTAATACCTCTCACATTTATCAGCGATGTATTCGATACCAAGCCAAATAGTATCTGATCGTCGGTGATACACTTTATCGTCGTGGTGTCGATACGATTTTAAGGAGGTGCCTCACTCATGAGGAGGCTGAAAAGTATCAAATGATTTCCATGTTGGGGTTTGTGGTGGAAATTTATCTAGATATGCTACGGCACAGAAAATACTCCATGCCGGTTACTTTTGGCCTACTATTTTTCGAGATTGTATCCTCGTAGTCAGAAGTTGTCATGCATGCTAGATTTTTGACTATAAAATCTGCAAACCGATAGCGCCAATGCATCTTGTTGTCTCTGCTGGACCATTCATGACATGGGGTATTGACTTCATGACCTGTAACCCTCCTTCATCCAGGGGGCATTGTTATATTATTGTCGCAGTCGACTATTTTACCAAATGGGCCGAAGCGATGCCTACATTCAACAACACAGAACAAACAGCTGCATTGTTTTTCTTCAACCATATTATTGCACAGTTTGGGGTCCCACAGGCTATAGTTACGGATCATGGGAAGAATTTTCACAACCATGTGATGTCTAAATTGACAGCCAAGTTAGGATTGTCACATGATAATTCTACTCCTTATTATCCACAATCAAATGGACAAGTTGAGGCTATTAACAAAATTCTTAAATGAATGCTTCAACGAATGATAGGAGTCCGTAAAAGGAATTGGCACTTGATCCTATACTTCGTCTTATGAGCATATCGAACCTCGGTGAGAAGCGCAACTAGATTTACTCCTTTTCAATCGGTGTATGGTCTGGAAGCTATCTTACCAATCCCAATGTGAAATATCATCGTTAAAACTCATGATAGACTTGTTACCTGACACCTCAAAAGAAGAAGTGTGTCTCCTTAACCTCATCCATCTATATGAAATGCGTCATGAAGTCCAATTGGCCAATGAAGCGCATAAGAGACGTATAAAGGCGCAATATGACAAAAATGTCCAGCCTCGCATCTTCTCAGAGGGCGACTTGGTTCTTCTTTACGATAAAAAAGCTGATGTAATAGGTACAGGGAAATTTGAGCCATTGTGGCATGGCCCCTATATTGTCAAAAGATTTATTGCTAAGGGTCCCTACGGGTTAGTTGATTACGATGGGATTCCACTGGCACAACCTAGAAATGGGTTGTATTTGAAATGTTACTATGGTTAATAATGAGCGTAGTAATTTTTTGTATTATATTGTATATATGCTGTTGATTTGCATTCACTATATTAATTTGTTTTTAGAGTTTTACTGACGTTAGTAATCCACGTTACATTTCATCGTAGATGACTGAATCTTCGGAACTATTTGTTGGATATGCTGATGGTGCTAGTCATAGTATGCAGAATCTATCCTCTACAGCGTGGGCCATTTTCGCTCTGAATGATGAGTTAGTGAGTTTTCAAGGGATTTGTATTGGTAGATCGACGAATAAAATCGCTGAGTATAGTGCATTGATCGAAATTCTCTCCGATGCCATTTCAATTGGTATTAACCACATACTCATAAGGTTAGAATCACAACTTGTGGTACTACAACTTACTAGTATTTATACTGTTAGAAATCCAACACTTCTTAGATTGTTCCTAAGAGTTCGACTTTTGGAGAGACATTTTGATTTCATTCAATATCAACACATTTCCAGAAATCTGAACACTTTAACTGATTCATTAGCTAATCAATTTTTAGACATACATTTGCGACATAGGTAAAGAAAACATTCACATCATTGAATAGGATTGCGCATTAAACATAGGAAAAACTATGAAAACACATAAATAGATAGTTATAGGTTTTTTACAAAATTTGTGCCCAAGACACATAGGTCGTATGACCTCAAAATATATGCAAAAGATCACAAGTAAGCTAGTGGTGCTCATGGTAACATGCTATAGATCTTGCAATCCTACAAAGCAACCACATCCAATGATTAGGAACCCCGATAGTGTGTCACTGTAGTCACATGGGAATCTCTTCAATCCAGAAATCCGAAATCCTGAAGGTCAACCCCTCTATGTGCTACTGAAGCTCAGCCAGAGTCTAAGCCATATCAAGGTCCTGAAGGACTTCTCTCCCGACAGCCCTCTCTGCTGGCGCATCTGCTTCGTGCTCTAGTTCCTCTACTGGTTGAATGTGACCAATATCTGCATTACATTAAAACATTTAGTTTAGTCTTGGAAATAAATAAAAACACAAAAACATTGTATAAACCTTATAAAAATAAAAAAACATGGCCGAATCATTCTTACCCATTGCACCCCACTAGGCGCCTTCTGGTAGTATTAGATCCAGATCTCCTCGGAAGTTGACACCTGTGTATGCATACTCATCGATGGCGATAATCGGTCACCGGAACCAGGAGAATAATGCAGTCGAGAACAAAATGGTCGATTGGCTTGCATGCCGACCCATGAGTTCTACACATATCTGCATTCGAGGATCTGTAGGACTATATATATCCAATGTTACATGTTGTGGCTGCATCAATGGAATCTGTTCCAAGGCGGAGGAGATAAGGATTGAACCATAACTAAATTTTTTCTTCCTTCCTCCCTTTGGTTTATTTAGTTGTTCCTTTATCTGAGATAGAATAGCTTCAAACCAGTTGAAGATTGTTGGCTCTGAGCACTCTAGCGCATACTGAATATACGATCGGTTCGCTACATGTAGTGTAACGGTGCCAACAAGTTTAGCGATCGTGAAAAGGATGGTTCTCAAAGGAAAATCCCTGACATCTCATATGTTTATTTTTCCATATTTTCTAGGTTCTAACCCTGGATAGAAATACTGCATAACATAATCCATCACTGTCTCTCCTCCAACGGTAGACCCTGTGAGAGAAATGGGCAAACCTATTCTCAACAAACCTGTGAGAAAATACACATCCTAGACTGTTATGGAAAACACTTAATTTTTTATGTGAAATGCCTCTATCGCTGGATCCCATGCTCAAACTAAGAACTCTAAGAGTTTTATTTGTTGCCTCATTCCCGACAATTTTAAGTACTTAAGTAGCCCGCAATCTCTTAAGGCTCTTACAGTACTCGGATCATTCAAGGCAATCATATATTGTTCTTCATGTTCTCTTTTTCTCCATGTAATCATCATTATAATTTGATGGAAACCTGAAAATCAACCATAAGATCCATTAGATACCATTCCTTGTAAAAAACTAGCAAATTTTGGACACAGCATGAAAACCAAAAACTTCAACTATGCCCAATGCACTCCCTGGGCTGAGACAGTGTGTTTCACATGCAGGTACCCTTCACTGTACCTTCTATCCAACACAGGTTTTGATATTTAGGGGTGCGTTGCCCTCATTTTAGGTATAATTTACCCTAGGGGCCTAAAAACCCTAAATTTTTTCAAAGAATGGAAATGAAATGAATACTGAAGGAAAGAGGAGGTTCATGGCACTAACCTAGATCAAACGGTGATGAAATCCGTCCATAGAAGCGACCATAATCAACAACTAAAGTTCGAGGGAAAAATTAGGTTCAGAGCTCCAAAATGAAAATGGTAACTATGGAATGGTAAAAATGAATAGTGAAACTACTTTATATAGTCATTTAATTATTTGCAAGTTAAATTTATTGCTATGACTATAGTTTTATTATGTTTTTATCATGAAACAAGTATTTTTAATCCATTTGATGTTGTTCTGAATAGGAAATACAACTGAAGAATAGATTAGTCGTGTAGACTTATTCAAAGAATGACTTGACCACAAAGCATACTTTTTCTCCTTATTTTTCGAGCTTTGTTAAAAACGAAAAAGGTGTTGGGAAAAATACTGAGAGGGGGGGGGGGGGGGGGGGGGGGGTGAATCAACATTTACTGCATATTCAAAACTTTTTACTTTTTCACTCTCTAAAACCCATACGCTACTTTCCTTTAGTAAACTCGCGTATACACGCGGATATCATTCATACAACTCGCGTATTAGCAGAGATCTAAATATGCAGATATTTATTAACATAGTTCTTTGCAATATTCATTCATCTGAAGTTAGGTTATCAGTAAACATGTGCAGTAACAACAGAATAAACCATCACACAAGCATCACACATGAACACCAGGATTTTTAGGTGGAAACCCAAGTCGGGAGAAAACCACCGCTGCAGTTGCTCAGCCTTCAATATTTTATTATAGAGAAAACATCTTACAACATATGTGCTGGTGCAGACTCCTACCAGCACGCAGGCACCCACCTGCGCTCGTTTACGAGCCTCTCCTGGAAGGGAGCTCCAACCCCCTGACTCGTTTACCAGCCTCTCCTGGAAGGGAGCTCCAACCCCCTGACTCGTTTACCAGCCTCTCCTGGAAGGGAGCTCCAACCCCCTGACTGATTTACCAGCCTCTCCTGGAATGGAGCTACGACCCCCTACTCTCGTTTACCAGCCTCACCTGGAAGGGAGCTACAACCCCCTGACTGAAGGCTACAACCCTCAGCACCTTTATGGACCACGTTTCATCAATTTTCACACTGGATCCAAAGCATTCTTTAGGACAACACTTGCAGGCCACGTTTCATCATATTTTCAGACTGGACCCACTCCATACTTTTAAGCACAGTCAACCATGAAACAAATACATATAACTCACTGACAGATATCGGTAAACCAGCAAAACAGATCAGACTTTTCTTACCACAGACTTCAGTAAACCCTAGTTTGCATACGCTTTCCTTTCACTGATGCCGCGTATATACGCGCTTCCGTTCACATAAATCAGCGTATACTTCTGTACATATTACAGATCCAATTTCATTGTGCATATGTGCTTTCTCTTCAGCGAAGCAGCGTATATACGCGCTTCCTCTGCGACGAACTAGCGTATGGATCTTCAACCATTACAGAGCTGCATACTTCTTCAGATCAGATATTCAGTTCAGATTCAACCCTTTACTTCAGACAGATTTTTGCCTCATCACAGATCTAATCACTTCATAAACAGATCTAGTAGATACAAATACATTTCAGATCAAGATCCCCTTCTTCATCATTTTCTTCATTGGTGCATCATAGATTTAGATCTATCATCAAGCCTTTACCCTTTCCATACATATATACTTCACAGAGAAGTATTCATTCAAGCTCAGACATCTTGCACCCACACTCATGATTTGCACAATGAATTTCTTCTCTTTATATAGGTTTACCCTTTTTCAATACCATGAGCCCCTTTTTCAATACCATGAGCCAAAATAATACCATGAGCCCAAAACTACATTACTTCCGATGGTATTCCTGGACGGGGTCATTTAGACGAATCATTACCCAATAAAATGGGTCAATACCATGGTGGTTACCCCTGGTTTTTCACTTTATGAGCGCTTTTGCCCATACGCGACTTGGCACGTTGATTCCCGCGTGCATACGCGACTTCTCCTAGACATATCTGCGTATTCCTTGAGACATACTCTTTTCACCATAGATTTAGCACATGCTGAAATCCTTTCTTCATTGCCTTCTGTACTCACTGTAGATACATCAGATTTAGTTCATCAAGACATATTCTATCAAGCACAGCTTTATCAAGTAGGTTGCCATAATCTTCATCAAGTGAGTTGCCGTTCAAGGACAACACTCTATCAAGTGGGTTGTCATCAAGGACAACACTCAGCATCATAGTGCCAACAAACATCATATCACATCAGATTTACATCATTTACCAAGTCCATCAGGTCAAGACAAACTTCATCAGGTGGTTTTCCATCAAGGACAACACATGTCAACAGTCTCAAGTCTTCATCTTCATTCAGTGGGTTGCCATCAAGGACAACACTCTGCATCATATTGCCAACAATCTCCCCCTTTGGACTTGATGGCAACCACGATGGTGTTTGATCATCACAACAAATACCATGTCACTCTCGCCATTCTTTGACACCATTATCTTCATTCAAACACCATGTCACTCTCCCCCTTTGACATCAAGGGCAAAGGGCGGATCAAAATCAACACACTCTCCCTCTTTTCTCCTCATGTAGAAGAAGCATTCTGCAGATCTGATGTATACTGAAGTGACCAAGCTCCCCCCCCTGAGTTCATGCTGAATCTTCAAACATATTTTTCAATGAAGTACATGACTCTATGAACTTCCTATCACCAAAGACTCATACTTACATCAAATATCCAACCAAGTGGATTTACATATGAGACTCAAGTACCCAACCAAGTGGGTTTACGCATTTCAACTCAGCTACCCAACCAAGTGGGTTTACAAAATTTGACTCAGCTAGCCAACCAAGTGGGTTTACAAATTTGACAAGTCCTTACATGACTAAATATTACAATTTTACATCATGGGTCTCAACAAGACCTTTTCATCAAACTACAAACATAACTTTACATGACCAATACCAGAAGGACCTCAAGAAAGATCATATATCAGAACCATCATAATGCCAACAATGCATTATACTCAGCAAAGCTAATGCACCCCCTGAATCTGTGCATCCAAGAAACCTTTCCATATGACTAAGGCTCCCCCTTGGTTTATGCATCCTGAACACTTTTACCAACAAATCATCAAGGCATATTTATTAGAAATAGAATTATGAGAACTGGAACACCACCAGAGATATCAAATAGTATCAAAGATACCAGACAGCACTGCAGCTGTGCTGAAGAGAGCTGACTCCAAACAAAAAATTGCCAGCAATCAGACATACGCGGTTTTCTGTGCATTAACTCGCGTATATATGCGACTGTGTTTCAGGAAACCCGCGTATCCAATACCATCTTCTATATTTTAACCAGATCTGATCCTCTATGAGAAAAAGATAGTGTTCAGCTTCTTTCTGAGATATTTGAATGATTCCCTGGACTACAGATAGATAGAACAGTGTAGTTGAGTCTTCAAGCGTCATCCAACGGTTGTAGCATAAGCACATTAGTAACCAAGCCTTCAGATTCTTTGCAGCATCAATACAATCTTTCCAAGAGATATTATCATACCAGCACAACATCTTCAAATATGTGTCAATCAATCATCCATGTGGTCCAATATCATCAAGATCTTCAAGATTTAACATGAAGTAACATATGTAGGAAAAAGATCTCAACTATAGTAACAAACTCTGCATGATCTATTCTTATTTCTGAATCAAACGACATCCAACTCATCCATGTGTGAGCACAAAAGATACTTATCAGCAACCAGGGCTCAAAATCATAATAAACCATGTACCAAGTCATCATCATTTGAGCATGAGTATCACAAAAACCAAAGAATAAGCAGTCATATTGCCAACAATGCAATCATTAGTATTCAACCTGCTGCTCCCCCTGAACCAATGCTCCTTCTTAACTTATGCAACCTGAATACGTTCATCAGCAAGTCATCAGCAACAATCTCTGCATGAACTGCCCTTATCTTCGAATTATAAGACTTTCATCTCAACAATGAATACTCTTCATCAAAAAGCAAACAGGACTCATCCACAATCTTCAACATAAGAAACCATGTATCATATCATCATTATTTAGAACTGAGAAACTAAGCTGATATTGAGTCAATAATACAGTTATTAACAGTTAGACTGATGCTCCCCCTGAACCTCTGCTCCAGATCTTCAGCTATCATATAAATTCTCTTATCATAAATGCATACGCGACTGTGTCTGCTGGAACTCGCGTGTATACGCGACTTTTGTTAATAGAACCCGCGTATGGAAAGTGAAGCATAGAAATTTTTCACATTCCTTCATCTCACCCTGAACTTGTACTTCCTGTACCTGTATTCTTCATATCAGATGCTTTGTCAGAAATACATATAACCAGAATAATCAAATCAACCATGAGAGACATCATACATTGCTCGCTCCTGTGACGATACATTACTAAATCACATAATGTATCCCACATAATTCCTGCAGTCAATCAGAGAAGTAAGCTTCAGGAGCGGATGACTGCAGTAGGGTCAGAATTCCCTACGTTTCTGATCGGTCTTCCATCTTTTTCCAGATTAGTTTGAACTTTTTATTTGTGTGCTGGAAGTTATCCAATTTCTCATATCTATTTATCCTGCATTCCTTTTCTACATGTCCATACTTGTTACAAGAATAACATCTCATGTGTCCAGAGAAATAAGCATAAGAATCATAATGAGTATTTCTAATCTTCCTCCTTTTACAATCAGCTGCTTTATGTCCATACTTGTTACACGAAAAACAATATCCCTTGAAGAAACTAGAGTACCTTTCTATGTAGGAACTGTTTGATTGAGGCTGAAATGATCTGCTCCTGCAATTTGCTGCAACATGGCCATAATTATGACATTTAAAGCATTCAAATTTATTGACTGATTTCCTTTGAGATTTCATCATTGTTGGTTGACCTTTTGTTTCTTTCAACACTTCAGGTTTTGCATTGACATCCTCTGAATTTTTAGCACTTCCTTGTGAGCTAGATTCTCCTTTAACAGTTTCATGGAAACCAAGACCAAGTTTGATAGCAGGAGACCTTTGATTACTCAGAATATTGCCCAAAATGTTAGTACTATCTTGAAACCTCAAAATTTTAACCTTTTCTTCTAATTTACCTTTGAGAATGTTTACCTCAACCTCCAAGGCTTGACATTGCTTCATCAAGCTTTGTTCTTTCCTTCTTCCATCTTCTACTTGATCCTTCAGATTTAGAATCTCTTCTTTCAACCAATTTTCGTTTTCTTCACATGTTTGTTGCAGCTCTTCATTCTTCTTATTTTATTTTTCCATATCTTCTTTGAGAGAGATGATTTCTGCTTCAAGGCATTCCTTTTCAAATGACAGAGGTTCTTCATTCTTCTTATTTGATGCTTCAAGATCTGTTTGTAGAAAGATGATTGCAGCTTCAAGTCCTTCATTCTTCTTGCTTGATTTTTCGAGATTCGCATTTAGATCGTTGATTTCTGCTTCTAGTTCTTTAATTCGATTGGATGCATAAGTATGAAACCTTTGATACTTGTCCACCTGTCCATTCAACATTTCTATTTGATCTTTCATTTGAGAGATCATCTCTTTGTAGATAGAATATTTCTTATCAATTTCCTTTTGTTGTTCTTCAACTTTGATCTTGATAGCTTGTTCTAGATCCACAACTTTACTTTCACTTTCTACACCATTGCTTGCACAAAGAATATTACAAGGGCCCAAATCACTATCAGATTCATCTTCTTCAATTTTCTGAGATATCTCCTTGCCTCGAGTAGCCTTCTTCTTTTTCCTCTTTGCCATGAGCACTTGTAGAGCTTCGTCAGAATCTGTTTCATCTTCTTCAATTTTTGCTATACATGATTTCTGAGGTATCTCCTTTCCTCGAGTAACCTTTTTCTTTTGCTTCTTTGCCATGAGCACTTGTAGAGCTTGGTCAGAATCTTCTTCATCTTCACTGGACACTTCATCATCATCTTCATTTGCATAATAACTCTTCCTCTTTTCAAATTGTTTTCCTTTACCATGTTTTTCTTTATAAGGACATTTAGCAGCATAGTGACCAAATTTTCCACACTCAAAACATTTGAAGGGAAGCTTACCTTTGAATCTTCCAGTTCCTAGTTGGAGTTTTCTCACGAAATTCGCTTCTTCATCGGATATATAGCTGGATTCTTTGAAAACTTCCTTTTCTTTTCCTCTTGCAGATACCTTAAAAGCAGCTTCTTTGATTTGAGAAGGACCTCCTTGTCTCATTTCAAAAGCAGTCAGAATACCATGTAATTGAAAAATAGTAAGAGTTTGCAGATCTTGCCTTTCTTCAATAGCTGAAACTTTAGAGTCAAATTTTGAAGTCAAGGATCTTAAGACTTTTTCCACCATAGTAGTATCGGTTATGGTTTCACCCAAATTTCTCATCCGATTTACAATATCATCTAGACGAAGAAAGAAACTGGCAACACTTTCATCACTATGCATCTTCAAATTTTCATGTTCAATTCTAAGAGTTTGGAGTTTTGCACTTTTTACCTTTGTGTCTCCTTCATAGCTTAGAATGATTTTGTCCCATATTTCTTTTGCTGAATGTAGCTGCATCACTTTAGCAAATTTTGATTCAGACATGCTTCCTAACAAGACATTCACTGCTTTGGCATTGATTTCATACTTCTTCCTTTCTGCTGCATCAGTAGGAATACTTGCTGGGTATTGATAACCTTCTTCCACGATTGCCCATACATCTGCACCAAGACTTTGCAGATATTCTTTTGTTCATATCTTCGAGAATATTAGATTGCTTCCATTGAATAGAGGTGGCTTTATAGACATTACTCCTTCTTGACTTCCCATTGCGACGGATCTCCTTCAAGCGATCAAGCTTCTGCAGAAGGACCTGCTCTGATACCAATTGTTGGGAAAAATACTGAGAGGGGGGGGTGAATCAGTATTTACTGCATATTCGAAATTTTTTACTTTTTCACTCTCTAAAACCCATACGCTACTTTCCTTTAGTAAACTCGCGTATACACGCAGATATCATTCATACAACTCGCATATTAGCAGAGATCTAAATATGCAGATATTTATTAACATAGTTCTTTGCAATATTCATTCATCTGAAGTTAGGTTATCAGTAAACATGTGCAGTAACAACAGAATAAACCATCACACAAGCATCACACATGAACACCAGGATTTTTAGGTGGAAACCCAAGTCGGGAGAAAACCACCGCTGCAGTTGCTCAGCCTTCAATATTTTATTATACAGAAAACATCTTACAACATATGTGCTGGTGCAGACTCTACCAGCACGTAGGCACCCACCTGCGCTCGTTTACCAGCCTCTCCTGGAAGGGAGCTACGACCCCCTGACTCGTTTACCAGCCTCTCCTGGAAGGGAGCTACGACCCCCTGATCTCGTTTACCATCCTCACCTGGAAGGGAGCTACGACCCCCTGCTCTCGTTTACCAGCCTCACCTGGAAGGGAGCTACAACCCCCTGACTGAAGGCTACAACCCTTAGCACCTCTATGGACCACGTTTCATCAATTTTCACACTGGATCCAAAGCTTCCTTTAGGACACCACTTGCAGGCCACATTTCATCATATTTTCAAACTGGACCCTTTCCATACTTTTAAGCACAGTCAACCATGAAATAGATACATATAACTCACTGACAAATATCAGTAAACCAGCAGAACAGATCAGACATTTCTTACCATAGACTTCAGCAAACCCTAGTTTGCATACGCACTTTCCTTTCTCTGATGTCGCGTATATACGCGCTTCCGTTCACATAAACCAGCGTATACTTCTATACATATTACAGATCCAATTTCATTGCGCATACGCACTTTCTCTTCAGCAAGCCGCGTATATACGCGCTTCCTCTCCGAGGAACTAGCGTATGGATCTTCAACCATTACAGAGCTGCATACTTCTTCAGATCAGATATTCAGTTCAGATTCAACCCTTTACTTCAGACAGATGTTCGCCTCATCACAGATCTAATCACTTCATAAACAGATCTAGTAGATACAAATACATTTCTGATCTAGATCCCCTTCTTCATCATTTTCTTTATTGGTGCATCATAGATTTAGATCTATCATCAAGCCTTTACCCTTTCCATACAGATATACTTCACAGAGAAGTATTCATTCAAGCTTAGACATCTTGCACCCACACTCATGATTTGCACAATGAATTTCTTCTCTTTATATAGGTTTACCCTTTTTCAATACCATGAGCCCCTTTTTCAATACCATGAGCCAAAACAATACCATGAGCCCAAAACTGCATTACTTCTGATGGTATTCCTGGACGGGGTCATTTAGACGAATCATTACCCAATATAATGGGTCAATACCATGGTGGTTACCCCTGGTTTTGCACTTTATGAGCGCTTTTGCCCATACGCGACTTGGCACGTTGATTCCCGCGTGCATACGTGACTTATCCTAGACATATCCGCATATTCCTTGAGACATACTCTTTTCACCATAGATTTAGCACATGATGAAATCCTTTCTTCATTGCCTTCTGTACTCACTGTAGATACATCAGATTTAGTTCATCAAGACATATTCTATCAAGCACAACTTTATCAAGTAGGTTGCCATCATCTTCATCAAGTGAGTTGCCGTTCAAGGACAACACTCTATCAAGTGGGTTGTCATCAAGGACAACAATCAGCATCATAGTTCCAACAAACATCATATCACATCAGATTTACATCATTTACCAAGTCCATCAGGTCAAGACAAACTTCATCAGGTGGTTTTCCATCAAGGACAACACATGTCAACAGTCTCAAGTCTTCATCTTCATTCAGTGGGTTGCCATCAAGGATAACACTCTGCATCCTATTGCCAACAAAAGGATTTGAATCACACTTTTATCTCTTTTTCGAGCTTCAATAACGACGAAAAATAAAACCCTGGAGTCTTCTTTCAACTCTTTTCAAACTCTGATAATGTGAAAAGATTGCTGAGCACTTGTCATTTCGAGCTTGTTAAAGTAAATGAATTGATATCTACTCAGTATAAGTTTAACCCTTTTTCGGACTGAGATAGATTATTTACGAAAAATGAATACCTTGGTTAAACATGACCAAAGAGGTTCTCTTAGATATTGTTTTACAATTTTTCGGATTTGAGTGAAAAATTTACGAAAAAGTACTTATGGAGTTCTCTTTCGTCCTCTTTTTCAGACTCTCTAAATATGAAAAAGGATCGGGCTATCACTTTTGTTAAGCTCGTTAAAGCATAAAATAGTGAAGGGCTTGCCGATCATGGCAAGAGTCGAGTTTCATTCATCGCTAGATTCATTAAATTATTAAATGGCGATACTTTATTCACCCATAAGGTTGAATTATAGATCAAGAAAATTTTGTCCTCCTCAAGCTTGTTAAAAAATAAAGAGGTACTGGTCGACAAATGACCAGGGAAAATTTGGGAAAATTAAGCAAAGTTTCTTTTTGGTAGCAAGTCGCTCTTGAACATGACACTTCTTTCACTCCATGTCCGTGACTGTTTGGGTTGGGTAATCATCTTGATGGTTCATTCACACTTATGGTTCATCATACCTTCACTTCGGTTTTGGGTCAATGCTGCCAACTCATCACAGTGTCACTGATATGTTAAAGAGAAGTTATCCAGTGATTAAAAACTCATCCATCTCCAATACTCATAAACCTTCATTTTCATGACCATCATCCCTGAAAATTTCTATGTCAAGTCATACCCTTGTCTACGAAATTAGTAAATCCTATTTTTAAATAAGGTGAATTCCTGTTGACGAAAAATAGATATCTAGGAAGTTCACTTAGAAACATCAGATTCCAGTACCATGAGGCTTGTTACAGCATCGACAAGATCCTCGCTTTCGGACCTTTGACTGAAAGATTTTGTTTGGCGTTCGACATCAAATCATCTATTCATGCTTTACGAAATGTAATGCAGTACCTTGAGGGCCATTGACATTAATGGTGGTTCTCGTGTTTGTTAATAGCTCACATCATTGGCTGGTAATCAAACGATGTCTTTCGATGTTCGACGACAAATCATATATTCGCATTTCTAGACTTGTACCCAAATGATCGAGTGAATGAGATAAGAAGACATCGGATCTAGTTTCATCCATCCGGGCTGCGATTTCAATATTTTTGTACACATCATATGTACAGTGACTTTACATACAGATTGTTATCCAAACATGGGCCTATATTTGTAGGTGTGTCTACTTCTGGGCAACATTCCAATGTAGACGACTTTCTAAATTATGTACATGTTATTAGATTGTTTTATGTGATGAACATGGGAATGCCTACCCTCAGCAATTATGATCAATAGATGATATATCATGATGAAATTTATTGTAAGATTGATGCAGGTGACCATTCCGCTTCATTTCCAGGCTCATCACAATGTAAAGCATCTCAATCAAATGTTATTATTATTTGGATCTCATGCTTTAGGGGGCAATTGTTATAGGTCAATTTGGGCACCATTCCCAATGACTTGGTTAACTAGGAATCATCTCTAGGACCAATGATCAAGGATCTATCATTCCCTATCATTTCAGTTGCTACATGCCCTAAGACAAGAAACAAGACAAATCAAGCAAGACTTTCATCAAGCAAAGGTTTCCATGGTTTGAAGCTTATTATATCGCATATGAGAGCTCACCAATGCAGGCTTTAAGGGGTATAAGTGCATTGCATATGCAGGTAGACCCATGAAAGGTTGTTCTTCAAAGCACTTCTCGACATTCATAGGTGCATTGGTCACATTGGGAGTGAAATTATCATTGTTCCGTAATATCCACTTGACCAGTGCCTTCTAGAAGAGTTCACATGTGTCAAGCTTCAGATCCAAGTGTCCATTTGACATCTACATGATTGGAAACATGTCTTGCCTATTTTTCCAAATCTATTGATTGCAAAAAAACCTACATTTCATATATAAATTAAACACAGATCTAAGTGTTTGAGAAGGAAGAATTTGAGTAGAGAAATGTTGGAGAATTTTCAATTGAGAGCTTGGTTTTTGAAGCTACTGCTGGAGAGATTTATGCTGTGATGAGGCTTAGGAACTTTGCTGGAAGGTCACTTCAAATTAGTCACTAGGTTGTAACCTCTCCTTCTATCATCAATAAAGAGTACTTCTTATTTTTCCCTATATGCATTTGTGTTAACTTTGATTTTCCATATTGTAAGATCTTAGTTGATGAATGAAGCTTATGCTTTACTGATTTAGCTAACTAGCTTGAATAGATATCTATATTGTTGCATCTTCTGTTGTTTCAGTGTTATTTCTTGTAGGGAGCATTCATCTTACAAACCACTTGAATTTGAAGCTGCAACAAAAGTGATAGAAGGAGCCATTTGGAAGTGACTAAACAAGTAGGCCTCCAATCCTCTTTGTATATATGTTCTGAGTTAGGAGAAATAATAGTATAGTCTTTCACCTATTGTTCTAGACTAGCACTTGTCTAGGGAAGCGTAATTTATCCATAGATTACAATTCTGGCCCCAAAAAATATGATTGTGATGATATGGTTTTATGACTGATGAGATGCTAGGAAGAGCATGAGAGATGTATTTTTCCTAAACAGGGGAAAATGGACAAATTATGATAACTTTCCCTAAACAGAGCATGAAAAGGCATGTGTTCTGCCTATAAAATTGAAAGAAACCATACAATAGATATGTAATGAACATGAACACAAAAAATTATAATATATGAAACTAAATAAAAAACAATGATAAAAATTATATCACATGTATCCCAAAAAATAGTTGCAAGTCTTCTTTATTAATTGGCCAAAATTGAGTACAATAGTTCCTTGATCAATAAGCTAACATCCAAACTGATTCCAATCCTTGAAAATGAGTCAAAAAATACATGATATAGGCCTCAAAAAACCTCTCCCAACCTCAGTGGTTGAATCCCTAAGTTGAGGAGATGATCCACAATAATATGATCTGATACCTAGAGTGTAGGGAGATCCAAGTGACTCCTCCCTAAATTCATTCAAACTGATTCATTTGACTTAATTATAACTTTTACCTAATGAATCTACCCCTAGGTAACTTATCCACATCATAATTACTTTTACATTCATGATTTACATTGGTAAAAATCTCATTGACCGTGGCCAAACTAGAAAAAATTGAGAAAATTGAAAAATATCAGCAAATGGTCATTTGCGCCCTCACTCTGTCATTTGCGCCCTCCATGTTGTAGCCTGATTTTGGGTGCCTTACCTAACTCCCAATTTAGCTCAAGATAGCTCAGCGGAAATCTCTCTCTATCTAGTTATAATTTTACTCATAAAGCAAGTCATTTGGACACTCCATCTAGGAGAAAAATGGATTTTCCCAAGATCACTCCAGAAGTGCAACAAACCTCTTGTAGAAATAGTCTAGGACTTATGGAAAAATGATTATTTTGAGGGATATGAGTGATGGGAAGTGTTTAGGAAGGTATATTATGGATAGGGGAAGGTGTAAGAGCATCAGGATACAAGTCTTGTTGATGATTTAACCATGGAAAACATGAAACCAAGAAAAATGTCCTCAAAACCCTAGGAGGGGAAATGAGATTTCCAAGCACAACTGAGAGACAAATATGGTAAACACAAAAAAAATTACTTGGAAATGATAGTTTTAAACCTGAAATTTTTGAAGACCTTTGACTATTACTAATCCTCTAAAAGATGAATTTGATGGTGAAATGACCAATTTTCATGATTTTGATCATATGACCTAATGATGGCACAACATGAAAGAATGAGCTGAATGATGACCATGATGACTATGGGACTCTTTCAACAATGAATTACCTGACCATGATTATTTATATTGACCATGGAGGTGAAAGGAGTATTAATGATATCAATATCCTATTCAGTGACCAATTTTTTTGCATGACCTAGTGGAATGATAAAAAAATTCTAAATGAAACCATAATATGATATGAAAAGAGGATTTTGATCATTGATGGAAGAATACAAATTATGACACTAACATATCCATTGCTCATAATACATAAAATAGCTTTCAAAACTTTATATGAATCCTTAAATTTAATTTCAGACCAGTTTGGTCTCAGGGCATGGTTTTTGTGAAAGTTTGACAAATTTTTCAAGTATTTTTCTTGAATGATTACACGGTCTAAATTGAGAAGAGGAGAAGGAGTGATTGAAGAATCAAACCCTAAAATTGGTTCAAGGAGGTCACAAACTCCATCTATCATGGCACATGAAGAAGGACAACATTTGATGTATGAGGATGAGATGGATTTTAGAAAGGATTTCTATGATATTTATGAGATGGTGAAAGTTTTGTACAATGGGAGGAAAAAAAATTTGCAAGGAGAAATTTTTAATCATCCAAAAGGAAATAGTGGTGATGGGAGCAACCCTCTACCTCCACCTCCTCCTTCACCTCCCTCCTCACTTCCTTCTTCACCTCCTTCATCTCATAGACCTACTCATTCTCCATCTCCAAATTACATGCTCAGTCTCCTTTGATTAATCTTGATGTCAAGTTTGAATTCCGTATGTACAATTAGGAAGTAAATGATGAAAATTTGGATAATTGAGTTCATCAAATTCAAGTCTATTGAAAGATCCAAAATATTGATGATGATGTCACAAAGATCCAGCTTGCTTCTCTTCATTTGGAAAGCGCAACCCTCATTTGGTGGGAGGCTATAACTGAAGATTTGAATAAAAGTGTCAAAATTATCTCTTCGTGGAATGATTCTATAGTTGCATTAAGAAGGAAAATTGATCTATTAGCTTACATGCAAAAATAAATTGTTGATTGGAAAAAATTTAGACAAGCTAAAGTTTAGAGTTTCAAAAGTTACACACAAGAATTTAGAAGAAGAGATTTAGTATTGGGTGTTGATTTTTCTTCACAAGATACTCTCCTTAAATGCATAGGTGGATTACATAGTTATTTGAGACATACTATACTTATGTTTAATTCCACCAATCTAGATAAGTATGTGTTCAGGAAACTCATTTAGAATCAAGAGGAAATAATGATCCTAAAGAGACTAGCAAGAAAACTTTCAAAAATGGAGACAAAGGAAAAGAGAAGTTTAAAGGCAAAGGGAAAAAGAATTATATTGTCAAGGAAGAAGGATAGAAACTTACCTGTAAAAAATGTTCAAAAGAAGGACATGATGAAGACCACTATTAGAAATTACATCCAGAAATGAGACCAAATAAGTTCAATAACAAGGGGAAACAAAATACCAATGCTACAACTTAACAAGATCTAGGATCTGATTCAAGTGATGAAGCCAAAATCATAGCCATGGGAATGAAAGGTATAGATTATAATGCAAGTACTAATCCTTCTAGTAAGCCTATTGAATTTCAAAATGATAAAGAAATAAGTGATCTTTTTCACTTGAGGGTCATTACAAAACATACAAAAGTTGATACATTATTTGATAGTGGATCCCAAGTCAATATTATCTCTGAAGAAATTGTCAAGAAACTAAACCTCATAATAAACCTTACCCTTTGGTTTGGGTATGTGATGATGCAAATTACAAGTGACAAGAAAATTTAAACTCAAATTCGTCATCACTACTAATTTTATAGATGAGGTACGGATTGATGTTGTACCATTTGATATTTGTGCTATTTTTTTATGGAGTCCATACTTGTATGACCAAAGAGCCATATTCTATCGTCGTGAGAACAAATATAATCATTTTAAATATGGAGTTGAATACATTGCTAGATAACATCGCAAGAAGATCAAATTATCTCTTGTTAGTGTTGGTTAAATGAAAAGGCTTGTAAATGATAGTAAGAATTTTGTTTTTGTTGATGATTAACGCTAAAGACATTGTTGAATATGAAGCTTTCATAGGATGTGATTCTAAAATAAAGAATGAATTGGTTGAAGTTGTCACACTTATAATAATATTTTTCAGGAACCTGAAGGGTTACCTACTAAAATAGGAATCCAACATGAGATTAATTTGTGGCAGGATGCACCACTTCCAAATATTGGCATGTATAAAATGTCAGTTTTGGAGAATTCAACGATCAAGAAGAAAATTCAAGAGTTTCTTGAAAAAGGGTTCATATTTCCTAGCACATCTCCTTATGGGTCTCCTATTGTCTTGGTTCCAAATAAACATGGCACGTGGTGCATGTGTGTGGATTTTTTAGCTTTGAAAAATATCACGGTAAAGAATTGCTATCCTCTTCCTCGCATAGATGATTTTCTAGATTAGTTAAAATAATATTTACTTTACTAAGTTATATTTGAGAAGTGATGATCATCAGATAAGGATTGTTGAAGATGATATTTGGAAAACTTCTTTCAAGAGAAAAGAAGGTTTGTTTGAGTGGTTAGTTATGATGTTTGGGCTTTGCAATGCACCTGCAACATTCATGAGAGTTATGAATGATGTGTTGCAACCATTCCGTGATGATTTTTTCATAATATACTTAAATGATATTATGATTTTCAGTAATGCTCACGAAGAGCTTTTCAATCATGTGAAACAAATTCTAGATGTCTTGAAAAAGGAAAAGTTGTATTTGAAGATGTCTAAATGTGAATTTTGGAAAACCTCTTTGGTTTGTTTGTGTCATATAGTAGGAGGGGGTGAATTGAATATTGATTCCTCAAAATTTGATGTTATTATGAATTTTCCTAAACCCTACAATGTAACAGAAGTTAGGAGATTTTTAGGAGCAACCCAATATTGGAAAAAAATTATCACTAACTTCTCATTCATTGCAGTACCATTACATGATTTGACAAGTGTGAAACAACTATTTCAATGGGGAGGAAATAAAAATAAATCCTTCGATACTTTGAAAGAGAAAATCAATATAATACTAGTTCTAGCACTTCCATACATTAAGTAGCCATTTGAAATTCAAACCAATGCAAGTGAATATGTTGTGGGAGAAATTTTTTTGCAACATGGTAAGCCAATATGTTATCATTCTAAAAAATTTACCAATGCAGTAATTAACTATTCAACTTATGATAAAGAGTTGTATGCTTTGGTACAAAGAGTGAAGAAATGGAAGAATTATTTGGTGGGTAAATAAATGATTATACATATTGACCATAAACCTTTGCAATATTTACAATTACATTTAACCAAGCTACAACAAGCTAGACATTTCAGGTGGATGGGATTCCTACAACAATTTCATTTGGTAATCAGGTATAAGAAAGGTATATACAACAAAGTTGCAGATATGTTATCAAGGTCTATTTTTAATGCATCTACCATTCTTAAGCATACCTCAATCATGCATGAAAGTTACCTTGAACAATATGATAAATATTAATATTTTAAATATGTTTATGCAACTCTGAGTCATGGAAATCATGTTGAAGATTTGGATTGTCATGTTCATAACAAGTTGTTGTATCATCTTGGCAAGTCATTTGTTCCACAGGGTGAAAGATTCAATGTCATAATGGAAGCCCACACTTCTCTTATTGTTGATAATTTTGGTGTAGGAAAAACAGTTTCTAAAATTCAGAGGTATTGTTATTTGTATCACATGAATGAAACTATTTCAAGATATGTAAAAGAATGGTCTATGTGTGTTACTAGCAAGCTAAGTAATAGGAAATTGGGTTTGTACACTCCACTTCCTATTCCTTCTCGTCCTTGGGAAAGTATTTCTATGGATTTTTTGGGGGGATTACCAATGTCTAGGAAAGTTCCTAATTATATACATGTTGTTGTGGATCATTTCAGCAAAATTTGTTTGTTGATACCATGTAGGAAATAGGGTACAACTAAACATACCGCAAAGATGTTCTTCAAAAATGTATGGTTAAATTTAGGTTACCCACTTCTATTATTTCTTACAGATATTCTTGATTTGTCGGGGAGTTTTGGTCAAGTTTATGGGAACTCATGGACACAAAGTTGAAGAATAGAACAATATTTCATCCACAAACCAATGACCAGATATAAGTAGTGAACATAATAGTAGTGAATATCCTTCGAGGATATTATGGTAAAAATGCTAAAATCTGGGATGAGAATTTTCATTACATCCAACATGCCTACCATCGGACCAAGCATTCATCTACACAGATATCTCCATTTGAAGATTATTTGGGTTATTTTCCAAAGTCTCCTTTGGATTTCATCTTTGGTAAATATATTACATTATATGGACATAGTGATGTGGACAAAGCCAAGAAATTCATTGAACAAATTTAGTTAGTGCATTAAAGAGTACAATAACAACTAGAAAAAAGAAAAGCCCAGTCCAAAGAAAGACATAGAAAGCATGGTGTTGATCATGATTTCCAAGTGGGAGATCAATTTTAGTTGTACATCAACAAGGAAAGACTACCAGGTTAAGGTAAAAAGTTAAAGCCAATAAGATATGGTCCTTCCAAAATCTTGGAGAATATTGGTAACAATTCTTTTCGATTATATTTTCTACCTTATATGCAAAATTATTCTGTTGTGAATGTGGAAAACTTGAGATTGTATGAGCCTCCAATGATTGATGATCATGAAGAGAATGTTCAGATTCAATCTATAGAATAATTTTCTCTTGAATATTTAAATGAGTTACAGGAAGACTCAATTCTTGACAGGAGGATAAGGAATTCATGCAGAGGAAATGTGGATTATCTTTGAGTGGGGCTCAAAGGTACCAATTCAAGTAACGCAAGGTGAATTGAGATAGGGAAAGTGAGGGATTTGTACGCTCACTTGCTTGATGAGTAAAAACATACTTTTGGTGGTCCAAAAGATTCCAATGGGGAGGAATGATCCAAGGGATCAAAAATATGCTAAAAAATCTAAGTGCTAAAATTCTCTTGAAACTAGCAAAAAATTGTACTTCTCGTCACTCTAATTCCAACAATGCTTGAATCGCCTCAATCTCACATTGTATGAGGAAGTTATCGTGTTTTGAAGTTTTTGACAAACAATTAAAAATTCAAATTGCAGGGTTGACTGGACAATGTAAAACTACCACGTGAAGGTATATATAATGACATCATGCTGAGATCAGCAGGATAACTGGGTGGCATAGTGGTCGGATGGGCCAACCCTAAGCTGACACATGCAGCTGAAGGTTGGACAGTGGTGGGTGAATAGAATTTGGACACTTGGGATAATGAGCGAGTGAAAAGTGGCCCAATCAGTGGGTGCCACTTGGCACCCCTGATTGGACAAAAATTTGCTGGGCTCAACTGATTAACACTCCATAGGAATTGACCCCATAACCTCTAAACTATGAATTGAGCACCATATCACTACACCTTGGTGGTTCTTGTTATAGCAACTTGGCCCACATTAATTTAAAGGGTTATGGTTGGTTCATGGGGGGAGGGTCGAGCCAGTGGGATCACGCAACTGGCGCAGCCCCAAGTCATATTGATGTATGGTGATTGAGTGCCAAGGAAAGAAGGGTAGGGCGCGTAGCCCCATCCCCATGTTGCGTTGTTATCATGTAACCGTCGGCAGAAGGCTTGGGAGGGGCGGGCAAGTGGTATCTTTTTCATTCCCAACCCACGGTTTCATTACATCTCAAATGACCAGGAGCGATATTGGTGGGCTCTTGGTCTTTGGCCCACACTCCATGATCACATGACTTCCATACGACCCACCCAGGGGTAGAAGAATAGGGGCACGACACTATTGGCGTGATTCATTGTCCGACAATTTGCACCAAATTCGGCAGGTTTCAAGGAAAAATGTGCCACCTATTATTATGAAATTATCACTTTGAAATGCCACCACAGTTGAATCTTGTTTTTAGTTTTGACGAAGGACGAATTTGTAGAACAATTAGTAGAGAAATGAAGAAGGATGCCTAACTTGGCCATTTTTTATCCTTTTTGAGCCTAAGAAGAGTCTACGGAAAGGTTTTTGGGTGTTCTGGATACAATGACAGTGTTATCTTTGAAATTTGAGCATTGTATGTTGATGTGATTTTGAATTTGAGCATATAATATAAAGGGCCAACATTGGAAGCTGGATTGAGAGATGTATCCCAGGAGGGGTGAAATTTGTTATCAAATTATTTTTTGTGATGATGCATGTTGTCTATTTTTCACTGTTAAAATATGAAAAACTTAAATTAGTTTTTGTTCTTTTTAAATATCGATCCATTTCCCCTAATACATAAAATAGCTTGCAAAAATTTATATGAAACCTTCAATTTTAAATTTAGCTCACCTACACATTTAGTTGTTGAGTCACCTGCCATCTAGTCAACATGTGTCACCATCTATTACTACCACATCAACATACATACTTTCCCTGTGTCATCTCAAGGAATTTCCACATCATCCTCCATACAGTGCTACATGGAACCTCCTAGTGCTACCATGTGACATCTCAATCTAAATTTTTCTTGTTTCACACAAACTTCATAATGTGATAACTTTCACATATGAATTATGTTTGACATGATTCAGGTTGTGTTAGAATTTTCCCACTGAGCTCTTTGACATGGCACTATTTCCATCTGGTCTTTGGAACTTTTAATCTTGAGGATATTTTGGATTGTCCCAGATCATTCCTCCACACTATGTAGCTTTTGGACCACCAAAAGGTTTTTACTTAGACAACAAGTGAGGATAGTGCCTCCCCACTTTCTCAATATATGTCCAACCTGTTTTTGTAGAAATTATGTAGCATATGCATGTATATATCCAGATTCTCCTGATCTAACGATATTGATCTTATTTCTAAATACATAATCCTTCCACTGTTAATATTTTGCGGAAATTTAAAAACTCAATTGAAAACACATGAAGCAATAAAAACAATCGCACATAACATAATTGTTTAACGGGAAATCCTGAAGCTGAAAACCCCAACTATCATATATTATGTATCATGGAGATCATGTAACAATCTCATACAAATCTTAGTATATCAAGCTCTTAGTACAATCAATCATCACACACTAACATGAAGAAATCTGCAAATCCATGCACTAATTTCTTGCCACCTGATAGCCTACCTACACTACACAATCCATGCTGAAGAAGACCCCTGAATGAATTCGAATCTACCTTTCCTTGACTTCACAATCCTCATTGGCAACTCCAATGTGTGTGTAATGCAATCAATGCATCACTATAGTCACAATATATAGTCCATCTCACCCTTTCACCTATCTCTCCACTGGGTCTCCACTAGAACTGACATGCACTATAGTTAACTGTTGTTTCTGTTCAGTTGTTAGTGAGTTATTAGTTGTGAATTAATTAACTAATTAATTCACTTAACTCTCACTAGTGTATCTTTCAGTTAAACTAGATACAACTAGCTCAACTAAGTTTAACTCCATTAACTGAGTTAAACTGAACAACAACTCCATGAACTACTCTTCCAACTCTGTCATAAATTTTCCGCTTCAGTTCTAACTGAGTCCTCCATGCATGAGCCACCAATAAACCCTAGGAATTGCGTAATTCCTCCAGCCCACTGATTTTCCAAATTTGTATACTAAAATAAAGTGCTCCAAGAGAATAAGTTGATATTTAGAGTTTAATTATTATTAAGGGATAATAATAATCGACACATCTATGTTTATATCGACGATCTATAAATAGACTTCACCCAATATTCTAAAAATAGAATTTCATCTATTTTTCCAACTTGACCAACGATCCACAAATAGTATCCTGCAACTTTTGAAATATGATCACTATGTCTAAAAATAGACTTACACCTAAAAAAAGCCTGCGGGCCCACTTAGTGAAGGTGACTGATTTTCACTAAGCTTCATCATCTTGTTGAATCTCAACACTCCCTCTCAACAAGATAGGGATTATCCTTCGCCCGGATCCTGCCTCTATCGTATTCAAATTTTCTCCTGGTGAGCACCTTCGTCAGAATGTCTACATCCTGATCTTCCGTAGGAATGTACTAAAGCAACATGATTTTCCGCTGCACACAATCGCTGATATGATGATACTGGATATCAATATTTTTAGATCTATCATGAAACACAGGATTAATTGAGAGTTTAATGCAACTCTGATTATCACAATGTATCACTGTACGATCTAAATGTGAACTAAACAAACCGACCAGGATCTTCCTCATCTAGATTGCCTCACATGCAGCTTGAATTGCTGCCATATATTCTACTTCTGCTAAACTGAGTGCCACAGATCATTGTTTCCTGCTGTACCAAGAAACTACTGTAGATCTGATACTAAAAACCCCTCCTGATGTGCTCTTTCTGTCTCTTGGGCTGCCTGCCCAATCTGCATCTGTGAAGCCATGCAACTTCACTTCATCCATTTGTATGTACCATAAGCGATACTCAAATGTGCCCCTGAGATACCTCAGGACATGCTTTCCTGCCTTTCAAAAGAGCTTGGTAGGCTTAACCATCGCTTGTGAAAGCTAATTCACTGCATAACATATGTCTGGTCATGTATTAACTAAATACATGAGTGATCCCACCAACTGTCGATAAACAGTGGCATCCACTACCTCTGCCGATGTAACATCCTCTTTCCTCCAATTTCCTAGAAGAGGAGTATCAATAGGCTTGCAGCCTTGCATGTGAAACTTCTCAAGTATCTCCTGAGCATACTTTCCTTGAGACACAAATAGTTCACCTTCCCGCTGCCATATTTCCAATCCAAGGAAATAATGAAGGAGGCCCAAATCCTTCATCTCAAACTCCTTTGCAAGATTTGCCTTGCATGAGTGTATCAACTACTCATCACCTGTTAGTATTAAATCATCAACATAAAGAAAAATGATTAAAAACTTACCCTCCACCATAATTTGGTACAGGTTTTCACCTACCTCACTCTTGGTGAAGCCAAGTCCAGTGAAATAGCTGTCGATACATGTGTACCAAGCACATGGTCCTTGATTCAGCCCATACAATGCTCTTTTGAGTCTACACACATACGACTCACTGCTGAAGATCTAAAATCCTTCAGGCTGCTCAATGTACACCTCTTCCTCAATGATCCCATTAAGGAATAGAGTCTTCACATCCATCTGATGAATGTGCCAACCCATCTGCACTGAGAGAGAAACGATGGTCCTTATGGAAGAATACTGTGCAACAGGTGCAAAGTTTTCTTCATAATCAATCCCCTCGAACTGTGAGAAGCCCCGTACAACAAATCTTTCCTTATACTTCTTGACAATCCCATCAGCAACTTTCTTTACCTTGTAGATCCGTCTTGATCCTACAATTGATTTAATCACCGGCCTTGGAAAAATCTCCCAAACACTATTTCTGACAATGGAGTCATACTCCTCCACCATGGCATCTACCCATGTGGGCTCCTACACTACTTCTTCAAAAGAAGATGGCTCTGTCACGATACACTTGCTCATAAGAGCCAGGTATCCAGTAAATCAGTTAGGTGATTGTCTTTGTCTGCACTGTGATGTAGGGACTCCTACATTCTGTACCGCATCAAGCTTTAGTCTCTCAACTTCTGTGGTATGCTTTCTTCTAATTATGATGTTTGGCTCTGCATGAGTGGACTCCTCCACTCCATGAATCTCCTCCTGTGGCTGATCCACATCTGGAGGCTCATCTTTCAGAACTGGCGATTCCTCCACTGCATGCATGTCTAGCTCCCTCTCAAGCATAGCTCGTGCAACACCCATGATCATTTTGTTCTTACTCTCTATGACCCCATTCTACTGTGGGTTATGAGGCACTATGAATTCTCTTTGAATTCCTTCTTTGCTACAATATTATTTGAATTCACTCGAGATATATTCACCACCATTATCGCTCCATAGAGCCTTCACTTGCTTCCCTGACTCCTTCTCCACTAATGCTTTAAACTCACAGAACTTTGAGAATTTTTTTATGTTCTTATGCATGAAGAAGATCCAAAATATATGAGAATAGTCATAAAAAAAAATAACATAAACCTGTGTTTTTTTGTTGAAGTAACCGAGAAAGGTCCACACACGTCTGTGCGAATTTTCTCAAGGATCACCGAAGCACAGTTCTCCTTCTCATGAAAGGTGGTCTTCACAAACTTACCCATAGTACATCCCTTGCACTGATCTGACTACGCAAGATTACCCTTGGGAATTCCAGTATAAATTTGCTGCAAAATCTTCAAAGCGCCATGGTGAAGATGGCCCAATCTCCTTTGCCATAATTCGCCCTCATCCCGTCTCACCACTTATTCTTCTTTTCCCATCATTGCAACACAACCATCTACCTCCATCTTGAAGATATTATTAGCTCAAATCCCTATCCTCTTGGTTTGACCCATTTTTTTATGTTGCAGGAAATATTTTCCCTCACTGAAAACAACATCATAACCTTTGTCTTCCAACATTGCGATCGAGACCAAGTTCTTCTTCAGAACTCGAACATGCATAACATCTTTCAACAGAAATGGATTACCTGAGTCCCTCTCAAGGGTAATGGTCCCAATTCCAGTCACACTGATCGACCATCGTCGCCCATCCCTATATGCATTTGGAGATCCTTCTCCTCCAAGTCACTAAACAACTCTTCTCTCCCGTCATATGGAAAGACTCACCACTATCAAGATACCACACTGATCCCATTGAGCTTGAAACCAAGCATGCGATCAAAGAGAAATCAAGTTCAAATTGTGAGGCTAAGGGCTCACCTGCTGCAACTCCAACAACCTTCTTGTTCTTCTTCTTCTATGGACAGTTAGTGGCGAAATGCCCATGTTCATGACAGTGAAAACACTTCACCTTGGACAAATCCTGCTTCTTGCCTTTAGCCTTGGATTTTGAAGGGAATTTATTACCCTTCCCTTTCCTTGCTTTGGCAGCCAAAGCGCAATTCTCTTCATCATCATTCTTTGATGAAGAGCCATCCCTGGTACTTCGCCTTATCTCCTCCTGCACAAGATCCGACCAAAGTCACTCCCAACCTGACAATTTCTCCCGTCCATTTACAGAGTCTTTGTAGCTATGCCAACTCTTCGGAAGCCCAAGGAGAGACAAGCTCACCAAGTCATAATCATCAACAATATTCCCCACACATCCCAGTTCATCCCTACGGTGGACAAACTTTGTGAGATATTTTGGAATACTGTCGCCCTTCTCCATTTTTATTTTTCTAAGCTTATCTTTCAGTGCCAACTTCCTCTGATCACTACTGCTTTGGAATAAATTTTTCAAAGCCTTCCACATTGTAAATGGAGTGGCTTTCCCATGAAGGCTAGACATAATATGGTCCTTCACACCTTCCAACATAATTCTTCTTATCTTTGCTACCTTCTTTTTCCATGCGTCAAGTACTAATGCAGCATCGTTAGAACCAGGCTTAGGAACATCGTTATTGATGAACTCCTTTAGTCCATTATCTTTCAGCACCACCTCCATTATATCCTTCTAGGCTATGTAATTTGAGCTGCCCTCAAGGGCATACTCTAATCGCAATCCATTGAAAGAAATTTCAATGTATACTCAACTGTCACACCAAGAAATTTCTATAGCAAATTCGAATTGTCCACCAGCACGAACTCAACAATTATTCACAACTGCAATATTCAAGAATTAACACTACTCTGATAGCATGTAGAAATTATATAACATATGCATGTATATATCTAGATTCTCCTGATCTAAAAATATTTATCTTCTTGCTAAATACATAATCCTTCCACTGTTAATATTTTGCGGAAATTTAAAAACTCAATTGCAAACACATGAAGCAATAAAAACAATCACACATAACACAGTTTTTTAATAGGAAAGCCTGAATCTGAAAACCCAAAATATCACATATTATGTATCATGGAGATCATGCAACAATCTCATACAAATCTTAGTACGTCAAGCTCTTAGTACAATCAATCATCACACACTAACATGAAGAAATTTGCAAATCCATGCATTGATTTCTTACCACCTGATAGCCTTCCTCCACTGCGGAATCCTTGCTAAAGAAGACCCCTGAATGAATTCAAATCTACCTTTCCTTGACTGCACAATCCTTATTGGAGACTCCAATGTGTGTGTGATGCAATCAATGCATCACTATAGTCACAACGGATAGTCCATCTCACCCTTTCACCTATCTCTCCACTGGGTCTCCACTGGAAATGACATGTATTGTAGTTAACTGTTGTTTCTGTTTAGTTTTTAGTGAGCTAATAGTTGTGAATTAATTAACTAATTAATTCACTTAAATCTCACTAGTGTAACTTTCAGTTAAACTAGATACAACTAGCTCAATTGAGTTTAATTCCATTAACTAAGTTAAACTGAATAACAACTCCATGAACTACTCTTCCAAATCTGTCATAAATTTTCCACTTCAGTTCTAACTAAGTCCTCCATGCATGAGCCACCAATAAACCCTAGGAATTGCCTAATTCCTTTAGCCCACTAATTTTCCAAATCTGTATATTAAAATAAAGTGCTCCAAGAGAAAAAGTTGATATTTAGAGTCTGATTATTATTAAGGGTTAATAATAATCGACACATCTATTTTTTGATCGATGATCTATAAATAGACTTCACCCAATATTCTAAAAATAGAATTTCATCTATTTTTCCAACTTGACCAACCATCCACAAATAGCATCCTGCAACTTCTGAATATGATCACCATGTCTAAAAATAGACATAGTCTAAAACTAGAATTACACCTAAAAATAGCCTGCGGGCCCACTTAGTGAAGGTGATTGATTTTCACTAAGCTTCATCATCTTGTTGAATCTCAACAGTTTTGTGCACCTAGACATCACAAATAGTTGCATAGCAACTATAACAATTGAAACCGTATAATTAACCATCCCATTTTCCCACATCCATCTGCATTCATTACTCCAACCACTACCCATGAACTATATATTAGTATAAATAAAAATACAAATGTGTTAATTAAAATATAAGAACAAAAATTGTGTTCCTCTTGATAGGTTCACAAAAGAAATTCTCATTTTGCAAAGTTGATGTTCCCTAAAACACAAGAGAATATGATATGCCTTTCAACCCCATAGTTGTGATTTGTGTCCTATCGCTAGAGTCTAACTCTAAATCTTGTTGGACCATTGAAATCACATTTTTTTCTCGCTTAAAATATTGGAACAACTTGGACTTAAACTGTGAATGCAATCTCCCAAAACAATCATCAACGTGTCCCTCTCTTTTGCAATGGGATTTTCATCACCCTTCTTCATGAAAGTTTTCCTTTTTGGTTTTCTTTATTTTTCCTTTATCTTCTCTCCACTAAGAAGATAGAGATGGAGAATGAGGGGGAGAATGAGAACAATGAGGAATTTAAGGAGGAGGAGGAGGAGTAGTTTTTTCAAATCACCATCATTTCCTTCATCTTTGACTTTCTTTGATATGCTAACTTCTCTAAGCTTCTTCCACTCCCCATATATTTTCCCTATCATGGCCTTCATCTCCATGAAATATTCATGAAAATATATTCAGAACCAAAAGGATCCTCCTCTCCTTGATGTGATGACATTTCTCCTCTTTGGGTGAAACTTCTCAATCCAATTTCTAGATTTCCTTCCACAAGTGTTCCTTCACCTAACTTGAGTTTTCTCTTGGTTATAATGCACACTCACAAACCAATCTATATATTGTTCTGAGACCACTTGATCTAGATCTTTAAAGTGTCTTGGTTTGCAAAAATTTTCAAATATGAATGATTAAATTTAAACTGGCTGATGCAGGAGCATCCGAACAAACTTTATTAAAAATTGGAATCTGAAGCTGTGGAAAGGAAAATGTGGACAGTCATTGTAAATTGGGCCAAAATTGGTTAAAACAGAGCTAAATTGCTGGAACTAATTAAATTAATTATAATTATTTTTCGTGAGATATTTAGGGGTTTTTGAGAAATTGAAGGAGTGAAATCATGGATCTTAGATGATCCACGCTCTAGTAAATTCTATATAAAGAGTCTGTGTTGTGTGATAGAGTGTGCGTGGTAGAATATGAGATGACATAATGAAATCATAGGAGAAATTATGGCTAAGGCTGAGATGCCTTAGACTGTAATCCAGAGTTTGTATATAATAGAAACATTTTCTATGTGGATTTCTGTGTGTCCAAATATGTTTTATTTATGATTTAGATTTATAAGTTAAATGTGTGTTATGAGTTTACTGATCAACCATCGATCACTGTAAGGGTCGATGGTGATCCAAGGGTAATATTGGATTACAGAAGGAGTGATTGTATTTAGTTTAGAATCTCAACGCATCGGTGGATTGTTATGTAGAATGGAAGTGGAATATGCAGATCTGAACGATAAGGCTGAGTGCTGAGAATCAGATCAAAGTGGAGATCGAGCAAGGTCAATGGAAGATATTGGATTGTAGATTGGAAGCGAAAGAAATGAAGGGTTAAGATCTTTTCGCAGATCTGAAATGGGAATGGACGATCTCGATTTCATCACATCTGACCACAAGATTTTAGCGCACATCGCATTTGGTGGAAAGAGTTTTGGCGATGTGATACGAAATTGCGATAGCCAATATTGCGATGCGATATTCGCCATCGCATATCACATCGGATCAAAGAAGGTTGGAATTTGTGATGAGTCTTGATTTAATGTGACCAAAATTGCAATGCGATTTGGAACCTGTGCTTATGTTGAACCGTGAGTTAAGTCACAGTGGAAGAGTGGTGAAAATATGCATTTTGTGACCACGAGTGAAGGAACAGTGAAGATGGTTTTTTTGAAAACCATGAAGGGTTGTCGCACAACTTGATGGATGTTAGCAGTAAATGTTGAAACCTGCGTGATACACCCTAGCAGATGAAAGGTGGTGGTTTACTACCACTTATTTCGTGTGCCTTGGAGCTTTAACTGTCGAAGCTTATTTGGATGTGAATACCATCAGATCTGGCAAAAGGTTGTGACTGTCGTTCGATCGAGGAGAACATCTCTTAGGTGTTAATGTGTGTAAGTGGACCTAATAAGTTATGGGCGTAAATTAAATCTTATTTGGGTTCTGGCTTATGTGTTTATGTGGGCCAGTGGTTTTCTTGGTCAAGATTAATGAAAATTCGTTGGTTTGTTTTGCCTCTGATATATATATGTGGGCCCATAACCCGCAGGATCCACAAATTGAGAAATGTGTATTTTCACTACATCAAAGTGGTATCAGAGAAGGGAAATATTTCCTGCAAGAAAGAGTTTGCATGCGAGGAAGAAGAGGTACAGTTATGTTAAATATTTGTAAAGCTTGTGGTTTTTATATTTTGGTGAAGGTAGTAGCAGAGGAAGGTGGGAATATTGCAGTAGCCTAGAGCATGAATGCTCAAATGGGTCGAGAGGAGAGAACCAGCTAGATGCCGAAAGACTGGGCTCAAAGGAGAGAAACTTGGTGATGTATCTGGTAGCAGGGAGGACTTGCTATTGCAGAGGTTTTGTTGTAGCTCACAAAGGAAAATTCCATAGAGGATGTGGCTAGAATTGCTCAAGAATGTTGTTATGAGAAGATCACAAAGGGAAATTCCACAGAGGATGTGGGTAGAATTGCTGACAGATGTAGAAGACATATCACCAGGAGGTCATAAAATTTTTGTACCTCGGGAGTCTGATGCAGGAGCATCTGAAAAAACTTTATTAAAAATTTGAATCCGAAGCCGTGGAAAGGAAAATATGGACAATCATTGTAAATCAGGGAAAAATTGGTTAAAACTAAGCTAAATTTCTGGAACTAATTAAATTAATTATAATTATCTGCCATGAGAGATTGAGGAGTTGTTGAGAAATTGAAGGAGCGAAATCATGGATCTTAGATGATCCACACTCTTGTAAATTATATATAAAGAGTCTATGTTGTGTGACAGAGTGGACATGGTAGAATATGAGATGAAATAATGTAATCGTAGGAGAAATTGTGGCTAAGGCTGAGATGCCTTAGACTATAATCCAGCGTTTGTATATAATAGAAATATTTTCTATGTGGATTTCTGTGTGTCTGAATATGATTTATTTATGATTTAGATTTATAAGTTAAATGTGTGTTATGAGTTTACTGATCAACCTTCGATCACTGTAAGGGTCGATGGTGATCCAAGGGTAATATCATATTACAGGAGTGATTGTATTTAGTTTAGAATCTCAATGCATCAGTGGATTTTTATGTAGAATGGTAGCGGAATATGCAGATTTGATCAAGAAGGTTGAGTGTTGAGAATCAAATCAAAGTGGAGATCGAGCAAGGTCGATGGCAGAGATTGGATTGCAGATAGGAAGCGAGAGAAATGAAGGGTTAAGATCTTATCGAAGATCTAAAATGGGAATGGACGATCCATATTTCATCACATCCGACCACAATATTTTAGCGCACATCGCATTTGGTGAAAAGAGTTTTGGCAATGCGATACGAAATTGCGATAGCTGATATTGTGATGTGATATTCGCCATTTCATATCGCATCGTATCAAAGAAGGTTGGAATTTGCGATGAGTCTTGATCTAATGTGACCAAATTTGCGATGCGCTTTGGAACCTGCGCTCATGTCGAACCATGAGTTGAAGTCACAGTGGAAGAGTAGTGAAAATATGCATTTTGGAACCACGAGTGAAGGAACAGTGAAGATGGTTTTTTTGAAAACCATGAAGGGTTGTCGCACAACTTGATGGTTGTTAGCAGTAAACGTTGAAACCTGCGTGATACACCCCAGCATATGACATTTGGTGGTTTAAAACCACTTATTTCGCGTGCCTTGGAGCTTTAACTGTCAAAGATTATTTGGATGTGAATACCGTCAGATCTAGCGGAAGGTTGTGATTGTCGTTCAATCGAGGAGAAAAACTCTCAGGTGTTAACATGTGTAAGTGGACCCGATAAGTTATGGGCATAAATTAAATCTTATTTGTGTTCCGACTTATGTGTTTATGTGGGCCAGTGGTTGTCTTGGTCGAGATTAATGAAAATTTATTGATTTGTTTTGCCTCCGATATATATATATACACGTGGGCCCATAACCAACAGGATCCACAAATTGAGAAATGTGCAGTTTCACTGCATCACTGGCTTAAAGTGTGAATGCAATTAACTTAGATCAAGCTTTACAAGACATTAAAGAAGATGAAATTAAAGGAAATATATAATATTGAGAAGAGAAGAGAAACAAGAATGCCACCAACTGATAACAAATTTATTTTAATCTAGACTATGTCTCTAGCTCATGCCTCGAAGGGAGTGGCCTCTTTTATTAAACTCCCAAAAATTGATTACAATGAGTAAATATGCCTCTAAAACCTGCAACAAAAATGATCTCTTTTGCTACAAAAAAGTGGTTTAACAATACCACTCAATTATCCTCGTTTGTTTCAAAATATGAACTCAAAAACTACTTTTTTACAAAAAGTTATAAGATTAAAGTGTACTCAATTAAAGGACCCGGCTCTATGTAAACTTTACATCATATTTCCCTAGCACATTGGCAATGCTTTTGATAAATAAAAAATTTGGGGTGCTAAAAAATCCAGGATCAAACTCGTGGGTGGTTGTGAGGTGGCACTATTGAATATTACACTAAAAAAATTAAACATTATGTCAACCTTTACAACGTGTACTAAGCCACCGATTGGCTGGAGAATATGTTAAATGAAGTTTACAAAGAAGGTGGTCCTGAGGTCAAACCCACAGGCTGGAATTTTGAACATATGGTTACAATTGTTAAATTGTAGCTAAATCAAATAGAAATGTGTGTCCCAATAGTTTTTTGGGATGGTGCTCGATCATTTAATTTGTTTGATATATACATATTTTTTCAACCCGATATATTTGGGGTCAAGGCATGGGGTTATAATCCAATCTAAATTTATATTATACCTATATTATGATGTGCCCCATTCAAATTGTGACCCAAATGGAGCGTTGGTAAATATAGTTAGGTCATAGGTTCTTTGTGGTCTTGAGGTCAAATCGCATTGACTCCAACTAGAAATGTTTTATTATAGTGACATCATTAACCGAAGGTTTGACCCTCATCTCCATTCCATAACTTTCCAGGCCTGTCGGGGCTAACACATGGTAACCTTTGATTGGCCCATTCCGCATCAAATACCAACAAAGTTCCAAGTCACATGCTGACTGGGTGCCACATCACTTAACAAAAAAATGTTACGACTTGTCCTAAAAGCCACATCATGCTGACTCATGTTGCCATGTGTTCTACTCTACCATGTTAATCGCTGCGACATGTCACATGTATGAACTTTCCACATCATTTAACCTAAATTTTGTCTTGAGGGGTCCTGACCCAGGATCGGAGTTGAGGTTAACCAACAAAACCCTCTTACTACTAGCCCTTTTGGCAGTGACCTTCTTGCATAATTAAAAGTCTCACTTGAAGTAGTATGGGGGGGTGTTGGAACCAGGTTTGCACACTCTGAGAGAGGTTTGAATGATGTGGGTGCATTAAGATCCAAAGTAACCATAAACAAACTTTCACAACAGAAGCCCTAACCAGGAAACCCTTGTAGACATATTTAGGTCAAGTATACAGAATGTCTTGCACAAGATAACACAACATCTATAATCAAGAAATAACCCTTAGCACATAATACCAGAAACGTATATCATCAGATCCATCCAATAAGCATTCATATAAGCCCAAACACAGTTGCGCAAGAGATCTATTCGTAGACAGTATAGAAATCATAAATAAGATGCAGAAACATTCATAACATAAACATCAGATGCATATAGAACTAAGATATCCGTAACAAACTTAATTTATTGATATCAGTTTAGATCCTTCATACACAAACCTTCAACAACCCGTGCACACAACCAGCGGGGTTCGTAAATAGAAGGACAAAGGTCTTTGCGCACATAGCCAACAAGAGCCTTCTACCTAGACAATTCCGCAAAAAAATATCACAAAATCACCAGATCTAACATTAACATTCAAACTTATCCAAAAAATACCTTCTTAGACTCAATGTAGACTTCTATTTATACTATTAGCCTGTGCTACTCTATGGTCCGCAAACCATGGTTTGTGGCCCCTTGATCTACCCTTTTGACCCATTACAATTTATGAGGGGCTTTGACCCACCCCAAATCCCTTGTGCATGACTAAAATATTACAAAAATATAGAAAAAAATATTCTTTGGACTTAGGGGACCTCGCTCCAATAGGCCCCCAACACAAACTTGTGACCCATCCCGAGTCACATTGCCTTTGGATTCTTCATTTTATCTTGGAGCTCCTCAATAGCAGCTAAAAATGGGCCAAGACACATACACTTTGATCTAATGTAATTTGCATGTTCTCCACCAGTTTTTCTGAGGTCAGCCCTTTAGTGATCAAAGTGACGCTCTACAATGTCTAGTTGAGGTTCAGACTGCAAGCTCAAGGTCCTGAGAGAGCTTCATGGCCTCATTCGCCCATGGCTTCATATGATATGTGACTATTTGCTTCTTGTGGTTCCACCTTGTCCTGCAATGCCTGACTATTCTAAGGTGTGTCATTCGTTGAGCAGGGATGAATGTAGGCAAATCCTCCTGCAGATATGCGAACTCCTGCTCTTTCATGTGCAGGTCCTGGGTAATTTTAATGACTAATGGATCTATCTGTACAGAGGTCCATAGTCCCATGGATTTCTCTGGGAGCTCCGAACCCTTATCAACATTCATGGAGATGTTGGCGAATGTTGTCTTTACTAGCGCGACTCGTTGAGCATGTACCTCCGGAGGGGTTTGAAGCTACAGCTTTGCCTGCAAGAAAATAATAAGTTGCTCAAAATCTGCTTTGACTGACTGAATCTCAAACCTGGAAGCTTTGAGGACTACGACCAAGCTCTCAATCTTGGCTTGTGGCACTGCGGAAGCTAGGAAGACTACGTCTGGAATCTCATGATCACATAACCTATCAATGAAGCTCTCTAGCTTCATGCGCTGAGTGGTGATGGCTTGCTATGTTATCTGAGCCTAGGTAGACTCTGTCATCTTTGTTGTTGCAATCTACTCGGCCTCCCTGATTTGTTGTTGTGCGCCCACCTCTCTGCTCTGCAATTATATGGATTTGAAAATGTGTAGAGCATGGAGCTACCCACTTGGCAGCTTCGCCAGGTTGATGCCGACCTCAGGGCAGGTTCAAACCTACACGCTTGACTATGCTTGCTCCATGGACACCGCTACACCTAGGAAGGGGTAGATTCTGCTTCCTGTAGTTGTGACGATCGAATTAGATGGCAGCCTCACTTGCATCGGCCTTGCTTGATCCACGATCACTTGCAATGTATCTATTTTGAGTTGTAGGACTTACAAAATCAATTGCAAAGCTTCCACTGTGGCCTTGTATTGGGTTTCCATGGTGTTCTAGTGGTCCTCTGATGCTGAAGCAACTGCATCTGCAATTTTTTTGAGGTCCTCCTTTGTCAGAGTAACCTCTTCCTCTCCCCCTGCCTTGGACCTTTTCATATTATTACACAACCCTTTAGATGTTTCTTTGCCTCACTTGGTGTTACACGGAGACTTAGCCCCATCCCCATTGAGCCCATCCAGACCACCAAGGTCCACCTCCTCTTGGTCACCTCCCAAATCCTAATCCTTGTATTTTCCTACATCAGGGTCCTTCTCTACGTCATCCCTAGTATCTTTTCCGCCTGTCTCTGTGCATGTATTTGTTGTATCTTTTGGGGGCATGTATTTTGGAGTTGTGTCCTTTCTTGACGTGGACAGTGTAATGAGTTGGGTGAATCCAAGCCCGCTCTTCCATGCATCGGCCCATGTTGCGACGACATGGTAAAATTCTGCCTCCATGACCATATAAGGTAAGGTGTACCAGTCTGAGCCCTTGCGTGCTTTAATATGAATGTTGTGCATGGTAACTTGAGATTTCGCGATGATTTTATACTTCTCATGGACTTTCGACAAGAGTCGTGGTGTAGAATGGATGGATTGGACCAGTGAACCTTCAAATAGTACCCAAAATATTTTATTTTCCTTCACTCACGGGGTGTGTGATGAGTCCCACAAGTTAGCGTAGTGTGCCCCTTCACATATGCCTAGTTCTATTTCAGGAAGGACTGAATTGGCTGGGGTCTACCATGCCACTAGTGCAATCAGCAATAGAAGCTATGAGTAGTAGAACTGCTTCCCAAGTTCCTGCGCCTCGTGCACATTTTCCACAAAATCCTCGCACAAAAATTTTGACCAATTATACAACATCCATTTTTCGCATTGCACCGCCAAGGCAATGAAGTGTACGGTGACCGTTTTTGGTCGGCACTTCCTTATAAGCTTGTATCCGAGGACAAGGGTGCCAATGCACACCACCGGGTTAGCGATGGCCTGGACCAGAAAACCCCTCTTATCCAGTCCTACCTTGTATTTTTCCTTCTCCTCCATCACTACTTTCATCTTGTTGCTCTTCCCAAATCCCTTCATCGGGTGAGGCTCCTTCTTAGGTAGGCCAGTGATCCAATGGATTAATGTGGTATCTATAGGAATTATCCCCTGAATCCATAGGGAGCCCTCATGGACCAAGGCTAGAAGTTGTTGCACACAAATGCCGATGATAGGGTGCCTCCTAAAATATGGAATCCTCAACAGATTGAGGACTCCCGCATTGTGAATCCAATACGCCCAAGGCTTTGGCTCCACCTTTGGAAAATTGATGTAAAACACCTGCTCCAAATAATTCTCTAGCACAAGATTCAAGAAGGTTTCTTAATTTGTGAGATCATAATCGTTAAACTTTATCTGAGGGATCTTGCTGAACATTTCACCAAACAAAGGGACATCTTGAGGAATCAATGACATCTACAGGTACTCCAAAAAAATATTGATGTTATGTGGCTTGCACGTACATGGCTTCTGATGTTTAACATATGGTGGCTTCCATGAAATGGGTTATACAAACATTGCTTCTTGTTTAGGACTCATCGAGCGCTTCTATGGATCACCGATAGGGGATCGGTCTTTGGTGGATTTCCACAAGGACACTACATTTCTCAGAGATGTGTGTAGCTTAGAGGTAGCCCACTTCGACATATTTACCTTTCCTTTCTCTTTTGCTGGACTGGACACAACTTCTTCCAGCTCTAGGAAAACTTCTCTAACCTCATATGTGCCCATCTATGTAGAAGAAGTTAGGGGCGCCGACTATTTCTATGCAGGGTTGGTGGCCACCATTCTTGGGCAGAATATGAACTCAAGATTAATTATGTCAGAAGGGGATTCATGGGTAGACATACAAAAATCATAGACAATAGGATAATAGATATTAAAGATAATCACAGGGCGCCAAATATTCAAACAACAAAGGAATCCATTGAGACCTACGATCACCTTTTTATAAGCCACCCATGGCAAAAACAGTCGTATTATCATTAATTTCCACTTACCCTCAAGGAAATGGGAAAAAATCCTCCACGATCACCTCATTAAATGTAAGAAATCTGCTCCATCCAATGGTAAATTCACTTTTTCACCTTGTTTCACTGTTCCAATGGCTAGTTTCCTGACCTGTGCATCACCCATGTGCTTATGTCGTACCTGCCTGCACCCTCCCTCTCTGTTGCACGTATATGCTTTGATTCTGATGCTCTAGTAATATAGTCATTTGGTCGGCATCGGATTTTCTTGATATGGATTTAGACGACTTCCATTGAAGTACTCGAGAAGGTTCTCTTAGTGCAGCATGGCCAAGCACACCGCACCACTGTTGGTGATCTCTTTTACAATATATGGCCCCAACCAGTGCTTTCTGAACTTCCCCAGGTGACGCGCAAACTAAATATCATATAGCAAGACCAAGTATTCCTCTTTGAACACCTTTTTCCTGATGTGCCTCTCATGCCGGGATTTTTTGCACGCCTTCTACACTTGCTGGTGGAGGTAAGCAATAAACTGATCTTCTTCTAAGGAAAAAAGTTGCGCCAATCATTCCTCCATAATGTCAGGCTTGACCATACTAGTGAAAGATGCAATGCGTAGAATTGGGACAATGTACTCCATTGGAATGATGGCTTCCTACCAATAGACCATCTTGAAAGGTGTTTTTCCCATGAACTTTTTTCATGTTGTCCTATATGCCCATAGGAAAAAAGGGATGCGCACGTCCCAATCATCTCGGTTGGTATTACAGATATTTGTGAGTGCATTTTCCAAGATCATGTTGAAATATTCTATTGTTTTTCGTTGATAAGGGGTAATCTTCTTGTGATGGATTTGGAATTATTCTGTCAAAGCTTCAATTGTTTCATTAACAAAATGCATACCTCTATCACTCATCAAAATATTTGGGCATCAAAACCTAGTCAAAATTTGCTCAAAGATGAAGTGTGCAGTAGTATATGCAGTACAGTCCTTAACCTCCTTCACCTATGGCCACCTAGTTACACAATTAGTTGTAGTAATGATATAACGCGCTCTAGTCTTCTTGCAAGGAGGGTTGATTGGTCCAAAAAAATATATAGCCCATTTATTAAATTCCTGCAAGGCCATCTGCGGTTTCAAGGGCATTTCATCACTGCACAAAGGATTCCCAGTTATTTTACATGCATCACAAGCCCAAAAGTATTCCTGTGTATCACGGTGTAGCGTGGGCCACCATAACCCAGCACGCAACACCTTCTTTACAGTGGCTTTCCCAGCATATTGGCCACATGCCACTCCTCCATTAGCCTCAACCAATATATCTTGTCGCTCATGTTTCAATACATATCTCCTTAATACTTCATATGATCCTAATTTATACAAATAACTTGCAATCAGGGTGAAATAAGCTACTCGCACAACCAAATCCTTCTTTTGCGGGACTGAATATTCTGCAGGTGTTGTTCTCGTGGTCAGAAGATGAATAATATTAGTGAAGTGCTCATCAACCACCTTGATAGTGAACAAATGTGCATCATTTAACCCCTCCTCCAGACTGGTTGGTTCTTCCCCATTCTCAATTCATGAAAGATGATCAAGCCCAACATGCGATCTCCTAGGCTTCACAACAATCTCAAAATCATACTCCTGAAAAATCAACAACCATCGATAGATCTCTCCCCAACACAGGATTATTGACTAGGTATTTCAAAGTAGAATGATCAGTGAACATTTTGAAATGCCCTCCTACCAGATAGTTTCTGTATTTTTGTAGCACGTATACCATGGCCAATCCTTCCCTTTATGTAGTTGAGTAGTTGCGCTCTACACTCAAGAGCTTCTGAATGGAAAAAGTGATTGGGTGATCAACGTCTCCTTCTCTTGGCTGCACTAAAAGAACCCCAAGTGTTATACCAGATGCATCCACATGCACATGCAAAACCTCAGAAAATTCTAAGAATATTAAGATAGGCGCACTGACCATTTTCTCCTTTAGTAACTCAAAGCTCTTCTGACATTCGTCATTCCAGAAAATTTCTACATCCTTCTTTAGCAACTTCTCCATTGGCGCAGTGATTAGAGCATACCCTTTAATAAAATTCCTATAATAACCAGTGTGGCCTAGGATGGAGAATAATTGTTTCTCATTGGTGGGAACTTCTAAGTTGATGATAACCACATTTGTGGTTGGTTCTACCATCAATCCTTGCTAACATACTATATTCCCTAGAAAAATCCCAAAAGTTACACATAATATGCACTTCTTCAGGTTGAGAAAAATTTGGTGCTTCCTACAGCTGTCAAGCATCATGCGCAGGTTTGACACATGTTCCTTTACCAATCCAAACACTGTCCAGTCATAAAAATATACCTCCAATAATTTATACATGAATTCTTTGACCATAGACATGACCACGTGCGAGAATATTGCAGGTGCATTTTTCAATCTGAATGACGTGACGGTGTATTGGAAAGAACCCCATTCAGTGGTGAAGGTGGACTTGCTACGGTATTCTGGTGCAATTCGGATATGATGATACCCTGAAAATCCATCAGTAAACGAATAAGCTTATTTTCCTCCTACATTATCCAGGATTTCATTAGAGAACAGAGTAGGGAAAGGGTCATGCACACAGGCATCATTAAACTTGCGCAAATCTACACAAATCCTTATTTCTCCATTGGTCTTTTTCTCCTTAACCACCTTTGGTCTTACCCAATCAGATTGTTCAACTAGTTCAATGATGCCTGTAACCACTATATTTTCTAATTCTTCTTTTACTTTCTGCTTATATTTTGGGTTCAATCGATATGGGCGGTGCTTGACAGGATGCGGATCTGGTTTTAGTGTGATTTTCATAACACCCAAGTACCCTACAATTCCCTTCAACTCAAAGAATTTTGTAGGAAACATATCTTGATACTCTTTTGGCAGCTCGGTAATATTTCCTACTATATCATCATCCCATTAGTCCCCAATCTTGGCCAAATTGGGCTCCTCTTCTATCCCAATGTTGACTTCCTTCAATTTCAGAGGTTCAGTAACATCCACCATCCCTAATTCAGGACTTGCAACTACACACTCTCCTTATGATTTCAGGATATTAACATTCCTTGGGTCATCTTCATTATCCTCAATTGATAGATTTCTATAGTTCACTATGTATTGCATTTTCACATCCCAGGCTAGCGCAACACATTATTTTTAGGGCCAAGATTCATCAAATATCAGAGCATCTATGTCATGGGGGGCTTCATCCAATTTTTCCAATCCCCCAACTGAGCCAAAGGTTTCCAAGAAATCCTTGGGCATTGTAAACTAGTCTCGAGTACCTCAGTGTAGCTTGACTTCTAGATACCAGGTGGTGGATACTGGCCCCAACGAGTGGACGAGCCTATGAACCCACTCATGACTAAGTGCTTGCGCGGATCGCCCCGACCATAGAAAAAATCAATGGGTGGAGTGGCTGGAGGTTCAAAGAATAGCATCATCATTCTTCTACATTCCTCCCAGCCCTAGAAACCTCCCTTGTGCATCTCCCACCAACACGCTAGATTTGCGCGCATAGCCAAATCAAGTGCCCAGAACCTTTGTTTCTCTGGGACAAATTTTTCCAATGCTTCCAAAAATTACTTGACACTACCATAACCATTAAAGTAGGGTAGTTCTCTTACCTTGGAGGAGATGCACTTGAATTTCTTTGTGATATTGAGACAGCACAGTGCAGAGACATCGTGCAACCTGTTCTTCCAGTTCTCCATTTTGCCATCAAAATTGGAAAAACATGATCTATCCTTCTCCCAGTTCAACATGCCATCAGCTATAGGGTTGATCCAGTATTCATCCTGCACGGTTAGTTTATAGATATGTTCAACATAATCCCCTTTATGCAATGGTTCTCTGTATCATTCTCCTTCTGTTGGATCCAGTGGGACTATCACCCATGTACCATTATTCTCAAAAGTCATACTTCTGTGCTTCAGATTGATGATGCCTCCCATATCAATGGCTTAATCCAATCATAACAGGGTAGGGTAGGGTTTTGCATCATCCAAAACTTGTATTACTTTGAAATATGCACATACCTTCACTCCTGCAATGTCTACCATAACTTGTGGAAGCCTACCAAGTGGAATTATATTTTGTTTACTGGCCATGCGTAGCTGAATGGTGGACGATTCCAACTTTGGCTCTCCCATCTTTTGCTAGGTTTTCTTAGGTAAGACATTTGCATCAGACCCTAGATCCAAGATGACCTGATCCATCTCCTAGTCTCCAATCTGCCCAGTCATGCGCATCTCCCTACCAGTTCTCTTCTTCTACTTATAAACCTTGTTCACATCCTTGGTTTCTGTTTGAGGAACCTCTTTTTTCATGCAGCTGTCTATCAGGGATTGAATATTATCTACTACCTTCTGATTGCATGGTGGCTTCATGCAAGATTGCAATAATGGTTTAAATTCATCATTAGCTTTTGGTTACATGGGAGTTCTTGAGGTGGATGATCCTGCATCAGTGTTGAGCAGGAAAATCCTCTTTGCAAACAAAGGAGAACCCTCTAGCCCTAGGGTGGGTCTAGCAATAAGGGAACAAGTTGAATTCTTAAATTCCTAACTTATAAATGAAAAATGGATTGGAACAGATATCCTACCTCAGTTCAATTCTTTTTTCATGGCACGCAACAACAATCCTTCGATCTTTGTCTTCATGCCTTGCGCTCCGTTGGTGATGACGTCCATGCACCTGAACAAAGATCAAATAAACGATGACAACATACAAGCATATACATTCATCTACAACTATTAAAATAGTCAAGGAGAGTTAAACACTTTGAATATAAATGGAAACAGAGTTGGAACTAGAAATCAGTCATGTATTATTGATATATGAAAAAGAAGTTTATGACCTTATGCCCTGACGTTGCAGATATCCTTCGACGGGTTTAGTCGGGAACGTCTCAAGAATTCGTTCGTCGTTCGAATAAATGAGGAAATGGGCTTAAAATCTCTCTCAACAAATGGATTCTTCTTTGCTCTCTTCAACACACCAGCTATGACTAATGATTGTTCAATTAGCTGAATCAATGTGAGGAAGAAGAATTTATAAGAGAGGAGAAGGAGGTTTTGGATTCACATAAGCTGGGGGAGAGGTCTATCCCTTTGGGGAGTTGCACATTTTTAGGAACTAATAGGCCAAATGGATAAAATTGGCTTGATCCAGTAGAAAAAACCATCATGACTCCACTCACGAAGCAGTTAAAGCATAGAAGCTTCATTTCTATTTTAAAAAACTTTCCAAAAGCAGCTCGGTGCATGTGCTTTTATGAGGCAGAGCGCCAAAGGGAGCAAGGCTCAGTGTTAATTTATTCATGGGCACGAGGCCATAGATTCCTACCAGCGTTGATATAAAATCATAGGTTTTTGAAATTCTGCTCGAGGAATGATCAACAGAGATTATAGTTTTGACATGCCAAGGGATGCAATGAAATTTATGGCATTGTATGACAATACACAGGGGTAACTGAAATGGCCCTCCAATGTGTGGGATGGGGATTGAAAGGACGGTGAAAAAATATTGTGTAGTAGAATTTCCCTAAAGCATGAAGTACGAGAGGGAGGGAGGGGTGAAATTCTTTACAAGAACATGCCCAAACCAAAACGCCGTCGTTGGAAGACCTGTAAGAGCAAGTACAACAGATATATCTGATACATGAATATGTGGTATGGGTGCAACCATCCATAATATAGAACATATAATAAGATCCAAGGTATGGACGTAGCCATCCAGTGAGAAGGATAATCAAATAGACTTAGGTATGGTCACAACCATCCAATCAGATGAGTCACGCATATAGTCATGATAAACCAAATCGTCTCATAGCCTGGATCTTATTAGACAAAACCCAGGGTCTTGTGTTGCATCTCGACGCGAAAAAATACAAATTCAGGCATGTGAATGAATGGAGCGAAGATGAACATGCAAGAAAGTCACCTGATTACCATCCAATGATGAAAGTTGTTAACAGGTGCGAGAGAGACCGTCAATAATGACAATGGTTTCAGAAGATACAACTAGTACAATCCATGAGATGCGAACAATGAGCTGGATTCGAACACCCATGAAATCACTCGATCTAAGGCTAATGAGGAGAACTTGTCATCAAATGTGAATAAATTTCCATTGAGGCATGCAAGATCTAAGGTACTAGAAGGGAGTCTCTAGATCATCTTTTTGGATAATTAACTGAAGTCGATAGGAAGTGACCGATCTAAGGAGGGCCATAATGTTTCCCACATCATCGACATATGATAGAGGAATAAGATGATAGTGAATCAGGACTGAACAGAGGATCAGGGGTTGAAAACTGCAGAAGGAACTTCTCTTGAACATATTGGCAACACGACTTTGGAATTTGGCAGTATTTGACGTAAAGGGGTATGAGGTAATGGTGACAAGGAAAAGAGAAGATTTGAGGTCAAAATGGATAACTCAAACCTATGGAGGAAAAATGATGAATTTGGGATGTCCCCAACCCGACATGAACTACACACATGTGTCATGTTCAAGAGTGACATACTGTTGACACAACTGAGAACTGGTTCCATTTTCCCCCATCATTTATGGAAATTACCCCAATTATTTTTTAAAACAAGCTTGAAGGGGATAGAATATGCTTGCCATGTAAGTTTTTCCTTTGGAAAAATCCATCCTAGTACATTTTACAAGCACTAGGAAGGAGGAACTCGATAACGTCATGGTGACGATTTCTGATGTCATTTAGTTCTAACAAGTCTAACAAAGGAAAAAATCAACATATTTTCATGTTTAGAGAGTTTGAAAAGAAGTGGAAAAGAAAACTCCATTAGGTCCCTTTTCGTAGGTAGTATCACAGATCTGGAAAGGTAGAAAACAATATCTAAGAGAACCTCTTTTCCATGTTCGACTAAGGTATTTACTTTTCATAAATAATTTGACCTAGCCCAAAAAAGGGGTAAACGTATACTAGGAAGATGACGTTTCGCAGCCTTTAACGAGTTAAAAACGACAAGAGTCTTGGCAATATTTTTCAATTTTTGAGAGTTAGAAAAGAGATGAAAGATGACTCTAGGGGGTGAATTTTTCATGTTTTGACTGAGTTCGAAAAAGTAATAAAATACAACTCATTGCTTCATCATTGACATTTTTAGGACCTGTTGCTACACAAGAAACAAATGTAAAACCCATTTTTCGAGATAAAACAATAAAGTAATCAAAAAATATGTCCAAAAACCTAATTGTAGTTTAGAAAATTTTATAAAATGATGCAAATAGTAAAAACAATTTAGTTTCACCTTTTCACCTTCTTGTGAAAATTTTTACGAATTTTTACTGTGAACTGTCGAGTTGTCAATAGGCGATTCAGGAGGTCATTTGCGAATCCGTTTTCTCCAGGTATAAGCTATGATATTCTACTTCATTTTAAGACATTTTTCATACTTTTATTTTATGATTTAAAGTATTTTAGGGGAAGTTTTGTAAAGGATTTTTTGCGGCAGTCGGCGCGGGTTCCAGGCACGGAGTCGCACCCAAATCTGCAAAATTTAAATAGGGAGGCACCAATCAGCGTTACTATTTGAAAAATAGTAGTGCCAATAGCCGCAACCAAAAAATATCAAAATTTCTCCAAAATTCCTGATTTAAACATTTCAAATTTCAAACCTGTGGCTAATGGGAGCCTTAATTGTGATTTTTGCAGAGAACTCGGTAGTTAAAATGGTCATAGAGTGGAAATAACGAGAGCACGGGAAGAGGATGAATAGGCTATGCGAAATAGTGCATGTATGGATGCCCTGAGAAACTGTGGGCTCTTGAAATTCTTCCTGACACTGTGTTTAAGAGCTCAAATAGAATTATTGCAATACATGATTATAGTGTGGGACACTGATCAAGCAAGATTTATGATTCATGACCAAGAGTTGGAGATAGAAGTATCCAACATTTATTTCATCACTATTTTTTCATGAAGGGGAGAGAAACAGATCCTTATAGGTACACGGCCCCTTGGTGAGAGCATGGGCATGCTAATAGATAGAGTCTGTCTAGGAGAAAATAAAGGATGAAAAAGCAGCCAAGTAGATATTCAAATAGTGCCTGACTTGGCACTAAGGGTAATGCTACATAATATAACTCAAGCCACTGGATCTTGGGCTCCACGCAAAGCTACAAAGACACAACTCCAACTTGACATGGATTGCATGGCTCCGACCATCTACAATTGGGTGGAAGCAGTAAAAATCAACTTAAAACGCCAATTAACCAAATGAAAGAATGGAAAGCTGAAACAATTTGGATACAGGTTCATCTTGATAGCGTTCATCCTGGAACAATTGTCGATATTCCAGTTCCAGGAGGTGATAGTAACTACGCCACCAATAGAAGAGCCACAACCAATCTGTTGGGTAGAGTTGATTCCTCAGTTAGGAGGTGGTCAAAACGTGTCAAGGAAACCATAATTATTCGACTGGCTACGTCAACATCTTATCGTGGTAGAGGAATGGTCATACACCAGTACCGATTTCATGGATGATCCTGACCTTCCATTCCCAGAAGGAGATGATTGTGATGAAGATTTGGGTAAAAACTCATTTTTTTTTTAATGAGTATTTTTTTATATATGTTATGATATTTATCCATGTGTTGCAGATGTTGACCTAGAGATATATGCATGGATTTCCCCCTTAGAATAGAGGATCCCACACGATTTTGAAGGGTCCCCTTATGGTGTGGGAAGCGAGGAAGAAGAGATCGCACGCAACTTGGAGGGACTCACAAATGGAATCCTAGATTATGTGAGATTCGAGGACATTCCTCATGCTTATCAAAGGCACACTGTAGGTGTGTCTAACTACATCGAATGACTACTAAGGTGGGTCGTACATGCAGTAATGTGCTATCGTGAACACCATATAGATTAGATGCCTAGGTTTCATTTCTGCATATTTTTTTGAGACATGATGTCTTGGGATGTAACCAAAACACAGATATTTTTTGAACTATGATGCATGTGGCTGCAAACAATCAATATATATATATACTTATTTTCGTGTATAAATATTACTATGTAATGATGATTGCTTTTTACAAATTCTGCAAATGTCTCTCTAATACAATATTGGCAACTGCGTCAGTTAACGTATTCATTCTTCTAGGAATATGTTGATATGTGATATAATGAAAATTCATTTCTAAAAAATGAACATGAAAATACATCCTTAAAATATGAGGGTTTCTAACAGAATAATGCCCATTGAGCTAGAGAACAACAAGCTGCGAGTCTAGGTTTACAATTAATTCATGGAGGTCGAGAGAAATAGCTTCAGTTAGGAGTTCAATGATTTCACTGTATTCAGCAACATTGTTGGTTGTTTGTCCTAGAAAAATACCTTGAAGTTCTACCAACTCACCGTTAGGAACATAAATCACCCAAGCCGCAGAGGACAGTTTCTGGGTACTGCAGGAGGTACCGTCTGCGAAACTAACATAAGGAGTGATAGACATCTACATAGTAAGTAAATACATAATAAGTAGGAAAAACTGTTCGCAAAGCACACCAAGAAAAAAAATGTACAAACATGAAAATGCACTTATATACAAAAGGACATGCACAAGAAACTCATGCATAATATTTTTTGAGATACATCCCATTTCTGGGCTGATCCAAGGGATAGCCTTCATAGTCAATAAGCTCATAGGCCCTGTTATGCAAAAAACGCTTAATGATGTAGGGCCGATGCCACATGGGTTTGAATCTACCTACCCCAAGATTATCATGAGCTTGATCATACAAGAGGAATAAGTCTCCTTCTACGAAGGTACTAGAGGAAACCGTCTGATCAAAGTGGACTTTGACCCGCTTTTTTTGTGCTTCTATGACTAGGGTAGCGAAGCAGGGAGTTTCATCTAGCCTCTCCAAATATAGAAGATGTTCTTCCTTTGGCGATGTATTAGGCAGTAATTCAAAATCTATCTTGAGGGAAGGAATTTCACATTCAAACGGAAGGGTAGCTTCTAGACCATAAACAAGCTAGAATGGGGTGAATTCGGTTGCATCCTTCACTGAGGTTCGGTAAGCCCAGAGAGCTGGAAAAAACATGAGATTCCAATTGGACTTGTACATCCCAATCGTACGCTGGAGAATGGTGACTAAATCCTTGTTCATGGCTTCAACCTAGCCATTGGCCTGGGGGTAGTACGACATTGAGTTGTCATGACGTAGACCCAACTTAGTAGTCAACTCAGGCATCATATAGTAGTGAAAATGGGAGTGATGGTTGGTGAAAATGGCTTGAGGGAAACCAAACCTGGTAATCACATGATTGAAAATAAATTGTGCAGTCGTATTACCGTTAGCTTTAAGTGTAGGCATTGCTTCGGCCCATTTAGTGAAGTAGTCCACTGCTATGATAATATAACCATGTCCCCTAGACGAGCGAGGTTTACACGTCATAAAATCGATACCCCATTTTGCAAAGGGACCAACGGTAATGAAGGGATAGAGGTGAGCAGGTGGCGCATGCATCTCGCACTGGTAGATCTTGCACTCATGACATTTAAAGATAGTGAGAATACAATCTTTGAAAATGGTATGCCAGAAATGTCCAGCATGAAGGATATTTTGAGTAGTAGCATAACTAGACATGTGACCGCCACATGCACTAGAATGGCAGTCATTGAGGACTTTTTCAGCTTCCTCGAGGGTTATACACTGGTGGAGAATGGAATCAGCTCCGATGTAGTATAAAGTATCTCCGACTATGCGATAGGGTTGTGAATGATGACAGATACATCGACGAGCATCTTTCGTCAACTCAGATCAGAACGTGGAAGTGTAGAGATAAACGATGATATCACCGTACCATGGATCGAGGGTGCTAATTAGAAAAATAGTGTCATCTATAATACATTCCTCAGAACCATAGGGAGAAGAGGAATAAGGTAAAGAGAAGATAAAATCGGAAAAAACCAATGATTTATTTTATTTGGCAGTAGTGAATTCCAAATCGAACTCTTGGAGGATTACTATCCACTTGGAGTGTTTCCCCACCAAAAATTATTGAGTTAAAATATAGGTCATAGGTCTAGAATCAGAAATCATGGTTATTGTACGGAGTAAAATATAATGGCGAAAAATTTGGATGGCTTAAACAATTTCCAACACCAATTTCTCTACATGAGAATAATGTGTTTCAGTGTCGAGAATATTTCGGCTCAAATAATAAATGAAATTCTCATCACCATTGTCATCATCCTGTACTAGAACCATGGAAATAATGCTAAAAGTGGCAGCAAAATAAAGTGAATAGTCGCAATGATAATTTGGGGGACGCAAAAGAGGAGAATTGACAAGAAAAGTCTTCAATGCATCAAAATATTTTTGGGCAATCTCATCCCATAGGAATGGGATGCCTTGCTTAAGAAATTGCATGAAACCTTTGGCTACTTCAACATAGTTCGGTATAAAACAATGCAGGAAATTAGACTTCCCTTGAAAACTCTACAACTGATGTAAATAGGAAGGGGAGGGGAGATTAACAATAGCTTCGAACTTAAGAGGATCGAGATGAATTTCATCTTTAGAAATGAAAAACCCAAGGATTCTGCCAGAATCAACACAGAAGACACATTTATGCAGATTAAGATGAATTTTGTAGCGTCTATAGTGAAGAAATATTTGATGGAGGTGATTCGGGTGATCCTTACACTTAGCAGAATGAGCCAGAAGGTCAACCAGGTAAGGTTGAACCATGTGCTTAATATCATGAAAAGCGTATGAAATTGCTCATTGGAATGTGGAACCAGCATTCTTAAGGCCAAAAGGGAGCTTCTTATATGCGAAGGTGCTCCATGGATAGATGGAGGTGGTCTTATATTGATCATCCAGTAGAATATTGATCTGGTTGTAACCAGAGAACCTGTCCATAAGGGAAAATATCTCACTCCTAGCACATTCGTAAATGATCTAGTCGATGAAGGGAGTGGGATATTTATCCTTAGGAAAAGCACGATTAATGTCATGGTAATCCATACAAACTCGAACAAAACCCTACTTTTTATCCACAGGGACGATGTTAGAGACCCAAACTGTCAATGGGATCGTATAAATGAAACTAGTTTTGAGAATTTTTTCAACTTCTCCCTTTATGGTAGTTGCCTTTCTAGGGTGCATAGGACGAAGAATTTAGTGAACAGGTTTTGTATCAGGATAAGTAGGGATCTCTCGCATGAATATACTTGGATCAATGTCAGGAATTTCCTTGTAGGACCAAGTGAAAATGTCTCGAAACTCTCAGAAGAGACTAGTATAGACCTCGATCTCTTCAGGAGAACAGGGCACCCCAATATGGATGTTCTCGAAAACCCCCAGTTGAATGGAGATGTCAATAGGAATTTTTTGAGTAATATTCCCCATGTTGCCTTTGCGAAAACTTCGTATGTCAAGATAGGTGTTTGAAGCAGATGGGAAGGATCTGGGGAAGAAAATTTCTCAAGACAAGTAGACATGGACCCAAGGCCAGGCATAAAGGAGGAACGATGATGACTTTCATACTAGGGAGGATCCTCTAGAGACATGGTTTCCACGATGGCTTCATCAGTTGGAAAGGTCTCATTCAAGGGATCAAGAGAATTCAAAGCACCAAGCCAAGGGGAAAAAGAATACATGTCGAGAGACACACTCAAAAGGAGTATGATCAGAGAGAGGAGGAGCCAAAGCTGCGATAACTTCACAATAATAAATTTATATTGGGCTAAATGACATCACTTCACCAAATGAATCAACCTGCTCAGGTGAAGGGATTATCCATGGATCATAAGACATGGAGATCATATTGACTTAAGCACTATTGGGCAGGGGAAGAGAAAAGAGACCCATAAGGGCGGGGTCTTTGAAAAGTCCTAGCCCCACACTTTCATAAGGCGTAGGAATACAGTCTACGTATGGAACGTTGTTGTTAGAGGAGGTGGAAGTGAAAAAGGATAACTAATCAACAATGATGATCTTTCCCTCATGTTGGAACCGAAGAACACGAAAGAGAGTGGATGGGACATATAGCATGGCATGAGTCCAACTGAGACTGAGGAGAAGATTATAATTGTGCTTGGCATCAACAACTTCAACCTCAACATTAACTATTTTCCCTTCCAACGTTATAGGTAAATTTTGAGGAGGAAAATCCCCTTTGTAGATAGAGGCAATCCCACTAGCCCTAGGATGCATCTGTCAACAATTGAAACACACAAAGTTATTGGCTCCTAGTTACAAAAGATAGAGTTGCGATAGATCTCTTACCGCGATTCCTTCGTTGCTGTTGTCGAAGAAGAAGTGGCGCTTTCGTTCCTAGCTGGACAGGTCATGATCCGTGAGCTTGTCACATCCAGATGCCTATACACATGCAAAGAAGAGAAAACATGCAATGTAATATTCCACACTTTTATAACTATCGATCAGTGAGAGAGGAATGAATTAAATTGCATTATATAATGAACAAACAAAATCATGGAACCAATAGAGTCATGTATATTAAGGTATGAGAGAATTATTACAACTGATGCTCTAACATCGTGATCTTCCTTTGACAGGGCTCTAGTTGGATTTGTCTCACAAATATCGTCAGGGATTGGACATAGCTCTCTCTCTCACAAGGTTCTCCTTAGCTCTGCTCTTGATTGTCACTCAGCTATAATTTCCTTCCCAAAAGTTCAGCTAGCTAGAAAAAGGAGAGGGTAGGCTTTTATAGAGGGAGAAGGAGAGGTTAGGCTCCCTATAATCATGGAGGAGAGTCCTATCTCTTAGGAAGGTTCCATGAGAGGTGGAAAACCACTTCCTAAATAGGGAGATCTGGAGGCAAACAACCCAACCTCATTTTGATGATCCGTTCTAAAGTTGTTAGAATCAAAATTCTGCCTTCTATTGTTAAAAAACATTCCTTGATAGGCTTGGCATGGGCATAACACAGGGACAAAGTGCCAGCTAGTGCACCCAATAGTGTGTATTTTCCCCATTGGCGCGAGGGATGAATTGGATACCCACCCCAATGCCAAAACATGGATTTTTAGGGTTTTCCAAAGGAAATGTTCTTCAGGATAATTCTTGTCCTTATGTAGAAGGATGCTATCAAGGTGTTTTCAGGACATCTTACTATTCACAGGTCATGGGAATAGTCCTCCAATGTACGGGATGAGGGATTGCAGGGATGGTGAAAAAATATTTTGTAACAGATGCCCCCCAAAGCATGAGGCCCGAGAGAGAGGGAGGGGTGAAATTCTTTATGAGAACGCGCCCAACTGAAAAACACTACCGTCAGAAGATATGTGAATACAAATACAGCTGATATCTCTGAATCATGATATGTGGTATGGGCGCAGCCATACATAATAGAGTGGACGAAAAATCGGGATCCAAGGTATGGTCGTAGCCATCTAGTAAATAAGGACCAACAAGTAGACTCAGGTATGGTCGCAGCCATCCAATCAAATGAGTCATGTAATAAATCATAATAATCCAAAAATAACCCGCAGCCTGGATGTTTATCAGACAAAATATAGGGTCTTGCGCTCCATCTCAACCCAAAAAGAGTACAAGTTCGACCATTCAAATATGTGAACTGAAGTAAAACATGCTAGAACATCATCTGATTATCAGCCAATAATGAAATCCGTTAACAGACATGAGAGAAACTGCCAATAATGACAATGGTCGTCAAGGTACAAAAGATACAATCCAAATAATGTGAATAGTGAGCTAGCGTCAAACACCCACAGAATCATCTGATCAAAGGCCAATAATGAAAACCTTGCGTCGAATGCGAAGAACTTGCCATTGAGGCATGCAGGCTCCAAGGCACCTGAAAGGAGTCTCTAGATCAACTTCCTAGATAATGAGCTGAAGTCAACAGGAAGTGACCTTGATTGAAGGTGGGTCATAATGTTTCCCACATATTCAAAACGAGACATAGGGATATAATGTTTTTGAATCAAGACCAACAGAGAATCAGAGGGGGGTTGAAAAATGTAGAGGCCAACTTCTCTTGAACATATCGGTGGCACGACATTGGATTTGGCAGTATTTGACATCAAGGGATCTGAGGTCATGGTGACGTGGCAAAGAGCAGATGAGCAGTCAAAAGAGATTACCCAAACCCATGAAGGCATGCAGATAACGAGATGAGATGTCCCAACATGACACGAATGCAGATAAGTGCCATGTTCAAGAGCGACATATTGCCAACACGACTATAATACTGGTTCCATTTCCCCCCACCATTTATGGTGAGTACCCCAATTATTTTTGAAAACAAGCTTGAAGGGGATAGCATGTGCTTGCGATATAAGTTTTTCCTTTGGAAAAATCCAACCTACTACATTTAATGAGCCTTAGGAAGGAGGAACTCGAGTAACATCTTTACGACGGAGTTTGATGTCATCAGTTTTTAATGAGTCTGAAAAAGGACGAACTCAGCTTCTTTTCATGTTTAGAGAGTTTGAAAAGATAGCGAGAAAGAAAACTCCAACAGTCCCTTTTCGTAGATAGTCCCACAGATCTGAAAAGGTATAAAACTGTCTGAGAGAACCTCCTAGTCGCAATAGGAAAGGGTATTCCTTTTTCGTAAATAACTTATCCTAGCCTAAAAAAGGGGTAAACGTATACTGGGTAGATGTCGTTTCACAGTCAATTTAACGAGCTCAAAAAGACAAGTGACTCGGCGATCTTTTTAGTTTTAGAGAGTCAGAAAAGAGCTGAAAGGTGACTCTAGTAGTGACTTTTTCATGTTTTTATCGAGTCCAAAAAAGTATAAAATACAACTCGTGTCTTTGCCCTAATCGTGTGAAAACTTTTCACTGCATAAAAAGCAAGCATAAAACCCATTCGACAAAAATATAATAAAATATCGGAAAAACAAGTCCTAAAACCTAATTTTGATTTTCAAAAGTTATAAATATTACCAATAGTAAAAAATTATTCAATTTTCACCTTTTTACCTCTTTGTAGAGCGATAGTGAGCCATTTTCATTGCGATCTTGAGGGGACGATTGTCAGCAATCTAGTGGATGAATCTGGATCTCATCTTCTTCAGGTAAGAGCTGCTTCCATTAGCCATATTTTAAGTCATATTTCATAGCTTTTGACTGTCATTTGGTATTACTGAGGGGAGAAATTGAAAAATTAGGGCTTTTGCAGTTGGCGCGGGTATCAGGTATGGACCTGTACCAACCGACCCTTTTTCACACAGGGGTCGTGCCAGGTGGCATGATTGTTAGCAAAACAGCTGCGCCAACCGTGCAACCCAACATTCCTCTTAAAATTAACAAAAACATAGCCAATGAATTTTTGTTTTAAGTACCCAAGGGATCTTACAATGTGTTTATGACCAAATTGATGCAGGTACAAAGCCAAAATGGTAATTTAATGGAAGGAAAGAGAGCACAGTGAGGAAGATGAGTTGGCAATGGGAAATTAGTAGTGTATGAATGCTCTCTGAAATTGCGGTTTGAGAAAATTATTCCTAATGCCATGTCTCCGGGCTCAGCGCTAACTACTGCAATATCTGATTAGCCTCTGGGATGAGGATGAGAAGAAGTTTAAAATTAGAGATCAGTTACTTGAGCTCGAAGTGTCAGACGTGTACTTCATCACTGGATTGTCGCGCAGGGGTCCAGTTCCTATCTTGACTGGCACTAGGCCCTCAGGCGAAACATGACAATGTTCATGAATAGGGTGTGAGAAGGGGCACGGAAAGGGATAGGTAGTGGAAAGGTAGACATTTAGACTGTCCCTAATTTAGCACTAAGAGTAGTGATACATACTATTACGTGGGCTGTGAGGTCGCAGGCACTGCACGAGGCTACCAAGACACAGCTCCTTATTGCATCAGAGTGCATGAACTCAATAGTTTTTGACTGGGCCATAGCCGTAACTATGAAAATCAAATGGAAACTAGCCAAATGCAAAAATACCAAACTGAAAAAGTTTGGATACGGGTCAATTTTGGTATCATTATTCCTGGAACGACTACCTATCTTCCAGTGCAAGGGGGCTATAGTCCTGGATCCACCATTGAGAGAGCCATGGATGGCTTGATGGGAAACATTGATGCCCAGGGTACGGGCAGCCAGCAGATGTCATGGCGGCCGAAGTTCTTTGGATGGCTTCGACGATAGCTGATCATCATAGAGGACTGGCCCTATGCATGCACCGATTTCACTGGAGACCCAGACCTTCTGCTCTTGGAAGGAGAGGACTGGGATGAGGAGCTTGGAAAGACTCTTTTTAATTTTATGAGTTTTATGATTTTTTGGTATACATGCATGTTCTAACAGCTAATACTATATGTATGCAGATGTTGGCCTAGAGAGGCCCGCCAGAATGTCACCAGTAGTGAGGAGGACCCCTCTCGCTTATGACCCTCAAGGTGAGGGGGGCGAGGGGGACGAGCTTGTACAGAACCTAGAGGGGATCGCTCGCGGAGTTCCGGATTATGCTCGTCTAGCTGATGTTCCTTTAGCTTATCAGAGGCACACCATATGGGTGCCGAGTCGACTCCATCGCTTACTGAGGCGGTTGGTGTGGGCAATGACATGCTACCACTAGCACCATGCTGATTAGTGGCCTAGGCTTTTATTTGCATATTTTTTGAGAGACATGTCGTCTTCGGATGTAACTGAAACAAACATGTATATTTTTGGTTTTATATGATGCACATGTTGCAAAAACTCAACATGTATACATACATCTATTTCCTACATGGATCTTGCTTACATATGATGATGCTTTCACAAATTGCATAAATGTCTATCTAATACCATGTTGGCTACTACATCTGTTAGTGTATTCATGCATTTTGGTATATGCTGATATGTAATGTAATCAAAATTTCTTTCAAGTAAATGAATACGTATATACAGTCTTAAAATGCAAGGGTTTCTAACTGAATAATGACCATTGAGCTGTAAAACCACAAGCTGTGAATCTAGATGTACAAGTAATGCGTGAATACCAAGGTTAACAACCTCGTTTAATAATTCCAAAATGGCACTATATTCCGTGACATTATTTGTGGTAGGCCCTAGACAAACACCTTGTAAATTAACCAACTCACCAACAGGATTGTAAATTACCCAGGATGCCGAAGACAGGTTCCTGGTACTGTGGGAGGCACCATCCGCGAAACCAACATAAGGAGTAATAGACATTTGCACAGTCAGGAAGACCCAATGAGCAGAAAACGCTTACAAAGCACACCACACCACACATGCACAAAAATGAAAGAATCACCTATGTACATATACTACGCAAGAATGATTCAAGCATAATATTTCTTCAGGTACAACCCATTTCTGGGCTGCGCCAAAGGAAGACCTTCATAATCAATCAGCTCATAAGCCCCATTTTTCAATACATGTTTAACGATATAGGGCCCATGCCACATAGGTTGGAATTTTCCTGCCCCAAGCTTATCATGGGCTTGATCATACAAGAGGACAAGCCCCCCTTCAATAAAAGAGCGTGGAGAAACCGTTTGATCCAAATAAGCTTTAACCCTCTTTTTCTGTGCCTCGATGACTAAAGCAGCCAAGCGGTGAGTTTCGTCCAATCTCTCGAGATATAGGAGATGTTCTTCCTCCAGGGAAGTATCGGGCAGTAATTCCATAGCCAATTTTAGTGAAAGGATCTCACATTCAACCGGAAGAGTAGCTTCCAGACCATACACCAATTGAAATGGTGTGAATCTGGTTGCACTCTTCACTGACGTTCGGTAGGCCCAAAGAGTTGAAAACAACTGGAGATGCCAACTTGATTTGTGTATACCAATTGCTCGTTGAAGCATCGTGACAAGTGACTTGTGCACGATTTCAACCTGGCCATTTGCCTGAGGATAATATAGCGTCGAGTTGTCGTGATGCAAGCCCAACTTAGTTGTCAGCTCTGCCATCATGTAGTCCCGAAAATGAGAGCCATGATCAGTGAAGATGGCTTGAGGAATGCCGAAACACATGATCACATGGTTGAAAATGAACTGTGCAGTTGTCTTACCATCTGCAGCCAGTGTAGGCATCACTTTGGCCCACTTGGTGAAATAATCTATGGAAACGATGATATAAGCATGACCCTCAGCCGAGTGAGGGTTACACGTCATAAAATAAATGCTGCATTTGGAAAAAGGGCCCACGGTAATGATAGGATGTAATGGGAGAGGCGGCACATGCATCTTGCGTTGGAAGATCTAGCACGCGTGACAATTTCGTACTGCAACAATACAATCTTTAAATATAAATAGCCATAAATAGCCCGCATGAAGGATCTTCTGCGCCTTATCATAACCAAACATGTGACAGCCACAAGTGCCACTATGATAGTCATTCAGAACTTTCTCAGCCTCTTCTAAGGTCAAACACCGGTGGAGTACAAAATTGACTCCGACACGATATAGGGTATCTCCGACAATGCGGTATGGTTGTGACTGATGTTGAATGCAACGTCGAGCATCCTTCATTAACTCAGACTGAAAGGTATATTTCTAGAGGTACACGATGATATCACCCTACCATGGATCGAGAGTGCTGATTAAGAAGAGAGTTTCGTCCAGGATATGATCCTCAGATTGAGACAGAACAAATTCAGTAGGGAGAGAACAAATAAGATCATAAAAAACTAGCAATTTCTTTGATTTGGTAGTAGTGAACTCCAAATCAAACTTTTGGAGGATGACAATCCACTTTGAGTAATTCCCCCCCAACAATTGTTGAGACAAAATGTAAGTCATCGGGTTGTAGTCGGAAATCACGGTTACCGTGCATAACAGGATGTAATGGAAAAACCGCTGAACGACCTGGACCATGGCCAGTGCCAACTTCTTGACATGGGCATAATGCATTTCAATGTCGAGAAGGTTTCGAGATAGATAATAAACCACATGTTCATTACCGTCATCGTCATCCTGTACCAGAACCATGGCAATCGTATTGAATGTGGCAGCCAAGTAGAGGGTAAAGTCGCAATGATAATTTGGAGGATGGATTAATGGAGTGTTGACAAGCAACGTCTTAAGGTTATCGAAAGATTGTTGAGCAATATTGTCCCAACAGAAAGGGACGTCCTGTTTTAGAAGTCGCGTAAACCCTTTGGCTACCTCTGCATTGTTCGGGATAATCGACGTAAGAAATTCGATTTCCCTTGAAGACTCTGAAGATGATGCAATGAGGATGGGGAGGGGATATTAATAATAGCCTCGACCTTGAGAGGGTCAAGGTGAATTTTGTCCTTAGAGACAATGAATCCTAAAAGCCGAACAGAGTCAATGCAGATGACACACTTGTGAGGATTAAGCCTGATGTTGTAACATCTGCAGTGGAGAATAATCTGGCGGAGATGTTTTGGATGGTCTTTGCGCAGAGCTGAATGAGCCGGAAGGTCATCCAGGTACGGATGAACAACATTGCGTATGTCATGAAAGGCGTAATACATGGCACACTGGAAGGTAGCCCCAGTGTTTTTTAAGCCGAAAGGGAGCTTCTTATAGGCGAATGTTCCCCACGGATAGATGAAAGTGGTCTTATGTTGATCGGATGGAAGGATGTTGATTTGATTATAACCTGAAAAGCCATCCATACGGGAAAATATCTCACTCCCCGCACAATCTTCGATGATCTGATCTATAAAGGGGGTGGGATAGTTGTCCTTAAGGCAAGCTCAATTGATATCTCGATAGTCAACATAGACTCAAATTATGCCCTGCTTCTTATATACAGGGACAATATTGGAAACCCACTTTGTTAGAGGGATCAGATATATGAAACTTGCTTTAAGAATTTTCTCAACTTCAGATTTTATAGCAGCAGCTTTCTGAGGATGCACTGGATGCAGACACTGGTGCACAGGCTTCACACTGGGATAGGTGGGAATTTCATGCACTACGGAACTAGGATAGATTCTAGGAATCTCTTCATAAGACCACGTGAAAGAATCCTGGAATTCACGGAAGAGACTAGTGTATACTTGAATCTCATCGAGAGAATAAGTGACTCCCACATGGATGTTCTCAATGACCCTCAGTTTAACAGATATGTCGATAGGCATCATTTGGGTAATGTTACTCAGATTTCCTTTTGAAAAAAATTCATGAGTCAATATTGGTGTTTGGAGAGGCGGAGAGGGAACCTAAGATGCAAAACGCTCGAGATAATTATACATTTCCCCCAGGCCAGGCATAAATGAGGAACGATGATGTCCATCACTCCACGGCAGATCTTCAAGTGGCATAGTCTCCACAATAGCTTCTTTAGACGAAAAAACTTCTCTCAAAGGATCGGGTGAATCTTCATCGTCGAGCCAAGGGGATTGAGAATAAACATCAAGAGCCATGCTCAAAGGAGCATTATTAGCAATATGAGGATCTGATGCGGCAATTATTTCACAATAATTGATTTCAATCGAGGTCAGAGGCATCGATTCTCCAAAAGAGGCAACCTGTTCAGGAGAATAGATGATCCATGGGTCATCCAACCTAGAGATCATATTGACTTGAACGATGTTCGGTGGCGGAATAGGGAAAATACCCATGAGAACGATGTCCTTGAAAATACCTGGTCCTATACTGTAAGGGGGATTAGGAATTTGATCCACGTATGGCATGTTGTTCTCGGAGGACGAGGTAAAGAAAGGCAAATGATCGACATTAATAATCTTTCCCTCATGTGGAAACTTCAAAAGTCAAAAGAGGGTGGACGGAATGCACAACATGGCGTGGGTCCAACTGCGACTGAGTAGAAGAATGTAGTTCAGTTTGGCATTAACAACTTCCACTTCGATGTTTATTGTCTTACCTTGCAATGTAATAGGTAGACTTACGAGAACACCCAAGGGTTTTGATTCCCTTCCATCGAATGCCTCAAGGGCATTGGGAGATGAAGTGAGGGCTGGAGAGCCAATGGCCTTCCAACAAGTAGATGAAATAACATAGGTAGAGGCACCTTTGTCCACAACGACTCTATGAATATTGAGGCAGTTAATGCCAACTTGTATAACAAGCACAATCTGGTGCGGAAGTCGGGGGACGAAATTCTCTAGATCGAAGGCGAGGAGGCTAGAATTGGCAAGATCGATTCTGCCAATTGCAGATAAAAAAGCTTTCCGTTGAGACAAAAAAATATGAATTACTTCCAACACGGACATCGCGGAAGACGCCTGTGCCAAATCCTCAACAATGTTGTAATGTTGAGCAGCATGGGCAGTTGGATTATAGGAAGACTTTCAGAGAACACCTTTGGAAGGTGGCCGTACAATGGGTTCAGTATTGGGCCTTTCAATCTCAAGAGGACCAGAGTTAGGCGGGAAGGAAGGCCATCAATGAATTCCTTCCCAGCTGCCTGGCGTGATCCAACATAATCCTTCAATCGAGTGGCAATAGAAACAGGTGCAGCACCATTCATCATGAAAACCTGAGACACAAACGGTGCAGATGGCGAAGGCTGCTCGACCATCTGGGTTTGATGAGATGGGAAAGGTTCCTTAAGAACTGCCAGAGTTCCTTTAGAGACCTTAAGAATTTGACTAACCTCGGATCATCTAGGACATTCTTTGTTGTAGTGGTCTTCATCACAGATTAGGCAAGGGTACTTCGGTTTTCGTTGTGAACCATAATCAGCACGTGGTTTGGAAGATTCTGGTTTTGGGGCATCGGATTTTTCTTTTCCTTTTCCCTTATTTTTCCCCTTGGAAGTCTTGTCCACAAGATTGGCCTGGATAGCATTGACCTCTGCAGCCTTACTAGAATCTGAGGTAGTCTGAGGAGCAGAATTGTTGGGAGAATTCGATTTCTGCTTCCCACTTGGAAGAATTTCGAGAAGTCTGAGAGATGGAACCAATAACACCATCAACCGATGGGGTAGCTGGTTCTTTAGAGGTCCCTGGTCACGGGGCATCAGTCAAGATGTCGTATAACGTGTCAGACTAAGAGTACACTAAATCAAGGTATTGGGCACGAGTAATGGCTTGTTCCTCGGTTACACATGCCCCCATAGAAATTTCTTGTGCAATATTGTTGACAAAGGAGGTATTGAACCAGTGAGTTAGAAGTTGATCAGGAATGTCAAACTTGATAAGACGATGATGACGTCTCCATTCGTGAATGTGGTCCGAAATATGAGTAGCTTTGTCCTGTTTCAGAGATGTCAGGAGATGCGTTCCGGCTTCGTAACGAACTCGTAACTTCAAATGTGTCAGGAATGCCATAGCTAGAGTATTAAAATATTGAAAAATACCACGGGGTAGTTCTATGTGCCATTTAGTAGCAGCACCAGTGAGGTGCGCTGGAAAATACGTAGATGAATCGAGTCATCCACCGAAGAATTTGAAGAACACCATAAGTGGTATGTCATGAAATGTGCTTGGGGGTCTTCTCCAGATTTTCCCTCAAACTTAGGACAATCACCAGGCACCTTCGTCGGAACTAGAGGCCAATATGGACTATGAAGAATCAGATCATTGGTCAATTTGGACATGTCTGGTAACTCCAACATGGCGAGAAAAGGTAATTGAGGGTTAAAAGGCATGCCAGGTCCCTGATAAGGACCTGTACCTATACTCCATCCTAGTTGAGCGTAACTCTGCCCCCATTGGTTCTGTCTTGGAGGATTCTGACCATAGAGGGTATAAGCTAGATAATTAGATTGATATGGTGGCTGAAAAACTAGGATACAGGGGTTGATAACTAGGGTACTGATTCTGATTATACGTGGGCCTCGATTGAGTAGTGTACGAATTGTGCTATGGAGTATAAGTATAACCTGGATGTTGATGATAATAACCAGAACCTTGGGGTGGGTTGTAAACTGGTCGAGACTGACCTTGAAGGTAATAGAAGCCTTGGGGTCGAATGGGCTGTTGGTAAGTGGGGCCCTGCTAAATCGGATAAGTTGGGCACATAGGTGGATTCAGTTGTGGCGTAGAATAAATCAGTGACTGAGTAGGGTTAATAGCCTGTGCAGGTTGTCCTGGTTGAATAGGTTGACCCGACTGATGAGGGACCCCAGGTTGCCCTGGTTGAGCAGGTTGGCCTGATGGCGGGAGTGGGCCAGGTTGTGCTTGATAACTAGGTTGACCTATGACAAGACCGTAAGATGGCCCTAGCTGTGAAACATTTTGACCAATTAGAAAATGAGGCTGTTGAGGTTGCACCAAAGGTTGAGAAGGATGGGTTTTCCCCCCAAGACCGTATGGTGGTCTAGGTTGATACCCCAATTGCCCTACTAGTCTCTGAGGTTGCCCTGGTTGGACCACAGGGTGAGGCTGCAGAGGTTGACCTTGAGGATTGTAAGACTTCCCTTGCGGGCCATAAAGTAATCCCTGCTAGAGCGAAGGTTGTCCCTGTAAGGGTTGTCCTTGCAGGTCGTACGCATACCCTGGCTGGGCTGAAGGTTGTCCCTGGAAGGGTTGTCCTTGTGGGCCAGAAGCATATCCTTACTGAAACAAATGTTGTCCCTGAAAGGGTTGCCCTTGTTGATTAGAAGGTTGCACAGGCTGGGTAGATAGAAAATTGTTAATATACTGGTAAGCCTCAGGAGCAGGAAAATGAAGGGGGTTGCCCTGCTCATCATATTGATATGGAAATATGTAAATCAAGGCACCATCTGCTCCATAATGAGAAAATTAAGGATGATTAAGATCCCGAGAGAACTGACTAACCTCGGAGATCGGCGGCTGTAAATACATCTGGTACTCCTCAGGAGAAATTTTATCTAGAATGGTAGAAGCTATATAAACGTATTCAGGAATTGACGAGGTCCTAGTTGAATGAGTTGTGACAACATGCGTAGATGCAACCACATAGACAGTAGGCCTAAGAACTACCGTTGTGACAAAAGGGGATACCGTGAGAGGTGTCGATGGCAGCATCCCTAACGAGGGAATGGTCGGATTTGTGGATGGAGTCGATATTCCCATAGAGGCAATAGAAACCATGACCTGAATTAAAGACCTATATCTAGCTGGGAGCAATGGACTAGGTGAAGACATAACAGAAGGTTCGAGGATGTCTTCGGGAAAAAGCTGGTAATCTTCACCAGAAGTAGGAATTCCCTCACTAGGATTAGGACTGGATGAGTCCATATCTGACCCTGCTGTAAGATCTTCTAAAAGACGACAGGGACTAGGAGGTATAAGAGCAGCTAAAAAGGGTGATCCCGATGTACGAGGAGGGAAGTGTTGCCCTACTCCAAATCCAAACCAAGTGTTGGAGAAGGGCCAATTGAACTCAATTGGTCCTCCAAAGGGAAGTTCAGATATAACCGGTCCCCCATCGGGAAACTCGGATACAATGGGCTGCTGATGCTTAGCAGAGGAATAGGAGACCTCTAATGAATCATCTGTATAAGGACTACAAGTAGACGAAAATTATGGTTCCGCCACTGTGACTATAGAAAAAAAGAGGAAGAGATCAAAAACAAAGACGCACGAGAAAAAACCAAGGCAAACAAAAATAGGCCAAAAAATCAATCTCTAAATGGGCGTGTGATCGTAGGTGATTAATTTTACCACATTGAAACTGGAAATTTTACTATTTCATGTTTTAAGAGTCTAGAAATGAGTAAAATATGACTCTATCACTTTCAGTTTGGAAACAAGCGTGAAAGGACAAGCGGTTGATGATCTTTTCAAGTTTAGGGAGTCAGTAAAGATCAAAATGACTTCTCTAGTAATCTAGGTAAATGGGTGTACAAAATATCCATGAACTGCCATATACACCTTGGTAAAAATGAAAGAGAAATCAACCAAGGACTTGACGTACGTGCAGGTAATCTCCCCAAATGTTGTGTTCGGTGTATCATGGGTAAAAGGCAGCAGACTCGGCGTCCTACAGATAAAGGATTTGCAACCTAATGGGGTCTCCCTTTATATACTCGACAATACGGGGAGCACAAGTCCATACTAGCACTATCTGTAGCCAAATGATGAGCGACAACTGCTAGGCTTAAAGACACCGGAAAACGTCCCTACCTTAGACTACTAGATGTTCCGTTAAGTTTCAATGTTGCCTTATTTTAATTCAGTAAATTTTAAAGTTGATCTTCAATTTACGTTTCAATTTCAAGGCCCTATTGAATGTTGGATCTCATAAAACCTCTAGATGCAAAATACATGTCACAAAATATCATTTTTTTCAATGAAGAGCTATCTACGGGAGAGTTGAGAGCTTTCGAATGATAGCAAAATGAACACACAAAAACATCCACTACTATTTCCAATGAAAGCTAATGAAACTAGAAAAAAATTCTCTAGAGTTATATAACACTAGTAATTAATAAACTTCCAGTTTTATATACTATTAAGTATGATATATATATATATATATATATATATATATATATATATATATATATATATATATATATATTTGTATTTTTCAATATATTAGAGAAAATGAACAAAATGAATGAAAAACTAATGAAAACATAAATTTGAGAAATGACAAAGAGAGAGATGAAACAAAACAAGTTCACCCAACTCAAACAAAGACAATCAAGACTCAAACTGATGACGAAATCCCTCAAAGCGAAGAAGAATCTCGAAAGAGACTCAAACAAACCATGTAATCTAGACTTGGAGCAACACAAAGCGAAACCAAACGAAAGAGAGGACAATCACTCAATTAATGCAATGATTCAATGGAATCCAACAAGATGAATGCAAAGAAGAAAAAACGAAGTTGACCGGGGAAGCAAAGACCCAAAACTCCTATGGGAGGCTCAGCACATTGAAGCACCTAAAAGCCCTAGGGCTAGAATGAAAAATTGATAGAAAAAGGTGAAAAACCAGAGGACAGGGGCTAAACACAGTAAAAAATGACTTCAAAGCACTCAAACAATAAAAAAAAATGAACCAGGACCAAAAGTCAAGCTCAAAAAGTCCAAGAACAGGAAAACCCTAATACCAAGTAGGGTTGTTGTGCCTGTTTGGTTGTAATCTGTGCCAAACAGGGGTTGGTGCGGGGGCCTAACTAGCAACTAGTGCCATTTGGTGCAACTGTCATAGGTATAACTGCGCCAATAAAGTTTACCCTAGATAAAGATGAAAATGAACTCATAGAGGATAGATCTGGTCTTCTAGGGGCTGAACAGGGGTTTAACACCAAGGAAAGTGAACCAGAAAAGCAGACTAATCAAACAAAAAGCCAAAAAACAACCCAATGGAGGAAGGACCAACTCCCACTGATCCCCAGTGGAGTTTCCAAATTTTTGAGGAGGCAAATACCCTCTACGAATAGAGGCAATCCCACTAGCCCTAGGGTGGGTCTAGCAACAATCGAAACATGCAAAGTTATTGGTTCCTAGTTACAAAAGACAGAGTTTCCATAGACCGCTTACCATGATTCCTTCACTGCTGTTGTCGAAGAAGAAGTGGCATTTCTGTTCCTAGCTGGACAGGTCACGATCCATGATCTTGTCGCATCCAGATACCTATACACATGCAAAGAAGAGACAACATGCAACGTAATATTCCACACTTTTATAGCTATCGATCAGTCAGAGAGGAACGAATTAAATTGCATTAAATAATGAGCAAACACAATCATGGAACCAATAACCGAGTCATGTATATTAAGGTACGAGATAATGATTACAACTGATGCTCTGACGTCGTGATATTCCTTCGATAGGGCTCCAGCGGGATGTGTCTCACAAATCTCCTCAGGGATTGGACAAAACTCTCTCTCTCTCATAGAGTTATCCTTAGCTCTACTCTTGATTGTCACTCAGCTATAATTTCCTTCCCAAAAGTTCAGCTAGCTAGAAAATGGAGAGGGCAGGCTTTTATAGAGGTTGAAGGAGAGGTTAGGCTCCCTATAATCATGGGGGAGAGTCCTATCTCTTAGGAAGGTTCCATGAGAGGTGGAAAACCACTTCCTAAACAGGGAGATTTGGAGGCAAACAACCCAACCTCATTTTGATGATCCGTTCTGAATTTGTTAGAATCACAATTCCGCCTTCTATTGTTAAAAAACATTCCTTAATAGGCTTGGCGTGGGCATAACATAGGGACAGAGCGCCAATTGGTGCACCCACTAGTGTGCATTTTCCCCATTGGCGTGAGGGATGAACTGGCTACCCGCGCCAATGCCAAAACAGGGATTTTTAGGTTTTCTAGAGGAAATGTTCTTCAGGAGAATTCTTGTCCTTATGCAGAAGGATGCCATCAAGGTGTTTTCAGGACATTTTACTGTTCACAGGTCATGGGAATAGTCCTCCAATGTACGGGACGAGGGATTGCAGAGACGGTGAAAAAATGTTGTGTAACAGTAAGCTAGCGAGAACACCATGATGGTGAGATTCCCTTCTATCAAAAGCTTCTAAATCATTTGGATACTGGTTAAGGGTCGGAGAACCAATGGCTTTCCAGCAAGAAACAAAAATGATGCAAGTAGATGCACCTTCATCCATGACTGCTCGATGGATATTCTTACGATTAGTCCCAACTTAGATAATCAAAACAAGTTTTTGAGGGAGATGCAGAAGGAAATTTTCCAGATTAAAAGTGATAAGGCTTGAATCGGCGGGGTCCATCCCTCCGATAGTGGATAGCAAAGCCTTTTGTTGTGATGGACAACTTTGAAGCACCTCCAATGTAGACATAGTGGATGATTCCTGAGCCAAATCCTCAATAGTATTATAATGCTGAGCGGCATGGGCATTCGATTTATAAGAGGACTTATGGAACATGCATTTAGAGGGTGTCCGTACAATGGGCTAAGGACTGGGCCTTTCAAAGTGAAGAGAGCCAGAAGCAGGCAGGGGAGGAGGACCATCTATGATCTATTTTCCCGCTGCCTGACTCAGTTCAATATAATATTTAGATCTGGTAGAAATGGATATGGGTGTAGCACCATTCATCATGAAAACCTGAGAGCCAAAAGGGGTAGAGGACTGAGGTTTCTCCACCATTTGAGTTTGATGTGATGGGAATGGTCCTTTAATAAAAACCAAAGTTCCTTGAGTGCCTTTAAGAAGCTGAATCACCTCAGCCCATTGTGGATAGCCCTTGGTGTAATGATATTTTTCACCTATCAGACAAGGATACTTCAGTTTATGTTTCGAGCCATCATTAGTATTGGTTTTAGAAGAATCCTGTTTCGGGGTATCAACTTTGGCCTTCCCTTTACCCTTTTTCTTACCTTTGGAAGCTTTATCCGCCAAGGTGGATTGGAAGATATTCACTTCCACAGTCTTTCCAAGATTAGGAGGTGGATGAGAAGCAATATCAGTGCAAGAAGTAGATTTTTTCTTCATAGAATTGGAGAAGACTTATGAGAAGTCTAAGACACAGAACCAATGATACCATTGACGGATGGTGTCACTGGTGCTTTGGAAGTTCCATGTCGTGGAGCATCGGTCAAGAGTTCTTAAAGTGTGCCATATTGAGAGTACACGAGATTGAGGTATTGGGCATAAGCGATGGCTTGTTCCTTAGCAACACATTCCCCATAGTGATGTCCTTAGCAATTGGACCGATAAAAGAGGTCGTGAACCAATTAATCAGAATTTGATCAGGGATCTCAAACTTGATTAAATGACGATGCTACCTCCATTCATGAATATGATCAGAGATATGAGTGGCCCGATCTTGTTTCAAGGATGTTAGGAGGTGCGTCCAAATTTCATAATGAACCGGTAACTCAGAGTGCATGAGAAATTCCATGGCAAGAGAGTTGAAATCTTGAAAGATGTCGTGGGAGAGCTCAATGTACAACTTTGAAGCGGTACTAGTGAGAGTCCTTTGTAAAAGGCGTAAGTGAATAGAATCATCAACCCATGAGTTAGAGGAGAACCATAGATGGTATGTCATAACATGTGCTTGGGGTTCTTCTCCAGACTTGCTTTCAAACTTGGGACAATCGCCAAGGATCTTGGTGGGAACTGGGGGCTAATATGGATTATGAAGAATGGAATCATTTGTTTAATTCGACACATCAAGTAGTTCTAGCGTAGCAAGGAATGGTAATTGTGTACTGAAAGGCATTGCAAACCTTTGATCGAGACCAGTGTTATGGTTCCCACTAGGCTGGGAGAAATTTTGAGCCCATATGTTCTGTCCCGGAGGATTTTTCCCATAGGGGTTATAATTTTGATAATCATGCCCATAAACCAGTTGAGGACTAGGGTACTAATTCTGAGTGAACCACTAAGGTCATTCTTGAGTAACATATGGATTTTGTTTTGGGATGTAAGCAATGCCTTGGGGTGGACCCTGTACCATCAAAGGTTGACCTTAGGAGACCATTGGTTGACCTTGAGGAATGAAAGGTTGGCCCTGAGCCTACACATGGTGTCCCTGGGGTGCAGGTTGGCCTAAAGGAAGTGGACCAGGTTGTGCCTAAAAACCAAGTTGACCTTAAGGTTGAGATGAGCCAGGCCATCCATGAAGACCAAGTTGAGGGTTGGACTTGTTGTACAAGAGATGGGCCTTGATGAATGTAAGGGTGGTTCTGTTGCACAGAAGGTTGTCCTTGAGCTGGGTAGGTTTCTCCTGGGGAACATAATATGATCCTTGCTGAACATAAGGTTGACCAATATGACCATAGGGTTTTCCCTGCTAGGTCGAAGGTTGAACCTGTAGATGGGAGGATTGTCCTTGTGGACCATAGGGTTGTCAATGGAGGTATGCAAACTGATTTCAGTAAATCGACATTTGTGGCATTTGGACATACAATGGACCTTATGGAATAGGCCCATGGAGATACACATGATTCCCATGTTCATCATAGTAATGTTGCAGGGTAACTGGTGCGGGATGCTGCTGAGAACCATGTGGGAGATAATTATGATGTTGAATATCCATCATATACTGGTTGTATGTCAAACCTCCAAGAGCAAGATTGGAAGAGATAGGCACACTACCAATAGGTTGATGGAATCCCGATATGTGAGTTTGTGATCCACTCACATTGTGTCCAACAGACATCATGGAAGCATTAGGATGCGTGCCACACACATCAGAAGGTGATGGCAATGATGAAATCACGCTAGAGGATGGTGTGGAGGAAGCCACAAAAACAATGGGTTGGGTTGGGACAGACATAGCCATCGTTGAAACAATGGGAATGGAAGAGGATGGACCCAACACAAACTTCCCCATAGAAGAAGTTGATGTAGTTGACGATAGCAGATTCTAGTACAAAGATGTAGCACCAGAGATGATTTGACCCAAAGAATGATAACCGGTTGGGAGAGATGAAGGTTGAGAGGAAGGCTGATTCATGACGTAAGGAAAACTCTTCGAAGGGAACTGATATTCTCCTGTAGAAGCAAAATTCTCTTCACTACTAACAGGACTCGTGGCATCCATGTCAGATGAAGACATGCTATCGGAGGAAATGTGAGGAGAGGTGGCAAGTAAAGCACGTGATAATGGTGACAAAAGCGGTTATGAGGGTAGAAGGGGATCTTCCCTTAAAAAATAAAAAGCATCATGAGGTTGCCAATTGATATCAAATTGTTCCTCAGGGGGAGACAGAGTAGCGATAGGTTGAACACTTGGAACGATGGCACGTTTGAAGCCTTGGGTCCCAACAGGCTGAGGTGTCTCTGAAGAAACTCTGGGGGGAGGCTCTTCACTATGAGGTAATGAAGAGGAAGACGAAACCGGTGGTTCTGCCACTGTGACTTTGTCTCAAAAAGAAGGAGAGACAAGAGATAATCAATTCGAGGCTTTAAGAACAATCACTAAGGAATTACTCATGAACCGTCCGAGAAAATACCTTAATGGGCATGTGATCGTGGGTAATTAATTTTATGAAACTAAAACAAAAATCTACCTTTTCATGTTTTAAGAGTCAAGAAAAGGAAAAAACGTGACTCTAGTCACTTTCAGTTTGGATGAGCTCGAAAGGACAAGTGCTCGATAATATTTTCAAATTTTAAAGAGTCATGGAAATATCAAAATGACTACTCAGGAACTCTAAGAAAGAGGGTGTACCAAGCTCCCGCGAACTGCAATATATACCTTCATGATCAAATGAAAGAGAAATGACCAAGGACTTAACGTACGTGTAGGAAGTGTCCTTGAATGCTCTATTCGGTGTATCACAGTTACAAGGCAGTAGATTAGGCTTCCTATGGATAAAGGATTGCAGCCTATAAGGGGTCTCCCTTTATATACGTGAGGGTACGGGGAGCACAAGTCCATACTATTTGTTGCACCAAGGAAAAGGTACATTTTACCCCTATATTTAACGTAATTTATCATTAAATTTTATAAGTTTTCCTTCATTTCATAAATAAATCAAAGGAGAATAAAAGTGGGGTAAAATGAATTATTGATAAAAGGTGTGTTTAATAGTATGAAAACTAGCTTTTGTTTTCTTTATTGATAAGGAATCTAAACAAACCAACCGCTGACCAAAATGAATAAACAACAACAATTAAGAGAAGTAAATGGAATCACGTCGGTCCCTACGAATCAACAAAAGATGCAGAAACATGCCTAGTCTTGAAGAATTTGGTTGATGGTTATGAAGCCTTCGGATCTCCTGATCCTGAGGATTTGTTATTCTGTTTTTTTTGTCTTTAAGTTATAAAAGGTTTTAGGTGAAGGAGTCAAAGAGTTGTTCATGTATTATAATTTTTATGTAATAAAATTAATCATATAGAACCATCAAATTCGTGATGATGTATTACCCCATTGATAATGAAGAAGTCGGTGTTTTTATTCTAAGAAGATTCTGGGTATTTCTTGGTAGAAGACTTCTAGAGGCTTCAGACCCGGTCCTTGGGAACTCTCCTGCTATTTTGTGTTATACGCTTATTTCTGATTCTTGCATTTTAGTTATTCTTTGTGCTTTGTAGTATTACCATTCAATTCATTAAATCACAAGTGTGATGTGTTGCAATTCCCTTTTCAATAATTTGAATTTACCATTGATGTTCCTTTATTATGGAGTGATGCCTTTACATTCATTATATTGATTCCAGCGTGCTTAAGTAGTTGTTGTTCAATTTTTCATACGATTATTTCTTAAGTTATTTCCATCATAAGTGTGAATGTTTGGTTTGTTGTTCAATTCTAAATGTTGCTACTAGTTGAGTTATAGAGAGTTCCATTGAAAAATATTAAATAATTGAGTGTTGTTCAATTCATTAGGATTTTTGTTCAATTCATTAAGGTTGTTGTTTAATTCATTAACGCATGTTGTTCAATTGCAAAAGATCCCTTATTTCAGCATTGAGTGTTTATTTCTGCATAGGTTTAGATTAAGAGTTTATTCCTTTGATTGATTTGAAGTATTTTATAGCTTACCTTTGAGTTGGTTTGATTGAAATTCAAGAATTAGATAGCATTTCTTACAACGATTTAGATTAGTTAACCTCTGATTTCAATCGCATATATTTTTCTCACACTCTTGAAATAAAAGGACTTGCCTTGGGTTGATGATTAATGTGAAGCATTAAGGTTACCTTTAATAGTAATATTTTTTACTCAAAATTTTAGCGTCGATGTTGGGGAGAGTGTGTAAGAGAGATGTCTTTTTATTATTCCTTTTGCTGTGAAAGAATTTGGTATTAAAACAAGAGGTAAGAACCTGCATATTAGCAAGAAAAACGCTTGCTCTACAGCCCGCTTCTCAACAATTGTGCAAAGGTTAAATAGGATAGGCGTCTTGTTTTTTTATGACTAGGAAGAAAAATATAGAATTAGATCGAAACCCCCCATATAAATTCTCAAAACCCAAGGGGTTGGTGGCCCTTGGAAGAACAACATACATAGAAGAAATCATCAGGAAAGCTTAATCCTAGGCATCTATAGGACCCAATCCAGAAAAGAGACCAACTATAATCCCTCAGGAAGCAGCCTCACCATCTGCAACCCACACTGAGATTCATAGAAAAATAGAAGGGTCTGAAAGGAGCTTTTAGACAATAGAAAATTTGAGTCCCGACCCTTCGCGAGAGGGAAATTCTTGCAATTTGCAAGAAGGAGAGGGAGAAACCAGTAGTGTAGTAAAGATAAAAACTTCAGAGCCTGGATATCCTGAAATAAAGGTTAAGATAGAGACACCCAATATTCCAGATCGAGGTAGTGCTTCAAGGACTCCTCTAAATCCACCCCCTAATTCCACTCAAATTATCCCCTCAAACCAGGAAATTCCTAAAGATTACTGGGACATCTTTGATCAGATGGCACATAACCAAAACCACAGGCAGAAATCAACATTGGAGTATCCCATTATTGATCCGGCTGCAAATGCCCCTATGAAAGCTATCCTGTTACAAAAAATCTCCACATTCCACGAGATGAAATCTGAATATCCGAATGCATTTTTATTTGAATTTGATGTCTTGTGTAGGGGATATGACTACACCACTGACCCTCAAAAATTGAAACTATTCCCCTCTACATTGAAGAGGGCAACACTACGCTAGTTTATGGAGTTTGATGGGGAAACCATTAATAGTTAGGATCAGATGAGAAACTCTTTTCTTAATAAATACCAAGATTAATACCAGACTCAAGAACTAAAAGACAAAATCTTCAACATGTCTAAAAAATACAATGAGACATTAGAAGAATATGTTGAACAGTTTCAGTATAATTTGCGAAGATCTCCATATACTACAAAGTCTAAAGATATCCTAAAAGAAACAATGATTAAAGGAATGAAAGAAGAATAGGTAGAAACACTTAATATAATGGGAAAATGGGACATCTATCAAGAATATTATGATGAAATTATTACATTGTGTATTAGGTGCTCTCGAGGTAGTACGTAGAATAGACCAGTCAGACGGGATTGAGTTATGAGGAATTACAAATATTCAGGTGGAAATGTGACTAGAGCAGAATTCGATAATCTCTTAGAAGATTTCAAAACTGATATCTTGGGCACCCTCAAAACACAGCTAGATTTCCTACAATACAAGAAGAATCAAGCTTTAGCAGAACAGAACTTGGTTGTTTTTTTTCGAGGTTGTCAGAAGAAGCAAAATCATTGGGAGTGTCCATTAGACATGGTCCAGACATTTTCTATCTGTACCAAGGACCACGACACTGAGAAGTGCCCTTCACTTCCAGGGTTTAAAGTAGTTTTTAAATAAGAAGAAGAAGAAATAGAATTGGTGTATTTAATGGATCAATGTCAATAGTGGCAAGCATGACCAGGTATGTCACAAAACTCGTCTCAATTCTTTTCTTCTTTGCAATTTAATCAACAAAATTCTGGAACAACATGGCAAAGCCAATCACCTTTTTCTGCTTGGCCATCCCAATCATTTTCCATGCCCCCTTGGCTGACGCGAACCTCTCCAAGTAATAGTTGGAAAATTTTTCCTTTCTCTCCTCCATACTGGCAAAACAATCCATATCAGTCCCACTGGCCTGCTTCCACATCACAACATAGGAATTGATCTCAAAATTGGCAGCGACCCTTGGGAATGACCAATTTACCTATGGGAACAGGGGCTCAAAATCAACCCACATTACCATCTCCATACCCAGTCCAAAAAAGTCCTTAATCTATTATATGCCCTCAACTTCCAGCTCAACCAAATCCTAATCCTAATAACAGACCAGTTCAACTGATCCAATTTTTTTAGAATCCAGACTCCGAAATTGAATAAAAGGAATGCAATGAACTTAGGCTGAGATCAGGGTGTGTTATTTCACCTAAAGAAGATACTTCCCTATTGTTGAGCAGGAAAATCCCCTCTACGGATAGAGGCAATCCCCCTAGCCCTAGGGTGGGTCTATCAACTACAGGAACATACTAACATCTACCTTCCTAGATTGTAAATGAAATTTAGAGCAAGGAAGATGACCTACCTTGTTCTAATTCTATGTTGTCATCTTCCACCGAAGCTTCTTGATCTATCATTCTCCTCATGCTTGATACACGCTACTACCAATGTTTGATTACCTGTACAGATAATCAAGACACCACAACAAGTGTCAAATCAAGATAAACATAAAACAATTACAACTATATAACTGATCAAGGAATAGTATAAATATCATTATAAATGTAAACAAGAGTGGAAGATACACATCAGTTTCATTTTATTATGATAAAGGAAAGGGGAGTTTACAACCAAGCCTTGATTTTTAGGCTCTCCTTCGGCATGTCCATATCCAAGCACATTCGCAACATCCTCACACAAAAAGGTCCAATATCTCACTATGTTTCTAACACACAAAAAAAATCACACTCTACTATATTCTCCCAAAGCTATAATTTATTCTCCTCTCAATGATTACTGCTTCTAACCAGCTAACTCTAACTAAGGTAGTAGAGGTGAAAGAGGTCTCCTTATATAACAATGGAGGAGGAGGATATGGGCCCTCAAATAATGGGAAAAGAGCTTATCCTTTGGATTAGTTCCTATTTCTTGGGAACAAGAAGCCCAAATGGGTATTCCTCCACCATATCCTTAAAAAAAACTTCCAAGTCGCCACCTCATGAAGCTTCTAGTCATGGAAACTTCGTTTCTATTTTAAGAACTTTCTAAAAGAGGATCAGCGCAGGTCAAACAGAGCACCGATCTTCACTGGTCTCTGTGTAAATATCTGCTATCAGTGCGGTTCAGACATTGGGACAAAGTTCTGACCTTGAAAACTAGGTTTTTATAGGGATCTTCAAGAAAAGTTGTAAAGGGAGATGAATTGGCAGAAAAAGTCTAGTTCAGGGGTATGTATTCCATGCTTGGAAAGTACACAAGGGTAATTTTATGGGTCCTCCAAGATCAAGGAAAGAGGAGTACACATACGTTGACAAATTGATGTGTAATAAATTCCCCCTAAAGTATCAATTTCGAACATGAGTGAGGGGTGAAATGCTTTACGAGTACGTGCAGGAAACTAGACGGTGTCATTTGGAGACCTGAAAATCAAACATAGATACATATACATAACTTGAATCTCTCATGAAAATACGTGAATCCATGGTATAGGTGCAACTATCCATCAAGAACAAGATCATGTAAATGGATTCTTGACATGGACCCAACCATTTGAATGAAGGGATCATATGAAATAGATCCATAGCATGGGCGCAACCATCTATATAGAGAGGATCAAAACAAGAGGACCCACAGTATGGTCATAGCCACCTGTCTAAAGAATCATGTATATAATCATGAATGACTCATCACTCCTCGCAACCTAGACTTTAGAGAATAAAATCCAAGGTCTTGTGCTCTGTCACGACCCGATCAAGTACAATTTCAAGCATGCGAATAAATGAGTTGAAGTTGAACATGCAAGAAAATCACCTGATTACTAGTTAATGATGTTAACTGTTAACAGGCGCGAGAGAAACCACTAATGATGATAATGGTTCTCAAGGTATTGCCAGTACAATCCATGGAATATGAATAAGGAACTGAAGTTGAACACCCATGAAATCACCCAATCGAAGGCCAATTATGTGAACCTATCATCGAATGTGAAGAACATGCCATTAGGGAATGCAAGCTCTAAGGTACCAGAAAGGAGTCTCTAGATCAAATTCCTAGATAATGAGTCGAAGTCGATAGGAAGTGATCTATCAAATGAGGGTCATAACAAATCCCACATCATCGACACAAAACAGAGAATTCAAGATGAGTGTTAATCAAGACTGAAATAGAGGACCAGGTAATGTACAGAATACAGAAGGATTTGCTCTTGAACATATCGGTGACACCACTCTAGAATTTGGCAGCATTTGACTCAAATAGGATTAGAGGTTATGTTGAAAATATTTTTAATCGAATGAGAGGGAAACAGATTTCCCAAACCCATGGAGGAAAAGTGACAGAGTGAAGATATCCCAACCCGACATGAACTGCATATAAGTGTCATGTTCAAGAGTGAGATTTTTCTAACACAACAGACGAATAACTTCCATTTTCCCCCACCATCTATGATGAGAACCTCTTTATTTTTACACAAGCTTGAAGAGGATAGAATATGATTGTCATATAAGTTTATCCTTCGGACAAAGCCATCCTAGTACATATTACGAGCCCTAGAAAGGAGGAACTCAGTAATGTCATCGTGACGATTTTCGATGTCATTAAGTTTTAATGAGTTTTACAAAGGAAGAAGTCAGTGTCTTTTCATGTTTAGAGAGTTTGAAAAGATGAAAAAAGAAAACTCCAGATGGCCCTTTTTGTAAATAGTCCCTCATACCCAAAAAGGTAGAAAACAAAATATGAGAGAACCTCTAAGTCGTGATTGGCTAAGGTATTCATTTTTTGTAAACAGTTTATCCCAACCTAAAAAAGGGGTAAACGTACACTGGGTAAATGATTTTTCACAGCCTTTAATGAGTTTGAAACGGCAAGAGCTCGGTAATATTTTCATGTTTTGAGAGTCAGAAAAGAGCTGAAAGTTGACTCCTCCTGGAGGAATGAGTGGTACTAAGGGTAGAAACTGGTTCTAGTGATGGTGGAATTGCTCAGAACAAGTAAAGGTCAAGAGGTTGGCTAACAATACCACTCATTGTAGTGGTTCCTCAGGAATGGGTAAAACAATCAAGTGAAGGTGCATGATCGGCCAAGTAGATGGTGATGATGGAATGAGAAAACCAAGGCTCATTTGGAAAAATGAGTTGATAAAATGGAAATCACGAGGTAAAATAAGAATGGTTTCATTTTTACACAAGCTTGAAATTAGGTAACTCTGCTTGAAGTTGGTTTCATTTTTACACAAGCGTGAAACTTTTAGACAACTATGCTTGAAATCAGTTTCATTTTTACACAAGCTTGAAATCAGGAAAAAAAATATACTTTAAATCACTATGCATGCCCCCAGCATGGTGACTCAATTCGAGCTACATGCCCCCCAGCTTCATGGAATTTACTTAACTAGACTAATGGTTACTAACAAGTGGATGGAATGAAGGTTCAATTATGAGATTAGGCAAAAGAATCGACTTGGATTTTACAAGATCTAATCAAAGATTCAAATTGAACAGGAACGTGTTTCATTTTTTAACAAGGTTGACACATTAAAAGAACTATCCTCACAAGACCTAATTCATTTTTTTAATGAGGTTGACATGGTAAAATAAATATCCTCATGACACCTTGTTTCATTTTTGAAGGAGCTTGACAAAAGAAAATGAACCATTCTCTGAAGAGAAGCTTGTTTCATTTTTGAAGGGGCTTGACACAAGAAAATGAACCGTGCTCTAATGATCTTGTTTCATTTTTTAAGGGGATTGACATAAGAAAACTAACTATGCTTTGAAGAAATTATCATGATGAATAAGAAGTCATGGCTTCCAAGAATTTCTCATCCAACGGGAGAAAAACACTTTGGAAAATAGGATCCAATGTCTCCAGTACATTGTGCACTACCTCACTGACTAAATTATCAACAAACACAGACATTGAACAGGTGGCCACATAATTGACCTGTGGCGATGAAGATATCATTGGCAGATAAGGACCAAGAAAGGATGACGCTAGACCAGATGTCTCATCAAGAACAAAGAATAAAAGTTGATCAATGGTCACGATCTGACCTTCATGTGGAAAAAACATCACATGAAAGAGGGAAGAGATAAGCACACCCATGGTATAAGCATAGCCTCACCTTAAGAGTAAATTAAAATCCAAGGGGCCTTGGGCCACCATCACGTCTATATAGAAGGTTTTCCCTCCCAAAGTAATAGGCAACTTTGGAAGGATCCCTAATGGTTGACTTGTTCCTCTATTAAAAGCCAACAGATTTTGAGTAACAGGCACAAGCTGTGGAGAACCCAAAGCTTGCCATGTATTTGAGGACATAATACTAACCAAGGTGTCTTCATCTATTATTGTGCCTAGTATGACCATATTTTAGGCCTGTACAGTGATCTCAAAGGGCACATAAGAAGGAAGACAGTATCCCGTGAATCGACTCCAATCAAAAGACACGACCAAACTACATGGAGGGGGTGCCATAAGAATAGGATGTTTATCCCCTTGCGTTATGGGTGCAGAAAGACCATCCTCCTGGGCTTTGGGAATGAGAGCAGGAGGATCACTTTCTAGAATTGTGGTGACGGGAGTTTAAGGCTCACCCTCCCGGATCATGGAAACAGGAGGATTTCCCTCTGATCCTAGAGAATTAGAGGAAACAAAAAGAACCTGAAAGGGATGAGACCCATTCTCGATGGAAAATGCCTAATGAACTATAGATGGAATCAGGTCACCCTTTCTCTCAACCAATGATTGGTCAGAAATGGACTAGGGAGACTTACTTTTAGAGAGAGCAGAATTGACTGGAGATGAATCTCGATCAATGACTTGAAAAACATTGGAGGACTCGAAGAAAACTTCTGGTAATCGATGGGAAGACAAGACTTAGAAGTCAAAAGGGTATCCAATACTTTAGAATTTTCATCCATATAAGGATAGAGATGAATGGGATGGTTCCCTTCACACAACCGACAGTGAAATTTGATCTTACCCTGTTTCTTACAAGTCTCATTATATTTAGCTAAATGATCTTCATCAGCATGATGTCCATAGGTTGATGAAGGATGAATCAGGCCAACAGACCACACTTCTATAACCTTGGGAATACCAGTGCAATCACGAAGAATGGGGTCACCCTCACATAGCTTGCAAGGGAATTTGAATCTGTGATATGGAGTGGGAGGTTTCTCGATATTAGCTGCACAGGTAGAAATAGTTTTTGATTACCCCCCTAACTTATTTTACTTCTTCTTCTTCTTCTTAGCCACCTGGTTACTAGAATCCAGACTTTCACCAGGCGAAGAGGAAGAACGGGGCAAAGAAATAGGTGAAGAAGGCAAGGGATCAACCGTAGAATCAACATGGGGTTGACATGGTTGAGGCGGAGGAGAACTCGGTTGAGAGACAGTTGGTATATTCGACACCACGGGGGTTGAAAATAACCAAACCAACAGACTAATGGTTAATCCTGGGAGGGACAACATTGCCATATACGGGGCACCAAAATTTCTGAATAAGGGAAAAGGACCAGGATTCCCATCTGAGGGGATTCCTTGGTTAGTGAACTCTGGAAATGTTGCCATTGGAATCAACCCTAAAGAAATCAGTAAGGAATGTAACTTTAACCAAGAATATTTTGTGGGCAGTCAATTTTAAGGCACTCAAACAAAAATTTTTCTTTTCATATTTTAAGAGTCGAGAAAAGAGAAAAAGATGACTCTAGTCACTTTCAAGTTGGACGAGCTTGAAAGGACAAGTTCTCAATGATCTTTTCAAATTTTAGAAAATCACAGAAAGATCAAAATGACTACTCAGGAAATCTAAGAAAGATGGTGTACCAAGCTCCCGTGAACTGCAATATACACCTTGGTAATCAAATGAAAGAGAAATGACAAGGACTTAATGTACGTGCAGGCAGTCTCCATGAATGTTGTGTTCAGTGTATCATGGTTACAAGGCGGTAGACTCGGCTTCCTATGGATAAATGATTGCATCCTATGAGGGTCTCCCTTTTTATACTCGATGGTATGGGGAGCACAATTTCATGCTAGCACTGTCTATTTCCAGATGGTGAATGATAACTACTAGGTTTAACGATGCCAAAACACGTCACTAGCCTTGACCTCTAAATATGAGCGTTAAGTTTCAATGCTTCCTTAGGTTTCTTGAGTTCATTTTAAAGTTTATCTTGAAATTATGTTTCAAATCCAAGGCCCTATCAAATGTCATCTGAACCTCTATATGAAACTATATGAGAAAATAAATCCTTCAATTCGATGAATGCTATCTAGTTATGGGAAGAGTCTTAAACAATGATGCAACAAATAGTAATACCGCAAAAGAAATTTTTTCCTAACTGGGTGACTTTCACTATCCAAAAGTAATCTAAAACATTCAAATATGTGAATTATGCAATGTAATCTATGCAAAATTCTCTTTTTTAAAACTATGCAATTGTAATCTATGCACAATTTCCTTTTTCTTTGAATGAACAAGAATGCACTCAATGCATTTTTCGATGAAATGAGAATCTACTTAATGAAAGCTTTTAACAAAAGAGAATGCACTCAAAGTGACTTTTAGCTTTTAATCATTAAACAATGTAATCTATGTTCAATGATAAATTTCAAACATGACTTTTCAATGCAACTTGATCTAATGCATTTTAACAAAAATAAAACTTTGAGACGAAAACTAAATGAACACAAATTTTGTTGGGAAAAATACTAAGAGGGGGGGGGGGGGGGGGGGGTGAATCAGTATTTAGAGCTTAATGAAAATGTTAAATTTTTCTTTACTAAATTCCATACGCGGATTTAACTAACCCAACTCGCGTATACATGTACATATACCAAAAGAAACTTGGATATACTGACATAATTAGAAAACCTTTTAGAAACAATATTGAACTCAACTTATCAATTATGCATATATTAGTTAAGAATTAAATATGCATAGTAACAACAGAATAAATCATCACCCAAGAGAAACACACATGAACCAAGATTTAAGGTGGAAACCCAATTCGGGAGAAAAACCACTGTTGTTGTTGTCTCTATCTTCAATATTTATTATATGGAAAATGGCTTACAATATTGTACTGATGCAGACTCATATCAGTATGTAGGCATATACCTGTAGAAGGTTGTAACCTTCTCTTGTTTTCCAGCTACAACTTGGAAGGGAGCTACAACCCCCTAATCTCGTTTACCATCCATTACTGGAAGGGAGCTTCAACCCCCTGATCAGAACACCATTTTCTACTAGCATGAAGCTTCTACTTCCACACTGAGGGCTACAACCTCAGAATCATTGCAGACCATGTTTCATCAATTTTCATATTGGATCACACAGCTTCAGCACAACCCTTCATAAAGATCAGCAATAATAAAATTCACCTAATACATCAAACGAATAGTGAGATCACTATAATCATAAAAATTTAATAACCAGATTTCAAAATTAGTATGCAGAACCAAATTCAACCTTGAAAATTCATTATCTCAAAAAACATACACTACTTTGATTCACCGAACTTACATATAGATCTGTGAATAGTGTTTTCCAGAGTATGATCAGTCTCAGATCCAGATCTGAGGCTTTCAGTCAAATATCTTTTCAGAATTGCGGAACCCTTGTTCAGTTAGTAATCATAACACATATTTACTCACTCCTTGATCAGATTTGTACATAATCAACTTAGCAGCATATACAATAATCAAGAAACCCATATCTACATGAATACTTCATTGATAGACAACAAAAAATAGCAGCAATAACAAAAACCCTCTGCAATAAGCTTCAAAAAATCCTAACTTCCATACGCACCTTTTCTGAAATAAAGCCGCGTATATATGTGCTTTTACTGAGATGAACTAGCATATATATCTGTAAATATTGATTTTGCAGAATGTTTCAGATTTATAAAACTTACCCAGATTTCTTCACTCCACTTCAACAAACATGTGCCAGATCTCATATATAATAATCTCTTCAATGGATCATGCAAGAACATAGGCATTTCAGATCTAGAGGTCATGATCCATCAATCTATCCAAGGGTGCATCATAGTTTCATATTTTTCAATAAAACAGAGTTTATCCTATGCAAATATATTTCAAAGAGAAGTATTTAGTGATAGCCCTTACACTTGCACTCTTCTGCACTATGATCTTCTTCTCCTGATATAGATTTAGCCTTTACCAATACCATGAGTCAAAACCACACAGCTGCCGATGGTATTCTTGCAAATATATGACATGGCACTCAATCTTGTGGGCTAATACCATGGTAATGCCCCCTGGTATTATCTTTTTGGAGCGCAAAAGGAATACACAACTTGGATCGTTCTTATCTGCGTGTATACGTGACTTGGCCTGAACAAACCTGCGTATAGAATCTTCAATATGAATATTACCAAATCTTCTGCTAGAAATTACACATTTCTTCTAATGGACTCCTGAGCTTCTACTGAATACATATACTCCATATTTTATCAGAAATTTTCCATCAAGGATAACATATTAAGACATAGGAATTGCCAACAATCTCCCCCTTTAGACTTGATGGCAACCATGATGGTGTTTGATCACCATAACAGATCATAACCATTATTCAAACTCTTCAAACACCCAAAATCCTCTCCCCCTTTGACATCAAGAGAAAAGGGCATATTTTGACCATGCTCCCCCTGAGTGCATGCTGAATCTTCAGTTATTTTCAATGAAGTACATGACTCTATAACTAAACCAAGTATGACCTTTCCTATCACCAAGGGCTCATAATTACATCAATGATACAACCAAGTTGAATTACATATTTGACTCAACTACCCAACCAAGTGGGTTTACAAAATAGAACAAGTCCTTACATGACTTAATAGAACAATTTACATCATGAGTGTCAACATCCCCTTTTCATCAAATTATAGAAATGATATGTCATTAACAAGACCAAAAGATCTCAAGAGAGAGATCATATATTAACAACCAATCAGAATGCCAACAATGCATCCTTTTCAGCAAGAAAGGTGCTCCCCCTAAGTTGATGCATCTTGAACACCATCAAAAACCAATTCATCAAAGAATGATATAGAAATATGAATATTGGAACAACAACAAAGATTACCCAACAACACCACAACTATTCTGAGCGCTGACCCATATAATTTCGGTCAGCAAAACCCATACACGGTTTGATGCACAGAAACTCGCGTGTATATGTGATTCATCTTTGTGAAACCAACGTATCAAATTTAAACTTCTAAAATTAAGCAGATTTGATCAGAGAGGTAGAGAAAACTCCCATCTTCTGTCTGAGATATTCGAATTCTTTGCTAGGAAGAGGTTTATTAAATATATAAGCAACTTGTTCTTTGGGGCGAACGTACTCCAATTTAACCCTTTTTCAAGCACTTGTTCACGTAGGAAGTGATACTTGATAGGAATCTTCTTAGTCTTGGAATGCATAACCAGATTCTTTGAGATACTAATAGAAATTTTATTATTACATAAAATGGAGATGGGAGGTGAACATTTGATTTGAATGTCTTGTAGAGTCTGCATCATCCAAAGAAGTTGTGTGCAACAAGATGTGGCAGCCACATATTCTGCTTCTTCTGTAGATAAGGCAATAGCACTTTATTTCGTGCTGAACCAAGATACTAATCGGGGCCCCATATAGAATGCACCACTAGTGCTTTTTCAATCATCAACATTTCCAGCCCAATCTACATCTGTGTAAGCATGAAGAGTGAGATCAGCATTCTTTATATAACATAGACCAAAGTCTTGAGTCCATTGTAGATATTTGAATATTCTTTTTACAGATTGAAGATGTGACTCTTTTGGATTAGCTTGGAATCATCCAACAATCCCAACTGCATGCATGATGTCTGGTCTTGTTCCACTTAGATACAACAGACTTCCAATCATGGATCTATATTATGGTTGATTCACCATGGGAGAATCATCATGAGAACTAAGGTTACATCTAGTTACCATTGGCGTACTCACAGGTTTGCAGTCTTCCATCCTGTACTTCTTCAAAATTTTCTTAAGATATTTTGCTTGTGATAAAAATATGGAATTTGTTGCTTGTTGCACTTGTAAGCCAAGAAATAATGTTAGTTCCCCAAGTAAAGACATTTCAAATTCTTGCTACATAATAGAAGCAATTTTATAACTCATGGACTCTTCATTACTTCCAAAAATGATGTCATCAACATATACAACTACAATCAACAATTTATCATTCTCTAGTTTTGTGTATAAGTTACTATCAACAGATCCCTTTGTAAATCCTTGTTGATGAAGATATTTTTCAATATGATAGTACCATGCCCAGGGAGCTTGTTTGAGACCATATAAAGCCTTTTTAAGTTTTCAAAGAAGTTTTTCATCATTTCCCAGAATAAATCCTTCTAGTTGTTCTATATAAACTTCTTCTTCTAGATCCCCATTGAGAAAGGAAAATTTAACATCCATTTGATAAACTTTGATTTGTCGAAAACTTGAAAAAGCTAGAAAAATTCTTATGGCTTTAAGTCTAGCTATAGGAGAAATTGTTTCTTCAAAGTCTATACCTTCTTGTTGAGCATACCCTTTACAAACAAGTCTAGATTTCTTTCTAATAACATCTCCATTTTAATTTAACTTGTTTTTGAATATCCATTTTGTTCCAATCACATTTTTATCATGAGGTCTTGGAACCAATTCCCAAGTATGATTATTTTCAATCTGATCAAGTTCTTCATTCATGGCTTGAATCCAACATTCATCTTTGCTAGCTTGATTGAAATTTTGTGGTTCAATAGTGGATAGAAATGCCAGATAGCTAGGAGATCCTACAAGAGTTCTTCTTGTTTGGACACCTGATCACTTTTCTCCCAAAATTTGATATTCTGGATGCTTCTTTTGAATATACTTGGATGGAGCCTTTTCAGATTGATCTTCTTTCGGTGCTTCATTGGGTTCACCTTCTATATTGTTACTATTTGATGCAGGAAGATATACATCATCATCATCTCCATTTTTTGTTGGTGTTTCCATTTTAGGAGCTGAGAGAGACTCATCAATTACAACATCAATACATTCAACTATCTTTCGAAGTCTTTTATTTTAACATTTATATGCTTTAATTCTAGAAGAGTAACCAAGAAATATTCCTTCATCTTCTCTAGGTTCAAACTTACCAAGTTTTTCATCATGGTTCTTGATAAAACATTTTCTTCCGAAAACTCTAAAATTATTTACGGTGGGAAGATTGCCATACCAGAGTTCATAAGGAGTTTTATCACTATTCACCCGAACATGAGCCTTGTTAAGTATATTTACTGTAGTATGTGTTGCTTCTCCCAAAAAGGTATCGAGAGTTCCAGATTCATCAAGCATAGCCCGAGCCATTTTTTGAACTATTATATTCATCCTTTCTGCCATGCCATTTTGTTGTGGGGTTCTAGCTACAAAAAAATGTCTTTTTATGCCATGATGTTCATAGAAATCAAAGAATTCATCTGATATATATTCTCCTCCTCGGTCATATCTAAGAGATTTTATTTTTAGATCTAATTCATTTTCAACCAAAGCTTTGAAGATATTAATTTTTTAAAATGCTTCATCTTTATGTCTCAGTAAACTGACCCAACACATTCTAGAGAAGTCATCAATAAATAAAATATAGTATTGTTCTCCACGAGGTGAATTTTTCCTTACAGGACCACATAGATCAGTATGTATAAGTTTAAGAGGCTTACTTGCTGATCCTTCTTTAGCATTGAATTACACCCTGGTTTGCTTACCAAATTGGCATGATTTGCATATGGTACTTTCAGGTAGAGTGATTATGGGAAGATCACGAACTGCTTTGAGTCTACTGGATTTGCTTATTTGAGAGAAGCTCAAATGCCCCAACCTTCTGTGCCATAACCAATTTTCTGAAGATTTTCCCAAGTAGCATTGTTCTTGGCCACCTTTCAATACATACATATTGCTTGGTGTTATAGTTCCTTTTATTACCGTTTTTCCTATGTCAAGTTCACGTACTATACATTCTTTTGAACTAAAGACAAATTCATTTCCTTGATCACACATTTGAGTCACACTTAACAGGTTGTGCTTTAATCCATCCACATACATAACATTGTTATTTTTAACCTTTTCTTTTATAAAATAAAACCTTTTCCTTTAATGACAGCAGGAGAGTCATTTCCAAAAGTAACATTATTTTCTTTCTCTAGATAATTGTATGAAAGGTGTTTATTTCTATCACTTATCATGTGTTTTGAGCATCCACTATCAATGTACCATTGATTCACTTTCCCTTCTGCAAATAAAACTATACCACAACTTTCAACTTGTAAGTACTTTTTTCTCCAAACCTTGGAATTTGAAGGTCTATGCTCTATTGGCTGAAGTTTGCTCCTGCATTCAGATTCGTCATGACCAAAGTTATTGCAATAAGCACATTTAGTTTCATTATGAAGAGGAGAAAATTTGTTATAAGTATTATTCTTTATTCTAGTCTCATTTATTTGCTTTATTGCTTCTCTAGTCATGATGGTTTTGTATGCAACACATTGAGCAACCTTATGACCAAAATTATGACATGAGAAACATTTTCCATTAAAGAAGAAATTTCTGCGATCATGAAACCTTATATTTATGTTTACCTGTTGATTTATATTTCTGTTATTATTCTTCCTTGTATTAAAGTGGTCATGCTTTACCTGAGTAATTTATTTGTTCTTTTGCTGAGAGACAGAATGTTGTAGGCTGGCTTTAGCTGCATTTAGATAGCTTGGTGTTGAAGACTAAGATGATTCTCCAATATATCCAAGACCTGTCTTTATAAGAGGAGAATGTTGTACCTTGATAATTTCATCTAAGGTTTCAGATCCTTTAGCAAATCTAAGATTTAAAGTTTTCACTTTATCAATTTCCTTTCTTAGACTTACTATTTCACATTCTAATTTCTCATTGTGCTTCTCCTTTCCATAAGCCAATTTTTTAGAGTATCTATGGAAATTTTTTTTTCTTCCAAACATATTTTGAGATGATTTATTTCTTCAAGAAAGTCATTTTCTTCTAATTCATCCATAAAAGTATCACTAGAGTCCTTTTCAAAAGCCATGAGTAGTCTAATATCTTGATCATATTCTCCTTCTTCACTATTTGATAGACCATCACTATCTTAATGATTATAATAGCTTTTCCTATCGATAAACCGTTTCTTATTTTCTTTAGCCACTTCCTTTCCCTTTTCATGACTATATTTATGGGGACATTTAGCAACATAATGACCAAACCTTTCACAAGAAAAACATTTAAAATTAATCTTACCTCTGAACCTTCTAGTTCCAATTTGTAGCTTCTTTACAAAATTTATCTCATTTTCTTCTGAAAAATACCCTGATCCTTCTTATTCTTCTACCTCCTTTCCTTTTGCAATAGCTCTGAAAAAAACTTATTTGACTTCATATGGACCTCCTTTTCTCATTTCAAAAGAAGTCAAAATCCCATGAAGTTGAACAACAGTAAGAGTTTGTAGATCCTGCTTCTCTTCAATAGCAGACACTTTTGACTCAAATTTTGGAGTTAGAGATCTTAAAACCTTTTCTACTAGAGTAGTGTCAGATATGGTTTCACCCAGATTTCTCATACGATTTACAATATCATCTAGATGTAAAAAGAAACTGGCAATGCTTTCCTCACTATGCATTCTGAGTTTTTCATATTGAATTCTAATAGTTTGGGGTTTATCACTTTTTACCTTGGCATCATCTTCATAGCTTAGAATGATTTTGTCCCATATCTCCTTTGCTATATTCAACTTCATGACTTTTACAGATTATGATTAAGTCAAACTTCCCAATAGTGCATTGATCGCCTTTTCATTGGTTTCATATTTCTTTCTTGCTACTGCATCTGTAGGAACTGAAGTTGGATATTGATAACCTCCTTCAACTATAGCCCATACATCTACTCCAAGAGACTAAAGATAGGATCTTGTCCTTGTCTTCTAGAAGATTAAGTTGTTTCCATTGAAGAGAGGAGGCCTAATAGATGTTTCCCATCTTTATTTCTCATCTTATATGGTATTCCTTATAGCGATTAAGCTTCTTCAGAAGGACCTGCTCTGATACCAATTGTTGGGAAAAATACTGAGAGGGGGGGTGAATCAGTATTTAGAGCTTAATGAAAATTTTAAAATTTTCTTTATTGAATTCCTTACGCAGCTTTAATGAACCCAACTTGCATATACATGTGCACATACCAAAAGAAACTTGTGTATACTGATATTATTAGAAAACCTTTTAGAAAAAATGTTTAACTCAGCTCATCAGTTGTGCATCTATTAGTTAAGAATTAAATATGAATAGTAACAGCATAATAAATCATCACATAAGAGAAACACACATGAATACCAAGATTTAAGGTGGAAACTTAATTCAGGAGAAAAACCACCGCTGTTGTTGTCTCCTTATTCAATATTTATTATATGGAAAAATGCTTACAATATTGTACTGATGCAGACTCATATGAGTACAAAGGCATCTACCTACAGAACGTTGCAACCTTCTCTCATTTTCTAGCTTCAACTTGGAAGGGACCTACAACCCCCTGATCTCGTTTACAAGCCACTACTGGAAGGGATCTTCAACCCCCTGATCAAAACACCAGTTTCTATTGGAAGGAAGCTTCTACTTCCACACTAAAGGCTTCAACCCTCAGACTCACTGCAAACCACATTTCATCAATTTTCATACTGGATCACACAGCATCAACACAACCCTTCATAAAGATCAGTAATAATAAACTTCACCTAATACATCAAATGAATGGTGAGATCAATGTAATCATAACACTGTAATAACCAGATTTCAAAATCAGTATGCAGAATCAAATTCAACCCTAAACATTCATTTTCTCAAAAATAATACGCTACTTTTCTTCACTGAATCCGCATGTATACATGCTTTCCTTAACACCAACATATGTATAGATCTGTGAATACTATTTTCTATAATATGATCAGTCTCAGATCTAGATCTGAGGCTTTCAGTCAGATATGTTTTTAGAATTGCAAAACCCTTGATCAGTTAGTCATCATAACACATATTTACTCACTCATTGATCATATTTTTAGATAATCAACTTAGCAGCATATATAACAATCAAGCAACCTAGATCTACATGAAGACTTCATTGACAGATAGCAGAAATATAGCAGCAATAAAAGAAAACCTCTGCAATAAGCTTCAAAAAACCCTAACTTCCATACGGGAATTTTTTGAAATAAAGTTGCGTATATATGCGCTTTTACTGAGACAAACTAGTGTATATATATGTAAATATTAATTCTACAGAATGTTTCAAATCTATAAAACTTACCTATATTTCTTCACTCCACTTCAAAAAACATGTGCCAGATCTCAGATCTAATCATCTCTTCAATGGATCATGCAAGAACAGAGTCATTTCGGGTTTGGAGGTCACGATTCATCAATCTATCCAAGGGTGCATCATAGTTTTAGATTTTTCAATAAAACAGAGTTCATCCTATGTAGATATACTTTAGAGAGAAGTATTTAGTGATAAACCTTACACTTGCACCCTTTTGCACTATGATCTTCTTCTCCTTATGTAGATTTATCCTTTACCAATACCATGAGTCAAAACCACACGACTGTCGATGGTATTCTTGAACGAAATAAAATAGACGACATGGCACTCAATATCATGGGATAATACCATGGTAATGCCCCCCGATATTATAGTTTTAGAGTGAAAAAGGCATACGTGGCTTGGATCATTCTTATCTTCGTGTATACGCGACTTGGCCTGAACAAACCCGCGTATAGAATCTTCAATAAGAATATTACCAAATCTTCTAGTGGACATTAAAAATTTCTTCTGATGGACTCCTGAGCTTCTACTGAAGACATATACTCCATATTTTATCAGAGAGTTTCCATCAAGGACAACATATTAAGACATAAGAATCATATTGCCAACAAATTTCCTTAATGCAAAAAGGATGCAACAAACATTAAGAATACAATCTTGTTTTGAACAATTTGTAATGAAATTCCTCAAAAAGCTACAAGACATAAAGTTCAAGCACAAAGAGGACTTCCAAAGCATGGGATAAAAATAAGGCATTCATTCCCTTTTACATCAAGAAATCATACAAAGAATACTTTTCATTTGAACAATGAGTAATGTAATCTATGCTCACAAGCGAACAAGCGGACCAAATAAACTTGGATAGATACTTGAGACTTGATCACTCAATCAACCAAAATGAAAAAGGAAATCAACTAGAGATGGCTCACCAAGCAAGGATACTGACTCAATCAGCAAGGTGATGTCTCGTGAAACATGCAACCAGGCAATTTATGCATAATCCTAGAAAAATCTAGGGTGTGAGGATGCACGTCCCAACAGAAAGAAAAAGAAAAAAAAACCAAAAAATAAGCCAATCGAGCCAATCAAACCACCTTGATTGAAGGGGAGAAAATTAAAATCATAGAGAGAAAAGGACCGGAAGGGTGAGACACACTGGTGAAATACTTAGGGAAAAAACCTTATTTTTTCACACACACTGGAATGGGCGTGAATTTTGGGCTGAAAATAGTGTCAACAACTCAATTGGCATGACTTTATAACTTAAAACTAGCACCAATTGGCCTGATCAGTGTGAATATCAAACAAATAAAAGCACCAATTTCTAAAAAACAATAAAAAAACAAATAATTTCCCCTAACCAGGACTAGACTCACCACTTCAAGCACAAACTAAAAAATTATAATTGATGAAAAACATAGGATAAAACAGGGAAATGGTTGTTCAACTAAACTCATCAAATTAATAAGACCTCAAAGAGTGACAAACTCAAAGGAAAATCCCCATTGGAGTCGCCAATTTTTTGAGCAGGAAAATCCCCTCTGCGGACAAAGGCAATCCCTCCAGCCTTAAGGTCAGTCTAGCAACTACAGGAACATACTAACATCTACCTTCCTAGATTGTAAATGAAATTCAGAGCAAGAAAGATGACCTATCTTGTTCTGATGCTATGTTGTCATCTTCCATCGAAGCTTCTTGATCTGTCATTCTCCTCAAGCTCAATACATGCTACTAGCAACGTCTGATTACCAGTACAGATAGTCAATACGCCACAATAAGCGTAAAACCAAGACAAACATAAAACAATTACAACCTATCTAACTAATCAAGGAATGATAGAAATCTCACTATAAATGTAAAAAAGAGTGGAAGATAAACATCAATTGCATTTTGTTATGATAAAGACAAGGGGATTTTACAACCAAGCCTTTATGTTGAGGCTCTCCTTCGGCAGGTCTATATCCAAGCACGTTCGCAACACCCTCACACACAAAGGTCCAATATCTCACTATGTTCCTAACACACAAAAATAATCACACTCTGCTCTATTCTCCCGAAGCTATAATTTCTTCTCCTCTCTATGATTGCTACTTCTAACCAGGTAACTCTAACTAAGGTAGCAGAGGTGAAAGAGGTCTCCTTATATAACAATGGAGGAGGAGGATATGGGCCCTCAAATAATGGGAAAAGAGCTTATCCTTTGGAGTAGTTCCTATTTCTTAGGAACAAGAAGCCCAAAGGGGAATTCCTCAGCCATATCCTAAAAAAAAAATTCCAGGTTGTTGCCTCCTGAAGCTTCTAGTCATGGAAACTTCATTTCTATTTTAAAAACTTTCCAAAAGAGGATCAACGCAGGTCATACATTAAGACAGAGCGTCGATCGTTGCGGGTGTTAGTGTGAATCCTAATCGCAAGCGTACGAAAAAATCCCACTTTAGCTATGCATAACAAACAATGCTAACATCAAAGATGGCTGCCAATATCTTTAGATATGCAATTATTTTACCAAGATAAATGATACAAAATCAAGATCTATGCAGTAAAAGATATTACACAGAAAATAAAAGCAAGAGTTGCTCCATGCATCCAATAGACAAGAAAATAATATTTTTAAAGAATTTTTGTATTTATGACACCTGGGAAGGGAATATAGAAAGATGTTAACAGTCCCCCTCAATGGGATGGGTTCTTGTATGTCCTCAACGCTTCAGATCTAAGATCCTTCTCTCTTGATGGTGTAGAAAACCTAGACAAAAATGGAACTGAGTGGGAGTTCACAAGAAAAATGGTAGAAAAATATGACAATGATGGAGGATCAAAGTTAGGCCAAAAGTATAGATCCAGAGTGATCTTTAGGCAAAAAAAAGGTAGTGAGTGAATGGAAAAATCCTTCTATTTATAACAAAATATTGAGTAAGTCTAGATATTGGTGCATAGTTAAAATATTATTAACCAAATCTAGATCCAAATTTTATGGAATATTTTATTATATTTGTTGGAGGGAAAAGGAATTTGAATTTGGTCAAATCCATTTATTTGTAAATAATAAATAAATAAATGATTTATTTATTTTTTTAAGGATGTGGTTGAGTAATAATTAAACAAATAGTCACTTATTCAATTATTTATAAATGATTTAGTCAAACTTAGCAAGGAGTATTACTTAAATAAGGTTTAAATAATTATTCCTAGAAAATAATAAGATAAATAATGATTTATCTAATTAATTTTCTTGTTTTGTGTTAAATATGACTGGGAATATTAATAAAAATACTGTTTAACTAATTATTCCTTGAGGAAAATCAAACAAATATGGATTTATTGAATATTTCCTCATGGGGTTTCGTGTTTATACCATAAAAAACTTAATAAATTAATGATTACTAAGTTATTTTTCATAGTGAAAGCAATTTTGTTTAGGGTAAAATTGGTCTTACATGGTGTACTTTGTTCCATCTAATAGTAACAGGTTAGATGACCAAAAATTGGTGTAACAAATTCCCCCCCAGCGTGCGAGCGTTAGCAGCTAATCGTATGACCGAAGTACGTTGTAAGAACTCAATCACTAGACACCGAAGGGGAAGTCAGAGAGATAGAAACATAAGGTAAACCAAAGTGCTAGAGGACAAGACCCTATGGAGGAAAGACTTACAGGTGTGACAAGTCTATTTTATGAGTGAGTACATGTGCTACAAGAGGCAGGGGAGGCATACCTATGCCTGATGAGAAAAAGTAAAAAGAATAATGCATCCAGTAAACAAGGGACTAAATTATATAGTACATGCTCGCATGAACATGAGCCAGATAAAAACATAATAATGGATCCCAGATACATACCGTGCCTAGGATAACAGCCAGGAATTATACAATAATATCTAAGTACATGAGATATAAGTACAACCAAAGAGGCCCTATAAATAGGAAAGGGCTTTGAAAATCTAAATGATACATGAAAAATAAAATGTGTTTCACATGGCTGAGGCCGAAACCATCAAATCTATGGAGTTGCATCGAAGGCTGTAATGAAGAGGTCACCCAGGCATGTGGGGGGGCTACCTAAAGGGCCACCCCCTCATGAGGTCTGAAACATCTCACACACACCCTGGGATCACCAGTACAATTTGTTGCATCATTGAACCATCAAGTATACAAATCTCGATCATGTCGTAAGGAGCTGGAGATGAGAAACAACCAATTCAAAGGGTAATAAGGGGTCCCTTTTCTTGATCTGAGGCACCGAACAAGGGTGGAAGATGGAACCAAGGTACACTACCCTATAGACCTATCTTTTGGAATGAATGAGCTAATTTCGACAAAAGGAGGTCCGCCATAGGTGAGGCAATAAGGGATCCTCAACTAAGGCACGAGAGAAAATAGTAGATCGACTGATAGACTGTCACCAGGGATGATGATGGAATGGGGGGTACTGAGTAGCTGGCTGACGAATTCCCTTGTTAGAGCATGACGGGCGTGGATGGCCTGGAAACAACTGAAACAATATCAAAGGGGATAGGGGATAGTAGGACTGAAGGACATAATGTGTGACATGAGAGAGGAACCAAGCAATGAAGGATGGAGGACTGTAGCGGGATACAAAGGGACTCAGGATAGACTCCATGGATTTGATGATGAATCAACTTAGGTGCTCTAAACAAGGGCGACTCGATGATGCCACCACACAGAAAAGTTCCAGTGGGACCATGAAAACATGAGTACAATATGGTTACTGTTGTGGATGTAAATCCCCTTTGCGGACAGAGGTGATCCCACTAGCCCTAGAGTGGGTCTAGCAACAATCGAAACACGCAAAGCTATTGATTCATAGTTACAAAAGATAGAATCGCGATAGATCGCTTACCGTGATTCCTTCACTGCTGTTGTCAAAGACGAAGTGGTGCTTCTGTTCCTAGCTGGATAGGTCACGATCTGTGAGCTTGCTGCATCTAGATACCTATACACATGAAAAGAAGAGAGACAACATACAACGTAGTATTTCACACTTTATAACTATCGATCAGTCAGAGAGGAACGAATGAAATTGCATTGTATAATGGACAAATGCAATCATGGAACAAATAGAAGATTCATGTATATTAAGATATGAGAGAACGATTACAACTGGTGCTCTGACATCATGATATTCCTTTGATAGGATTCTAGTGGGACGTGTCTCACAAAGCTCATCAGGGATTTGACAAAACTCTCTCTCTCATAAGGTTCTGCTTAGCTCTGCTCTTGATTGTCACTCAGCTATAATTTCCTTCCCAAAAGTTCATCTAGCTAGCAAATGGAGAGGGTAGACTTTTATAGAGGGAGAAGGAGAGGTTAGGCTCCCTATAATCATGGGGGAGAGTCCTATCTCTTAGGAAGGTTCCATGAGAGGTGGAAAACCTCTTCTTAAAGAAGGAGATCCGGAGCCAAATAACCCAACCTCTTTTTGATGATTCATTCTGAAGTTGTTAGAATCAATCTTCCGCCATTTTTTTTTTTTTTTAAATTCCCAAATAGGCTTGGCACGGGTGAGACACAGGGACAGAGAGCCAAGTGGCGTGGGCCTAGTGTGACTTTTCCAGGTTGGTGCAAGTGATGAACTGGATACTCGCGCCAAGGCCAAAACATTTGTTTTTAGGGTTTTTCAGAGGAAATTTTCTTGAGGAGAATTCTTGCCCTTATGTAGAAGGATGCCATCAAGGTGTTTTCAATACATTTTACTGTTCACAGGTCACGGGAATAGTCCTCCAATGTACGGGATGAGGGATTTCCAGGACGGTGACAAAATGTTGTGTAACAGATGCCCCCTAAAGCATGAGGTTCGAGAGAGATGGAGGGGTGAAATGCTTTATGAGAATGCATTTAACTGAAAACAATACCATTGGAAGACCTAAGAGTACAAATAAAATTGATATCTTTGATACATGATATGTGGTATGGGTGCAGCCATCCATAATAAAGTTTATGAAATCTGGGATCCAAGGTATGGATGCAACCATCCAGTAAAATAAGGATCAACAAGTAGACTCAGGTATGGTCGCAGCCATACAATCAAAAGAGTCATGTAACAAGTCATAATAACCCACAAAGAACTTGCAGTTTGGATTTCATCAGACAAAATACAGGGTCTTGTGCTCCATCTCCATCCAAGCAAAGTACAAGTTCGAGCATGCGAATATGTGAGATGAAGTTGAACATGCAAGAACATCATCCGATTACCAGCCAATGATGAAAGCTGTTAACAGACATAAGAGAAACCACCAATAATGACGATGGCTCTCAAGGTACAAGAGGTACAATCCACAGAATGTGAACAGTGAGCTAGTGTCGAACATCCGCAGAATCATCTGATTGAAGGCCAATAATGAAAACCTTGCATCGAATGCGAAGAACCTACCATTGAGGCATGCAGGCTCCAAGGTACCTGAAGGGAGTCTCTAGACCAACTTCCCGGATAATGAGCTGAAGTCGACATGAAGTGACCTTGATCGAAGGTGGGCTATAATGTTTCCCACATCATTGACACGAGACAGAGGAACATGATGTTTTTGAATGAAGACCAATAGAGAATCAGAGGGAGGTTGAAAACTGTAGAGGCAAACTTCTATTGAACATATCGGTGGCACGACACTGGATTTGGTAGTATTTGAAATCAAGGGATCTGAGGTCATGGTGACATGGAAAAGAGCAGATGAGCGGTCAAAAAAGATTACCCAAACCCATGAAGGCAAGTAGATAACGAGATGAGATGTCCACAGCCTGACATGAATGCAGAAAAGTGCCATGTTCAAGAGCGACATACTACCAACACGACTATAATATTGGTTCCATTTTCCCCCAACATTTCTGGTGAGTACCCAAATTATTTTTGGAAACAAGCTTGAAGGGGATAACATGTGCTTGAAATATAAGTTTGTCCTTTGGAGAGATCCAACCTAGTACATTTTACGAGCCCTAGGAAGGAGAAACTCAAGTAGCGTCATTGCGATGGAGTCCGATGTCATAGGTTTTTAATGAGCCTGACAAAGGAAGAACTCGACATCTTTTCATGTTTAGAGAGTTTGAAAAGAAGGTGGAAAATAAAACTCCAGCAGTCCCTTTTTGTAGATAGTTCCTCAGATCCGAAAAGGTAGAAAACTGTGTTTGAGAAAACCTCCTAGTCATGACAGGATAGGGTATTCCTTTCTCGTAAATAATCTATCCCAGCCCAAAAAATGGGTAAACGTATATCGGGTAGATATCGCTTCGCAGCCAATTCAACGAGCTCAAAATGACAAGTGACTCGACAATCTTTTCAGTTTTAGAGAGTCATAAAAGAGCTGCAAGGTGACTCCAGTAGTGAATTTTTCGTGTTTTTACCGAGTTCGAAAAAGTATAAAATACAACTCATCTCTTCGTCAAAATCACATGAAAAACCTGTTGCTGCACAAAAAGTTGTGTGTAAAACATATTCGATGAAAATATATTGAAAAACATGTTAAAAACCCATTTTAGGACTTTAAAAACCTATAAAAGACCAACAGTGGTAAAAAATATTTACTTTTCAATTTTTACCTCTTTGTAGAGCAAGAGTGACCCTTTTGTGCTTTGATCTTCAGGCCATAAGTGTGACCAATCCAGTCGACCAAATTGACTTCTGTCTGGTTCAGCTAAGAGCTGACCTCTTTGTCGATCTTTTAAGTTACATTTTACTATATTTTATCATTGTTTGAGGTCCTTTAGGGAAGGATTTTCAAATTTTAGGGCTCCGTGGTTGGCCCGAGTTCCGAGCATGGACCCGTGCCAATCTGCTCTATTTTACATAGAGGCTGTGCTAGTTGGTGTGACTGTTAGCCAAATAGCCGTGCCAAGGGCGTAACACAAAATCTGGCTAAAATTTCTCAAAAAAAACCAATGAAATGTAATTTTGAATACCCAAGGAGGTTTATAACTCCTATGATTGATTGATGCAGGTATCCAGCAAAAAGGATGGTTATTGAATGGAAAGAGAGAGAGCATAGCAAAGAGGATGAACTAGCAATGGGAAATGAGCATTGTATGAATTCTCTTCAAAATTGCGGGCTGAAAAAATTCTTTCTGACGCCATGTCTCTGGGCTCAGCCCAAACTACTGCAGTATCTCATCAGCATTTGGGATGAGGATGAGGAGAAATTCAAACTTCAAGACTAGGAACTTGAGCTCAAAGTATCAGATGTATACTTCATCACTATATTGTCACGTAGGGGTCCAATCCCTATTCTGACCAGCACCAGGCCTTTAGGAGAAAACATGACAATGGTCATGAAAAGGGTGTGCCCAGGGGCACGCAAAGGAACAGGGAGTGGGAAAGTAGACATTCATACCATCCCTGATCTAGCACTGAGAGTAGTGCTACACACCATTACGTGGGCTGCAAGATCACAAGCACCACATGAGGCCACAAAGATGCAGCTACTGCTTTCATCAGAGTGTATGAACCCAACTATCTTTGACTGGGCCAGGGCCATGACCATGAACATTAAATGGAAACTCACAAAATGCAAGCAGACCAAACTGAAATAGTTTGGATATGGGTTAATTCTGGTGTCGTTCTTCCTAAGACGATTACCAATTTTTCAGCACCAGGAGGCCATAGTCCTGAATCCACCACTGAGAGATCCATGGATGGCTTGATTGGCGGCATTATTTCCCAGGGCAGGGGGTGGCCAGGAGATGTGCTAGCGGTCCCGAGTTCTTTTACTGTCTTCGATGACAGTTGATCATCGTGGAGGCATGGCGCTATATGGGCACAGATTTTACCAGAGACCCAGACCTTCCACTCCCAGAGGGAGAGGACTGGAACAAGGATTTTGGTAAGAATATTTTTAATTTTACGAGTTTTATGATTTTTTGGTATACATGCATGTTCTAACAGCTAATCCTATATGTATGCAGATGTTGGCCCAGAGAGGCCCACCAAAATGTCACCAATAGCAAGGAGGACCCCTCTCACTTATGACCCCCAAGGTGTGGGGGGAGAGGGGGATGAGCTCGTATAGAACCTAGAGGGGATCGCTCGCGGAGTTCCGGATTATGCTCGTTTAGCTGATGTTCCCCTAGCTTATCAGAGGCACACTGTAGGGGTGTCGAGTCATCTCCACTACTTACTGAGGCGGTTGGTACGGGCAGTGACGTGCTACCATGAGCACCATGCTGATTAGTGACCTAGGCTTTCTATTTGCATATTTTTGACAGACATGTCGTCTCCGGATGTAACTGAAACAAACATATATATTTTTGGTTTTATATGATGCACACATTGCAAACACTTGACATATATATATACATATATTTTCTATATGGATCTTGCTTACATATGATAATGTTTTTACAAATTGCATAAATGTCTATCTAATACCATGTTGGCTACTGCATCTGTTAGTGTATTCATTCATCTTGGCATATGCTGATATGTGATGTAATCAAAATTTCTTTCAAGTAAACAAATATGTAGATACAGTCTTAAAATGCATGGGTTTTGAACGGAATAATGACCATTGAGCCACAAGTTGTGAGTCCAGATGTACAAGTAACATGTGAATGCCGAGGTTAATAGCCTCGTTTAATAATTCCAAAATGGCACTATATTCTGCGACATTATTTGTAGCAGGCCCTAGACAAACACCTTCTAAATTAATCAACTCACCAGTAGGATTGTAAATTACCCAGGCTGCCAAAGATAGGTTCCTGGTACTGCGGGAGGCACCATCTAGGAAACCAACATGAGGAGTAATAAACATCTGCATAATCAGGAAGACCCAATAAGCAGAAAAATTCTTACAAAGCACACCACTCCACACATGCACAAAAATAAAAAAATCACCTATGTACATATACTACGAAGAATGATTCAAGCATAATATTTCTTCAAGTACAACCCATTTATGGGCTACGCCAAAGGAAGACCTTCATAATCGATCAGCTCATAAGCCCCATTTTTCAATATACATTTAACAATATAGGGCCCATGCCACATAGGTTGGAATTTTCCTACCCCAAGCTTGTCATGGGCTTGATCATAGAAGAGGACGATCTCCCCTTCGATAAAAGAGCGTGGAGAAACCATTTGATAGAAATGAGCTTTAACCCACTTTTTCTGTGCCTCGATAACCAAAGTATCCAAGCGGCGAGTTTCGTCCAATCTCTCGAGATATAGGAGACGTTCTTCCTCCGGTGAAGTATCAGGCAGTAATTCCACAACCAATTTTAGTGAAGGGATCTCACATTCAACTAGAGGAGTAGCTTCCAGACCATACACCAAATAAAATGGTGTGAATAGGGTTGCACTCTTCACTGATGTTCGGTAGGCCCAAAGAGCTGAAAACAACTAGAGATGCCAACTCGATTTGTGTATACCAATTGTTCGTTGAAGCATCGTGACAAGCACCTTGTTGATGGCTTCAACCTGGCCATTTTCCTGAGGGTAATATGGCGTTGAGTTGTCGTGATGCAAGCCCAACTTAGATGTCAGCTCTGCCATCATATAGTCCCAAAAATGAGAGCCATGATCAGTGATGATGGCTTGAGGAATGCCAAACGAGTGATCACATGGTTGAAAATTAACTGTGCAGCTGTCTTACCGTCCGCAACCAGTGTAGGCATTGCTTCAGCCCACTTGGTGAAATAATCTATGACAATGATGATATAAGCATGCCCCCCGACCGAGTGAGGGTTACACATCATAAAATCAATGCCCCATTTGGCAAAAGGGCCCATGGTAATGACAGGATGTAATGGGAGAGGAAGCGCGCGCATCTTACGTTGGAAGATCTGGCATGCATGAAAATTTCATACTGCAACAATGCAGTCTTTAAATATATATGACCAAAAATAGCCCGCACGAAGGATCTTCTATGTGATAGCATAACCGTACATGCGACTGCCACAGGTGCCACTGTGACAGTCATTCATAACTTTCTCAGCCTTTTCTAAGCTCAAACATCAGCAGAGTACGGAATAGACTCCAACAAGATATAGGGTATCTCTGACAATGTGATATGGTTACGACTGATGTCAAACACGACATCGAGCATCCTTCGTTAACTCGGACCAGAAGTAGATGTCTGGAGGTACACGATGATATCACTGTACCATGGATCGATAGTGCTGATTAATAAGAGAGTTTCATCCTTGATATGATCCTTGGATTGAGACGGAACAGAGTCAGTAGGGAGAGAAAAAATGAGATTAGAAAAAACAAGTGATTTCTTGGATTTCAAAGTATTGAAATCCAAATCAAACTCTTGGAGGATCACAATCCACTTTGCGTACTTCCCCCCCAGCAATTTTCGAGACAAAAATGTAAGTCATGGGGTTGCAGTCGGAAATCACAGTTACCGTGCATAACAGGATGCAATGGCGAAACTGTTGAACACCTTGGAACGCAGCCAACGCCAACTTATCGACATGTGCATAACGTGTTTTAGTGTCGAGGAGGTTCTGATACAGATAATAAATCACGTGTTCATTACCGTCATCATCATCCTGCACCAAAACCATGGCAATTGTACTGAATGCGACAACTAAATAGAGGGTATAGTCATGATGATAATTCAAAGGACGTATTAATGGAGCATTGATAAGCAACGTCTTAAGGTTATCGAAAGATTACTGAGAAATCTTGTCCCAACAGAAAGGGACGTCCTGTTTTAGAAGTCACGTGAACCCTTTGGCTACCTCTGCATAGTTCGAGATAAAACGACGTAAGAAATTCACTTTCCCTTGAAGACTCTGAAGCTGATGCAATGAGGATGGGGAGGGGAGCTTAAAAATAGCCTCAACCTTAAGAGGGTCAAGGCGAATTCCCTCCTTAGAGACAATGAACCCTAAAAGTCGACGAGAGTCGACGTAGAAGATGCACTTGTGAGGATTAAGCCTAATGTTGTAACATCTACAACAGAGAAAAATCTGGCAGAGATGTTTCAGATGGTCTTTGCACAGAGCTAAATGAGCTAAAAGGTCATCCAGGTATGGTTGAACAACATTACATATGTCGTGAAAGGCGTAATACATGGAACGCTAGAAGGTAGCCCCAAATTTTTTCAAGCCGAAAGGGAGTTTCTTATAGGCGAATGTTCCCCACGGATAGATAAAAGCGATCTTATGTTGATTGGATGGGAGGATATTGATTTTATTATAACCTGAAAAGCCATCCATAAGGGAAAATATCTCACTCCCCACACAATCGCCAATGATTCGATCGATAAAAGGGGTGGGATAGTTGTCCTTAGTGCAAAACCGACTGATATCTTGGTAGTCAACACAGATTCAAATTGTGCCTTGCTTCTTATCCACAGCGACAATGTTGGAAACCCACTCTGTCGGAGGGATTGGATATATGAAACCCGCTTTAAGAAGTTTCACAACCTCAGATTTTATAGCAGCAGCTTTCCGAGGATGCACTGGACGCAGACGCTGGTGCACAGGCTTCACATTGGGATAGGTGGGAATTTCGTGCATGATGATACTGGGATCAATTCCAGGCATCTCTTCATAAGACCATGCGAAAACATCACAGAATTCACGGAATAGACTAGTGTACACTTGAATCTCATCGGGAGAACAAGTGACTCCCAAATGGATCTTCTCGACAACCCCCAGTTTAACGAAGATGTTGATATGCATTGTTTGTGTAATGTTACTCAGATTTCCTTTCGAGAAAACTACATGAGTCAATATTGGCATTTGGAGCGGCGGAGAGGGAACCTGAGATGCAAAATGCTCGAGAAAATTAGGCATTTTCCCCAAGCTAGGCATAAACGAGGAACGATGATGCCCATCACTCCATGGCAGATCTTCGAGAGACATAGTCTCCACGATAGCTTCGTCAGACGTAAAAAATTCTCTCAAAGGATCGAGTTAATCCGCATCGCCGAGCCAAGGGGATTGAGAATAAACATCAAGAGCCATGCTCAAAGGAGTATTATCAGTGGGAGGAGGATCTGATGTGGCAATGATCTCACAATAATTGATTTCAACCGAGGTTAGAGGCATCGATTCTCCAAAAGAAGCAACCTGTTCAGGAGAAGGGATGATCCATGGGTCATCCAACCTAGAGATCATATTGACTTGAACGGTATTGGGTGGTGGAGGAGGAAAGACACCCATAAGGGCAGAATATTTGAAAAGTCTCGGTCCCACACTGTCAAAAGGAGTAGGTACCTGATCCACATATGGGATGTTGTTATCGGATGATGAGGTAAAGAAGGATAACTGGTTAGCAGTAACAATTTTGCCCTCATGTGGAAATTTCAACATGCAAAAGAGGGTGGACGGCACGCACAGCATAGCATGGGTCCAACTGCGATCGAGTAGAAGATTATAATTGAGTTTTGCATCAACAGCTTCTACTTCGACGTTAACCATATTCCCTTGTAAAGTAATCAGTAGAGTCGCAAGAACACCCAAGGGTTTCGATTCCATTCCATCGAATGCCTCAAGGGCATTGGGAGATGAAGTCAAGGCTAGAAAGCCAATGGCCTTCCAGCAAGCAGATAACATGACGCATGTGGATGCACCTTCATCCACAATGGCTCTATGGATATCGAGACCGTTAATACTAACTTGTATAATAAGTGCAATCTGATGCGGAAGTTGGGGAACAAAATTTTCCATGTTGAAAGCAAGAAGGCTAGAATCAACAGGATTAATCTCGCTGATGGCAGATAATAATGCCTTCCGCTGAGGTGGGAAACTCTGGAGCACTTCCAATGCAGACATGGTGGATGGCGCCTGTGCCAGATCCTCAACAATGCTATAATGTTGGGCAGCATGGGCGTTCGAATTATAGGAAGAATTCTTGAGAACACCTTTAGAAGGTGGCCACACAACGGGTTCAGGACTAGGCCTTTCAATCTCAAGTGAGCTAGATACAGGTGGGGGAGGAGGACCATCAACGATCTCCTTCCCTATCACCTGATGCGACCCAGCATAGTCTTTTGACCGAGTGGCGATAGAAACAGGTGCAGAGCCATTCATCATGAATACCTGAGATGCAAATGGTGCATATGGCAAAGGTTGCTTGACCATATGGGTTTGCTAAGATGGAAAAGGTTCCTTAAGAACTGCCAGAGTCCCCTTAGCGCCCTTAAGAATTTGAATAACCTCATATCGTCTAGGACAATCTTTAGTGTAGTGGTCTTCATCACAAATCAGGCAAGGGTACTTTGGTTTTCGCTATGAACCATCATCAGCACGTGGTTTGGATGATTCTGGTTTTGGGGCATCGGATTTGGATTTTCCTTTGCCCTTCTTTTTCCCCTTGAAATTCTTGTTCGCAAGGTTGGCCTGGACGGCGTTGACCTCTGAGGTCTTACCAGAATCTGGAGTAGCCTGAGGAGCAGAATTTTTGGAAGAGTTCGATTTTTTCTTCCCATTGGAAGACTTTCATGAAGTCTGGGAGACGGAACCAATAACACCATCTAATGATGGAGTAGCCGACGCTTTAGAGGTCCCTGGTCGCGAGGCATCAGTCAAGATGTCGTATAACATGCCCGATTGAGAGTACACTAAATCGAGGTACTGGGTGCGAGCAATGGCGTGTTCCTCGGTTACACGTGCCCCCATAGCAATGTCTTATGCAATCTTATTGACAAAAGAGGTAGTGAACCAGTGAGTCAAAATTTGATCAGGAATGTCAAACTTGATCAAACGATGTCGACGTCTCCATTCGTGAATGTGATCTGAAATATGATTAGCTTTTTCCTATTTTAGAGATGTCAGAAGATGTGCCCCGGCTTTGTAATGAACTGATAACTGGAAATTCGTGAGGAATTCCATAGCTAGAGTATTAAAATCTTGAAAAATACCATGGGACAACTCTATGTACCATTTAGCAGAAGTGTTGGTGAGAGTGCGCTGGAAAAGGCATAGACAAATCGAGTCATCCACCCAAGAATTCAAAGAACGCCATAAATGGTATGTCATGACGTGTGATTGGGGGTCTTCTCCATATTTTCCCTCAAACTTAGGACAATCACCAGGCACCTTCGTCAGAACTGGAGGCCAATATGGATTATGAAGAATCGGATCATTGGTCAATTTGGACATGTCCGGTAACTCCAATGTGGCGAGAAAAGGTGATTGAGGGTTAAAAGGCATGCCAGGTCCCCAATAAGAACCTGTACCTGTACTCCATCCCGGTTGAGCATAAATCTGCCCCCATTGGTTCTGTCATGGAGGATTCTGACCATAGGGGGTATAAGCTAGATAATTGGGTTGATATGGTGGCTGAAAACCAGGATACAGGGTTTGATAACCAGGATACTAATTTTGAGTATAGATGGGTCTCGATTGAGTAGTATAAGGATTTTTCTGGAAGTATAAGTATAGCCTGGCTGTTGAGGGTAATAACTAGAACCTTGAGGCGGGTTGTAAACCAATCGAGACTAACCTTGAGGATAATAGTCACCTTGGGGTCGAACGGGCTATTGATAAGTGGGGCCCTACTGAGTCGAATAAGTCAGGTGCACAGGTGGATTCGGCTGTGGCATAGAATAGATCAGTAGCTGGGCACGGTTAATAGGTTGTGCCGGTTGTCCTGGTTGAATAGGTTGACCTGGATGATGAGGGACAACAGGTTGCCTCGGCTGAGCAGGTTGGCCTGATGGCGGGAGTGGGCCAGGTTGTGCCTGATAACCAGGTTGACCTGGGATAAGACCATAAGATGGCCCTGGTTGTGCAACATTTTGACCAATTGGAAAATGAGGCTACTAAGGTTGCACCAATGGTTGAGAAGGATGGGTTTGCCCCCTAGGACCGTATGAAGGCCTAGGTTAATACATCGGTTTCCCTGTCGGTCCTTGAGGTTGCCCTGGTTGGACCATAGGGTGAGGTTGTAGAGGTTGACCTTGAGGATTGTAAGACTGCCCTTGCGGGCCATAAAATAATCCCTACTGGACCGAAGGTTGTCCCTGTAAAGGTTGCCCTTTCGGGTCATATGCATACCCTGGCTAGGTCGAAGGTTGTCCCTGGAAGGGTTGTCCTTGTGGGCCAGAAGCATATCCTTGCTGAAACGAAGGTTGTCCCTAAAAGGGTTGTCCTTGCTGATGAGAAGGTTGCACAGGCAGGGCAGGTATAAAACCGTTAATATACTGATAAGACTCAGGAGCAGGAAAATGAATGGGGTTTCCGTGCTCATCATATTGAAATGGAAATGAATAGATCGGGGTACCATCCTCTCCATAATGAGAAAATTAAGGATGATTAAGATACTGAGATAACTAATCAACCTAGGATATTGGCGGCTGTAAAGTCATTCGATACTCCTTGGGAGAGAGGTTCTCAGGAATGGTAGTAGCTATATAAACTTCTTCAGGAACGGACGAGGTCCTAGTTGACTGAGTGGTGACAACAGGTGTAGATGTAGCCACGCAGATAGTAGGTATAATAGGTACTGATGTTACAAAAGGAGATGTCGTGAGAGGTTTCGATGGCAACATCCCTAACGAGGGAATGGTCGGTTCCATGGACGAAGTCGATATTCCCATAGAGGCAATAACGGCCATGTCTTGAATTAAAGAACCCTATCCAGCTAGGAGGGATGGACCAGGTGAAGAAAGAATAGATGGTTCAGGGATGTCTTCGAGAAAAAGCTGGTAATCTTCACCAGAAGAAGGAATTCCCTGACTAGGAATAGGACTGGATGAGCCCATATCTGACCCTGTCGTAAGATCTTCTAAAATACGACGGGGACTAGGAGGTACGACAACAGCCAAAAATGGTGATCTCGATGTAAGAGGAGGGAAGTGTTCCCCAAATCCAAATCCAAAGCAAGCATTGGACAAGGGACAATTGAACTCAACCAGTCCTCAAAAGGGAAGCTCAGATATAACCGGTCCCCTAAAGGGAAACTTGGATACAACGGGCCGTTGATGCTCAGTAGAGGATTGAGAGACTCCTGAGGAATTTTTTGTATAAGGACTACCAATAGAAAAAATTGATGGTTTTGCCACGGTGACAATAGAAAAAAGAGGAAGAGATCAAAAACAAAGGCACATGAGCAAAAACCAAGGCAAACAAAAACAAGCCGAAAAATCAATCTCTAAATGGGCGGGTGATCGTAGGTGATTCATTTTACCACATTGAAACTGTAAATTTTACTGTTTCATGTTTTAAGAGTCTAGAAACGAGTAAAATATGACTCTATCAATTTCAGTTTGAAAACAAGCGTGAAAGGACAAGCTCTTGATGATATTTTAAAATTTAGGGAGTCAGTAAAGATCAAAATGACTGCTCTGGTAATCTAGGTAAATGGGTGTACTAGATATCCGTGAACTACCATATACACCCTGGTAAAAATGAAAAAGAAATAAACCAAGGATTTAATGTACATGCAGGTAATCTCTCTGAATGTTATGTGTGGTGTATCACGGGTAAAAGGTAGCAGACTCGACTTCCTATGGATAAAGGATTTGCAACCTAATGGGTCTCCCTTTATATACACGACAGTATGGGGAGCACAAGTCTGTACTAGCGCTGTCTGTAGCCAGATGGCGAGCGACAAATACTAGGCTTAAAGACATTGGAACACACCTCTACCTTAGACTACTAGATGTTCCGTTAAGTTTCAATGCCGCCTTAGGTTAATTCAGTAAATTTTAAAGTTGATCTTCAATTTACATTTCGATTTCAAGGCCCTGTCAAATGTTGGATCTCATAAATTCTATAGATGCAAACTACATGCCAAAAAATATCATTTTGTTCAATGAAGAGCTATCTACGGGAGATTTTAGAGCTTTCAAATGATAGTGAAATGAACACACAAAAACATCCCCTACCGATTTCAATGCAAGCTAATGAAACTAGAAAACTTTTCTCTAGAATTGTACAACACTAGTAATGTGAAAGAGCTTTCAATTTTCACTATGCCAATAAAAAATGAAAAATATTTTTTTAATATATTTTTCAATATATTAGAGCAAATGCACTAAATAAATGAAAAACTAATGAAAACATCAATTTGAGAATGATAGAGAGAGAGCTGAAACAAAACAAGTTCACTCAACTCAAACAAGCACAATCAAGACTCAAACAAGCTAAGTGATCTAGGCTTGGAGAAACACAAAGCGAAACTGAACGAAAGAGAGGAAAATCACTCAATAAATGCAATGAATCAATTGGATTTAGCAAGATGAATGCAAAGAAGAAGAAACAAAGTTGACCGGGAAAGCAAAGACCCAAAACTCTTACGGGAGGCTCAACACACTGAAGCACCTAGAAGCCCTAGGGCTAAAATGAAAAACTGATAGAAAAGGGAAAAAAACCAGAGGAAAAGGGCTAAACACAGTAAAAAATGACTTCAAAGCACTCAATCAATCAGAAAAAACAAAGCAGGACCAAAACTCAAGCTCAGAAAGTCCAAAAACAGGCAAACCCTAAAGCCTAGCAGGGTTGGTACGCCTGTCTGGCTGTAATCTGTGCCAAACAGGGGATGGTGCAGGTGTCTAACTAGAAACTAGTGCCCTTTAGCATGAATTTCAGAGGGATAACTTTGCCAATTAGGTTTACCCTAGAAAATTATGAAAATGAACAAATAGAGGCTAGATCTAGTCTTCTGGGGGCTGAACAGGGTTTTAACACAAAGGAAGGTGAACTAGGAAAGAAGACTAGTCAAACAAAAAGCCAAAAAAAAACCCAATGGAGGAAGGACCAACTCCCACTGATCCCTAGTGGAGTCAGCAAATTGTTGTGGAGGTAAATCCCCTCTACGAACATAGGTGATCCCACTAGCCCTAGAGTGGGTCTAGCAACAATCGAAACATGAAAAGCTATTGATTCCTAGTTACAAAATATAGAATCGTGATAGATCTCTTACTGTGATTCCTTCGCTGCTATTGTCAAAGAAGAAGTGGCGCCTTTGTTCGTAGCTAGACAGGTCATGATCCATGAGCTTGCTACATCCGGATAACTGTACACATGCAAAGAAGAGAGACAACATGCAACGTAGTATTTCACACTTTATAACTATCGATCAGTTAGAGAGGAACGAATGAAATTGCATTATATAATGGAAAAACACAATCATGGAACCAATAGAAAAGTCATGTATATTAAGATACGAGAGAATGATTACAACCGATGCTTTGACGTCATGATCTTCCTTCAACAGGATTCTAGCGGGACGTGTCTCACAAAGCTCGTCAGGGATTTGACAAAAATCTCTCTCTCACAGGGTTCTCCTTAGCTCTTCTCTTGATTGTCACTCAGCTATAGTTTCATTCCCAAAAGTTCAGCTAGCTATCAAATGGAGAGGGAAGGATTTTATAGAGGGAGAAAGAGAGGTTAGGGTCCCTATAATCATGGGGGAGAGTCCTATCTCGTAGGAAGGTTCCTTGAGAGGTGGAAAACCTCTTCCTAAAGAAGGAGATCCGGAGCCAAACAACCCAAAATCCTTTTGATAAGTTGTTCTGAAGTTTTTAGAATCAAACTTCCGCCATTTATTTTTAAAAAACATTCCCAAATAGGCTTGGCACGGGTGAGACATAGGGCAGAGCATCAAGTGGCGTGGGCCTAGTGTAACTTTTCCAGGTTGGCGCGCTTGATGAACTTGATACTCGCGCTAAGGCCAAAACATCTGTTTTTAGGGTTTTTAAGAGGAAATGTTCTTGAGGAGAATTTTTTCCCTTATGTAGAAGGATGCCATCAAGGTGTTTTTAGGACATTTTACTATTCACAGGTCACGGGAATAGTCCTCCAATGTACGGGACAAGGGATTGCTGGGATGGTGACAAAATGCTGTGTAACAGTTACTCATGAAGAAATTCGACTCGAGCATGGACAAGTATGGAGGCAAAGTGGTGCCCCAAGTACAAGTGTTGCAAGTGAAGAACTTTGATTTTGAGGAGTGGCGAAGTGACCCTTCTTGGAAAAATGTGCCCATGTGAAGTATCAAATCACAAAAAATTAAACGATACCCATTTTACAGCTCAGCGAGAGCTTTCCAATGGTATGGACGGTTTGTCAAACTGAGCTATGGTTTAGCCGTAGTGAGCAAAAGAAAAAACTAGAGTTTCTCTTTTAATAAGGCATTTTCCCGCCAAATTCACTCATTTGCAAGTGTAGTTGTGGTCAATGTAGAGAGGAGAGAAGGCCCTAAATCTTGTGGTGATCATGGCAGACAAACCGACTGTTGGAATTGAGATCCATCAGTTGTAGGTAAGATACCTAACACTATTCTTTCATTTTAGTGGATTGAAGGTTCATTTTAGGTGCCCATAGCTTAGGAACAGAACCCTGCTCCTCTTCATGGCTGGGTCACACTTTTTGGGGAAATATTTGAGACCTGGGTAGAAGGTTTTGGGCAGAAAACTATGACTTGTCCCAGGATTTTCTATGAAAAGTTTGACTTGACAGAGAGGGGCATTTTAATGTTGTTTCCTGGATGAGAGATGGGGTTTTTTATGGTTGAATGTAGTCTTTCCTTTCTGTACACTGAAAAATATGATGGTTCTGTGCAGATATGTCAGAATTGCAGATCAACTGGAGAGAGAGAGACCTTGACACATTACGGTCGAAGATCTGAGAGGATCATGGTGTCCACAGTGCATTAGCTAGGTTTGGGGTCCTAAAGTTTGTGGAGAACCCTTTGATGAGAGCTGGGGAGCCATTTTTTTCCTGGATTGTTATTTATTGGGATCCAGACCATGAGGTCTTTATAGTGCAGGGGCACCAGATCGAGTTGATGGTCTAGGATATATATTTTCTGATTGGTCTCCCACCACTTGGGATGGTGGGGAATATGCAACCAGTGTTACCGTGAGGGTAGAACATCATGGATTTTGTAGAGCGCCATTTTCAGCTAGGTCTTCATGTCAAGGGGACACGGATACCGATTGGGGATCTAGAGAGGTTAGAGACCTGTGCTGTGGCTACAACGGTGCTATGGATCTTGGGAAACCAGGCACTCCACCACATCACTGGAGGTCAGATGATTCTTGTTAAGAGTGTGTTGAATGGGACCTACTATGGGTGGGCCCAAATGATGTTTTCATCACTGAAACGACAGTTGTTGCTATACAAGTGGTAAGTGAACCATGATTGTGCACATGGCACAGTGTTGTGCTCGCTCTTATTTGAGAATGTCCTCACACTTCGACCTCACATACAGATCCAGGATGGGGGCCCAAGATGCGTTAGTGGGGGTGGATATTATGCAGAGGGGGAGGTGGGGCAGTCGGATAGGTGCTCTAACCCTAGTTTTTTTCTCATTGGGATCAGATGCCACTATATATAGAAGACTATCCCTATAGTGGGATGAGTTATCATGGGGACTCAGACTTGCCACTACCTCCTGGTCGAGTATGGGGGCCTGATGGTAAGTGACAAGTTGATAATATTTTATGTGCATTTTAAAGTTTTAGAATATTGTATATGATACTGATTCATTCACTTTTTCTATGCAGATACAGCACCGGTGGAATCGGCTGGGAACATGGGATGACCTACAGTAGTAGGAGTTGCAGGACCTAGTGGGTCAAGGGAACCACAGAATGAGGATGCAATGGCCCTCCTAGAGGACATCCATCGTAGATGTGAGAGGTTTTTAACCGGTGTTTCAGAGAACGACTGGCAAGACTTGGATGACCAGTACATAGAGCCATGTATTGGTCTACCCTCGGAGTGGCGAGGGGTCATGCAACACATTGCGATGGCTGGATAGGGGGTGCGCGATCTACATGTTGCAGGAGCAGATCCATTGGCTCAGGGTCATCTAGATAGTTATTAGGTGTAGGGGCATGTGGTTCCCCCAATTTTGAGTTTTTTTAACATGCTATGGGCATGTCAAATGTATCAGAGTGGATGGACTCTAAAACATTTTGTACGACACATATAATGGATATGCATCATTTTTTATGATTTGTGTTATTGTCTTGTATTAAATGCATGTGCTAAGTGCCAATATAGAATATTGTTTGAAATTCTATCTACATAGTGATTTTGTGCTCTAGGTACATTAATGAATGTAATGATTTCAAATTCACGCATCAAAATCTTCACTCATAAATATCTTCTAAAAAGGATAGGATTATGCACATGATAGACACCATTCAATTGCATGAAAAGAAGCAGGGAATCTAAAGGAACATGAAGGTGAAGGATGCGATGGGAAAGGACATCAGATAATAAACCTTGCACTGCATCATATTTGGCCTAGTTATTGGTGGTAATACCAATGCATATGTCGTTCGAGAGAACAAGCGAATGTAAGGGGGTGAAAATGGCCCAACCTACCAAGGCTAGATTCTGGGAGTAGCGACTTGAACCATTGGCATAACTGATATAAAGTGTGGATAGGGGGTCCATCTGAAAGGTGCCACAAGACAAAAAATGAGAGGATGATGAACAATCCTGGCAACCTGAACGTAAGGTCAAAATCAAACAAACACTGCTACAGGGAGTGCTCTGGGTAGGATGTCTACTACCCGCGCACCGATGGGTCGGGGGTGTATGGGAGCTGACTTCGGGGCATCTTGTGCTTAGGTCACGAAAGTCACCATAGACACGGATGCTGCCATTCTGCTTATGGGCGGGAAAGATGAAGTCAGGGGTGGAAAATACTTCCATGATGTCATCATCACAGTAGAAGATGGGGTGACTAGAGGAAGACATACCACATGACGCAGTGAAGCTACCTAACTCATCGTCATGAGAAGAAATTTTCACATGCACATCGTCATGGGGGATGATGGAAGAACAAGAAGATAAGGGATCGACTGATGTTGAGCCCAAGGTGATCACTGAAGGGAGGCCAAGTGAAACAATAGGGGAAGTTGCAGAGGGAGTTTCCACCATGGATCTCATGAATGATGATAGGTAGAGGATGGTGGCTGTAGGCTCCGTCATCTCGACATCAGGAGGGGGAATGTCAATGGGAGAGAGTAAATCCTCAGGTTGGACCACAACATACTACGCAAGTACAAGAGAGGTGGATTGGTTTTGTTCGATCTTGTACTCTCAAACTACCTCCAAAGAGGTGCGGTAATGCATGAGGCGGGGATAACGGTGGGTATAATGGCCATGGAGATCACGCAAAGCACAAGGTTGGTTGGTGTGAATAGCCTTAGCGTTCCTGGATGCATTCGAGGAAGAAACAAAGGCTTTAGGGACCGTAGACTTAGGGAACACAACATTTACCATGGGCTAGATACGAGGCAATGATGGGTGGCATGACTGACAACATCACACAAAGCACACGTGGGGATATAATTTGGAGGCTGAGGAGAAGTGGGGTTTTTCAAGGAAGCCTTGTCATTAGATGCCTTCTTGTGAGATTTTCCACCTTCACCTGAAGCTTTCACAACAGGAGTAGGTTATTTTTGAGGTGGATGAGGAACGGTAGCGAAGGGAGGGGTCATGGGGACTGGTTGGACTGGTGTCAAAGCAAGATAAGGTTTTGATGACTAGGTGGGATAGAAAATGGGGTATCAATGTACCAGACATGGATCCCTAGGGTCAAGTTAGGAAGGGATAAGGTAGCCATAAAAGGTACTGAAAACACTCCAGGAGGGGGAGTTAGGAATGGTATTTGACCGAAGGGGTAATGGCCAGGCATGACACCTCTGAGACGGTTAAGGCTAGGAGGAACTATGCCAAGAGGGTAGAGAGGCTCATGGGTACCAGCTATAGATGAGGGGCCTGGAGGAGGGGGTCTTGAAGGCTAAGTGAAAGTGCTAGAAGTAGGTTGCGGAGGGCAGGGCTACTGACTAGTCGAAGCGGGCCGCTTGAGGGTAGCCTGAGATGATTGCATAATGCAAATGTTTGATGAGCTGGGATTAGAGACAAGAGGAGGAAGACCAGGGAAAGAAAAAATAAAATATTAGTCTTTGTAGACTCCAGGTGAGACACTATTCAAAGGTTCAAATATTTTTTTGTTGGCCATCGAAGAGATGATAGACTCAGGGGAGATTTGAGACTTCAGTTCGTAATATGTTAATTGGTCAATGGTGACGATATTTTTGTTATGAGGAAAGAACATCTTACGGTGAATTGTATATGGGACAACGAACATTGCATAATTTTAGCTACAACCCAATAGAATGTTGTAATCTAAGGGGGCATCAATGACTTCTACATCAACACAAACAGTCTTGCCCACAAGAGTAATAGGACACTTGCAAAATAGGCTAATGGGCTGGGAAGAGTGGCCATCCCATGCTCAGAGGGTGATAGTGGAAGGGGCCAACTCAAGAGATCCGAGTTGCTTCCAAACTTAAGCGGACATCACACAGGTGGATGCCCCCTCATCAATGATACAACGGGAGACATTGGCATTCCAGATCTTGACGGGGATTTGGAAGGCAACGAAAGCAGGAAGGGGATGATGTTATGACCAGTTAACATTGAAGACGATCAAATGATAATCTGAAGGATCCATAGTGCCCATGGTAGTTAGTAGTAATTTTCATAGTGAGGGGCACGACTAGAGGAGTTCCAGTGTTGAGATGGCAAGAGGAGATTGCGCCAAATCATCTACTATGCTATATAAATGGCCTACTTTTCCAGAAGCAATTTTTTGGCGTAATGGTCCCTTGGGGATCTTGGTATGAAACTCTGCCTTAGGCTGAGGGATCTGTAACGGACCATTGGTTGTCGAAAAAAGATTTGTGGAACCTCAAGAAGGGGGCTCGGGGGCAGACGTAGCGGGAGGATTTTTGTACTAGCAGGCTAGGGGGCTTGCTGTCCTCAAGATGCTGCCTGAGCTTACCACATATACTGAATCTAAGGTAAAATAGGAAAATCGTGGGTTTAGTGACCATAGACACCGCAAAGAGAACAAGGCTTATTCATGCAAACATGCCTGTCCTTCTTGGGCTGAGTGCCCTATTGCTGGTTAGCAGTTTTAGGTGCATTCCCTTGCGGATTAGGTCCTGGATTACCTGGGGAAGATTGATTTTGGGTGCATTTCATCTTCTTTTTTGAAGTAGCAGGATTTTTTGTGCCCTGTTGTGCATACACCAGCCCCTAGGAGGGTGGTGGCTATTGTTGCGGGGGTTGAGAAGGCAAGGGAGGCGGGGGTGCTAATGCTGGAGGAGTCAGAGCACTAGGTTGTGGAAATGGGTAACAAAGAGGTTGGGAAACATTGTGGTAAACAGGTTGGGCAAAAGGAGGAGGCATGTCATATCTTGGATACATGCTACTGGGAGGGGGAAAAGTGTTGGAGGAGATGGCCCCTCCCTGAGGGAAACCATAACCCATGGGAGGACGAGTGTACGGATGAGAAAGGGCTCCAATGATACCATCGGTGGCATGGGATGCCCTTGGTGCGTTGGCACCATAGGGTCTAGGGAGATTAGGTAATATGGTATAACATAACCATACTGTACGTAGATTAGGTCATATTTTAATGCAATCTAGAGATCAGCTTCTTCGGTCTGAGGGAAATGAGATGCGAAATCTTTGTTGATAGAAGGCAAAAGTGATCTAAGAAACCAGTCCATGTAGACATGGTCTTCGAAGGTAGGGGCTCGACATAGGATTTTTCTTCTCTGCCATTCCTAGACATGATTGGATAGGCAGGTTGCAGACAATTGACGGAAAGAGGTAAAAATTTTGGTACCAATGTCATAACGAAGGGGAAGCTGGAAGTAAGACAGAAAAACCCAGGAAAGAGCCACAAAAGTAGTATGAGAGGAGTAGGCCTGGTCAACATACCACTTAGAAGCTTCTCCAGTAAGTGTACATTGGAACAACCGAAGATAGATAGAGTAATCGATGATGGAGTTACATGAACTCCACATGTGGAAAGATTGAACATGGTTTGTAGGATATTCTCCAGTAAGACATTCAAACTTGGGGATGTAAAAAGGGAGCTTGGTTGGCATAGCAATCCAACCAGGTTCATGGTGTATGGGGTCATTGATCAACTAGTTAAAATCAGGAAGACTGAGACCTACCATATAAGGGAGCAAGGGAACAATTAGGATAGTTCATGTTGCGGTCCCACTAGTAGTATTTCTAGCATTAGGATCGGGGCTATCACCAGCGTTAGGTCCTGAACCAAACATGGTGAAGGTGATAGGGGGAGAACTGGGGATAGAATTAGAAGGGGAACCCAATGAACGAGAAGTAGAGTCAAAATGGGGGCTCGGTGCAGGACTAACTCAGATCCTATGCTTAGGAGTAAGTCCTCCTAATGGAAACTGAGGATGAAGGCCAAGAAGTCTCTGGGATAAACGCCATGGGGGCGTAATGATGGAAGAAAAAACACAGGTCACAAAAGGAAGAGAGACCAACAAGGGCAAGAAGGTGTAGGATCAAATGATTACAATGTCAAAACAAGGGCAGAGAGGTGTGGGATCAAATGACTACAATGTTATAGGCTTTTCCAGGCGGTGTAAACCGGGTTCTCTTCACTTAGGGTGTGTGTGTTAAGTGTGTTAATTTTAATTTTTAAACCTAGAAGTGTGTAGAGAAAAAAGAAATTTTTTTTTTGTATAACTATAAATAAATCTACAAATAACAGTAAAGTAAACTAAATATAACCGAAAATAAATAGCTAAAGATAGTTCAGTCTAAACCCAAGGAGGAGGGCTTCCCAACAACTAGTTTTTGGGTGGGAAAAAATCGAGTCAAAACACACCAAAATAGCCAATGGATATAAATTCGGGAGGGACAATGATATAAAGGTTAGATCTATTGGAAATAGGTGTAGAAAGCAACAAAAAACCAGAGGGAAAAGTGCTACAAATGAGGTGGAGAAAGGCTACAACCTAAAGGGAAATAGAGGGGACCCTAGAGGAGGACCAAAAAAAATTGAAAAGATGTTTTTTGGATGGATGAATAACCAATCTGAAATGGATCTGAAGGTACAGGATTAGATCTAAAAAATGGTTAAACACACTGAAATCTCAGACGAGCTGCTTCAGCTAAACTCCTCCTAGAAAGGTGGAAGTGTATTGAATCCCTAGCAAGCTAGGTTCCTACTTCGATGCGTAAAAAAGAGAAATTATAGGTCCAAAATGGGTGGAGACAGAGGTCAGACAACCCTGAACAGTAGCCCAGAAAAACCCAGCAAAATCAGAGAAAAATTCCCGCAAAAAATATAGGTCGCAGATTCTGACCTAATTTCTGTAGAGGTCGCAGGTTTGAGGCTGTTTTTTGTGTCCAGAAGGTTGAGGTCATAAGTTTTGGTCCAAAAATTAAGACCTGCACTTCTGAAACTCTCGGGAGCAGGTTTCTAAAAAAAGTGTCATCTCAGCTATGGTTGATGCCTGTCACCTGCGCAATAGGTCCAGAAACACACAGAAGTTAGAATTTTTACTGTTTTAGGGTTTTAATGGTAAAAAACAACATCAAGAAAAGAAAAACAAGAATCTAATAAAAAAACCTAGGGTTTGAAGCAGCTGGTCATGCAGGGATTTGAAAAATGACAATGGTCGTAATCATAAACCCTTGTGGAGTCGCCAGTTATTAATGTGAATCCTAATCGCAAGCGTACGAAAAAATCCCAATATAGTTGTGCATAACAAACAGCCCTAACATCAAAGATGACTGCCAATTTATTTAGATATGCAGTTAGTTGACCAAGATAAATGCTACAAAATCCAGATCTATGCAGTAAAAGACATTAAACAACAAATAAAAGCAAGAGTTGCTCCATGCATCCAATAGACAAGACAATAATATTTTTAAATAATTTTTTTATTTATGACACCTGGGAAGGGAACATAGAAAGATGTTACCATTCCCTCTCAATGGGATGGGTTCTTGTATGTCCTTAGCGCTTCAGATCTAAGATCCTTCTCTCTTGATGGTGTAGAAAACCCAGACAAAAATGGAACTGAAGGGGAGTTCACAAGAAAAATGGTAGCAAAATATGACAATGATGGATGATCAAAGTCAGACCAAAAGTATAGATCTAGAGTGATATTTAGGCAACAAAAGGTAGTGAGTGAATGGAAAAACCCTTCTATTTATAGCAAAATATTGAGTTAGTCTAGATATTGGTGCATAATTAAAATATTATTAGCCAAATCTAGATCCAACTTTTATGGAATATTTTATTTGGAGGGAAAAGGAATTTGAATTTAGTCAAATCCATTTATTTGTAAATAATAAATAAATAAATGATTTATTTATTATTTTAAGGATGTGGTTGAGTAATAATTAAATAAATAGTAATTTATTCAATTATTTATAAATGATTTAGTTAAATTTAACAAGGAATATTATTTAAATAAGGTTTAAATAATTATTCCTAGAAAATAATAAGATAAATAATGATTTATCTAATTAATTTTCCTATTTTGGGTTAAATATGAACAACAATATTAATTAAAGTGTTGTTTAACTAATTATTCCTTGAGGAAAATCAAACAAATATGGGGTTTCCTTTTAGACCATAAACAACTTAATAAATTAAGGATTACTAGGTTATTTTTCGTAGTGAAAGCAATTTTACTTAGGGTAAAATTGGTCTTACATGGTGTACTTTGGTCCATCTAATAGTAACAGGTTAGATGACCAAAAATTGGTGTAACAGTGGGTCTCAATGTAAATCTCTGCTATCGGCATGAATCAGACATTGAAACAAAGCACCGACCTTGAAAACCAGGTTTTTATAGGGATCTTCCAGAAAAAATGTAAAGGGAGATGAATTGGAAGACAAAGTGTGGTTCAGGGGTATGCATTCCATGCTTGGAAAGTACACAAGGGTCACTGTATGGGTCCTCTAGGATAAAGGAACGAGGAGTACATGTACGGTGGAAAATTGATGTGTAACACCTGCCACAAATTGAATTCCAAAAATACCTAAGTAATCGACTGTGATGAAAACAGAGATAGAACAGGGGAGGGACACATTCAACCAAAAAGAACCGTAAAACCTTGTTATTTCTTCCCCTCCATTCCATGAGAGATTAGCAATACCCAAACCAATAGTCTCTTTAGATTTTGATCTCATAGGGGAATTACAAAATATTTGCATTAAAATTCCTCTTCTACAAGTTATACAAGATATCCCTATATATGCTAAAACAATTAAAGAATTGTGTGTAAAGAAACAGTTGAGGAAAGCAAAGAATTTTCCAATTTTTCATGTAGTATGGGCAATGTCAAACTTACTTTTGGGTAAAGAGACACCATTAAAATATGAGGATCCAAGAAACCCCATAGTCACAGTACATATCTATGGTTGTTCCTTTTCAAACACGTTTGTCGATTTGGGGGCAGCTATTAATATCTTAACTACAGAAACCTACGAGACGTTGGGAATAATAGCGTTGGAACCCACATCTACCTTGCTAGAACTTGCTGACAGATCTGTTGTTAAACCAACAGGTACGTTATAGGATATCCTAGTTTCTGTGGACTTATGGGAATACCCGACAGACTTTTTAGTTATTAACCTAAAAAGTAGGTTAGACAAACATCCCCTGATATTGGGATGACCTTGGTTAGCGACGATCGATGCTTACATAGACTGTCGAACAAGAAACATGACCATTGCTAGAGGATATTCCATAAAGAATATTGCTATATATCACCCTACCAAATGAATTCTTCCCACTGTAAATATTCACAAAAAGTCATATACATATTGGGAACAAAACATTCGTTCACCATTGAAAATATTTGAAACACTCAAATTCAAGGATCAACCTGGAGATGATGTGATCAATAACTTTATAAACCAACCATCTACTTCAGGAAATTTAAAATACCAAATGTTAAAAGCAGTTCTTGATAACGAAGCATAGGAAGACCCCTTAACAAATACTAATGAATAGCACATACCCACGCCTGTTGTTCTCAACAGCATGGAAATTGAAATTGAGCCAGATAAAGTTTTAAATGTCAACGACAATCTGGATAGTGACCAACACCAAAATCTCATTAAAATATTACAAAATTAGAAAGGAGCCTTTTCTTGGGACTACCCAGATATGAAGGGTATAGATCCTTAACTTTGCACGCATCATATTTACACTGAAAAGGATGCTCGCCCTATTCGATAGCCTCAATGAAGGTTAAAACCGTATCTGAAAGACATTGTAAAAGACAAATTACAAAAGCTGCTAGATGTAAACTTAATTTATCCTATTTCAGACAGTAAATGGGTCTCTCCTTCAGTAGTCGTTCCTAAAAATAATGGTAAGTGGTGAATCTGTGTGGATTACATAGAACTAAACAAAGCCACACATAAATAACACTTCCCCTTCCCATTTATTGATCAGGTCCTTGATACATTGGTAGGAAATCAGTTCTTTTCCTTTCTTGATGGTTTTAGTGGTTACATTAAAATTGAGATAGCCCTGAAGACCAATATAAAACAACCTTTACCTGCCCCTGGGGTACATTCACCTATAGGGTATTTCCGTTCAATCTATGCAATGCCTCATCAACATTTCAAAGGGCCATACTTAGCATTTTTTTGACTTAATAAATGAAGGGCTCTAGGTTTACATGGATGAATTTACTCCATATGGAGATGACTTCAACCAGGCACTACAAACACTGGAGAAAGTATTAGAACGATGTCTTGCTACTAGATTATGCTTGAGCAATGGAAAGTGTCACATGATTATGATCGCATTAGGGGAATTTTGAGGTCTAAAATAGGCCACCTAAGGAAATTATAAAAGAATAGTGAAAATAATAAAATAATATTTGATTACATCATCAAATTTTAGAGGGAAAAAAGAAAAAACTACTTTTCCAACTCATATTTTCAATTTATCTCCTAAATATTTTACTCAAATTTCGAGCGGAAGTACTCGTTAGATGAAAAATTTAATTCCTCATCCAAGGAGTACCCATGTTGCATACTTTCAATGGACCATGCTACACAAAAAATGAGAAATACATGAAAAACATGATTGAAATCATGTGTTTTCATGTATTTCTCATTTTTCGTGTAGCAGGGTCCATCGAAAGTATGCAACATGGGTACTCCTTAGATTAGGAATTAAAATTTTCATCCAACGAGTACTCTCGCTCGAAATTTGAGTAAAACATTTGGGAGATAAGTTGAAAATACGAGTTGAAAAAGTAGTTTTATTAATTTATTATTTTTTAATCTTCTTACCCTTTTACTTAAAAAATGGTGAATCATCCCCCATGGTTGACATAATCATCTTGAATCTTATTGGTTCTTAAAAAGTTTATTTTGGTTGTACATTTTTCTTAGGAGGAACATTTTAAACCTCAAAATTTCGCTAATGAAGGTGTGATCATAGGACACTACATCTATGCAGCTAGAATACAGGTAAATCCAACAAAGATAGAGGTAATTCTCTTATTAGCCACAACTTGTACTCAGACATAGGTATGCAATTTACTTGGATATGCAGGGTAATATCGTAGGTTTATAAATATTTTTTCACAAATTGTTGCGTATTTGTATGCATTAACTGGAAATGTTTAATTCCATTGGTCTGACAAATGGGACACCGCTTTTTCATATTTGAAGAAACTGGTCTCGACTGCACCCGTCTTACGTGGCCCCAATTGGGAGCTGCCTTTTTATATTTCTTCAGATGCATTAGATACAGCGATAGGAGTGGTCCTCAGTCAAGAGGAGGACAAGAAGCCCAATGATATTTACTATATCAGCAAGAATCTCACTCTTGCTAAATTGAATTATACAGTGACCGAAAAGGAATTCTTGGCTGTCATTTATGCTATAAATAAATTTAGACATTACATAATTGGCTATCAAGTATTCTTTTATACCGATCATTTTTCCATTAGATATTTAGCTAACAAACCTATTACAAATGGAAGAGTGACTCATTGGTTGTTTCTTTTATAGAAGTTTGGCATAAATATTAAGGACCGTCCAAGAAAGGAGAATGTAGTTGCAGATTTCATGTCTAGAGTTCCAAATACAAATGACCAAATGGTGGTATATGATCGGTTCCCTGATGAGATTTTTTTTGTTGTGGAAGTAAAATCACCATGGTACGCGTATGTAGTGAATTATCTAGTAGTAGGAAAGATGGCACGACACTTGAAAACAAAAGAACAAAAGCTAATTGTTCAACACAGTGCTAGATTCTCTTAGATTAGTGGATATATTTTCCATACATGAGCTGATATGCATATACGTAGATGAATTCGAGAAGATGATATTTATGAAATCTTGAAGGCCTTCCATGATGAACCATGTGGCAGTCATTTTTCATATCGCAGGATAGGGCACAAAGTATTACAAATGGGCTACTATTGGCCCACAATTTTTAAATATGCAAAGAAATATGTAGAAGCCTGTGATAACTGCCAAATAATGAGCCACCCTGGGCAATCCTACAAGATGCCATTGTAGCCACAGTTGGTAGTAGAACCTTTCGAACGATGGGCGATGGACTTTGTTGGGCCATTCAACCCACCATCGAATCAGAAGGCCTACATATTGGTTGCCACAAACTACGTGACGAAATGGGTAGAAACATTGGCTTTGTCTAGAGTTACATAAGAGTCTGTGATCAATTTTCTTTTTGAGCTATTTGTTCGGTATGGCTTACTTAAGGAAGTGATAACTGATGGAGGGGCACAATTTGTGGGACATAAAATTACGACCACTCTACGAAACCACCATGTCACCCATAGAGTCACCTCTCCCTACCACCTAGAAGCGAACAGGCAGGTCGAAAGCACCATTAAAGTCCTTGAGGCAATTCTCACTAAAAAAGTCTCAATGCATCATAGGGATTGGGCTACTAGACTGCTAGAGGCCTTGTGGGCTTATCACACAACTTGGAAAAACACCGCCGGATATTCTATGTACCACCTGGTATTTGGAAAGGAACCAATATTGCCCATTGAATTTGAGATAAAGACTCTTAGAACAGCCCAAGAAGTGGGGATGGATTTTACAGAGGCCCAAGTTAGAAGAATCCAACAGATAATTGAATTAGATGAAGCACAGCTACTTTCTCTACAACACACTGCAATTATTCAACAACAACGAGCCAAGTGGCATGACAAACTCATCAAAAAGAAGACATTCCAGAAAGGAGATTGGGCACTCCTTTACGACTTCAGATTCCAAGATTTCCCAAGTAAGTTACAAACAAGGTGGCTTGGGCCATACGAAATTCAAGAAGTGCACAACAATGGTACCATTACCTTGACCACCATAGGTGGATCTGGCTCTGCCTTTCGAGTCAATGGAAACTAGGTGCACCTCTATCATAAAGCACATACAGAAAATTTTTTCTGCCAGCAGGTGCATGACGATACCACCATCCAAATTTTAGATACAAGGAATAATGACCCGACAACTTTAAGTTCATAGAAATTTGTTACTTCCTCTTGTAAATAGTGTATATATGTTTCCTACAATTAATGGTTCTTTTCATCATTGTATACAAGAATTCCATTTTCTTTCTTTTTGATTGTTTTGATTGTTCACAGCCGCATTCTTTTCCTTTTTTTCTTCTTTTGTGTGTTTGATTTATTTTTGTTGTTCAATCCATTGAAAAACTGTTGTTCAATTGATTGAACAAATGCCATTTAATCCAATTGAACAGTTGTGTTTTTAGCATTTTTTTATTTCTTCTATTCAATCCATTGAACAATTGTTGTTCAATTGAATTTAAGAGTTGTCGTTCAATCCAATTGAACGGCTGTGTTTTTAGTGCACTTTTTTTTTCTGTTCAATTCATTGAACAATTCATGTTCAATTGATTGGACAGTTTCCATTAAATTCAATTGAATGGTTGTTGTTTTTAGTGTGTTTTTATTTTTTCTATTCAATTGAATTGAATAGTTTCCGTTTAATTCAATTGAACAACTGTTGTTTTTTTAGCATGTTTTTATTCTTTTGTTGTTCAATCCATTGAACAATTGCTATTCAATTGAATTGATCAGTTTCTGTTCAATCCAACTGAACGAATGATTTTTTTTAGCATATTTTTTTTATCTTTGCTGTTCAATCCATTGAACAGTTGCTATTCAATTGATTGAATAGGCTTTCGATCAATCCAATTGAATGTCTATGTTTTTTTTGCATCTTTTTTTTCTCTCAAAACAAAAAATATGCTGTTCAAAATAGAAATCTTTTGTCTTTTGTATTTTGATGATTTCCTTTCAAATATCCACTCTTCCTTTACACATTCTTTCGATAAAAACCATTTTATAGAAAATGAATTTGCATGTAAAGAAGATAAACACAATGATATTACTAATATTATGTTCTTTTGAAATTTTGATGGACATCTATACTTCGGAAGCTGACATGGTTTATCTATATAATGAATGGATGGATATCTCATGTTCAGAGATATTATCACACAATTCATTACCATAGTCTTATGCTGGTGTATCTTTTTACACTCTCAAGTGGTAATTATCTTCGTCGTGAGGATATAGGAATAAGAGCATCATTTGTATTGGCATTATTTTTACTTCTTACACCATACCTAACTGTTAAGGAGTTAATGATCCTCCCTCCATTTATAATAAAATAAATATATCTCTATGTGAAAATTTTTAAAGAAGGGAGAATAGGGGTTCTCATTACGAGCCAAATTACCATGATCATGACGATCTAACAGGTGACACTCCCACAATGGCCACCACACAAGGGTAGTGACCTTCTCGACAAATAACAATACTTAAAGGACAGGAGGTCTCATCACGAGTTGACCTGATCACTATGTTAAATCCCCGTGAATGGCACTATGTCTATCTGGCCACCACAACATCATAGTGGTCTCTCCACAAAATAAGCGAAATGTCTACTTTTAAATAGAGGATTCTGGCTCATTTATGGGTTAAAATAGCAACCCTGTTGAGGCTATGGATACTTGCTGGCAGTAGTGGCTCTGCTTGTGGTATTGGATTAATTTTCTAATAACAACCAATTATTCTTATGCCCCTATTGATCCATTCCTGAAGACGAATGTGTTGTTTGAATAAGTGTTATCGTTATCAAAACCTATACACATAATCAACTATGATTTTATTTGAATTATCTAATTATGTTGAATTGAGTGATAACAACATCAATCATAATCTGTCACATGTCATGCTTCCGTCATACTATGCTGCCAAAATGGGAAATCCTTTTCATAATTATTGCTACTCTGTTTTTCTCCCTTTTTGGTCATTTCCACATGATGTAAATTTGTGTTGATTACCAATTTATGACTTCTACTTTGTGTGCATTCATGATTTTTACCACCTTTCCTCTTTTCTTGTGCTTGAAGGTTGTGGACACCCTTATCTCATTGGAGGGGGTACGAATATCCATAAAAATAGGCATGCGAATTAACCATGCGACTCCCTTCGGATATGCTGATTGGAAAATATAATCATTGCATTAAACGTCATTCAGTCATATTTCTAATAATATATTTTATAAAATCCTCATGCAATGTTTATATTATTTTTAACTAACAGAGCCGAAAGAAACGCATGCAGAAGGGTGAAGAAAATAGTCTCGAAAACATAGTAGCCATGGGTGGAAATTCTCTTCGCAATGAATCCAAAATCCTTCAAGTCTCAGAATTAGCTCACACCATTCTCTAGTAAGCTAGTTGGATTCCATATCTACACAGACTACAAGGGTTTAATAAAGAGACAACAATTGAATTCCCGCAAAACCTGCGAGAAGGGCACACCATAGTTAAAGGAATAATCATACTAGTCTCTAAAGAAGTAAGTATTGAGGTCTCTGGACTTCCAATATAAGGAGAAAATGGATTGATAAACATGTCCTCATACAAGAAGCAGTTTCAGTGTATCAGGATCCAGATGAGAAACTGGTATGAAAAGCGAAAGGTATTGACCCTGCGTCCTTAAAGTAGCCTTGGCAAGAAATGGTAGTCTTCATTCAAAGGTATATCACATGTGATGGACGTTGGGATGTGGTAAAGTCTCATAAACTCAAATGCTAGTTGTTCTTAAACAAAAGGTTTCAGTTAATTTTCCTTTATTCTTGAATTCTATATTGCATGATACTGCTCTCCAGATTAGGATAGCTAAAAACCCTCAAGCAGTTGTCAACCACCATGGCTTGATAAAATTGATTATTATTCATGATTTAAACAAACATCAGTTAACATGGGATAGTTTTTTCAATCCTTCCCTACTTGCCCCTGAAGAAATCCTTGACAGAGCAGAAATTGAACTTCCTAGAATAGTCATACCCAAGAGAGCTAGAGGGAAGAAAACCCTTGTTTTGACCTCAGAACCAGTAAAATGGATATGGTCTGAAAGATTACAACTATATAAAAATACCTCATAATTTCCATATGAGATAGGGCCATACTATACACCACCTTCGAGCCCTCAAAATGAATCTTTACAAGACTATGAGGAGGAAATGGCATAAGTATTAGAACCAAAGCATATTTTGAAATTAGGAACCCATATGAACAATCCGATGAACAGAGGGACCATTCGAGCCAGTCTGCCTCTGCTGGAAGCTCTGGCCATATTGAAATCCTAACTTCCAAAATGAATTGCAGGATTTGAGGGTTTTGTTTCCCTCTGATAATGAATGGGAGAATAGGGAAGACCAAATAGAGAAAATATCTGAGTCTGGAAACCAATTAGAAGATACTGTTCTATTAGAACATGAAACAATTATTGAGACAAATCCTTTGACACCTGAAGAAAATATTGTTCCACCCAGTCAGGACATCAATGTTGGAATAACCTCTGGGACGCCTGAAGAAAACATTGTTGAATTTAATGATAACCCTAATACTGGCACAACACTTCCTGAACCTGAAGCCACTATTGTTCCTTCTCCTGCCAGAACCTCTTTGAAATAAAAATTAGCTGAGGTTTAATTGAGAAAGATGAGCAGGAAATGCAGAAAATTGAGGAAAAAAGTAAAACAGTTAAGGGAATGGTTGAAAGCAACAGACAAGGCCTCGAAGCCTAAGAAGGAATTAGATACCATGGGAACCCAAACAGATTTTGTCACTCAAACGGTAGATACTTCTGAAGTCTCTTTGCATACTGATTTGATACTCACAGAGGATAAAGAAACTCAAACAGAGGAAACACCTTCTTACACTCCTTTGGTAGAAAGAGTTGCCAATCAAAAGCTCTGCAATGAATTAACTCAAGTTCAACATGAATTGGCCTAGTATAAGAAGGAAGTAGTGCCCTTGCAAGAACATCAGGCATTACTAAAATGATTTAAATACGATTCAGCAATTGAAGACAAAACCTTTGCCCAAATTAGGGAAGAAAGGGTAAAAGTAAAAAGGGCACAAGATCAATTGGAACAAGCTAAGAAACAAACCAATGTTTTTTTTTTTTATTTACTCAGATGTATTGACTTGCAGGGAACCAGCCACCAATTATGCCTTATTTTTAGTAGAAAGATATTTGTTGCTGAAGATCAAAGCTATCAGAGCAGGGAAACCCACTACATTTAAAACCATTGAATAATTTGTCCAATGTTGTAATGGTCAGGATGATCAAACCCAACACCTTACGTGTGAAATTTATTTCCACAATTTATTTTTAGAAGAGGATAGAGATAGTAACCCCAACCCCTTCATTGGGGACTTTCAGTTCCAATATTTTATTTCCTTTGGAAAAAATCATACTGGATGGGGTAAAGCCAACAATATCTTTTAGAGAAGAGAACATGGTTTATATCTATGGGTCAGAGGGGAGTCTACAAAGCCCCTACATTTGTTTACTCAACATAAGAAGTTTATGCAATGGGAAGGAGTGATAGTCAATTTGGGGCCAATTCACAAAGATATTGTGCAGAATGGAAGAGAATACTTCGAGGATATTCAGGAAGAAGCTTTATTAGCAGCCAAACATAGATGGAAAGCCTCTACCAATAATTTTAAGAACATAGAGCCATTTGGGTATAGGAATTTTAAAGCTATTGCTTCTCATTTTCATCTATATAGTAATATAATTTTTAACATGGGTCCTACATGAATAAGATGTAGATATAGATGCCCCATCATATGGTACCCTCTCGAAGACTACCTGTTGAGCCCTAAAAATGTCTTTTCTTTTCATTAAAATCCAGTTCATTCCATTTATCCTTTATCATTTATAGGCCTAAAAGATCAATAAGGATGATTAAAATCACTTTAAGAATATAGGCAATGACTAACTTATTATACTTTTGTGGTTTTTTTGTCGTATTGATTTCTGAGCAGACTTAGCTACAGAATGCAATCATTCTATAGCTAGTCGTATGTTCCGTAGCCATCTTTGTGCTTTAACAGGTTACAGGTGTCATCTAAGGGAAAGACCTATATGTTTAGACTCAAAAACTCTCCTACATCATTCCCTGTCCTCCACGAGGGCTGAGTAAAAATCTAGAAGTGGTTATGCACGTGGTCAAAGCCAAAACCAAGAAGCAGACTTCTATAAGGATAAGGACTCTTGAGGTGTCTTCAGCAAAATACAAGTCCTCAACAGGAGTCTTAGTTTGATTTTTATTATAAAATACACCTATGCCTATTTCTACTCAATGTCAATTATGTAGTTGCTTATAAAAATAACTTGGTGAACCGAGAAACAGTTAGTTGATGTTTTGTTGTTAATTTTCAAAGACTGTGATACTCTGTTTTTGAGCATTTTTTCTCTAATGAAATAAATATAACTTTGATGCATGATCTGAAGTAACTTTAAGGAGTTAAGGATTATTGTTCCAATCTGATGGTAGAGGGCCCCTACTATCTGAAAAGGCCTTTTCACATTTTCTAGATAAGTAACCTTTAACTCTGTTTTGTTCTTAACTTAGGCAGTTTTTTGAGTTTATCCTCTTGCATCATGTTTTATGTCATTTACTTACATCGAATATTACAGTTAATCTTGTTCTCATAAGCTGTTCCAATACATCACTAATACGTGAATGAGATCTAACCGTAGTACTTTGAGTTAATTGAATCTTAGTTCTGTTAATTACATTTTAGTCCTATTAGTTAGGTTCAAAAGATCCTCATTATTTTAGAAGCTACTCTTGTTCTCAAACTCTTCTAACACACCATTATTATATGAACGAGAATTAGTTATATTATTTTGAGTTATTGACTTTTCTGCAATGATGTAAGAAATTCTCATGATTTTACAAACAATCTTTTTCCCAAGTTGTTCCAAGAAATATCTAATCCTTGAACGAGACTTAATAGTAACATTGTGACTTGCAGAATGAGTTAATTATAGTGTCATAAGTTATTTTAGCATAGGATTCTTTACTATGTTACAGATGATCTTTTTCTCAAAATGTTCCAACAGATTCCTAACAATGAATAAGATTTCTCTGTGATGTTTTAAGTTGTTGTTTATTAAAAGAACCTCATTACATCAAAACTAATCCTTTTCTCAGTTTGTTCCAACATATCTCTAATGAAATGAATTGGCCTAAGTTTAATGTTATGAGTTACTTTTCTTAGCAGCTTTACAATCTGTAGATTAGCATTTTCTGTTCTTGATACCATTCATAGTTTAGAGTAGATTTTATTCTATTTTAGTGTGATCAGTAACTTCTCTTTGTTAGTAATTTGGTTTTCCCCTTAGCATAAAAACACAAAACCAAAAACACTAGAAAAAAAACACTAAACACAATGAAGTAGGAAGAAGATACCTAGGCACATATAGTGCACTTTACTTCAACACTTTACTAGCCCTGGTTGACAATTTATGATATCAATTTAGGAACACTAAGTTGACTAGACACCTTGGCACCGTTGTCGGGGAAGTGTAACTAGGTAGCCTTATTTCTTACCTCCAAAAAACAATGATATGCGTAGAGAAAGAGACTCAAGGGGTAGATTTATAAGAAGCAGAAGCTTGATTCCTAGAACACCACTTGTTCCACCAAGGCAAAGAGACAGTACACCTCCAACTCAAACCTACATTTTATATTATATTGATCATAGAATTCTAGAAGACTTAAGATGAGATATTCCATCAGAGAGACCTTCCACTTCATCCACTGAACCTGTCTTAGAAGAATATTCAAGGACCCCTGCTGGAGACATAAACTTTTTCACTTCCATAGAAGAATCAAGCATGGCAGAAGAAGGGGGAGGAGGAGTCTTTAATGGAGAACATACACCATTTGGAGGAGGTAGAGGTAGAGGTAGAGGAGAAGGAGGTAGAGGTGTAGAAGGAGAAGGAGGTAGAGGTGAATAAGGAGGCATAGGAAGAGGTAGAAGGGAAATGGGAAGCTCTTTTGGGTTTCCTATAGTAGATGAAGAAACCAATACAACTATGAAAAATATTTCACCCTCTGTCCTTCCGAACTTTTATGGACTCAAAAGTGAAGATCATGAAACCTTCCTATTTGAATTTTAAGTCCTATGTAGAACCTATGATTACTTACAAGATGCCCAAAAAATTAAACTATTCCCTTTAACATTGAAAGGAGCGGGATTAAAATAGTTTATGAGTTTAATCAATAGTTCTATTAGGACATGGGAAGATATGAAACAAGAATTTCTAGAGAGGTATTTGGATTAATGTATGTCAATCAACCATAAGGGGGAAGTGTTCAAAATGATACAGAAAGAGGATGAAAATATAGAAGATCTGTTGGAAAGGTTTAACTATAACATCAAGAGAGAAAAAATGGAAAACCTAGACCAAGATACTTTGAAAGCTCTCTTGTTGAAGACAATTATGGATGAATGGCTAGATATCCTTAATATGATGGGAAAAGGAGATATATCTCAGCTCACATTACCTGAAATAGCTTAATTATGTATCAACCTTTAAAGAGGGAAATCTAAAACTTTAAAAGAACCAAGAGACCCTGCTCTTGCAAGGGCAAGTAAGTCTGCTTCTGGGACAGTAAGTAGGGAAGAAATAGGACATATGCTTGATGAATTAAAATTTGACATTTTAGGGAGTCTTAGTGAAGAAATAGACACCCTTAAGTTACAAAACAAGCAAAAAGCTGAATCTGATGCCTTAGAAATATTTTGTCCCAAATGTAGAAAGAAGCATGCCTTGAGAGAGTGCCCTTTGGATGCAAAAATAGTAGAGAATTGTGTAATTTGTTCAGAAAAACATGAGACCAAGAGTTTTCCTTCACTTCCTAGTCTTAAAGCTTTCTTTCAGGAAGAAACCCCTACAAATTCCACAGAATCTCTCAATTTTGTCTCTAGGAGGCCTTGGCAAGGACCTCAAACATAAGGATTCAATGATCAGATGTATAATCAAACCCCCCCAAATTGGAATTATTGGTAGCAACCTTGGCCCCGATTCCAAAATAAATCTCAAACTTGGGCACAAGGAGCACAAAATCCCTATGGAAGATACTCTCAGTATTATCAATATCCACCATCTTATCCACCATATCCAAATTTCCCTCCTCAACAAAATCCTCAACAAAATCCACAACATCAAAATCCACCACTTTCATTACCATTTCCTCAGAGATCAAATTAGTTACCTTCCCAACCTATACCAAACCCCAACAATAAAAATCCTCAGAACACATACATGATAGAAGGCCAACAGTTCCCAACCTATTTGATTACTCTTTTAGACCTTAATGATGTTCAACTTAGGTCTGGGAGAATACTTGAAAAGAATAAACCTTCTGTAATCATACAAGAGAAAAAAAACTCTGAGGAAGATCCTCTACGGGTAAATAAAAGTCTTGAAGAGAGCACATCTTTTCAAGACCCAATTGTTGAAAAATAAAAACAAAAAGAACCAATAATTTCAACTCCTATATTGGAGGAGCCATCAACATTCACCTCTACACCTCCCTTTCCAAAAAGATTACAAATTGATAAGGGTGTAGAGAAAAAAATTATGGTGCCCAATTATGATTTCCTAGATGAGCTAAGAAATGTTTGTATTAAGATTCCATTATTACAAGCTATCAAGGAAATTCCAATATTAGCAAATATAATAAAGGAGTCGAGCATGAAAAAAATAGGAAAAAGAATAAAAAAGACAAAGAAAATTCGACTGGCAGGAAAAATAGCAGATATCATGATGGGTAAGATTGCTATTCCAAAGTATCTAGACCCAAGAAATCCAGTTGTTAAACTACACATCAATGGAACTGAGATACAAAACACACTTATTGATTTATGAGCAGCAATCAATATCATGAGTAGACAAATCATGGATAAACTAAAACTTCCTAATCTTTTTTTTACACCCACATTATTACAATTAGCAAATAGATCTGTGATTAAACCTGATGGGGTAATAGAAGACATTCCAGTGTCCTTAGATTCTTGGGAGTATCTTGTGGATTTTATGATCCTAACTCCTAAAAATAATCTAGGAGGACATCCTATTATATTAGGAAGACCTTGGTTAGCTATAGCTGATGCTTTCATTAGCTGTAGATCCAGTGATATGTACATCTTTGATGGTAGTTCAACCAAGAAATTTACCTTGTATCCTCCAGCAAGAACAATTACAGAGTTAGATGATACTCAATGGATTGAGGATGAAGAAGACATACAACCTCTCTTCACAATTTCAAAAATTAGTGAAGAGAGACAGATTCTAAATACCTTAGAAAATTTTGTATCCTGTTCAGAATAAAAACATGAAAAATTTCAAGAAGAATCCAACATTGAGTTTTTATCATCAAGATAGATGTCTCTTTACTCCATGGATAAATTTGGCAGCTCTATAGTTGAGATATTTCTAGGTAAAAATTTAAACATAAACAAGAACCTAGAGAAATTTCAACAAGAACAGCTAGTCAAAATATTACAGAGACATTCTTCTAAATATGCATTGGAGTACACTAACATGAAAGGGATAAGCCCTAAGACTTGCACTCATCACATCTACATAGAGGAAAATTGTAAACCAATCAGACAACCTCAGAGAAGGATGAATCCAAACCTTAGGGAGATTGTTAAAGAAGAATTGCAAAAACTGTTAAAAGTCAACTTAATTTATCTCATTTCAGATAGTCAGTGGGTTTCTCCTTTGGTAATTGTGCCAAAGAAAAATGGTAGGTGGAGGGTATGTATTGACTACTGGGAATTAAACAAAGCTACTCTTAAAGATCATTTTCCCCTACCTTTCATAGATCGAGTGTTAGATACATTAGCTAGAAAAAATTACTTCTCATTTTTAGATGGGTTTAGTGGTTATAATCAAATTCAAGTAGCACTTGAAGATCAAGACAAAACCACATTTACCTATCCTTGGGGTACCTATGCTTACCGAGTATTGCCATTTGGACCATGCAATGCACCTGCAACATTTCAAAGTGAAGTACTAGGAATATTTTCAGATCTAATACATGACTGTGTAGAGGTATACATGGATGATTTGATAGTCTATGGAAACACATTTGAAGAAGCCTTAGAAAACTTGGAAAAAGTTTTAAAGAGATGTAAAGAAGCAAATATTTCACTAAGTCATGAGAAGTGTTTCATGATGTTTACTGAAGGGATTGTTTTGGGGCATCACATTTCAGGAGATGGGATTAGAGTTGATGAGTCAAAAGTTGAATTCATCTCTAACTTATCTATTCCAAGTTGTCAAAAATATGTTAGGATTTTTCTATGATTTACAGGGTATTACAAAAGATTTATAGAAAACTTCACCAAGATAGCATCTTCACTTTTCAAACTACTTACCAAGGACTGTGAATTCAAGTGGAATCCTGATTACTAGTTAGCCTTTGAGACCCTGAAAACAAAAATTTCTGAAGCACCAATTTTGAGGGGACCTAACTAGAAATTACCTTTTCATATCTCAACAGATGCCTCAGATACGGCTTTAGGAGTTGTGTTGGGACAAAAAGACCTGATTCCTTATGCCATCTACTATACAAGTAAAATTTTGACCCCTTCGGAGTTAAATTATACTATAACTGAAAAGGAGTTCTTAGCTGTTGTTCATGCCATAAATAAATTCAGACACCATATAACAGGCTATGAAACTTTTGTTCACACAGATCACTCTGCAATTAAATATTTAATGAACAAATCAATTACTAATGGAAGAGTGATAAGATGGTTATTTATTTTACAATAATTTAACATCACCATTCTAGATAGGCCTAGGAAACAAAATACAGTAGCTGATTTTGTATCTAGACTCCAAAACATCAAAGACAATACTCCAGTTGAAGATCAATTCCCTGATGAATATCTTTTTGCAATTTCTACTCAAACTCCTTAGTTTGCTAACATTTCCACTTATCTAGATTCAGGGAAATTTCCTTCAATTATGAATGCAAGAGATAAAATAAAGATCATTTATGACAGTGAAAAATATTCATGGGTTGCTAATGAGTTATACAAAACAGGTCCAAACTTTATTATTAGGAGATGTGTTCAAGAAGACGAGATGCCTGAGATCCTCAAGGCATGTCATGATGAACCTTGTGGTGGACACTTTGCTGATAAAAGGACAGCTTATAAGATCCTTCATTTAGGATACTATTGGCCATCCCTCTTTAAAGATGCTAAATATTATGTCAAAACGTGTGACAGCTGCCAAAGGGTAGGGAAACCTTCTCCTTCAGGTGAGATGCCATTGCAGACTCAGGTACATATTTAACCTTTTGAGAAATGGGCTTTAGATTTTGTAGGACCTATTAGTCCTCCATCAAGACAAAATAAATATATATTGGTTTGCACTGATTATGTTACCAAATGGGTAGAGGCCAAGCCATTACTTTCTGCTACTGAAGCATCTGTAGTTAATTTTCTTTTTGAGGATATTTTTACTTGTTTTGGTGTTCCAAGAGAAATTGTTACAGATCAAGGAGCTCAATTCGCATCAAATATGGTGGAACAAATGGTAGAGAAGTACAAAATCAGACACAGAAAATATACTCCCTATCATCCACAAGCAAATGGCCAAGTGGAATCTACCAATAAAGTCATTTAAGGGATCCTAACAAAGACTGTTCATTTACATAGAAGAGATTGGGTAGACAGGCTTCCTGAAGCCTTATGGGCCTATAGGACTACATGGAGAAGCAAAACAGGTCATACCCCTTATGAACTTGTTTATGGAAAACAAGTCTTGTTTCCCATAGAGTTTCAGATTCAAACTTTTAAAATGGTAGTCTAGCTAGGACTTGATCTAACAGAGGCACAAAAGCACAGATTGGAGCAGATTAATGAATTTGATGAGATCAGACAGGATGCAGTCTAGAGAACAAATATAGTCCAATAGAAAAGGAATAGATGGCATGATAAGTACACTAAGGAAAAGAAATTCAAAGAAGGTGACTAGGCCGTCTTGTTTTATTCAAAGTTCAAATACTTTCAAGGTAAATTCCAAACACATTGGCTTGGGCCATATGAAATTGTGAAATTTTTTGACAATGGAGAAATAAAAATCAAGACAATAGATGAAGATAAGGTGAATTTTCTTGTAAATGGCCATAGATTGAAACTGTATCATAAGCCACTTTCAAGAGAAGAATTTGTCAAGAGATTCCAAGAGAACAGTGATGTGAAGTTAATGAAGAAGAATCCTTCTTCTTCATCAACTTAATTGTATTTTCTGTAATTAGATGCTAAAGAAAAAATAAAAAAAAAATAAAAAGAAAAAAGGGGTATAAACATGAAAACTAATCATTGATTAGGATGTTTATACAAAAAAGATAAAGTGAAAATCAGAATCCTAACACTCTAGCTTTTCAGAATTGTTCTTTTTCTACAATCAAGTATCATAAATCATAAGTTGGAGACTCAATTTTCATATTTAATTCCATTCCAAATTTATGATTCATCTCATTCCATAATATATCACTTCATTCCACTCCATTTCATGATCCATCCCATTTCATTTCATATTTTCAAAATTGTTTTTTCTCTGCAATCAAGTATTACAAGATCATAAGTTGCAGGCTCACTTTTTATATTTCATTCCACTTCATATTTATGATCCATTTCATTCCATCATATTTCACTTCATTCATGCTTCATTCCACTATATTTCATGTTCCATTTCATTTCATTTCATACTTCATTCCATCCATATTTCAAATCATTTCATTACATGTCTCAAAGCTTTTATAGGTACATTCTGCAGCCAGATATTCTGCAACCATCTTTTCTGCAGCCAACTATTTTGCAGCCATCTTTTCTGTAGCCAACCATTCAGTAGCCACTTGTTCAACAGCCAATTTATCCTGCAAACCTATTTCAGCAAGAAAAATCAAAAGGATTATGGAGTCTAAAGATCAATAATTTTCAAAGGAAAGACAAAGCATATCAAAGCAGCAAAATCAAAAGAAGGGCTAAGGTAAAATTGTGTGTGAAATTATTATGATAGAAAATTATGAAAGATATAGTATGGTTAAGTCATATGTATGTTTCATAAAGTTATTTTGATTATTCGAATTGATCAAGCCTACCATAAAATCCTTGAACAAATCCCTTCCATTCCGCTCCATATCAAATCATCATTAATTACAAATTAACGGTCAGTACTTAAAGTGACCTATTAGGTCACGTCATTAACCCGAAACATTCATTGATGATTTTGAATATCTTCATGAGATTTCTCCGCGGTATTTTACTCCATGAAAAACTCTCAAAATCAATCATTCTTATGATTTATCCTCATTGTATTTCACTCATCCCACTCCACCGTATTTCATTCATCCCATATCCACTTAATGCTATTATATTCCATAGCCAATTCCTATCTGCAGAAACATAGAAGTTATATTTAGGGTGAGACAACCCTCTATAGCCATTTTTACCTCAAACAGGAGAACAATAATAGAGCAGTAAATTGAAGCTGAGGAAAAGAAGCAATGGGACTTATTGTAAGGTCTGAGCCAGTCGAAACTAAATATCTAGAAGGTTACCCTCAAATTAAAGAGATGTTACAACAGGTTGGATGGCTAAATTTTTTGGAGAAGTTTAATGGATTTCACAAGGAGGTCACCAAGTCATTTGCTCGGTCATTCAACGGGTCAGAGGTCGAAATTGGTGATGTCAAGTTCATCATCACGGAATCCTTCATATCAGAAGCAACAGAGTTTCCGAGGCAAGGTGAAAGATGGTTTAAAAACAAGGAATTTCACAATGAAGCCTGGAGACAGATGCTAAAAACACTAGGTATGGAAATTTCAGTATTCAAGAAAGGCATTCCTAGTTCAGCCTTGAAAAATAAATGGAGAAATATGTTGCTAATAATACAAAAGTTCATCATCTGTGAAGGGATATTTGGCACCTTATATGTTTATCACATTAGACTTATGATGAATTTCCTAGATGAAGAGATAAATCTACCGTTTTTCTTGCTCAATAGTCTAAAAAGGATGGCTTCTAATGTCCAAAAACGGATTCAATTCTTAGAAACCACCTTATATCATCATGGTTTAGTTAAAATTTTAATTGAGCATCATTTGAAAAGGGTAGGAGATTTTTGGGATGAATTCCTCTTGAGAAATCATTTTGAAGAACCTAAAGAAACTCTGTTTGAAGAAAAACCTATAAGGAGAAGCAGGAGGGGAAAAGTTGCTGAAATCAAAACTGACATACCAACACAAGAAGACAGTGAGGAAATTATCTCTGAAAAATTGGCCAAAATCAAGAAACAACTCAAAAAGGAAAAAATAAAAAGAGAGGATGCTAAAGAGAAAGGTGAGGGACCATCTAAACTAAGAAGAAGTCATAGGCTTAAAGGCATATTGAAAAAGACAAGAGTTAAGCAAACAGGAATCATAGATATTGAAGATGAGGAGACACCAATTGACAGATCTCCTGAGTATTAGTATGAAGAATATTCTGATAGAGGAACTCCGGATGTAGATCCAGCCCAACAACAGATCTATGATTATGTTGAAACATTAGAAAAAAGAGCCTCAGAAAATAGAGAAAGAACTCCTAGTCCACAAGAAACTTCAATTGAAATGCTGAAAAGAGACAAATATGAATTGGAAGTACTCAATAGGCATATAAAAAATGAAAATGAAATTTTAAGGGAACAAGTCAAACTGAAAAGTGACATGAACACAACTCTATCTCTGCAAATGAAAAAATTGTATAAGGCTAGTGAGAAGCTGAAGAAGAAAAACAAGAAATTGAATAGGTCACCTATAAATCTGAGGTTCAAATTGGTCATAAGGAAGCCTAAGATGCCATTAAACACCAAGAAAATAAGAGAAAGGAAGCTAGATGTCCTAGCTGAATTTTCAGAATACATGGATTGATTGCATGAGGACATGCAAAAGTTTTGCAGTGGGGGTATGTTGAGCCCTAAAAATGTCTTTTCTTTTCATTAAAATCCACTTCATTCCATTTATCCTTTATCATTTATAGGCCTAAAAGATCAATAAGGATGATTAAAATCACTTCAAGAATATATGCAATGACTGACTCATTATACTTTTGTGGTTTTGTTGTCGTATTGATTTCTGAGCAGACATAGCTACATAATGCAGTCATTCTATAGCTAGTCATATGTTCCGTAGCCATCTTTGTGCTTTAACAGGTTACAGGTGTCATTTAAGGGAAAGACATATATTTTTAGAATCCAAAACTCTCCTACATCATTCCTTGTCCTCCACGAGGGCTGAGCAAAAATCTGGAAGTGGTTATGCACGTGGACAAATCCAAAACCAAGAAGCAGACTTCTATAAGGATAAGGAATCTTGAGGTGTCTTCAGCAAAATACAAGTCCTAAATAGGAGTCTTAGTTCGATTTTGATTATAAAAGACACCTATGCCTATTTCTACTCAATTTCAGTTACGTAGTTGCTTATAAAAATAACTCGGTGAACCGAGAAACAATTAGTTGATGTTTTGTTGTTAATTTTCAAAAACTGTGATACTCTGTTTCTAATCATTTTTTTCTCTAATGAAAGAAGTATAACTTTGATGCATGATCTGAATTAAATTTAAGGAGTTAAGGATTCTTGTTCCAATCTGATGGTAGAGGGCCCCTACTATCTGAAAAGGCCTTTGCACATTTTCTAGATAAGTAACCTTTAACTCTGTTTTGTTCTTAACTTAGGCAGTTTTCTAAGTTTATCCTCTTGCATCATGTTTTATGTCATTTACTTACATCGAATATTACAGTTAACATTGTTCTCATAAGCTGTTCCAATACATCACTAATACGTGAATGAGATCTAACCATAGTACTTTGAGTTAATTGAATCTTAGTTCTGTTAATTGCATTTCAGTCCTGTTAGTTAGGTTCAGAAGATCCTCATTATTTTAGAAGCTACTCTTGTTCTCAAACTCTTCTAACACACCATTATTATATGAACGAGAATTATTTATATTATTTTGAGTTATTGACTGTTCTGCAATGATGTAAGAAATTCTCATGAATTTACAAACAGTCTTTTTCCCAAGTTGTTCCAAGAAATCTCTAATCCTTGAACGAGACTTAATAGTAACATTGTGAGTTGCAGAATGAGTTAATTCTAGTGTCATAAGTTATTTTAGCGTAGGATTCTTTACTATGTTACAGATGATCTTTTTCTCAAAATGTTCTAACAGATTCCTAACAACGAATAAGATTTATCTGTGATGTTTTAATTTGTTGTTTATTAAGAGAACCTCATCACATCAAAACTAATCCTTTTTCTCAGTTTGTTCCAACATATCTCTAATGAAATGAATTGGACTAAGTTTAATGTTATGAATTACTTTTCTTAGCAGCTTTACAATCTGTAGATTAGCATTTTCTTTTCCTGATACCATTCATAGTTTAGAGTAGATTTTATTCTGTTTTAGTGTGATTAGTAACTTCTCTTTGTTAGTAATTTGGTTTTCCCTTTAGCATAAAAAAAAAAACCAAAAACACTAGAAAAAAAACACTAAACACAACGAAGTAGGAAGAAGATACCTAGGCACATATAGTGCACTTCACTTCAACATTTTACTAGCCCTGGCTGGCAATTTATGATATCAATTTAGGAACACTAAGTTGACTAGACACTACCATCATGATTATGAATTACTAGAGGGACATACAAACTCAACATTTGCAAAAGTGAAACAAAATAATGGTTTTAGAATTTACAAGGAAGAAGTGTATCCTACCTATTCCTTAACTCAACTACACCTCAGTCATTTGTTTGCATGATGACATGCAAAAATGTAAGCAGGGGAGTATGTTGGGCCAAGGAAAAGGTACATTTTACCCCTATCTTTAGCATAATTTATCATTAACTTTTATATGTTTTCCTTCATTTCAGAAATAAATCGAAGGAGAATAATGTAAAAGTTGGGTAAAAGGAATTATTGATAAAAGGTGTGTTTAATAGTATGAAAACTAACTTTTGTTTTCTTTCTTGATAGGGAATCGAAACAAACCAACCGCTGACCAAAATGATTAAACAACAATAGTCAAGAAAAGTAAATGGAAACACATCAGTCCCTATGAATCAACAAAAGATGCAAAAACACACCTATTCTTGAAGCATTCGGTTGATGGTTATGAAGCCTTAGGATATCCTGATCCTGAGGATTCATTATTCTGTTTTGTTTCACCTTTAAGTTATAAAAGGTTGTAGGTGAAGGAGACAGAGAGTTTTTCATGTATTATAATTTTTCTGTAATAAAATTATTCATAAAGAACCATCGAACTCGTGATGATGTATTGCCCCATTCATTAATGAAGAAGTCGGTGTTTGTATTCTAAGCAGATTTTGAGTATTTCTTGGTAGAAGACTTCAAGGGGCTTTGAGCCCAGCCACTGGGAGCTCTCTTGGTATTTTGTGTTATACGTTTATTTCTGATTCTTTCATTTTAGTTATTCTTTGCGCGTTGTAGTATTACCATTCAATTCATTAAATCACAAGTGTGATGTGTTACAATTCCATTTTCAATATGTTGAATTTACCATTGATGTTACTTTATTATGGAGTGACACCTTTAAATTCATTAGATTGATTCTAGCATGCTTAAGTAGTTGTTGTTCAATTCTGCATACGGTTATTTCTTACGGTCTTTCCATCATAAGTGTGAATGTTTGGCTTGTTGTTCAATTATGAATGTTGCTATTAGTTGAGTTATAGAGAATTCCATTGAAAAATATTAAATAATTGAGTGTTGTTCAATTCATTAGGATTGTTTTTCAATTCATTAAGGTTATTGTTCAATTCATTAAAGTGTGTTGTTCAATTGCAAAAGATCTCTTATTTCAGCATTGAGTGTTTATTTGTGCATAGGTTTAGATTAAGAGTTTATTCCTTTGATTGATTTGAAGTATTTCATAGTTTACCTTTGAGTTGGTTTGATTGAAATTCAAGAATTAGATAGCATTTATTACAATGATTTAGAGTAGCTAATCTCTGATTTCACTTGCATATATTTTTCTCACACTCTTGACATTAAACGACTTGTCATGGGTTGATGATTAATGTGAAGCATTAAGGTTACCTTTAACAGTCAAATTTTTTACTCAACACTAGCGATGTCTAATGCAAGATTATGAACGACATTTTCTAGGTTTAACGACGCTGGAACATGTCACTAGCCTAGACCTCTAAGTGTGAGCATTAAGTTTCAATGCTTCCATTGATTGATTGAGTTCATTTTAAATTTTATCTTGAAATTACGTTCCAGTTTCAAGGACTTACCGAATGTAATCTCAAATCTCTAATGCACAACTATATGAGAGAAATAATACCATTTCAATTCGATGAAAAACTAGCTAAGAGAGGGATAGAGGTTTGCAACGAAGTAGCAATCAATCGAATGCATGAATGACACTTTCGTTTATTCTACTAGCATAGCCAAAGCAGAAAATGAAATTTTTTTCTCTTTTTTTCCACTTTCTGATGAATAAGAAACATACTAATGAAAAATATTACTTTTCATTTTTAAACAAAAATAAATAATGAAATTTTTTTGTTCTTTCATATGAATGAGAAGAAATAATGCAATGCTACATTACTGAGGATAAAACCAACACTAGCTTTGAGCAAATCCGAATAGAATGATCAAAACATAAAGAGACTAATTCTAAGCGCATGTAAAACATAATCAAAACCAGAAAAAAATTCCTTCACACAAAAAAACGAATTTCAAGTCGACTCAATGAGCAATGTGATCCATGCTTAGAGCGATGGGAGGAAGGGTCGAATAGACACGAGGAAGATAGCTAGAAAATATTGCAACATGTAGAATCGAAAGAAAAGACTAATAAATCAAACAATAGGACGAAAAGACAAATGACTAAACCGAATCATACACAGCTCGAAGACTCAACAAACATGTGGCCGAACAATAAATCAAGGACACCTAGAAACCCTAGGATGAAAAAGACACATTGATCCAATGAGAGACAATCAGACTAAATGAATGAACCAATCCAAGTGGATTAATCCAGGGAGAAAAACAAATCCAGAGGGTAATATGCAATAGAAACTCAAGAAAGAGGCCTAAACTCAAACCTACTGGAATCAACACAACTGTTTAGTAGTAATCTGCGCTGAACAGGGAAAATCACACTTGTGTCAAAGGCAACCCACGCCAATTGGTGCAACTGTCAGGAAAACATCAGTGATGAGTAAGGAAACCAAAGAAAGGAGAAAAGGAAGTTGAGGGAATACCGGGCTAATCACTCTGAAATAGGTGAAGTGGCTTGAAATAGTTAGATAAGAAAAACAAAGCAGAAAAATGGTAATACGACCAAATTTGGATAGACAAGAAAAACTCCAAAACGAACAACGAGAGACAACAAACACACTGATCCCCAGTATGGTTGCCAAATTGTTGAGTAGGAAAATCCCCTTTGCAGGCGGAGGCGATCCCTCTAGCCCTAGGGTGGGTCTAGCAACAAGAGAATGCGCTAAATTCCTAAATTCCTAACTTATAAATGAAAAATGGACTGGAACAGATATCCTACCTCAGTCCAATGCTTTTATCATGGCACGAGGCATCGATCCTTTGATCTTTGTCTTCATGCCTTGCGCTCTGTTGGTGGTGATGTCCATGCACCTGAAAAAAAATCAAACAAATGATGACAACATACAAGCACATAAATTCATCTACAACAATTCAACTAATCATGGAGAGTTAAACACTTTGAATAGAAATGGAAACAGAGTTAGAACCAAAAACCTGTCATGTATTATTTATATATGAAAAATAAGTTTACAACCTTATTCCTTGGCGTTGCATATATATTTCGATAAGTTCAATCAGGCACGTCTCAAGCATTCGTTCATCATTCGACTCAATGAGGCAATGGGCTTAAACTCTCTCTCAACAATGGATTCTTCTCTCCTCTCTTTAACACACGATATATGAATAATGACTGTTCAGCTAGCTAAATCAATGTGAGGAAGAAGAATTTATAAGAGAGGAGGAGGAGGTTTGGGATCCACATAAGGTGGGGGAGAGGTCTATCCCTTTGGGGATTTGCACATTTGTAGGAACTAATAGGCCAAAGGGAGAAACTCAACTTGATCGAGTCAAACAAACCATCACGACTCTTCTCACGAAGTTGTTAAAGCATAGAAGCTTCATTTCTATTTCAAAAAAATTTCCAAAAGCAGCTTGGTGTAGGTTCCATTCTAAGATAGAGCGCTAATGGGTGTGAGGCTCAGTGTTAATTTATTCATGGGTGCGAGGAAATAACTGCCTACCAGTGCTGACCTAAAATCATAGGTTTGTGATGGTCTTCTTGAGGGATGATCAACATATATTATATTATTGACATTCCAAGGGATGCAATGACATTTATGGCAATGTATGGTAGTACATAGGGGTCATTGAAATGGTCCTCCAATGTGCGGGATGTGGATTGCACGGATAGTGACAAAATACTGTGTAACAATAAGAAAAATCCTTTCTGGCTTCAATGAAAATCTCTTTTTCTTTCTGCAGGTTGAGGCTTTCCTTTTTGTCAGATGCCTTTCTAATCAGTGGTTCTGTGGCAGCCTTTTCCTCATTTCCTCCAATGGTAATAGTACTGTGTGTAATTACATTTACACTTGGACCATCATCGCGCAATTCAACCTTGACTATATGTATGTTTTGCATTGACGTCTGCTGCTTTTACTGCATTTTAGCTATGAACATAGGAAAATCTTCAATTACATGATCAAATTTCCTAAAATACCTATAGGATTGTTGTGCAGGGTTTGAGTAGTCATGTGCATAGTGTCCAAAGTCTCCACAGTTGTAAAAAATTAGTTACCCCTTCCCTCGACCTGCACCTCCACCTCTCCCCCCTCCCCATCCTCTTGTTGGGGATCCTCCTCGTCTAGAGGGAGATGGTGGTTATGAAGGGTTGGCCTACACTCTATAAAGGTTCGATCTGTTTATCATCAGGTCATACATTCGACACTTTTTCTCATCGTGACCAACTGAAGAACAGAAGCTGCACCATTCTTACTTCAATTCTAGTATGTAGGATCCTAACCATGGATAGTGGTATGTATCATGTCGTCCATCTACCCAATAATCAGTGCACCATAGTGTGGGGGTACTAGGCCCAATAGCATCCCTCGGGCACAGTGGACTCAGTACCCTAGCTTGCATATAATCCAACAGTAGAGGGCACTAATATTTGGTGTGCCCAACTCCCTTGCAATGTATGCACCAGACATCTGCGCTAACTTGTTTACCCTGTTTTTTTCATAAATTTTATATTTCTAAGTGCATAGATTCTAATTGGATCTGAATTTTCAATGCTCCAAATTGAGCATCATCCCTCGGCGTGGCTTCTAATTTCATATCAATTTCTAGAGCTTCTTCCTGAGAATCAATCTTTTGCTAACTGATAGGTCCGTGTAGATGTAGCAATAGCATGGTGATGAACCATTCCTTATGCTACTTGTCATCGTAACTAAATGATCCATTGCTAATGGTTTGCTTCAGTTGTTGTTCAGCTTCCCAAACATATTTCGTATGTCCTTTCTTAATATCTTTCAGTAATATTATGCATTGAGAATAAGACTTTGGCTTTCAAAATTTCTGCTGCAGGGCATCCTTGATCTCCTGAACTGTCAGATCCATGTGTTGAGTAAGTTATCCCATGAACTAGTCTAAGGTGCGACCTTCAAAGGCCATAGCTAGTTGTTCTCTCCTGACAACATCCATATTGACATTCTGCATATTGCACACCACATTCGCCACAAACCAAAATCGGTCCATATCCTCATCCCTCACACCCATAAAGGTGCGTAACTTCATATGCGTAGCCATATCTTGTGCAGGTGGTGGTGATGGTGGGGTAGGAGGATTCTGTAATGTTCCAAAATTTTCATGAATAAGTTGGAACATTAATTTTTTCTCATTTTATGTAGTAGGTGAATAAAAGGGAAGAGGAGGCCTCTTAATATGAATAAAACCTTCCTAGTGTAAAAAGGGGACTTTTGAAGCATCTTATTTTACACCTCCTAGTATGAAAGGGCCAAGTGTATGAGGACAAGGTTAGGTTGACCAAGTCAACCAGCGCAACCTAAGGAGGAGTAGCTTGCCTAAGAAGCCAACACAGTTTTGGAGGGAAGAGATTCAAATGAAGATGGAAACCATAAGAGGTGGGACCCAAAGTGAAGGAGATCACAAATTCATAAGAAGGAGAGGGGCAATATTGTGGGGTTAGCTGGTGTATTTCGATTTCATGTCTTCTCAGACATTTTCTACAAACTCTGCTACTCAGCAGAGTTTGGAGGGATTCCTGTTTAGGAATTCCTTCTCCTTCATTGAGTGATCTCTTGAAGGGGATTGTGCTTCATTTCTCCTATATCTGGATTGTAGGCCAATCATTTTTGACATCTACAACATTATTTCTGTAGCAGAGGATGCAGTGTTGCTGGGTAGTGCAGCGGGAGGGTTGTTTCATCTTCTCTTGTGCATTTCTATTCAGTGGAGGGATTCTCTCTTGCATTGAGGGAGCTACATAGGAGATTTCAGAGCTCATTTCAGATCTTGGCATGTGGCCATCTCATGTTATATCTATTACAACATATTTCATTGGGTAAAGTGCGTCATTTTTGTGAAGCAACAGCTGTAGGGTTTGATCCCTTGCTTGAGGGCTTGATCTTTGGAGAAAGGGCCAACCCTTCTCCTGGAAAGCTCTATATTCCATTAATCTTCTATATTTTCATATTCTTAGTCATACTTATATTTAGTGTTACAGTAACTGCGTTTTCCAGCTACATATATTTGCATATATGCACTTGTACACTTGTATTTCATGTAAACCCTTGTGGGTGACCTTTATTGTGTATAAAGAGGAAAGGAATCACATTTTCTTAGCCATTGGATGATTTTTAATTTTAGATCTGATATTTCATGTTCTTCTCTACATAAAACCTAGATATAATAATGCAGATCTTGATTCAGTAGTTTCTGCATGTTCCAAGCTATGGGGTTTAAGCTCATTCGAGGCATATAGAAATAGGGAGATCTGTCTATATGAGCTAGATTCATTTGTTTTACCTCTAATTCTGTAAGTGAGTCATATATTGAGTCATATAAGGGACCTTAGTCCGATTTCTCACTTATAAAGTGTTATTTTCCGGAAACAGCTTTCCTGTGCCTACATGTTACTGCCATTTTCAGCTAGTTCACTGTGGGATATCTGAATAAACTTCTTAAGGTTATTTATTTGAGCTTAAATTCTGCAAGGAGGTTGAAATATATATGTTCTAAGGAATTCCAGTAGTGGGCTAGATTGGAAAGACCAAAATATGAGACAAGACCAAAAGATGAGACAACATCAGAACCATTTTCAGACCAAAAGATGTTTTGGCTAGATTGGCAAGACCAAAAGATGAGACAACATCAGAACCATTTTCAGACCTTAGGATCTAGCCCTCCTAGGTCCAGAGAGGGATCTCTCTATATTTTCCAAAGCATATGTCTTTGAGGCTCAATGTTTCAATGTTAGGCTAGTTATGGGGCTCAGGGTTTGTTTGTTTGATTGAGTTTGGTTGTTGGGAATCAGGAAAGAAGTGTCAAATACAAGACAAGGATGAGCAAAAGGGAAGCTAGGAAAAGGTAGATAACTCAGAGAACATCAAGGCCATTGGGCAATGGAGTCAAGAAAGGGTTTACTTGTGTTCAATGTGCAAGCTTTCAGTTGGGCAAGTCATACAAATCATCTAGATCTTAAAGAATAGAAGATGGAATGGAACATTAAGGACTGAAAATGAAAGGAGGAGAACCATCTAATTCTGTCTATAGATCAGCTCATAGGTCATTTAACTCCAGGCTTGCTTGGAAAAAATCAGAGGCAATTACAAGGGAACTTAGAAAGGCTAGCTGGTCATGCAAAGATCCTAGTGGACAGGGCTAACACTAATCCCCAGTGTTCCCAAACCTTCCAGCTAAATCCTACCAAGAACATCTAAACATGGACTTCATCAATTAATACATCAGAGAGCAGGCAATATCATCCACTACATTGGTTAAATCAATTGAAATCAACATTCAGATACACATATAAGCAGAAAAAATTGAGGTAGGGAGAGCAGGAATCATAAGGCACCTATCAAGGGTGAATCCTATATTATACTTCTGTTACCTACCAGCAGAAATGAAATGAAGTGTAGCATGCGATGAGAACAAGTCAATCACAAATACAGAGAAAGAGGAAACATCACCAGCTGCTTTAGATCAGGATCCAAAGAAACATGCTTGTCATATTAAAAACAACACCAATCAGGTACATCATTGCCCACAGCTTGAACATTCAGTCTGAATACATCAAATCTCAGCCTCTCTTACAATATACACAGAGAACTTGTCTTAAGAGGAAAACACTTGCATTTCACTGATATCTCATCAACAACCATTACAATGTTTCCTTCTGTGATTTATAGCAAAGGGTGATCCTAAGATCGACTGAAGGAGTAGGTGAAAATTAAATGTATCTTTAAACACAACAATGAATGCAGGGCCGAAACCCATTCTGTTTGACATGCTGTATATTTAATCTCTGTCACCTTCCTTGTGAGAGAATGATCTGCTCCAAATTTGATCTTAACATCTTTTGGCTGAAGTAATCCTGGATGATTTGAACAAAAATGAAATAAAATGCTAGGAAGGTCTGTCTCATAAATGTCTGACTGTTTTTGAGCTGTAGTTAGGGTGGAAATTCTTTCAGGGATGTTATGTATAACAAAATTTGTATGGGCGCCCTGTACTTTGATAAAGAGAAACATTCTGCTGAAAAATAACCCTGATGGTACCCTTTACTTGTGCATAGGATCCTTTGATCGATCCTCGGGGTCTTCAAACTGTTGCTTTTTTTGGAATGTAATTCCAACTGCCCGGATCAATTCACAGGTGGCAAGATGATTGGAACAACACGGAGCTAAACTGGTACCAGGTTTGAACATATCGACGGAGTACGGGAGGTCGACCAGCGTGGAGGTTAACGGGATGTGTACCCCCCGTAGTTGACCAGTCGAACGAGGTTTGACCGCTGATCAATGGCCAATATGTACTATGGGGCCTCACCTCATTTGGTCTGTATGGGCAGAATCATACCCCTCGTAACCACCAGGGAAGGTGGCTCTGCCAACGTGCACCACCGTCGCGCCACCAATGCACCACCGCTTAATCTTCCTTTGCTCTATACTGTAACACTGCCACTCCATTCTACTTCTGACAGGGTAGCTCGGGCTTTTAATGGTGATGGGAGATTCTCAGAGTGTGGAATCCTGCTTTTCCTTAGTGCAAATCCCGTCAGTCGCTTCCTTTGACAATTTTATAGCAGTGCCAGCCCTTGGATTTAATTTTGTCTGCAAACTTCTCCATTAAGATGGTACAACAGAAATATAGAGTCTTTCACCTCTAGCGACCCTGCAAAACAACAAACTGTGAAGGAAACCATGAAGGTGAATGACGAATGAGGTGGATGGAGGAAATGGATGTGCAGGTGGGGACATGGTGAAAAAACGCAGTGAAGCGATGAAATATGGGAGGTGGATGCGCAGCGAAAATAGTTTGCATGGGAAAACCACGTAAAAATGGCTTCGGAAACAAATATATGCAGTGAGACATGCGGGCGTACGATGAGGACACGTGGAGGTGACGTAGCTGACTGGGGGATAGAATAACAGTCAACAGTGGAGGACAAATCTGGGCTGTTGATCGTGGCCGAGATCAGCGGCGGAGGACGACGGACGGTGGGCCATGGCGTGAGCTATCGCGCATGCAACTTCATTAGACTTCGTGCATCTTGAGTGGGTGATGGCCGTTGGATGTCCCATCCCAGATTGGACGATCGAAGATCATTTCGTTGGGCGCCCACGTCTAACAGATAATGCACGGGGGATGACTTTAACGGGCGGGAAAAGTGGTTTCAAAAACATACAAGAGGACAGGTGGCAAAAGGTGAGTGGAATCGCTGGCCTCCGAGGAAAAACCACCAAGCACGCGAGGGTGGTGCGGAATAAACCGACGGTTTATGAACAGTGAAAGTGGGCAGTGGGACCACTGAGGCGGGCGGGTTCCGTGCCGTCAGATCTAGAACATATCAACAGTGAAAAATGTGCCTGAAGCGCTCTGGTTATGAACCGTTGATCTGCGGATTTAAATGGACGGTGGAGATGGACTGCGGGGGGGCCAAGGTGTACAGCCATGAGATTTTGGAGCGACCCCCCGTAGTGAATAACAGTCGTTCGATCAGGTTTCCCACATCCCGAGGGGTCAACTGCGGGGGCACCATGGTTTGACTCTACGGATAGAGAAGAGCCTCCGCAGGGGAAAAAGCCTTGGTCACGGCGCCAGGTCTTATGGAAAAAGGTGTGGAGGCTAATGGGGAAAGGGCTAAGGCCTCATATGTGAAATGTATGTATTTTTACTCATTTTCAATGCAATTTGGGGCCAGCCAGGGGTAACGATGGGGAAAAGAAGGGTAGGAAAGGCCAAAATAGGGGCAGGGAAAGGATTTCAAGGGGGTTTCGAGGAATTTGAGGATAAGGAAGGGGGGAAACTTGGGGGGGGGAAGAAAGGGAGAATTGTGGTATTTGCAGGGATATGAGGGGTAAGATATGCCCTTTGAAGAATGGATCATCAGAGAGGATTAGAATTGGGCGCAACACAAAGAGACTCCAAGGAGGATGGATTTTTAGGGGAAAGGCATTCCTTGGAGGCTCCAGAACAATCTAGCCCCCAGCTTGCTTGTCAAGAATTCCATAGGGGGGCTAACAGTGGCTCCACATGGGGATGGCTGCTCCTTGGAGGAGTCAAGAATTCAGAAATTGATCTCTTGGTGTAGGCCAGATGCCTGCTGTCATAAGCCATCTTTCTTCTTCAATTTTAGCTGCCACAGTATGATAGAAACATCAGTAAAAATATTTCCCAACCAATCTACCTACTCAAACTACAGTTCTACAATTTTCCCTTGGGTGCATTTGAACTAGCAGAACCTTTACATTATTTTATTTTGAAAGCAAAAACAAACCTACTCTAGATCTACCCTTATTTCTCCATCAGCCTAGATTAGACTGTTGGCCTCATCCATTTCTCTACCTAATCTAATACTTGCTGGGATTAAACTGTCCAGCAGGTTCCTTCACCTACATTCTAAGACAGGAAATTTAAAAACATCCAAGTCAGGATTAGACTGTCTGACCTGCTGGACTTTGTATAAATTAAAAAAAACTAACTACATGCTCACACACTGAGCTTTATTGAGCTTTTCCTACCTACCCTATTCTAACTGGAATATTTATAGTCTAGCTTACAAACATTGTCTTCCAATGCAACCAGTCCTTCAAGTGATCCCATGACTGGTCCTTCTTGCTCAATTCCTTGAGCATGCTGGATAGGCAGGGCAGCTCCCATTCTTCTTGTTCCATAACAGCAGCCTTGAAAAATGTTCTCTCTATTTGCAACATGTTGCTCAAAAATACCCTTGATCCTTCTTCAAGTATATGCAGGAAATGTCCATAAGGATCATGAAATGATACCTGGTTATGGATATCTGGCAAGCAAGCTTCAACCAGGACTTCCTCTTCTTCCACTGGATCAAGGATAAGACTCTCTTGAAGAAGAGAATCTTCTTCATCTTCTGAACTAGAGGACTCATCATATATGGCAGTGTTGTCCTCCTGGAGCTCTGATATATTTTGCTCTGAGGTGCTCAGCTCTGTGAGAAGATCTATGTATTCTTGAGCAGGTTTTGGTCCATTGCTTCATATTTTTCAAGAAAAAGCTCTTTTCTTAAATTTTGCTCCAGAATCTCTTCTTTGCTTTACTCCTCGTCTTCTGAAAAGAAAAACTACTGGTTTCCAGTCTCACTGATGATCTGTGGTGAAGCAGAATGAAGGCTCAAAGAATCTTCTTCTGCTATTATACTGTCATAGCTCTCCCCATCAATATCATAGATAGGCTGAATAGTTTCACTGCTTTTCTGGAGTTGATGCAACTGATTGTCCTCCCACAAATCTGTTAATGATGGCTCAGGAAAATCTACTTCTATTTGGGAAACATCATCATTAGATAGATCAAGGATGGGAGAATCAGGAATGTAAGTAGTGTTACTAATCAGATGAAATGGATTCTCAGTAGATCTTCCTTTACTCTGATCCACAGAGGAGTCCTCTAAATCTGAATCATCAAACTCAAATAATGACTGAGCAGGAGCGTGTGTTCTATAGAAGGCCTCGGAGGTGGACTGCTGATTTAATATCCGCTCAACCTCTTCTTCTGTCAAAAGAGGGGTTTCCATTTCATCATGGACAGAATCACAACAGTCCTCTTTCTCTTGTATTAGCTGATTTGGAGGTTGGATGCTTTCTTGAGCCTCATCTTCCACACCAGATTCTGCCTCTTCTATGTAGTCTTTTGCTTCCTCAAGGCAACTTTCCTTATCAGCCTTTGCTAATAGGTCCTGATGTTCTTTGGTCAGCATAACACAAGGCATAGGTAAGCAATCAGGAAGTTCCTGATCATTAACCTCCTCATCTTCTATAGATTCTTGAACATCATACATGTCTTTCTCATTTTCTCGGTCTTGAGTTTGTTCTTTCTCTGAAAGATGCATAGGCTACTCGAAATAGTCATCATCTGTATTCATATTAGCCATGTGCATCTTCAACATTTCACCAAACGTTTCTGTTAATTCAATTAACTGATCGCACAAAGCATCATACTTTGCGTCTCGGTCCATGTTTGGATTCATGCTTATGCAAAGAAGGTTGTTGCTTCTTCTCAACCAGTTCAGTGTCCTTCACCAGTGGAGTCATTTGGTCTTTGGATCATAGGGAGTGTGGAGTCGCCAGGTGGATGAATTTGTCTGTTTGAAGCAGGCTGCTGTCCACCATCAGCAATTAGGTAATGTCACCTTTCAGGAATAACCTCAAAACACAACAAACTCCAACCAGATATTGACTGGGAGGGCGTTTACCAGATATGTCACCTCCGAAGAGGGTGAGATCCGGAGGCTACCCGGCCCTTCCTAGGCTCTGTCTAAGAGTATGAGGCACACGACGAATGGAGGCTGATTCAAGAAAGGGATGACTTTCTGCCAATCTTACTAGAGATTTGTGGGTTTGAATGCCTAGAGATGTTCAAAGTGTAATGCACTCAATTCCCCAGCGGAGTCGCCATTATGTTGGTGTTCCCATGTTTTGGCTAGATTGGCAAGACCAAAAGATGAGACAACATCAGAACCACTTTCAGACCTTAGGATCTAGCCCTCCTAGGTCCAGAGAGGGATCTCTCTATATTTTCCAAAGCATATGTCTTTGAGGCTCAATGTTTCAATGTTATGCTAGTTATGGGGCTCAGGGTTTGTTTGTTTGATTGAGTTTGGTTGTTGGGAATCAGGAAAGAAGTGTCCAATACAAGACAAGGATGAGCAAAAGGGAAGCTAGGCAAAGGTAGATAACTCAGAGAACATCAAGGCCATTGGGCAATGGAGTCAAGAAAGGGTTTACTTGTGTTCAATGTTCAAGCTTTCAATTGGGCAAGTCATCTAAATCATCTGGATCTTAAAGGATAGAAGATGGAATGGAACATTAAGGACTGAAAATGAAAGGAGGAGAACCATCTAATTCTGTCTATAGATCAGGTCAGAGGTCATTTAACTCCAGGCCTGCTTGGAAAAAATTAGAGGCAATTACAAGGGAACTTAGAAAGGCTAGTTGGTCGTGCAAAGATCCTAGTTGACAGGGCTAACACTAATCCCCATTGTTCCCAAACCTTCTAGCTAAATCCTACCAAGAACATCTAAACATGGACTTCATCAATTCATACATCAGAGAGCAGGCAATATCATACACTACACTGGTTAAATAAATTGAAATCAACATTCAGATACACATATAAGCAGAAAAAATTGAGGTAGGGAGAGCAGGAAACATAAGGCACCTATCAAGGGTGAATCCTATATTATACTTCTGTTACCTACCAGCAGAAATGAAATGAAGTGTAGCATGCGATGAGAGCAAGTCAATCACAAATACAGAGAAAGAGGAAACATCACCAGCTGCTTTAGATCAGGATCCAAAGAAACATGCTTGTCATATTAAAAACAACACCAATCAAGTACATCATTTCCCACAGCTTGAACATTCAGTCTGAATACATCAAATCTCAGCCTATCTTACAATATACAGAGAGAACTTGTCTTAAGAGGAAAACACTTGAATTTCACTGATATCTCATCAATAACCATTACAATGTTTCCTTCTGTGCTTTATAGCAAAGGGTGAGCCTAAGATCGACTGAAGGAGTAGGTGAAAATTAAATGTATCTTTAAACACAACAATGAATGTAGGGCCGAAACCCATTCTGCTTGACATGCTGTATATTTAATCTCTGTCACCTTCCTTTTGAGAGAATGATCTGCTCCATATTTGATCTTGACATCTTTTGGCTAAAGTACTCCTGGATGATTTGAACAAAAATGAAATAAACTGCTAGGAAGGTCTGTCTCATAAATGTGTGACTGTTTTTGAGCTGTAGTTAGGGCGGAAATTCTTTCAGGGATGTTATGTATAACAAAAGTTGTATGGGCGCCCTGTGCTTTGATAAAGAGAAACATTCTGTTGACAAATAACCCTGATGATACCCTTTACTTGTGCACAGGATCCTTTGATCGATCCTCGGGGTCTTCAAACTGCTGCTTTTGTTGGAATGTAATTCCAACTGCCCGGATCAATTCATAGGCGGCAGGACGATTAGAACAGCGTGGAGCTAAACTGGCAGCAGGTTTGAATAGATCGACGGAGTATGGGAGGTAGACCAGCGCGGAGGTTAATGAGATGTGTACCCCCCGTAGTTGACCAGTCGATCGGGGTTTGACCGCCGATCAACGGCCAATATTTACTATGAGGCCTCACCTCATTTGGTCTGTACGGGCAGAATCATACCCCCTGTAACCACCAGGGAAGGTAGCTCCACCAACATGCACCACCGTCGCACCACCAATGCACCACCGCTTAATCTTCCTTTGGTCTGTACTGTAACACTACCGCTCCATTCTGCTTCTGACAGGGTAGCTCAGGCTTTTAATGGTGATGGGAGATTCTCAGAGTGTGGAATCCTAGTTTTCCTTAGTGAAAATACCGTCAGCCGCTTCCTTTGACAATTTTATAGCAGCACCGGCCCTTGGATTTAATTCTGTCTGCAAACTTCTCCATTAAGATGGTACGACAGAAATATAGAGTCTTTCACCTCTAGCGACCCTGCAAAACAACAAACTATGAAGGAAACCATGAAGGTGAATGACGGATGAGGTGGATGGAGGAAACAGACGTGTAGGTGGGGACATGGCGAAAAAACGCAGTGAAGCGATGAAATATCGGAGGTGGATGCGCACTGCAAATAGTTTGCATGGGAAAACCACGTAAAAATGGCTTTGGAAACAAATATATGCAGTGAGACATGCGGGCGTACGACGAGGACACGTGGAGGTGACGTAGCGTGACTGGGGGATAGAAGAATAGTCAACAGTGGAGGACAAATCTGGGCCATTGATCGTGGCCGAGATCAGCAACGGAGGATGATGGACGGCGGGCCATGGCGTGAGCTATCGTGCATGCAACTTCATTAGACTTCGTGCATCTTGAGTGGGCGATGGCCGTTGGATGGCCCATCCCAGATCGGACGATCGACGATCATTTCGCTGGGCGCCCACGTCTGACAGATAATTCACGGGGGATGACTTTAACGGGTGGGAAAAGTGGTTTCAAAAACGTACAAGAGGACAGGTGGCGAAAGGTGAGTGGAATCGCTAGCCTCCGGGTAAAAACCACCAAGCGCGTGAGGGTGGTGCGGAATAAACCGGCGGTTTGTGAACAATAAAAGTGGGGAGTGGGACCACCGAGGTGGGCGGGTTCCGCGCCGTCAGATATGGAATAGATCAACGGTGAAAAATGCGCCCGAAGCGCTCTGGTTATGAACCACTGATCTGCAGATTTAAATGGATGGTGGAGATGGACTGCGGGGGGGCCAAGGTGTACGGCCATGAGATTTTGGAGCGACCCCCCGTAGTGAATAACAATTGTTCGATCGGGTTTTCCCACATCTCGAGGGGTCAACTGCAGGGGCACCATGGTTTGACTCTACGGATAGAGAAGAGCCTCCGCAGGGGAAAAAGCCTTGGTCACGGCGCCGGGTCTTATGAAAAAAGGTGCGAAGGCTAATGGGGAAGGGGCTAAGGCCTCATATGTGAAATGTATGTATTTTTACTCATTTTCAATGCAATTTGGGGCCAGCCAGGGGTAACGATAGGGAAAAGAAGGGTAGGAAAGGCCAAAATAGGGGTAGGGAAAGGATTTCAAGGGGGTTTCGAGGAATTTGAGGATAAGGAAGGGGGGAAAATTGGGGGGGGAAGAAAGGGATAATTGTGGTATTTGCAGGGATATGAGGGGTAAAATATGCCCTTTGAATAATGGATCATCAGAGAGGATTAGAATTGGGCGCAGCACAAAGAGACTCCAAGGAGAATGGATTTTCAGGGGAAAGGCATTCCTTGGAGGCTCCAGAACAATCTAGCCCCCAGATTGCTTGTCAATAATTCCATAGGGGGGCTAACACTTTGGAAGGATACATAACTAGTAAATGCCTCAGAAATCCATCTCTGGCACATACTTGTGATTTTTCTGAAAACGAGATATTCTAGTGGTATCAGAGCATGATCTCTGGCATTGCCTGTGAGATCAAGCTTTCAGAAAACTAAAGAGAAGAGCAAGGAGCAACTATCTTGGCTCAGCCTATGAATTTCAAATCCACCCATAGAATACAAAGAAGAGGAGAAAAAATATGGAGATGATGAGGTTACTCTCATCCATCTTTCAGATCAAAAAGGAGCCTCTCCGAAGGGGTTCAACCAATGGGAAAGAAAATTGCATTGAAACTCCAAGAGGTTTTCAAGATGAGAAAGGCTGTAGTGAAACCTCTAGAGGGTTTCAAGAAGTATAAGAAGATGAAAACACTTCCTATGCTCATGAAGGAAGTGAAGAGTATGGAGGGCCACAAGAGGGAGTGGATAGATGGCCATAGGAGGAGGAGCATTCTTCTCCACTTGAGAAGGCTTCTACCAGCGCTATCCAGTTCATATAGGAGCAGCCCACCATATCATCAGTTGGATCAGCCAAAAAATCAGAGAGAGAGACTCTTGCAGCCATACAAGATGTCTCAAAGATCCACAAAGGTATGCAAGAATTTCCATGTAGTGATATTTCAAAAAAGGTCATAGGAGGTTTGGGAAATTTGCATTCACATGGCCCAGGATCGAAACTTCATGTTGATAAAGAGGAGAAAGTTTATACATTGCTATACAAGAGGGGTCTGATCCAAGAAGGGATCAACACTCATTCCTTTGCACCCTTATTGAGTTTCATGCGGCATGAGGAGTCATGGTGCAATGATTTGGAGAGCATCATGCATGATGTGACATCTCCTAAGGATGTCTTGTCCTTAGCTCTTTTGGATTCTTGTGGATTCAAGGGTTTGATTGATGAGAGGCATTTCCTGGAAATTCTTCAAGGGGTTACATCTCAACATCCCATGTGGTGTAAGGGGGGACACTTGCTTTGGGATAATGGTAGTCTTCATTGGGAGGATTCCAAAGGAGAGAAGGATTGGGGACAACCATACCTTGATGGAGGAGAGTGGGTGGAGAGAAGGAGGCTTGTGAGCCACTTGCATATCTATGACACAGGGCAGCAAGAGTAAAAGTTGCACTGGCTACTCAGGAGAGAGTTTGGCCATCATGAGACATGTCCTTTTCTCAAGGGTATGAGGATGGAAGGAGCTTGGCAGGATACTTTCATCATGGGACAACAAGGAGTGTGGATGCAATATGATGGTAGGGTCATTTGTTTTTCACCACATATCATGAGTGATGGAGGTATGAAGGTGCAACAAGGATATTTGTTGTTATGGAGGATGGGGAGAGAGAAACTGCAAGATTGCTCTCCCACTTGGCATAGTGTTGCAAGAGTGAAGTATGGCACTATCATGGTGCAAGAGGTGTTCTCATCATGGAGGAGACCCCTCATATATGGAAGCATTATGGAGAGTATCTTTGACAAGCTACATGTCAAAGAATGGAGCTTGATATGGATGAGAGCCTATGTGTATAGGCCAACGACATTATCTCTTTGGAGCAGTAACCGATGGATGAAGTGTGCCCAACGGAGCTGTTGTGGTTCCATAACCCACAGGTCCCAGGATCATTTAATCATGGTTGCACTTGATGAGGAGAGAGGAGGTGAGATGGATGAGGTAGTAGATGGAGTCATCTGTTACTATTCTACATTCTTCTTCACTCAGATTCCCAAGCATGAGAAGAAGGATCTTCCTGCAGCACCTAGTTCACTCCTTTTCATGGGAGCATGCCTAACAACTATGGAGGTTTCATTCATGGATCCATACATCATTTTTCTCCTGGCATATGGTAAGACTTCTATTTTTACATTGGCTGATTTATGTACTCTTACCGTTACCTTGTAGTGCATGGCTCTACAAGAGGGCAAGCTGACCAGATTGCTCCCCGGGCAAAGTTGGGCCAAATTATATGATGGAGGCAGCCATCTTTCACATGACCCGTGTCAGATGTATTTCCATTGCATACATGATCAGTTAATTTACATTATCAGCCATGAGTCACAAAGCATTTTTCCATGTAAATTTCTGAAGCAACAACTTAGGAAACTGCGCTGCCACTATTGGGGAAACTGTTGGTACTCCCTTGCATCACACGAAACCTACTGAATTTTCCTCATTTTTTTGCTAATAATTACTCCCCTTGCTTATGTGGTTCTAATTTACAATGGGTGCATGATTGGAAGGATGATACATGAGTGGGGAGTGACCTTGAAGGGGAGGAATTCCCACATTTTCTGCATTGCATGTTCTAAAGGGAACATGAGAAAAACTATGGTCACTACAGCTAAGTATTTTTTTCTTTTGATGTGAGTCATAAGTATGATGATAATTCATTGTATAATCATGGGCAAGTGACCATATATAATTGTATGTTCAGCTGAACCATTCAGCCATTTACTTTCTACTAGTGGATGTGAGAATTCTCACCACTAGTCATTTAGCAACATACTACTTGCCATGCCATTTTCTAAAGGAGCAATGGATGAGATTACGTTGTGTCCTTTTGAGGCTTTTTTTGTATCATATAGAAGCATTAAAAGCCTACAAAAAACATCTCATTTGGACATTCTATGATGACCATGTCCTCTTCATCATGGAAGGGATGTTTTGGGGCGGCTTGTTCTTCAATGTTGGAGGAGGAATCTTTGGTGGATTTCTCTACATTTTTCCACTTGAGGGCAAGAAATTTTCAGCCCATGAACAACACTTACTTTGCAATATCCATAGGTGGAGAGGAGGACAGTGTGGGATAGGCTTTATTGCCTATCATGTTTAGTCATTCAGCCCACCTACACTTCTAAAGCCAAGGGTGGAAGAAACTTTTCATGAGTTACCATGCAGGAGGGTAGCTCATTCCATATGGATCATAGCTTGGGGTGAAGGTTTCACATTGGGGGGAGAGGAATTCCCATGAATATTGCACTCCATTCCTTGATAAGACCTCTAGACCACACATGGTTGTCTCCTTGAGCACTTTCCTTCTCATGATCATGGTCATTTGGGGAGTTTCACCAAGTGCAAATCTATATGCTTGGAGAGGCACTATGGAGTTTCATGGATGAGATGGCATCATGTTCTTTGGAGGATCCCATAATATGTTGATGCTACCAGAGGACATAAGGAGATTAACTCATTTCTATCCTTGCAGTTGCTTTAGGACAAGCAACATTTGGGAGGGGAGGACTGTAATGTTCCAAAGTTTTCATGATTAAGTTGGAACATTAATTTTTTCTCATTTTATGTAGTAGGTGAATAAAAGGGAAGAGGAGGCCTCTTAATATGAATAAAAAATTCCTAATGTAAAAAGGGGACTTTTGAAGCAGCATATTTTACACCTCCTAGTGTGAAAGGGCCAAGTGTATGAGGACAAGGTCAGGTTGACCAACTCAACCAGTGCAGCGTAAGGAGGAGTAGCTTGCCTAAGAAGCCAGCACAGTTTTGGAGGGAGGAGATTCAAATGAAGATGGAAACCCTAAGAGGTGGGACCCAAAGTGAAGGAGTTCATAACTTCATAACGAGGAGAGGGGCAACATTTTGGGGTTAGCTGGTGTATTTCGATTTCCTGTCTTCTCAGAAATTTTCTACAAACTCCTGCTACTCAGCAGAGTTTGGAGGGATTCTTTTTTATGAATTCCTTCTCCTTCATTGAGTGATCTCTTGAAGGGGGTTGTACTTAATTTATCCCATATCTGAATTGTAGGCCAATAATTTCTCACATCTACAACATTATTTCCGTAGCAGAGGACGCAGTGTTGCTCGGTAGTGCAGGGGGAGGGTTGTTTCATCTTCTCTTCTGCATTTCTATTTAGTGGAGGGAGTCTCTCTTGCATTGAGGGATCTGCACAGGAGATTTCAGAGCTCATTTCATATCTTGGCATGTGGCCATCTCATGTTCCATCCATTACAGTGCAGTTCACTGGGTAAACTGTGTCATTTTTGTGAAGCAGCAGCTGCAGGGTTTGATCCCTTGCTTGAGGGCTTGATCTTTGGAGAAAGGGCCAACCCTTCTCCCGGAAAGCTCTATATTCCATTCCACTTTTGTATTTTTATATTCTCAGTCATATTTATATTCATTTTTGTGGTAACTGCATTTTCTAGCTACATATATTTGCAGATCTGCACTTGTACACTTGTATTTCATGTAAACCCTTGTGGGTGACCTTTATTGTGGATAAAGAGGAAAGGAATCACATTTTCTTAGCCATTGGATGCTTGTTCATTTCAGATATGATATGTCATTTTCTTCTCTGCATAAACCCTAGATATAATAACGCATATCTTGATTCAGTATTTTCTGCATGTTCTAAGCTATACAGTTTAAGCTCATTTGAGGCATATAGAAATAGGGAGATATGTCTATATGAGCTAGATTCATTTTTTTTACCTCTAATTCTGTAAGTGAGTCATATATTGAGTCATATAAGGGAACTTAGTCCCATTTCTCACTTATACAACATTATTTTCTGGAGACAGCTTTCCTGTGCTTACATGTTGCTGCCATTTTCAGCTAGTTCACTGTGGGAGATCTGAATAACCTGCTTAAGGTTATTTATTTGAGCTTAAATTATGCAAGGAGGTCGAAATATATATTTTCCAAGGAATTCCAGTAGTGGGAGGCCTTATTTTCACATCTGCTTCCTTATACAGCATCTCTAAGGAGCTTGCTGCAATAATTCCTAGATAGGAATAATTACATATCTGTAGACAGAGACTGCAAAGGGCTAGGTAGCCTCTGGTTCTCTCCCTTATTTGGAAGGAGAAATAACCATTAAATTCCTCAACAGTCCATCTCTGGCATAGACTTTTTATTTTTCTGAAAATGAGATATTACAGATTCTTACCCCTACGCAAATTTTTTGGTGGCATAGCAGGAGGGCTATTCTCAGTGTGTGTAGCCTTGCTTATGTATATATTAGGGGATTTTCTCAAAGGAATGTATACAGTTCTATCCCCTGTATGATTGGACCAATAGTATTTACCACTACACATAGTGCTTTCACTCTAATCAGGGGTCATTCACTCGGTGTGGATGCACAAAATACCATTTTCACACAATATCATCTTAATCAACGGAGGAAAATTTTGTATTAACTTACCCCTCAATCCCTTGAAAAATATCCTTTCATCTTCAAAGTAGGACACAAATTGGTGAACTACAAACTCTATTACAAACTTGCCCAATACGTTGTAAATCTAGTGATCTACAGTTCGAGTAATGGAATTATAAGTCTTCTCTGATTGTTGGATCAATTCAGGGGTCCATTGCGTGACTTGATCGTCCTTCCAATAGGTTTGGAATTCTACTAACCTTGCCAACCACTCCTGCAGCTCGTGTACAAAGGTTACGAAGAAGATCTTATGCACCTCAATGAAAATATACTTATTCTTCCACTCTTCAGCATACAAATTTTTACTTCTGTTTTCTTTTAGGGAAAATTCCTAATTCTATTTTTCAAACCAATCCTCAAGTTTAGGATTTAATGGCTACCAATGACCTCTAGGCATCACCCAGACTCTCTCAAAATTCTCACGGACCTGGCAACATAACCATTTGTTGGCTTGAGGGGTCCTGACCCAGGTTCGAAGTTGAGTTTAACCAATAAAACCCTCTTACTACTGGTCCTTTCGGCAATGACCTAATTATGCAAGTCAAAGTCTCACTCGAAGCAGTATGGGGTGGGTACTGGAACTAGGTTTCCACACCCTGAGAGAGGTTTGAATGATTTGGGTGCCTTAATATCCAAAGTGACCATAAACAAACTTTCGCAACAGAAGCCCTAACCAGGAAACCCTTTCAGAGAAATTTAGGTCAAGTATGCACAATGTCTTGTGCAAGTTAACACCATCTATAATCAAGTAATAACCCTTAACACATAATACCAAAACCTTATATCATCAGATCCATTCAATAAGAGTTCATATAAACCCAAACATAGTTTCGCAAGAGATCTATTCGCAAACAGTATAGAAATCAGAAATAAGATGTAGAAACATTCATAACATAAAGAGTAGATGGATATAGAACTCAGATATCTGTAACAACCTTCCTTTATTGGTATCAGTTCAGATCCTTCATACAAAACCCTTCAAAAACCCGTGCACATAGTTAGCGAGGTCGTACACAACAAGACTAAGGTCTCCACGGACATAGCTAGCAGGATCCTTCTACCCAGAAAAATCCACACAAAAATATCACAAAGTCATCAGATCTAACATTCACATTCAAACTTATCCAAAAGCTACCTTCTTAGACTCGATCTAGAATTCTATTTATACTATTACCCTGCGCTACTCTATGGTGCATAAACCATGGTTTGTGGCCCCTTGATCTACCCTTTTTACCCATTACAATTCATGAGGGGCTTTAACCTACCCCAAAGCCCCTGCGCACAACTAAACTATTACAAAAATACAACAAAAAATGGTCTTTAGACTTAGGGGACCCCACTCCAAGTCAACCGCCAAGTCACCTTCGAACTAGTAGCCATTTTTCACCATATGCACCTACCACTGTTGTCAATATAAATCCCCTCCACAAACAGAGTCGGTCTCTCTAGCCCTAGAGTGGGTCTAGCAACACAAGATTCTCTCTAACATAATAGTTCTTAATTAAATGCAAAGAGGAAAGAGACATAAATACATTTTTCCAATTTCTATCCTTGGATCTATTGATGGTGACCTCAATCCATGATCCATGTAGGCCCACTTTTAGCTACTAATGGCATGCGAATGCCTATGGATCATTGGGAGATGTTACACAGAATTATGATCTATGGATAAATCAAATTCTCTAAGTGTGGTGCTAGGAACTTAGTACCAAGAAGTACGCGCAGGAAATCTCCCTGAATGTTGTGTTCGGTGTATCACAAGTTATAAGGTGACCAACTCGGTTCACTATGGATGGATAGCAACCTAAATTTCCCCTACCAAATGTACCTGAAGGTACGTGGAGGCCCAAGTCCGTATTAGCATTTTCTAATGCAAAACCACACAGTGAGAGCACCCCCTTATACTTTTCGTACTAGAACACTACTCGATATACCCAAAGGAATGTGGACGAGCTCTAATATAATTACATACGTGGAGTGAGGTATCACACTCGGAATGTATCGCAGACAATTAATGATAGCTGCTACATTTAATGATGCTGAAACATGTCTCTAGAAAATACCTTCTAAATGTTATCGTTATTGTTCCAATACTTTTTTAGGTAAATTAATGTTAATTTTAAGTTGATATTATTTAATAATTTTCCTTTTGAGGTTCACCACATGATGTGATGGAAAATATTTAAAATGAAAACTAAAATGATAAGCAAACTTTTCAATTTTAGCTTTTTCAATGAAAATCCTAGCTACTTATGGGAAAGAGCAATCAGTTTTTAGAGCAAACAACAAAGAGCACAAACTAAAATGCAGCTTTCCTAACTTTTTCCTATGCAGCACACACAATTCACTATATGCAAATGCATGTTTTTATTTTCAGCTCCCTTAATGTGAATGCAAGAAAGGAAACTATATGCATCAAATAAACAAACAAAAAAATATTTTCTTCTTTGAGAAACGAGGAATTTAACAACAATTTCTCTTTTATGAAAAACAAAGAATGGAAATACAATTTTTCCTACAAGAAACGAAGAATTGAACGAAAATTTCCTTTACAGAAATGAATGGATCTAATGCAGAAAGAAAATACTTTGGATTTTATTTTTCAATGATAAATAAAAAAACTTAAAGAGACATTGAACAAAATTACTTTTCAAAGGAGGAAAAATTAGGCAAATTCACTGGTCTCTAGGAGGTATTAGACAATTAAAAACACAACAAACAAATGGATGAGAATGACGGAAATGAAAAATTCAAATGGAATTTGGTTGGCTAAGGGGCCAACGTAGTCTCTAAGGGGAGATTGTGTGTTACAGTGCACCCCTGAGTGAGAGAAAGTGCACTGCAGTGCACTGTGTCTTGACCAACAGTGCATTGGGCACAATAGTGATTAAAATGGCAAGCTACATAACACACTTCTAATGCAATTCTTTGATTCAAAAGTATAATAACTGAAAGTAGATGCTACTGGGTGGATAAGCAGAGGCAAAAACACCAGGAATGATAGGAAACTCCCCAGTGGAGTCACCAATTTGTTATGTAAAATTATGATCTACAAATAAATAAAATTCCCTAAGTGTCGTGCTAGGCACTTAGAACAACAGATGAAAGACTTTGCTATCACTTTATCTAAGAATAAATAGACACACAGAATGATAGAAAAACCTACTTATGATCCAAGTGCTTCCTATTCTCCTTCTGTTGCTTTTTTTGTAGCCTCCAATCCAACTTGTATCGTCGATTGATTCCTGCAAGTATAAACAGAGAACAAAAAACAAATTTCAATATATAGATGTGTAATTATCTTAATCACTTAAATCGATTAAAAATGAAACATGTATATCATTCAAGGGTCCATTTCATGAGAAATAGAAACATAAATAGATACATATATGGGAAAATGAACATCAATCTTTATTAAAGAGTATAAGGGGGAGGTTATAACCAATGATCAATTTTATGTCACTAGCTCCAGCTTCATCCTAGCCTCATCACATCCAACATCACACCATCAACATACCACTTCTTTCACTCTCTAAATTGAGAATCCAAACACATTTCTTTAGTGAAATTCTTCCTTCTCTAGCACTAGGATTTGTGGTCAATTTATTGGGAAAATGATGGTAGTTTCTGAATGAATGACTTTATAATAATAGGGAAATACATGTTTCCAAGTTCAGAGGTGTTAGATGGACACTTGGATTCGAAATTTGACACATATGGACTCTTCTAGAAGGCAATGGCCATTGTGGAGATTCCGGAACAATGATAATTTCAGTCCCATTTGACCAACACACCTTTGAATGCTGGGAAGTGCATTGTAGTGCACCCTTGAATGGAGGGAGTTGAATATGCAACGTAGTTAGTCCCTTGAGAGGAAGCATTGTTGAGCTTATAAGTGATATAACATATACTTCAAACCTTGTAAAGCTCATAATAGAAGCCATGAATGATTTGTTCTTCTCTTAGGGCATATAGCAACTGAAATGTAAGGGGATGATAGACCCTATTTCATTGGTCTTGGGGATGATGTCCAGTTTGACCAGGTCATGGGGAATGATTCCCAAATTGACCTATAATAGCTTCCCCCTAAATGATGAAGTCAAAATAATAATAATATTTTGAATGAGATGCTTTATGATGTGATGAGATGGAACTGAAGCTGAGTGGTGACCTGCATCAATCTTACAATACATTACATAATGATATTTTCATCTTGATCACGAATTGTTGAGGGAGGCATTCCCATGCTCAGCACATAAACTATCTAATAACATGTACATAGTGCAGAAATTCATCTACATTGGAATGTTGCCCAATATAGACATGCCTATAGATATAGGCCCATTTTCGGATGAGGATCTATATGTAAGGTCATTTTATAGATGATGTGTACAAAAATCCTGAAATCGCAGCCCAGATGGCTTAAACTAGATCCATGGTATTCTTATCTCATTCACTCGATCATTCGGGTGTAAGTATACCCATGCGAATTTATGTTTTTTAGTCAAACATGGTAATACATCGTTTGATTACCAACCAATGATGTGAGTTGTTAACAAACGTGAGAGAACTACCATTGATGTTAATGGCTCTCAAGGTACTGCAATACATTTCATAAGGCGTGAACAGATGATTTTATGTCGAATGCCAAACAAAATATTTCGGTCAAAGGTCAGGAAGCGGGGATATTTTTGGCACTGTAAGAAGTATCATGGTACTAGAAGATGATGTTTCTATGTAACCTTCCTGGATAATGATTTGATGTCGACAGGAAGTCACGCTATCGCAAAACAGGAGTTATTGATTTCAGAGACAAAATGTGACTTGATATAGAAATGTTCATGTATGACTGTCATGAAAATGAAGGTTTATGAGTATTGCAGAAGGATGAGTATTCACTGGATGAATTCTCCTGTCATATCGGTGACACTGAGATGAGTTGGCAGCATTGAATCAAAACTAAAGTGAAGGTATGATGAACCATAGGTATGAATGAACCATCAAGAAGATTACCCAACCCAAACAATCATGATGATGGAGTGAAGTGTCATGTTCAAGAGCGACCTGCTACCGTAAAAATTTTGGTCACTTTCCCAAATTTTCCTTGGTCATTTTTTAACCAGTACCTCTTTATTTTTTAACAAGCTTGAGGAGGATAACATATGCTTGATCTATAATTCAACCCTTTGGGTGAATATGCATCACTATTTAATAATTTAATGAGTCTAGCGATAAATGAAACTCGATTCTTTCCATGATTGACAAGCTCGTTGCTATTTTATGTTTTAATGAGCCAAACGACAATGAAAACCCAGTCCTTTTTCATATTTAGATATTTTGAAAAAGAGGAAAAAAGAAAACTCCATGGGTCCTTTTTCGTAAATTCTTGATCAGATTCAAAAAAGTGTAAAACAATATCTGAGAGAACCTCTTAACCATGTTTGACTAAGGTTTTCCTTTTTCATAAATAATCTATCTCATTCTGGAAAAGGGTTAAACTTATACTGAGTAGATTTCAATTCATTTTACTTTTAGAGTCTAAAAAGAGCTAAAATAAGACTCTAGGGGTTCCTTTTTCACTGTTATCGAAATTCGAAAAAGTGATATAAGTGTGCTTCAAGTCCTTATTCATTTTTATCAAATCTTGAAAAATAAGGATAAAAGTATGCTTTGTCTGACTTTCAATTTAATTTACGAGCAGGAAAAGACAGAAAGAACTCGGAATTTTCATGTGTTTTACGAGCATGAAAGATAGCAAAAGAAACTCGGGATTTTCATGAGCTTAACAAGTCTTGAAAATAATAACCGAAATGGTTTTGAATGTCCCCTGCAAAAGCACATGTCGAATGCAACCTTCAAGAGAACATGCCCCCCAAGATTCATTTCATTCACTTAAGTAGACTACTGGTTACTAATAGCTGGATGGAATGAAGGTTCATTTACAAGATAAAATTGAAGACTCGAATTAATTAGGAGACGATTTGTTTCATTTTTTAATGAGCTTTACACAGGAAAAGAACTATGCTCATGACCTGTTTCATTTTTTAACGAGGTTGACACTGTAAAAGAACTATCCTCAACACCTGTTTCATTTTTTAATGAGGTTCACAAAGTAAAAGGAACAATCCTCATCATGCAGTCGGACCACTGAGTGTGTGATGGAAAAGACACAGTCTAATAGAGTCATAATTTAAGGAGTTTGATGAGCACCACAAATGATAACTTATAACATGCGTTGACGGGTCTTCTCTAGGGTTTCCATTGAATTTAGGAATGTTAGAGGGTAATTTATGTGGTATCACTGGCCATCAAGGAGAATAACCAATGAGACCAGCTTGATATTTCACTGAAGATGTGAATAAAGGATCAAGTCGTTCAATATTCATAAGGGAGGAACCATATAGGATTCCAAATGATGAAATGGGTGAATTCAATGGAGAAAACATCGAAGATGAAGCAACAGTAAATGTTGTCACAACTGAAATAGATGGTTCAGTCTGGGATGTTGTCTCAGCCATGGTCATACAACCCAAATTATACCCTAGAGGATCTACGGGAACTCGAAGTGAAACAAGATCAACAAAAGTAGAGGAAGGTGATTGAGGAAAAGACTCGTACAGGTAAGGATCCACCCCAAAATGAGTTGGATTTAAAGGTGCTTAGTCTTGTGGTATTTTTTCAATCGAAATTAAACTAGGTGGAAGGATTTCACTACTAAGCCCAATGTATATTTCAGAAGGTGGACTACTCAATATGGGAGACTCAATGGCTACAATAGATTATGTGATGACCAATACAGGAACAATTTCCAGTCGTTCGAATTCGGGATGCAGATGTTCTGACAAAAAAGAGACAGGATATGGATCAACTTCTAGTTGAACAACATCGGGTTAGGGAGGTATGGTCTCACTGATTGGATGGATCGTGACCACAGGTAGCTGTGAGGACTTCTTCTCGACAACAGTACATGAACCAGGATTTTTAGAAAAAGAAATTTCTGACTCTGGTATATGTGAGGATGATATCGCACCAGAGGTACTAATAGTATTAGTTTTGGTAGAGTGATGTCACCTTTTCTGACTGGAAGTGGCTTCTGGTGGTAAAGGTGGTTTCAGTGCTATTCTACTCGAACGACGGGGAAAGGGATGCTATTCTTCCATGATGACTAATTTATTTTATGAAAAAAAACAAATAGACAAAATAAAAGGGGTAATTCTAGGCAAAAGGTTTACCAATTAATTGTGAACTGCATAATACCTCCTGGCGAACCAAGAAGTACGGTCAGGTAATCTCCCTGAATGTTGTGTTCAGTGTATCACAAGTTACAAGGTAGCTGACTCGGTTCACTATGGATGGATATCAACCTAAAGGTGTCCTCCCAAATATACCCAAAGGTACGTGGAGGCCCAAGTCCATATTAGCGATGTCTAATGTGAAACCACATAGTGAGAGCACCCTGTTATACTTTTCATACTAGAACACCGCCTGATATAGTCAAAGGTACATGGACGAGCTCTGATATACTTACGTACGTGGAGTGAGCTATCACACTCGGAATGTATCACAGAAAATTAACAACAACTACTATATTTAATGATGTTGGAACACGTCTCTAGCCTAGACCTTCTAAATGTTATCGCTATGGTTCCAATACATTTTTAGGTAAATTGATGTTAATTTTAAGTTGATCTTGTTTAATAATTTTCCTTTTGAGGTTCACCGCATGATGTGATGGAAATTCCTAAAAATGAAAACTAAAATGATAAGAAAACTTTTCACTTTTAGCTTTTTCAATGAAAAACCTAGCTACTTATGGGAAAGAGCAATCAATTTTGAGAGCAAACAACAAAGAGCACAAACTAAAATGCAACTTTCCTAACTTGTTCCTATGCAACACACACAATTCACTATATGCAAATGCGAGTTTTTCTTTTCAGCTCCCTTAATGTGAATGCAAGAAAGGAAACTATATGCATCAAATCAACAAAAAAAATGTTTTCTTCTTTGAGAAATGAGGAATTTAACAACAATTTATGTTTTATGAAAAATGGAGAGTGGAACTACAATTTTTCCTATTGAAAACAAAGAATTGAATGAAAATTTCTTTTCTGAAAAAAAATGGATCTAATGCATAAATAAAATACTTTGAATTTGATTATCAATGATAAAGAAAAACACTTAAAGAGACATTGAACAAACTTACTTTTCAAAGGAGGAAGAATCAGGAAAATTCATTGGTCTCTAGGAGGTATCAAAAAATTGAAAACACAACAAACAAATGGATGAGAATGATGGTAATAAAAAATTCAAGTGGAATTTGATTGGCTAAGGGGGAAACATAGTCTCTATGGGGAGACAATGTGTTTCATTGCATCCCTGAGTGGAAGACAGTGCACTGTGTCTTGACCAACATTGAGTTGGGTGCAGCAGAGATTAAAATTGCAAGCTACATAACGCACTTCTAATGTAATTCTTTGATTCAAAAGTATAATAACTAAAAGTAGATTCTAATGGGTGGATAAGTAGAGGCAAAAACACCAGTAATGATATGAAATTCCCCGGTGGAGTCGCCAATTTGTTATGCAAAATTATGATCTACGGATAACTCAAATTCCCCAAGTGTGGTGCTAGGCACTTAGAACAACAGATGAAAGACTTTTCTATCACTTTCTATAAGAATAAATAGACACACAAAATGATAGAGGAACATAATTTTGATCCAAGTTCTTCCTATTCTCCTTATGTCGCTTTTGTTGCAGCCTGCAATCCAACTTAGATCACCAGATTGATTCCTGCAAGTATAAACAGAGAACGGAAAAGAGATTGAAATATACAGATGCATACTTATCTTAATCAATTAAATCGATTAAACATGAAACATATATATAATTCGAGGGTACATTGCATGAGAAATAGAAACATAAACAGATACATATATGGGAAAATGAACAACAATCTTTATTAAAGAGTAGAAGGGGGAGGTTACAACTGTTAGTGTGGAATTATGAATTATGGATAAATCATTCTTCCCTAGACAGGTGCTAATCTAGAACAACAGATTAAAGACTTTATGACTATATTTCCTAACTGTAAATAGAAACAAAGAATGAAATAAGGAACCTACTTGGGATCCAAGCGCTTCCAAAGTATCCTTCTGTCGCTTTTGCTGTAGCTTCAAATTCTAGCCGGTTGTGCAAAATATTTCCTGCAAGAATGAACACTAAACAAAAAGAGATAGCAATAATATAGATGTATATTCAAGTTATTTAGCTAAATCAATAAAGCATAATGCATATACATCAACTAATAAATGATTATATTGAAAATCAAAGCTTATACAGATGCACATAGGGAAAAGTAAGCAGTAATCTTTATTGATGATAGAAGGGGAGGTTACAACCCAATGATTGAATTAGTGTCACCATCTCCTGTAGCATCCCAACCTCATCACAATGCAAATATCTCCAGCAATCTGTCACTCAAATCAATCTCCTCAATGAAAATTCCACCAGCATTTCTCTACATAAAGTCTTCACTATCAAACACTAAGATTTGTGCTCAATTTATAGAGGAGCTGATGGTATTTTTACAATCAATGACTTTCCAATAATAGGAAAGACATGTTACCAATCTTGTAGATGTCAAATAGACACACAAATTCAAATTTTGACACATGTGAACTCTTCTAGAAGGAACTGGACAAGTGGAGATTCTAGAACAATGAGAATTTCGCCCCCAATGTGACCAACGCACCCATGAATGTTGGGAAGTTCTTTGTAGAGAAGCCTTGCATAGGGCTACCTGCATATGAAACACACTTAGTCCCTTTAGAGGCAGCGTTGGTGAGCTCTAATATGATATATTATAAACTTCAAACCTTGGAAACCTTTGCAGATGAAAGTCCTTGATTGATTTGTCTTGTTCTTTGTCTTAGGGCATGTAGCAACTAAAATGTTAGGGGACGATAGACCCTATACATTGGTCCTAGAGATGATGCCTAGTTAACCAGGTCATTGGGAATGATTCCAAATTGACCTATAACAATTTCCCCCTAAAGCATGAAGTCATAATAATAACAACAATATTTTGATTGATATGCTTTACACTGTGATGGGCTGGAGATGAATTGGAGTGGTGACCTACATCAATATTACAATACATTACATCATGATATATCCTCTTGATCATAATTGCTAAGGGTAGTTATTCCCATGTTCAACACATAAACAAATTAATAACATGTACATGATTCATAAAGTTGTCTATAATGGAATGTTTCCCAATACATACATGCCTACAGATATAGGCCCATGTTCAGATGATGATATGTATGTAAGGTCACCGTATAGATGATGTGTGCAACAATCTTGAAATCACAGCCCCGATGGATGAAACTAGATCCAGGGTCTTCTTATCTCATTCACTCGATCATTCGGGTACAAGTCTAGCCATGTAAATATATGATTCTCCTTTGAACATGGAAAGACATCGGTTGATTATCAGCCAATGATGTAAGCTATTAACAAATGCGAGAGAACCACCATTGATGTCAATGGCCCTCAAGGTACTGTAGTACATTTCGTAAGGCGTGAATAGATGATTTGATGTCGAACGGAAAATGAAATATTTCAGTCAAAAGTCCGGAAGAGAGGATATTTTCGATGTTGTAACAAGCCTCATAGTACTGGAATCTGATGTTTCTAAGTGAACTTCCTGGATAATGATTTGTCGTCGAGAGGAAGCCACCTTATTGCGAAATGGGAGTTACATATTTTGGAGAAAAGGGTATGACTTGATATAGAAATTTTCATGAATGACAGTCATGAGAATAAAGGTTTATGAGTATTGTAGAAGGATGAGTTATTCACTGGATGACTTCTCTTGAACATATCGGCAACACTGTGATGAGTTGGTAGCATTGACCCAAAACCGAAGTGAAGGTATGATGAACCATAGCTATGAATGAACCGTCAAGATGATTACCCAACCCAAACAGTCACAGACATGGAGTGAAGGAAGTGTCATGTTCAAGAGTGACTTGCTACCATAAAGAATGTTTTCCCACTTTTCCCAAATTTTCGCCGGTCATTTGTCGACCAATAACTCTTTATTTTTTAACAATCTTGAGGAGGATAACATTTGCTTGATCTATAATCCAACCCTTTGGGTGAATAAAGTATCACTATTTAATAATTTAATGAATCTATCGATGAATGAAACTTGATTCTTGCCATGATCGACAAGTTTGTCACTATTTTACGTTTTAACGAGCTTAACGACAGTGACAACCTGGTCCTTTTTAATATTTAGAGAGTTTGAAAAAGAGGGCGAAATAAAACACCATAAGTACTTTTTCATAAATTTGTCGCTCAGATATGAAAAAGTGTAAAATAATAGCTGAGAGAACATCTTTGGTCATGTTTAACCAAGGTATTCCTTTTTTGTAAATAATCTATCTCAGTCCAAAACGGGTTAAACTTATACTGAGTAGATATCAATTCATTTACTTTTACAAGCTCGAAAAGACAAGTGCTTGACAATCATTTCACATTATCGGAGTCTAAAAATAGCTGAGAGAAGACTCCAGGGGTTCATTTTTTGCTGTTATCGAAGCTCAAAAAAGAGATAAAAGTGTGCTTCAAATCATTTTTAATTTTTAACAAAGCTCGAAAAATAAGGAGAAAAAGTATGCTTTGTGGTCAAATCATTCTTGAAATAAATCTGCATGACTAATCTGTTCATCAGTTGTAAGAATTGTTGAGAAAAACATCAAATTGATTAAAAATACCTATTTCATGATAAAAAAATATAATAAAACTATATTCATAGCAATAAATTCAATTTTCAAATAACTAAATGACTATTAAAATTAGTTTCACTATTCATTTTTACCATTTCATAGTTACCATTTGCATTTTGGAGCTTTGAACTTGATTCTACCCCCGAACTTCAACTGTTGATTGTGATCGTTTCTGTGGACAGTTTCAGTTGTCGTTTGATCCAGGCTAGTGATATAAACCTCCTCTTTCTTTTACTATTCATTTCGTTTCCAATTTCTAGAAATTTTTAGTGTTTTAAGGCCCCTAGGGTAATTTCTGCCCAAAAAAAGTGAAACGCACCCCTGAATGTCGAAACCTGCTTTGCATAGCAAGTACAGTGAAGATTAATTGCATACACAATGCACGGTCTCTTGTTAGGGAGTGCGTTGCGCGCAATCTAGATTTTTGATTCTCACATTATGCCGAAATTTTTCCTATTTTTTTGCAATGAATGGAACCTAATGTATCTTATGGTTGTATTTCAAGTTTCCATCTGATTATAATGACAATTACATGGAGGGAAATAGAACATGAAGAATAGGATATGATTGCCTTAAATGATCCAGTTACAGTAAGAGCCCTAAGAGATATTGGACTGCTTAAGTACTTAGAATTGTATGGGATGAGGCAACAAATAGACCTATTGGAGTTCTTAGTTCGATCATGGGATCCAGCTATTGAGGCATTTCATATTAAGAACCAAGTGGTTCCTATAATAGTCTAGGATTTGTACTTTCTTACAGGTTTTTCGAGGCGAGGCTTGCCCATTTCACTCTCAGGATTTATTGTTGGAGGAGAGACAGTGAGAGATTATGTTTTACAACATTGTTAACCAGGGGCAGAGCCAAGAAAATATGAAAAGATAAACATTTGAGATGTTAGATATTTTCCCTTGAGAACTATCATTTTCACGATCACAAAACTTGTTGGCACCATTACACTACATGTAGAAAATATATTGTATATGTAGTACATGCTAGAGTATATGGAGACAACAGTCTTCAACTGGTATGAAGCTATTCTTTATTAGATAAAGGAACAAATGAATAAAGTTAAGGGAGGAAGGAAGAATAATTTTAGTTATGGTTCTATCCATATATCCTTCACCTTGAAATGTATTCCACTGATGCAACCACAACATGTGACACTAGATTTGTCTAATCCTAGAGATCCGCGGATGAAAACATGGGTGGAACTCATGGGTAGGCCTGCAGGCCAATCTACCATTGTGTTCTCTACTGCTTTCTTCACTAGGTTCCGATGAAATATTGTCACCATCTATGAGTATGCATACGTAAGCATCGATTTTCGAGGGGATCCAGATTTAGCATTACCAGAAGGCGCTCAGTGGCATGCTCAGATGTTGGTCGTGTTCAACTAGTAGTGGAACCGTAGTGAGAAGCAGATGTGACAGCAGAGAGGGTTGTTGAGAGAGTAGTCTTTCAGGATCTTGATATGGTTGAGACTCTGACTGAGCCTCAACAACACATAGAGGGTTTGACCTTTGGGATTCTGGATTGCCAAATCGAAAAGCTACCTATGCGACTACAACGACACATTATTGGGGTTCCTAACTGCTAGATGCAGTTACTTCGTAGGATAGCTAGATCTATAGCATGTTATCATGAGCACCAATAGTTTACTTGTGACATTTTGCATAAATTTTGAGGTTAGATGACCAATGTGTCTTGGGCACAAATTTTGGTAAAAACCTATAACTATCTATCTATATGATTTCAGTGTTTTCCTATGTTTATTGTGCAATATTATTCAATGATGTGAATGTTTTCTTTACATATGTTGCAAATGTTTGTTTAAAACTTGATTATCTAATGAATCAATCAATGTGTTCAAATTTATGGAAATGTTTTGATATTGAATAAAATCAAAGTGTCTTTCCAAACGTCAAACACTAAGGAACAATCTATGCAATGTTGGATTTCTAACAGTATAAACACTAGTAAGTTGTAATACCACAAGTTGTGAGTCTAACGTTACGATGATACGGTTAATACCAAATGAATGGCATCAGAGAGAAGTTCGATCAATGCGCTATACTCATCGATATTTTTTGTGGATCTACCAATACAAATTGCTTGAACACTCACTAACTTGTCATTCAGAGCGAAAATGGCCCACGTTGCAAAGGATAGATTTTGCGTACTATGACTAGAACCATCAGTATATCCAACAAAGGGTTTTGAAGATTCAAACATCTGTGATGACATGTAAAGCGGATTAATAACGTCAAGAAAACTCTAAAAACAAATTAAGATAGTGAATGCAAATCAACAACATTTATTTACAAAATAATACAAAAAATTACTATTCTCATGATTAAGCATAGTAACATTTCAAATACAACCCATTTCTAGGTTGTGCCAACGGAATTCCATTGTAATCAACCAAATCATAGGTGCCATTAGCAAGAAATATTTTGACAATATAGGGGCCATACCATAATGGCTCAAACTGTCTTATACCTATTACATCATCTTCTTTATTGTAAAGAAGGACCAAGTCACCCTCTGAGAAAATGCGAGGCTTGACATTTTTGTCATATCGTGCCTTTATAAGTCTCTTATGCGCTTCATTGGTCAATTGGGCTTCACGATGCGTTTCATCAAGATGGATGAGGTTAAGGAGACATGCTTCTTCTTCTGAGGTGTCAGGTAACAAGTCAGTTGCAAGTTTTAACGATGATATTTCACATTGGATTGGTAAGATAGCTTCTAGACCATACATCAATTGAAAAGGAGTAAAGACAGTTGCGTTTCTACCGAGGTTCGATATGCCCAGAAGGCGGAGTACAGGATCAAATGCCAATTTATTTTACAAACTCCTATCATTCATTGAAGCATACATTTAGGAATTTTGTTGATAACTTTAACTTGTCCATTTGATTGTGGATAATAAGGAGTAGAATTATCATGTGACAATCCGAGTAGAATTATCATGTGACAATCCTAACTTGGTAGTCAATTCATACATCATGTGATTGTGAAAATTCTTCCCATGATCTATAACTATAGCTTGTGGGACCCCAAACCATGTGATCACAATATTTAAGAAAAAAATTGTAGCTGTCTGTCCGGTGTTGTTGAATGTAGGCATCGCTTCAGCCCATTTGGTAAAATAGTCGACTGCGACAATAATATAACCATGCCCCTTAGACGAACGAGGGTTACACGTCATGAAGTCAATATCCCATTTCAAAAATGGTCCCACAGAGACAACAGGATGCATTGGCGCTGGTGGTTTGCGTATTTTATGATAAAACATCTGGCATGTATGACAACTTCTGACCGCAAGGATGCAGTCTCGAGAAATTGTAGGCCAAAAGTAACCGGTGCTGAGTATCTTTTGTGTGGTAGCATAACCAGATAAATGTCCACCACAAGCCCTAGAATGAAAATCATTTAACACTTTTTCGGCCTCCTCATGAGTGAGGCACCTCCTTAAAATGGTATCGACACCACGACAATAAAGTGTATCGCCAACGATTAAATAATCTTTGGCTTGGTATCCAATATGTTGTTGTTAAGAGAGATAGGTATTAGGTCGAAAATTTTGATTTTGGAGATAAATGATGAAATCCCCATACCAAGGATCAGATGATCCGATCAAAAACAAAGACTAGTCAGGAATTGATGGTTCCGACGTAGTTGTAGTAATATCAGAGGGAAGGTCATAGAGAAGCTGAGCCAAAACTAAAGACTTCCTTGACTTGGATTTGATGAATTACAAATCAAATTCCTACAAAATGATGATCCATTTTGAATACTTCCCCCCCAGCAGTTGACGTGATAAGATATCAGTCATGGGGTTTTAGTCTGAAATGATAGTGTTTTTTCGAAGCAGGATATAATGTCAAAATATTTGGACAGCTTGAACAGCTGCCAAGTCAAGCTTTTCTATGTATGAATACATAACTTCCGTATCATTGAGATTACATCTCAAATAATGCAGTCTCCATGGGGAGACAATGTGTTTCAGTGCATCCCTGAGTGGAAGACAGTGCACTATGTCTTGACCAACATTGATTTGGGCGCAACAGAGATTAAAATTGCAAGCTACATAACATACTTCTAATGTAATTCTTTGATTCAAACGTATAATAACTAAAAGTAGATTCTAATGGGTGGATAAGTAGAGGGAAAAACACCAGGAATGATATGAAATTCCCCAGTGGAGTCGCCAATTTTTTATGCAGAATTATGATCTACAGATAAATCAAATTCCCTAAATGTGGTGCTAGGTACTTAGAACAACAGATGAAAGACTTTGCTATCACTTTCTCTAAGAAAAAATAGACACACAAAATGATAGAGGAACCTAATTTTGATCCAAGTGCTTCCTATTCTCCTTATGTCACTTTTGTTGTAGCCTGCAATCCAACTTAGATCTCCAGATTGATTCCTGCAAGTATAAACAGAGAACGGAAAAGAGATTGAAATATACAGATGCATACTTATCTTAATCACTTAAATCGATTAAACATGAAACATATATATAATTCAAGATTCCATTGCATAAGAAATAGAAACATAAACAGATACATATATGGGAAAATGAACAACAATATTTATTAAAGAGTAGAAGGGGGAGGTTACAACTGTTAGTGTGGAATTATGAATTATGGATAAATCATTCTTCCCTAGACAGGTGCTAATCTAGAACAACAGATTAAAGACTTTATGACTATCTTTCCTAACTATAAATAGAAACAAAGAATGAAATAAGGAACTGATCCATATTTATGTAGGAACGCAACAGAATAAACATATAACCATAAATACAGAGATGCAGCAGAAATAACACTTCATTTCATTAATATCAAAGAACTGAAATTTGCTTACAGGCAATGGAAATAAAACTAGCTAGGGCGCTGGTAGCTATCTCTAAGAAGAGATGTGGAGGCTACAGGCCTCTAAACTGATTTAAAATGAGGCTCAAGGGCCTATTTATTATTGAGAAACAATGGAGAATCCTAAACATCCAAAAACCTAACCCTAGGAGATGAAGCGCCAAAAATATGGGCCACGTTTGGGTAAATTGGTGTTTCAACTTCCCAGGGACGTAACTTTGGCATACTATCTCTGTTTGACGCACATGATACATCATTAGAAAGCTCTATTCGAGGAATACAACTTTTTCCATGAATATCATTATAGAATATAATGATTTTTGCTGGAGGCGCGATGCCCAAAAAACGTCGTTTAGGGCCTCAAAATGGCTCCCGAAGTTCAGGACCCGAAAAACTGCTAAAAATAGTAAATTATGCCGAAACTGAAAAACTGAAAGAGACAATGGTGGGGGCCCAAGTGGAATAGGTGGGTGGCCACCAATATACACTTGGATCATTCCTCCCCCCTTAGAAAGCAATGGTCCCCATTGCGTTAAATTTCTCCATGAGATGAGGAAATTTTCATCGAATCTCATCCCCAACTTCTTTTCTTGTAGGAGCACACCACAACCCGAAGGCCAGCTTGATCTTCACAGTGAGTGTTCTTGATTTGCATGTCCATGATACAATCTGTGGTGGCTTGTTCCATGCAGTCTGGGTTTAACTCCGTTGGTGTGAGTTGTTCTGCAATGTCTGAGGTGTCCAGTAGAGGTGGGAAGTAAGGACGAAGGCGATCCACATTGAAGACTGGGTGCAGACCAAGGAATGGAGGAATACTAAGCTCGAAGGCATTGTTCCCTACAGCCTTGGTGACGGTGTACGGCCGGTATCGGAGCGGGCGAAGCTTGCAGTGGGGTCCAGTGAGGCGCTCCTTCTGCAAACGTAGCCATACTTTGTCGCCCACTTGGAAGTTGTGTGGCACCCGATGTTGATCATGGCACTGCTTGTACTTCACATTGGATCTATCCAATATATCATGAACCTGTTGGTGGATGTGTTGAATGCCCTCGATGAAGCTACTTGCTTTGTCAACTTCAGACTGGACATGAGCTGAATCGGCCTGAGCAGCTGCAAATGGCATGGCTACATCAATGGGACATAATGGCTGGAATCCCAAGCCCACCTGAAAGGGGCTATGGCCGATTGAACTGTGGAGAGCCCGATTATAACTATGTTGTACATAGGGGAGGCTCTTGTCCCATGTGCGTGGATGCTTTGAATTGTACATGCGTAGAATGTGTACAATCATTCTATTGACGACCTCTGTCTGGCCATCTGTTTGGGGATGGAAAGCTGTGGAATTGGTGAGCTTTGTGTCCAACATTGACCAGAGGCTGGACCAAAATGTGCTGAGGAACCTGCTATCTCGATCTGATATGATAGACTGTGGGATCCCAAAGTGAACCCACACTCGTTCAAAGAAGAGTTTAGCAGTGGCTTCTGCTGTGATATTCTTCTTACAGGCCGCCATAATGGCCATCTTCGAGAATCTGTCAATGACCACGAAAACACAGTCATTTCCATTCTTAGTAGAAGGCAGGCCCGACATGTAATCCATGGAGATGGATTCCCAAGGTCGACTAGGGTTAGGTAGTGGAGTATATAGGCCTTGCTTCTTGATGGTCGGTTTGGCAATGGCACAAGCAGTGCAGGATCTGATGTGCTTCTTGACATCCTTTCGAAGGTTCGGCCAATAGAAATACTTCTGTAGTATTGCTACTGTTTTCTCAACCCCGAAATGCCCAACGACTCGACTGTAGTGTGCTTCCCATATCATCTTGGCACGCTCGCTTGAAGGAACACAAAGGTGTCCCAGGTGACATAAAAGTGCATCTTGGAGGTGAAAATTTGGAACTTGCGTACCCCCCAAGAGTGCCTTGTAAGTGTGGCCGAATTCTGGGTCACTCTCATAGAGAAGCGACCAATCAGAAGTCTCGTTCCCACAAGAGTTGAGCACGGTGGTGAGCGCCACGATCGGTGGTCGGCTGAGGCAGTCTGCAACATTATTGGTGCTACCCTTCTTGTACTTGATGTTCAAATGAAACTGTTGCAGATATGTGGACCACTTCTGATGGCGATCATTCCGCAACTTCCCTTGTGTCTGTATGAACTGCAGGGGCCGGTGGTCTGTGTGGATGATTGTTTCCTTCCCCAAAATGTAATGCTTCCATTGTCGACAGGCTTGCACAATGGAATACATTTCTTTGTCATAAGTGGGATACTTGCGAACTATCTCAGACAATGTCTCACTGTGATATGCCACTGGATGTCCCTGTTGAGTAAGAACTGCCCCAATAGCATAGTCGGAGGCATCTGTCTCGATCTCAAATGGCTGTTGCAAGTCTGGTAATGTGAGCACTGGGGCAGAACAGAGGCGATTTTTCAATTCTGTGAACGCCTTCTGTTGAGGTTCCGACCAAAAGAATTTTTCTCTCGCTCCTCCCTTGGTGACTTGACTCAAGGGCCAAGTGATATGAGAGAATCCCAACATGAATCTACGATAGAAATTAGCAAGACCCAGAAAGCTGCGAAGCTTTGTTATAGTGGTTGGGGCTGGCCAATCCCGAATGACTTGGATCTTGGCTGGATCCACATGCACCCCCCTTTCATCAATAATGTATCCCAGATATTGAACCTAGGTCATGCCAAACGTGCACTTCTCCAAATTGGCACACAACTTGTGTTGTCGCAGTGTTTGGAGGACTTGTCGGATGTAGTGAAGGTGCTCTTCCCAAGTCTTGCTGAAGATCAGAATGTCATCCAAGTACACCACTACAAATGAGTTGGTGAATGGCCGCAAGATGTCATCCATCATCCTCATGAAGGTTGCGGGAGCATTCGTCAACCCGAAAGGCATGAATAGCCATTCAAAAAGGCCTTCCTTGGCTTTGAAGGCAGTCTTCCACACATCAGAGGGTTCAATTGGTACTTGGTGATACCCAAACTTCAGGTCAATCTTGCTGAAATATTTTGCACCTTTGAGTTGGTCCAGAATGTCATCAATCCATGGGATTGGGTACCTATTCCGGACAGTGATCTTGTTCAGCGCCCGATAGTCAATACAGAGTCTCCACGTCCCATCCTTCTTCTGTACCAACACGATCGGGCTCCCACAAGGCGATGAACTTGGTCTGATGTGACCTTTCTGCAAGAGCTCCTGAATCTGCCTCTTGATTTCATCATTTTCTAGAACAGAGCGTCGATAGATCGGTCCATTGGGTAGTGGCGCACCTGGGGTCAGATCAATCGGGTGCTTGACCTGGCAGTGCAGAGGAACCCCTGTGGGTGAGGTGAAGATGTCCCCGTACTCCTCCACGACATTATCCATTTGTTGTTGTCATGCAGAGGGGCCCTGTCTGGAGGTCGTGGCCACAGTCTTCTTCTTGCCCTGGGGGCGGATCATCAGAAAAATGAATTTCCTGGTTTGGGAAATGAGCTTACTACATTGTTTTGCAGTAACCAAAGAGATAGTCGTAGGAGGTGGTACCTCTGGTATCCTGTACAACTTATTTCCCAAAGTAATAATAACAGCACGAGGTCGAGACTCATACACAGCATGACGCTTCCACAAGTATGGTTGTCCTAATAATACATCAGAAACATCAATAGGAGAAACATCACATAATACCTCATCCATGAAGGGCTTGATGCTATAGGGAAGGCGGCACTGCTGGCTGACGCGGAGATCTCGTCCTTGGTGAAGCCACCCGATGGTGTATGGATGTGGGTGAGATGTGGTCGGCAAGCCCAACCGCTTCACGGCGTCTGCTGAAATGAGGTTCTTTTGGCTCCCATTGTCGACAATGAACTGTACAGGGGAGCCCTTTACCCACATCTGGGAGTGGAAGAGACGTTCCTCCTCCTCTAGATCTTCCGGTTCCTCCTTCTGGATCTTTGTAGTGGCAACAGTGGCATTGGGCTCCGCATCAATAATCTGTTTCCCTTTTTCATTCCCCTTTTTAGGTTCTGATTCGGAGTCGGAGCATGCATCTGACTCAGAAGCCCTCATCTCGGCCACTAGTGACTACTTGGCCCGACACTCACTTGTTTTGTGAGTGGAGCTCTTATGGAACTCACACCACTTTCCCGTGTCCTTCTTTGGCTTTGCGGTGCTGTTTTTTTCTTGTGGCTTTGATGGGTTGTCTTTAGCCGCCATGCCTTGGCTCTGTCTGTTGTTCTGCGGTTTGGAAGCACCTTTCCCTTTCTTTTGATTCGCAGATCCAAAGTCTCTCTTCTTCTGTTTGAATTTATGCTCAATCTTGGTAGCATACTGGTATGCCGTACCAAGTGAGGAGATGTCGAGGAACTCCATTTCCTCCTGAATGTATTTGTGCAGACAGCTGCGATACTTTAGCACCAAATGTTTCTCTGAATCTTTGATTCCCAACTTTGTGCGCAGGGTATGGAACAGATTCGTCAGCTCATGCACATCTTGATCCCTTTGTTGTCGTAGCGTGGTCCATTGTATGTACTTGTCCTCATAGCTCCCCACGGGATAGTACTGTTCCTTGATGGCGTCTGAGAAAGAATTCCAAGTTGGTACAACCGAGAATAGAGAGGGTTCTGTCTGGTCCTTGTTCTCACAGTAGGTTTCCCACCAGTCCTTAACATGCGGGGTAGCTTTGAGGAGTGAAAAAATAATCTTCTCCCGGTCTGAAAAGTCATGAACAGAGAAATATCCTTCTAATAGATTCAACCATATATCTACGACATCTGCGTCTATTTGACCCTCAAATATGGGAATGTCAAAATTTACTTCTACCTTAAAAGGAGTCATACCTCCAGAGTGGTTGCTGGATGCAGATGCGCTGCCGGTGGGCAGTCGTTGAAGGATCTGAACAAAGTTATCCATCATCGCGTTCCCTTTTTTTTTCGAGGGCCTCCTCAAGAAATATTTTGATAAGATCTCCTACTCCCTCATCTTTCTTTTCGTCCCCCATGGGCGTCCGTCGAGGTTTGTGAGGCTGATCTTGCAAAGGTTCCACCAGATCAAGCCCTAGCTCCTTATACCCCGACCTCGTTGGGGACATGCAAAGAAGGATCGAGAAAAAGAAGACCCCTCTGATACCACTGATCCGGATTTATGTAGGAACGCAACAGAATAAACATATAACCATAAATACAGAGATGCAGCGGAAATAACACTTCATTTCATTAACATCAAAGAACTGAAATTTTCTTATAGGCAATGGAAATAAAACTAGCTAGGGCGCTGATAGCTATCTCTGAGAAGAGATGTGGTGGCTACAGGCCTCTGAAATGAGTTACAATGAGGTTCAAGGGCCTATTTATTATTGAGAAACAATGGAGGATCCTAAACATCCAAAAACCTAACCCTAGGAGATGAAGCGCCAAAACTATGGGCCCTGTTTGGGTAAATTGGTGTTTCAACTTCCCAGGGACGTAACTTTGGCATACTATCTCCGTTTGACACACATGATACATCATTGGAAAGCTCTATCCGAGGACTAAAAATTTCACCACAAATATCATTTGAGAACAGAATGATATTCACTGTAGGCGTGATGCCCAAAAAACGTCATTTAGGGCCTCAAAACAGCTCTGGAAGTTCAAGACCCGAAAAACTGCTAAAAATAGTAAATTATGCCAAAAATGAAAAATTGAAAGAGACAATGGTGGGGGCCCAAGTGGAATAGGCAGGTGACCACCAATATCCACCTAGATCAGGAACCTACTTGGGATCCAAGCGCTTCCAAAGTCTCCTTCTGTCACTTTTGCTGTAGCTTCAAATTCTAGCCGATTGTGCAAAATATTTCCTGCAAGAATGAACACTAAGCAAAAAGAGATAGAAATAATACAGATGTATATTCAAGTTATTTAGATAAATCAATAAAGCATAAATCATATACATCAACTAATAAATGATTATATTGAAAATCAAAGCTTATACAGATGCACATAGGGAAAAATAAGCAGTAATCTTTATTGATGATAGAAGGGGAGGTTACAACCCAATGATTGAATTAGTGTCACCATCTCTTGCAGCATCCCAACCTCATCACAATGCAAATATCTCTAGCAATCTATCACTCAAATCAATCTCCTCAATGAAAATTCCACCAGCATTTCTCTACACAAAGTCTTCACTATCAAACACTAAGATCTGTGCTCAATTTATAGAGGAGCTGATGGTATTTTTACAATCAATGACTTTCCAATAATAGGAAAGACATGTTACCAATCTTGTAGATGTCAAATGGACACACGGATTCAAATTTTGACACATGTGAACTCTTCTAGAAGGAACTGGACAAGTGGAAATTCTAGAACAATGAGAATTTCACCCCCAATGTGACCAACGCACCCATGAATGTCTGGAAGTTCTTTGTAGAGCAGCCTTGCATAGGGCTACCTGCGTATGCAACACACTTAGTCCCTTTAGAGGCAGCGTTGGTGAGCTCTAATATGATATATTATAAACTTCAAACCTTGGAAACCTTTGCAGATGAAAGTCCTTGATTGATTTGTCTTGTTCTTTCTCTTAGGGCATGTAGCAACTGAAATGTTAGGGGACGATAGACCCTATACATTGGTCCTGGAGATGATGCCTAGTTAACCAGGTCATTGGGAATGATTCCAAATTGACCTATAACAATTGCCCCCTAAAGCATGAAGTCATAATAATAACAACAATATTTTGATTGATATGCTTTACACTGTGATGGGCTGGAGATGAATTGGAGTGGTGACCTACATCAATATTACAATACATTACATCATGATATATCCTCTTGATCATAATTGCTAAGGTTAGTTATTCCCATGTTCAACACATAAACAAATTAATAACATGTACATAATTCATAAAGTCGTCTATAATGGAATGTTTCCCAATACATACATGCCTACAGATATAGGCCCATGTTCAGATGATGATATGTATGTAAGGTCACCGTATAGATGATGTGTGCAACAATCTTGAAATCACATGTTAGGAAATTAAATATTACAGAGCAATTAAACACATAAAATATGCGGAAAATACAAGCACATAAAACACATAAAACCAGAGAGACACAGATATACATGGTTCACCCAGTTTGGGCTACGTCCACCCTGAACAGCCATCCCTTCCTTTATATTATCCAACAAAAATGAAGAGACAAAACCTACAGCAGATCCGCTGTAATATCCTCTGTTCTCTTTCACAGTCTCCCTCTCTGTTTCTCGCTCCGAGAATACACTCATAATCACACAGCCGCAATACAATGCCCTCATATATACAAGGGGGTTGCCTTCTAGGGAAAAAAACCCTAATCTAAACATAACTTCTATCGTGAGATCATTTGCCTAATGAACGACCCAGATTGACTATAAATTACTATACTTTTACAAGGCAATTTTACATCTGTTTTTAGCTTTGGGGGCACTGCCCCCGAACCCTCGCCAGGGGGGGGCTCCGAAAAGCACTGCCGCCCCCCCCTGGACCCCCCATGGCAGCAATTAAATTTCAGGCGGCGTTTCCGCCCCTTTTTAAGGTACAGGGGTCCAATGCTGTGATACAAAGTAAACAAGATAATCAGGCTCCACACCCAACAATCTGCCACTTGGAGACTGATTGTAGCAACTCCATCACTGCTTCATTTGCTAGAAAATGACTCCTCTTTGGACATGGTTGTTCCTCATCTTCATCGTCATCCTTGAAGACCAATTGAAACTGAGCATGTTCTCAGTTTCTCCCTGGTTACAACTTTTGTTAGCATATCTGCAGGATTATGGCTAGTGTGTATCTTTTCCAGCTTCAACTCTCCATCTTCCAATACTGACCGTATGAAATGGTACTTGAGATGTATGTGTTTAGTCCTGGAATGAAATGCTGAGTTCTTTGCAAGATGAATAGCACTTTGGCTATCACCGTATAGTGTGCCCATATCATGCTTCTTACCCAATTCATCCATAAACCTTTGTAACCAAATAATTTCTTTACTAGCCTCTGTAGCAGCAACATACTCTGCTTCTGTTGTTGAAAGTGCAACAACACTTTGAATTTTTGAAACCCAACTGACAGTTGTTCCACCTACAGTAAATACATATCCTGTAGTGCTCCTCCTGTTATCTCTGTCACCTGCCATATCTGCATCAACATATCCCCGTAGAGCAATGTTTGAACCACCAAAGCATAATGCTTGATTTGTGGTACCTCTCAAATATCTGAGAATCCATTTTACTGCCATCCAATGTTCTTTTCCTGGATTTTTCATGTACCTGCTTACAACTCCCACTGCATGTGCAATATCAGGCCTTGTGCAGACCATTGCATACATTAAGCTTCCAACTGCTGATGCATATGGAACTTTAGACATATAATACATGTCTTCTTGGGTCTTTGGGCACATCTCCTTACTAAGTTTGAAATGGCTAGCAAAAGGTGTCCTAACTGGTTTTTCATTCTGCATTTTAAATCTTTTCAGCACCTTTTTTATGTACTCATTCTGAGACAGTGTTAATTTGCAATTTTTCCTGTCTCTAGTTATCCTCACACCAAGGATTTGTTTTGCAGCTCCCAAATCCTTCATTGCAAATGAATTTGCCAATTTTCTTATGAGCACATTTATTTCCTGCATGTTAGACCCTGCAACAAGCATGTCATCTACATACAATAACAGTATAATATAACTGCCATCATTATGCCTTTTCAGATAAACACAATGATCAGAGTGACATCTAGTATAACCTTGTTCGGACATAAACTTGTCAAATTTTAGATACCACTGCCTTGGGGCCTGTTTTAAGCCATACAAGATCTTATTTAACCTGCACACCAATTTTTATTTCCCTTTTACCTCATATCCTTCTGGTTGCTGCATGTATATCTCTTCCTCCAAATCTCCATGGAGAAATGTTGTCTTTACATCTAAATGTTCAAGATGTAAATCTTCCGCTGCTACAAGACTTAAAACAGTTCTGATTGAATTCATTTTAACAACTGGAGAAAATATTTCATCAAAATCAATACCTTTCTTCTCTTCAAACCCCTTCACCACAAGTCTAGCTTTGTACCTCTGTTTTCCTCCATCTTCTTCCTTCAGCCTGTAAACCCATTTATTGCGATATGTTTTACTGTGAGCAACTTTTGCTAAGTCTCAGGTACGGATTTGTCCATTAAAGTCCATCTTGTCTTCCTTAGCTAACTCACACTTCCTCCCTGCTATTTCATTTCTTCTTCATAACATTTTCCTTCACTAGGAATCGATCAATAATAAATAACTGTAATAATGAAGGAGAGTATCATTGAGGGGGTCTACTTATCCTGGTAGATCTTCTAACACCACTTTCAGGTGTTTGAGGTGCCTGTTGCTGTTGTGGTGGTTGCTGATGCTGTGGTTGTTGATTATTATTATTTTTAGGCACCTTTACTTTTTCGGTTATCTCATCAAGAACTGTGTATTCCTTGCTTTATTTTTCCTGTTTCTTTTCCTGCAACTGATTCTTATACAAGACCTTTTCATTGAATATTACATCTTTGCTCCTAATGATTTTGTGATTTTCATAATCATATAAGCGATAACCAAAATCATTAGCACCATATCCAATAAAGGTACATTTCTTTGATTTTGCCTCAAGCTTTGTTCTGTTTTCTTTATTAATATGGACAAAGGCCTCTCAACCAAAAGGCTTTAAAAAATAGTAGTTTACCCTTTTACCTGTCCATGTTTCCTCTGGAATACCACCATCCAAAGAACTTGAAGGCCCTCTGTTTATTAGATAAACAACAGTATCTACAGTATCTGCCCAAAATTGTAAAGGTAATCCTGCATGCAATGTCATGCACCTTGCACGCTCCATGATTGTTCTGTTCATCCTTTCTGACACACCATTTTCTTGTGGTGTTCTTGGAACTGTCTTCTCTCTACGAATTCCATGCTCTGAACAGTGCCTATCAAACTCTTTGCTGCAATATTCACCTCCATTGTCTGATCTGAGACACTTCAACTTCTTTCCTGTCTCAATCTCAACCAAAGCTTTCCATTTCTTGAAAGTATCAAATACATCAGATTTATTCTTAATACAATAAATCCATGTTTTTCTAGTTGCATCATCAATAAAAGTAACATAATAACGAGAGCCACCGAGAGATGATACCTGAGCAGGTCCCCATACATCTGTATGCACAAGCTCCAATTTTTCTCTCTTCTTTTCTTTCCCAACTCTGAGAAATATGACTCTCTTCTATTTTCCATAAATGCAATTCTCACAGAAATCCAAATCAACATTCTTCAAACCTGGCAACAAATTTCTTGAGTGAAGAATCTTCATTCCCTTCTCACTCATGTGTCCGAGCCTATGATGCCATGATGCTGCATCTGCTCCTTTGGAAGTTAAAGCATTAACAGAGTTAGAAATACCATTGCATAAATACAATGTACCAACCTTTTCGCCTTTTGCTATTACCAGGGCTCCTTTGGTGACCTTCCAAGTTTTATCTGTGAAATTTGTCACACAACCTTCACCGCCTAACTGCCCTGTTGAAATCAGATTTTTCTTCAGATCTGGAACATGCCTTACCTCCTTTAGTAGCCATTGGTTTCCATTTTGTTGTTTTACAAGAACTTTACCCATTCCAAAAATTTTACAGGGTTTATCATCACCCAAACGAACTTGTCCAAAATCTCCTTGAACATAGTCATGAAAATATTTCTTATCAGGTGTGGCATGGAATGAAGCCCTGAATCTACAACCCAAGAATCAGTAACATTTTCGAAAGAAAGAATCAAAGCATCTTGTAACACATCACCTGTCACATTTGCTTCATGATTGTTTTCTTGCTGTGTGTCTCCTTCTTTTCCCTTCCGAGATCTACATTCTTTCTTTAGGTGTCCTTTCTTTCCGCAATTCCAGCACACTATCCCCGATCTGGACTTGGATCTGCCTTTCCTTGATTTACTGCGATATCCCGAGCTCTTTCCTCTTTTCATTCTTCTTCCCCTAGACTCTGCACTCAAAGCATTACCTGATGTCTCACCAGAGCTTTTCCGTCGCATTTCCTCACTAAGGATAGCACCAACAACATCATCAAACTTTAAAGTACTAGATCCAGAGACAGAGTTACTAATGGCCATTACTAAACCATTCTAACTCTCTGGCAATGAGCACAAGAATAACAGAGCTCTAACTTCATCATCAAAGTTTACCCCTACAGAACTTAGCTGACTGGTAACTGTATTAAATTCATTTAAATGGTCTGCAACAGATCCACCTTCCGACATCTTCATATTAAATAGTCGTTTCATAAGAAATACCTTGTTTTAGGCCGAGGGTTTTTCATATAGTTTCCCCAACGTCTGCATCAAACCCTCTGTTGTTGTTTCCTTCTAAATATTGAAGGCGACTGACGCTGCAAGGCACAACCATATTGTTTCGAGTGCCTTTCTATCGAGAGTTTTCCATTCCGCGTCTGTCATGGTCGTCGACTTCTTTGTTTTTCCGCTCAATGGTAGGTACAGATCTTTCTGATACAGATAATCTTCCATCTGCATCTTCCACAGCGCAAAGTTTTGGCCGTTAAATTTCTCGACCCTAAACTTACCATCGTCCGCCATTGCTCCCACTCGAACCAGGAACCCTTTTTTCCTGCGAGTTTATCAGCCAAATATACCTTCGGCTCTGATACCATTTGTTAGGAAATTAAATATTACAGAGCAATGAAACACATAAAATATGCGGAAAATACAAGCACACAAAACACATAAAGCCAGAGAGACATAGATATACGTGGTTCACCCAGTTTGGGCTACGTCCACCACAAACAGCCAGTCCTTCCTTTATATTATCCAACAAAAATGAAGAGACAAAACCTACAGCAGATCTGTTGTAATATCCTCTATTCTCTCTCACAGTCTCCCTCTCTGTTTCTCGCTCCGAGAATACACTCATAATCACACAACCGCAATACAATGCCCTCATATATACAAGGGGGTTGCCTTCTAGGGAAAAAAACCCTAATCTAAATATAACTTCTACCGTCAAATCAATTGCCTAATGAACGGCCCAGATTGACTAGAAATTTCTATACTTTTACAAGGAAATTTTACATCTATTTTTAGCTTCGGGGGGGCTCCGAAAAGCACTGCCGCCCCCCCCTGGACCCCCCACGGCAGCAATTAAATTTTGGGCGGCGTTGCCGCCCCTTTTTAAGGTACAGGGGTCCAATGCTGTGATACAAAGTAAACAAGATAATCAGGCTCCACACCCAACATCATAGCCCCGATGGATGAAACTAGATCCGAGGTCTTCTTATCTCATTCACTCGATCATTCGGGTACAAGTCTAGCCATGTAAATATATGATTTGTTGTTGAACATGGAAAGACATCGGTTGATTATCAGCCAATGATGTAAGCTGTTAACAAATGCGAGAGAACCACCATTGATGTCAATGGCCCTCAAGGTACTATAGTACATTTCGTAAGGCGTGAATAGATGATTTGATGTTGAACGGAAAACGAAATATTTCAGTCAAAAGTCCGGAAGAGAGGATCTTGTCGATGTTGTAGCAAGCCTCATGGTACTGGAATTTGATGTTTCTAAGTGAACTTCCTGGATAATGATTTGTCGTCGAGAGGAAGCCACCTTATTGCAAAATGGGAGTTACATATTTTGGAGAAAAGGGTATGACTTGATATAGAAATTTTCATGAATGACAGTAATGAGAATAAAGGTTTATGAGTATTGTAGAAGGATGAGTTATTCACTGGATGACTTCTCTTGAACATATCGGCGACACTGTGATGAGTTGGCAGCATTGACCCAAAACCGAAGTGAAGGTATGATGAACCATAGCTATGAATGAACCGTCAAGATGATTACCCAACCCAAACAGTCTCAGACATGGAGTGAAGGAAGTGTCATGTTCAAGAGTGACTTGCTACCATAAAGAATTTTTTCCCACTTTTCCCAAATGTTCCCCGGTTATTTGTCAACCAATACCTCTTTATTTTTTAACAAGCTTGAGGAGGATAACATTTGCTTGATCTATAATCCAACCCTTTGGGTGAATAAAGTATCGCTATTTAATAATTTAATGAATCTAGCGATGAATGAAACTTGATTCTTGCCATGATCGACAAGTTTGTCACTATTTTACGTTTTAACGAGCTTAATGACAGTGACAACCCGGTCCTTTTTAATATTTAGAGAGTTTGAAAAAGAGGGCGAAAGAAAACTCCATAAGTACTTTTTCATAAATTTGTCGCTCAGATATGAAAAAGTGTAAAATAATAGCTGAGAGAACCTCTTTGGTCATGTTTAACCAAGGTATTCCTCTTTGGTCATGTTTAATTTTTAACAAATCTCGAAAAATAAGGAGAAAAGTATGCTTTGTGGTCAAATCATTCTTGAAATAAATCTGCACGACTAATCTGTTCATCAGTTGTAATACTTGTAGAGAAAAACATGAAATTGATTAAAAATACCTATTTCATGATAAAAAAATATAATAAAACTATATTCATAGCAATAAATTCAATTTTCAAATAACTAAATGACTATTAAAAGTAGTTTCACTATCCATTTTTAGCATTTCATAGTTACCATTTGCATTTTGGAGCTTTGAACTTGATTCTACCCCGAACTTCAACTGTTGATTGTGATCGTTTCTGTGGATAGTTTTCGTTGCCGTTTGATCCAGGTTAGTGATATAAACCTCCTCTTTCTTTTACTATTCATTTCGTTTCCAATTTCTAGAAATTTTTAGTGTTTTAAGGCCCCTAGGGTAATTTCTACCCAAAAGAAGGGAAACGCACCCCTGAATGTCGAAACCTGCGTTGCATAGCAAGTAAAGTGAATATTAATTGCATACACAATGCACAGTCTCTTGTTAGGGAGTGCGTTGCGTGCAATCTAGATTTTTGATTCTCACATTATGCCCAAATTTTGCCTAGTTTTTTGCAATGAATGGAATCTAATGTATCTTATGGTTGTATTTCAAGTTTCCATCTGATTATAATGATGATTACATGGAGGGAAATAGAACATGAAGAATAGGATATGATTGCCTTAAATGATCTAGTTACAGTAAGAGCCCTAAGAGATTTTGGACTGCTTAAGTACTTAGAATTGTATGGGATGAGGCAACAAATAGAACTATTGGAGTTCTTAGTTCGATCATGGGATCCATCTATTGAGGCATTTCATATTAAGAACCAAGTGGTTCCTATAACAATTGAGGATTTGTACTCTCTTACAGGTTTTTCGAGGCGAGGCTTGCCCATTTCACTCTCTGGGTCTATTGTTGGAGGAGAGACAGTGAGAGATTATGTTTTGAAAAATTTTTATCCAGGGGCCGAGCCAAGAAAATATGGAAAGATAAGCATTCAAGATGTTAGATATTTTCCCTTTAGAACTATCATTTTCACGATCGCAAAACTTGTCGGCACCGTTACACTACATGTAGTGAATAGATCGTATATGTAGTACACGCTAGAGTGTATGGAGACAACAGTCTTCAACTGGTATGAAGCTATTCTTTCTTAGATAAAGGAACAACTGAATAAAGCTAAGAGAGGAAGGAAGAAGAATTTTAGTTATGGTTCTATCCATATATCCTTTGCCTTGAAATGGATTCCACTGATGCAGCCACAACATGTGACACTAGATTTGACTAATCCTAGAGATCAGTGGATGAAAACATGGGTGGAACTCATGGGTAGGCATGCATGCCAATCTACCATTGTGTTCTCTACTGCTTTCTTCACCAGGTTCCGACAAAATATTGTCACCATCTATGAGTATGCATACGTAGGCATCGATTTCCAAGCGAATCTAGATTTAGCATTACCAGAAGGTGCTCAGTGGCGTGCTCAGATGTTGGTCGTGTTCAACTAGTAGTGGAACCATAGTGCAAAGCAGATGTGACAGCAGAGAGGGCTGTTGAGAGAGCAGTCTTTCAGGATCTTGATATGGTTGAGACTCTGACTGAGCTTCAACAGCACATAGAGGGTTTGACCTTCGGGATTCTGGATTGCTAGATCGAAAAGCTACCTATACGACTGCAGCGACACACTATTGGGGTTCCTAATCGCTAGATGCGGTTACTTCGTAGGATAGCTAGATCTATAGCATGTTACCATGAGCACCAATAGTTTACTTGTGAAATTTTGCATAAATTTTGAGGTTAGATGACCAATGTGTCTTGGGCACAAATTTTGGTAAAAACCTATAACTATCTATCTATATGATTTCAGTGTTTTCCTATGTTTATTGTGCAATCTTATTCAATGATGTGAATGTTTTCTTTACATATGTTGCAAATTTTTGTCTAAAACTTGATTATCTAATGAATCAATCAATGTGTTCAAATTTATGGAAATGTGTTGATATTGAATAAAATCAAAGTGTCTTTCCAAACGTCAAACACTAAGGAACAATCTATGCAATGTTGGATTTCTAATAGTATAAACACTAGTAAGTTGTAATACCACAAGTTGTGAGTCTAACCTTATGATGATACGGTTAATACCAAATGAAATGGCATCAGAGAGAAGTTCGATCAATGCGCTATACTCATCGATATTTTTTGTCAATCTACCAATACAAATCGCTTGAAACCTCACTAACTTGTCGTTCAGAGCAAAAATGGCCCATGTTGCGAAGGATAGATTTTGCGTACTACGACTAGAACCATCAGTATATCCAATAAAGGGTTCCGAAGATTCAAACATCTGCGATGACATGTAAAGCGGATTAATAACATCAAGAAAACTCTAAAAACAAATTAAGATAGTGAATGCAAATCAACAACATTTATTTACAAAATAATACAAAAAATTACTATTCTCATGATTAAGCATAGTAACATTTCAAATACAACCCATTTCTAGGTTGTTCCAACGGAATTCCATCTTAATCAACCAAATCATAGGTGCCATTAGCAAGAACTATTTTGAAAATATAGGGGCCATACCATAATGGCTCGAACTGTCCTATACCTATTACATCATCTTCTTTATTGTAAAGAAGGACCAAGTCACCCTCTGAGAAAATGCGAGGCTTGACATTTTTGTCATATCGTGCCTTTATAAGTCTCTTATGCGCTTCATTGGCCAATTGGGCTTCACGATGCGTTTCATCAAGATGGATGAGGTTAAGGAGACATGCTTCTTCTTCTGAGGTGTCAGGTAACAAGTCAATTGCAAGTTTTAACGACGATATTTCACATTGGATTGGTAAGATAGCTTCTAGACCATACATCAATTGAAAATGAGTAAAGACAGTTGCGTTTCTACCGAGGTTCAATACGGCCAGAAGGCGGAGTACAAGATCAAACGCCAATTTATTTTACGAACTCCTATCATTCATTGAAGCATACATTTAAGAATTTTGTTGATAACTTTAACTTGTCCATTTGATTGTGGATAATAAGGAGTAGAATTATCATGTGACAATCCGAGTAGAATTATCATGTGACAATCCTAAATTGGTAGTCAATTCATACATCATGTGATTGCGAAAATGCTTCCCATGATCTATAACTATAGCCTGTGGGACCCCAAACCATGTGATCACATGATTAAAGAAAAAAATTGTAGTTGTATGTCCGGTGTTGTTGAATGTAGGCATCGCTTCAGCCCATTTGGTAAAATAGTCGACTGCGACAATAATATAACCGTGCCCCTCAGAAGAACGAGGGTTAAACGTCATGAATTCAATAGCCCATTTCAAAAATGGTCCTAAAGAGACAACAGGATGCATTGGCACTGGTGGTTTGCGTATTTTATGATAAAAAATCTGGCATGTATGACAACTTCTGACCGCAAGGATGCAGTCTCGAAAAATAGTAGGCCAAAAGTAACCGGTGCTGAGTATCTTTTGTGTGGTAGCATAACCAGATAAATGTCCACCACAAGCCCTAGAATGAAAATCATTTAACACTTTTTCAGCCTCCTCGTGAGTGAGGCACCTCCTTAAAATGGTATCGACACCACGACAATAAAGTGTATCACCAACGATTAGATAATCTTTGGATTGGTATCCAATATGTCGTTGTTCAGAGAGATAGGTATTAGGTCGAATTTTTTTATTTTGGAGATAAATGATGAAATCCCCATACCAAGGATCAGATGATCCGATCAGAAACAAAGACTAGTCAGGAATTGATGGTTCCGACGTAGTTGTAGTAATATCAGAGGGAAGGTCATAGAGAAGCTCAGCCAAAACTAAAGACTTCTTTGACTTGGATTTGATGAATTACACATCAAATTCCTACAAAATGACGATCCATTTTGAATATTTCACCCCCAGCAGTTGACGTGATAAGATATCAGTCATGGGGTTTTAGTCCGAAACGATAGTGTTTTTTCGAAGCAGGATATAATGTCGAAATATTTGGACAGCTTGAATGGTTGCCAATTCAAGCTTTTCTATGTATGAATACTTAACTTCCGTATCATTGAGATTACAACTCAAATAATAGATCGGATGTTTGAAAATTAGAGGGATACATTAATGACGCTCGGACAAGAGTGTCCTTGACAACATCAAAAGAATCTTGTGCAACTTGGTCCCAATGGAATGGAACCCCTTTTTTCAGTAGTCGAGTAAATCCTTTAGCCATTTTCTTGTAGTTTGGAATGAACATTCTTAGGAAGTTAGCCTCTCCTTGAATTTTCTGTATCTGAAGTAAGTTTGACGGCACACACAAATCAAGAATGGCCTGAACCTTCAATGGGTCGATTTGAAATCCTTCTTTTCAGACTATGAATCCAAGAAAATGACTAGAACCGACACAAAAAACACATTTATGTGGATTGAGGCATATTTTGTAGTGTCGGCAGCGTAAGAAAATGGCTCTCAAGTGCATCGGGTGATCAGTCTGATTTCCTGAATGCACCGGTAAATAATCTAGATATGGTTGAACAATATGCTTGATGTCATTGAAAGCATAATTGATTGGTCTCTGAAAAGTTTCCCCAATGTTCTTTAAACAAATTGGTAGTTTCCTATAAGAGAATGTGCCCCAGGGACAAATTAATGTTGTTTTATGTTGATACTATGGGTGGATATTGATTTGATTGTAGCAAAAAAATCCATCCATGAACGAAAATATTTCACATCCAGCATAATCGTCAATTATCTGGTCAATAAAGGGAGTAGTATAGTTGTCTTTTGGACAAGAAATATTGACATCCCGATAATCAACGCACACTCTAATCATGTTCCTTGCTTTTCCATGATAGGAACAATATTGGAAACCCACTCAGTTAGCATAACAGGGTATATGAAACCATCACGCAAAAGTTTTTCAACTTCTACTTTTATGGCAGTGGCTTTCTTTGGATGAACAGGACGAAGCCGTTTATGTATTGGTTTGACATCAGGATACATATTAATAATGTGTTAAACAATACTAGTATCTATGCCTGACATTTCCTTGTAAGACCAGGCAAATACATCACGGAATTCACGAAATAGAGAGCGATATGATTTGAGTTCTGATGGAGAACAAGATACACCGACATGAATATTTTCTACAGTGCTAGGTTTGGTCAAAATATCGATAGAAATGGTTTCTTCAATATTTGACAGATTTCTCTCGGAATAGATTGCAATAATGAGTAAAGAATTCAAAAACAAATTTTTTATGGATGGGTGATATAGTTCACTAAGATAATTTTCTTCATAATTAGGAAGATGGGAACAATGATGATAATATACCCATGGTTCTCCTTCTGACATCATGGCTTCCAAATTATTCTCGTCTATCAAGAACATTGAGGAAAAAGGATCAGAGGGATTACAAAAATCTAAGGAACGATCAACCCAAACACTCAGCGATGCTGATTTTGGATTTGCCGCCCAAGCCAAATAGATTGATTGCTATGCCAGCTCAATAGGGCTGGGTGACAAAAACTCATCCAGCATTGTAATTTCATAATCACCCGTACTCTTCCTTAAGCCAGAGAGAGTGGAATAGACCATGTAGCAGGTCTCTATACTTGCAATTTCTGCAGACGTTGCAGGCGGCGATAATGCAAAGTTTCCCATTAAAGTGGAATCCTTTAATAGTCCTACACCAATGTTCTGAAGTTCTGGTTGGGATATGTGAAAAAATGGAACACTTCCAGTTACCTACAAAGCAGAGACAAAGAAGGATAGCTGATTAATAATTGTGATAGTACCTTTATGTGGAAAGGCAATCATTCTAAAATATGTAGAAACAATTGAAGTCATATATTATAGTCAAGGGGTCTGTCAACAACCTCAACATCAATATTCATTTTTTCCCCCTAGTTCAACATGCAGGTTATTAATAATACCACAAGGTTTATATGTACATCCATAAAATTCTTTCAACGTCGTTGATGATTGTGATAAGCGCGGTGAGCCAAGTGAATTCCAACAATTTAGAGACATAATGCATGTAGATGCTCCCTCATCAATAATAGTGCGATGAACAAGGTGATTGAGAACATTTACTTGTATGGAGAATTCCAATTCTTCTGGTAATTACGACATAGCCCGTATGATTAAATACGACAAGGTTAGAATCAGTCGGATCAATTCCACCAATAGCCAACAATAAAGCCTATTTTTGGGAGGGACAATTTTACAATACCTCAAGAGAAGACATAGTTGAAGGGGATTGAGCCAAATCTTCAAATATATTATAATTTTGTGCAGCTCTTTCTCGAGGATTATATGTCGATTTGTGAATTACTCCCTTTGGTGGCTTGATTATCAATTCAGGAATAGCAATAGGAAATACTGATTCCATATATGGATTCATTTTCGAGGTAGTAGGTTTATCAGTGGCCTGACTACCATAATATTTATTACACTTTGACACAAAAATATTTGTTGAAGGTTTTGTGACAGATAACATTAACACTTGGGAGTTAGGAGCAGGATCCATAGCAACCATGTTTGTGTCTGGATTTGGAAATGGGTCTTTCAACACAGCTAACGCATGGGAAGTCTTGATGATTTTTGAGACTTCAGCATGGTGAGGAAAATCCCTAAAAAAATGTTCCTCATTACAGATTATGCATGGATAACTAGGTTTCCTAGGTCTAGGCGATTGATCAGATGATCTTTCCTGCGAGTTAGAAGTTTTCTTTTTCTCAGATTTCCCCTTTTTCTTACTTTTGGATTGCTTGTCACTTTTTCCTTTTTCAAATGACACAACATTAATTTGAGAAGTAGGAGCAAGATCAGATGCAGTAGTGTGATGTGTGCTTGCAATTCCAATCAAGTCATCTCCGGCATGAGAGTCCTTTAACTGAGGAGGAACAGTAAAATTAGATCTCAGTGTGTTAGGAATTGTTTCATAGACCGTGCCAGACTGAGTGTAAATCAAGTCTAAATGTTGGGCATGAGCGATAAATTGCTCTTCTAAGACAACGCCACCCTTAGCCACATCCTCAATTATATATGGTAACAGGGACTTAATGAACCATTCAATAAGGAGCTGATCCGGAACAAATGTCTTAACCATTCTACGACGATGATGCCACTCATGAATATGATCAGAGATGTGAGTAGCATTAGTCTGTTTGAAATTGGTCAAGAGTTCCATTCCATTTTCATATCTGATGGGTAACTGGAAGTGAGACAAAAATATAGTAGCTAGGGTAGTGAAATTATCAAAAGAAGCTCTAGGTAATTCAATGTACCTTTTTGCAGTCAGACCTGTGAGCATACGCTGGAAAAGACGTAATCGAATAGAATAATCATTCAGGGAGTTTGGTGAACACCATAAATGATAAGTCATAACATGAGTTGATGGATCTTCTCCGTGGTTTCCATTGAACTTAGGAATATCTGAGGGTAATTTATGAGGTATCATCCAAGGAGTATAGTTAATTGGATCATTAGTTTGCCAGTTTAAATCTACTAACTCTAAAGTTGCGACAAAGGGAACTGTCGATTAAGGTCAGGTTGAGCATAGCTAGGGTAAGATGGAATTTACTTAGAAATAGGCCTTTGAGCACCAGCATAAGGAATCTGCTACTCGTAACCCAGATAGGGGTTTTTTTGAAAAGCAAACACTTGAGGATTCTGTTGACCAAAACCTAGATATGATACTTTTTGAAATGAAGTTTGAGGAATTTGTGCCTGTGGCTGCCAAGGGGTTTTTCCACCAATGTTATAACCCAAATTAGGATAAATTTGATTTGGTTGATAGGTATAACCATATTGTGGTTGTGACATCCCATAAAATGGTAAACCAGCTTGCGAATAAATGATTCCAGATACAGGTTGTTGTAAATTAACTGAAGGATTTGGAGTCTGTGGACCCAACATTTGAGGATAATGAGTTGAAGGACCTCTTTGATAAGGTTGTACAATATTTTGATTCTATAATAGGGATAAATTTGTATTGACAAGTGGAAATGATGTGGGTGTAACAGGTTGAACTGGTTGATATGAGTGTACAACCGTTTGTGGTTAGATAGGCAGAGTGGGTTTCCATTGAAAAAATTTCATTTTGACTTTAGGTTGACCAAAAAGTGACAGAGTACTATCATATTGGGTGACCAAAGGTTGCCCCCCAGCATGAGGAGGATAATAAGATGGAAAATATTGCTCTCCAAATGCTGGGAGTCCAGTTGATATGGTACTTGAAGGAATAGACCCAGAAGGACTGACTTGATATTTCCCTGAAGATGTGTATAAAGAATCAAGTCGTTCAATACTCACTATAGGATTACCAGTTAAAATACCGAATGCTGACATTAGTAAAGCCCATGGATTTGAATATGCACTAGAGAAAATGCCAGATAATCATTTGTAACCTAATGGGACCAAAGGGCCACCATGAAAATATGACTCTGGTGAAGTTATAAACATCGATGGGGTAGTTAGGGTAGGAGTTGATGTAATTGGAACAAATGGCCCAACCGATGATGTTGGTTCAGGCATGGTTACTTGACCAAATGTATACCCTTTTGAATTGACGGTACTTTGAAAAGGAACAGGATCAACAAAAGAAAATGGTGTCGATTGAGGAAAATACTCGTACAGGTAAAGGTCCTCCCCAAAATGGGTTGGAGTTAAAGGTGTCTCGTCTTGTGGGATTTCTTCAATCACAATTAAACCAGGGGGAAGTATTTCACCGTTAGGCCCAAAGTATATTACAGGTGGTTGACTGTGTGATATTGGTGATTCAATAGCTACAAAAATTTGTGGGATGACCAAGGTAGGAACAACTTCCGGTTGTATGACTTCAGGATTCAGATGTTCTGGCAAAGAAGATACAGTATCTGGATCAATTTCTAGTTGAACAACGTTGGGTCCAAGAGGTATGGTCTCATTGATTGGATGGATCATGGCCACGGGTAGCTGTGAAGACTCCATTTCTACAACAATAGACAAACTGGGATGTGTAGAAACAACTTGAGCTAACTTTGGTTTATGGGAAAATTATGTTTCACCAAAGGTACGAATTGTACTTGATTCGGCATATTGTGATCACCTTAGCCTACCAAAAGTAACTTCTAGTGGTAAAAATTTTTTTAACGCTATTCTACGTGAACGACGAGGGAAAGGATATTTTTCTTCCATGATTATTGATTTATTTTATCCAAAAACAAACAAAAAAAATAAAAGGGTAATTCTACGCAAAAGGGTTTATCAAGAAACTGTGAACTGCAGAATACCTCTCGAGGAACCAAGAAGTACAGGCAGAAAATCTCCCCGAATGCTATGTTCGGTGTATCAAAATTTACAAGGCAGCCAACTTGATTCACTATGGATGGATAGCACCTAAAATTTGTCCTCCCAAATGTACCCGAAGGTACGTGGAGGCCCAAGTCCGTATTAGCCTTGTCTGATGTGAAATCACACAGTGAGAGCACTTCTTTATACTTATCGTACTATAACACCGCCTGATATACCCGAAAGTACGTGGACGAGCTATAATATACTTACGTACATGGAGTGAGGTATCACACTCGAAATTTATCGCAGACAAGTTAACGACAACTGCTATGTTGCACGACGTCGGAGCACGTGTATAGCCTAGACCTTTTAAATGTTATCGTTATGGTTCCAATGCTTTGTTAGGTAAATTGAGATTAATTTTATGTTGATCTTGCTTAACAATTTTCCTTTCAAAGGTTCACTGTGATGATTTATTAGAAAATTCCTAAAATTAAACTAATACTGATAAGAAATATTTCACTTTTAATTTTTCAATGAAAATCCTAGCTACTAGAGGGAAAGAGCAATCAATTTGTGAGCAAAAAAATCAAAGAACACAAAATAAATGTAGATTTCCCAATTGTTCCTTTTACAAAAAACACAAACCACTATATGCAAATGAAGAATTTTCTTTTCATTTCCTTTAATGTTATGAATGCAGAAAAGAAACTAAGTGCACCAAATCAATAAAAACAAATGCCTTTTATTTTTGAGAAATGAGGAATACAAACAACAATTTCTCTTTTGAAGGAAAAATGAGGAATGAAAAAAAAATTTCTCCTATAAGGAAACAGATATTTTACGTCAATTTCCTTTTTCAAAAGCAAATGGATCTAATGCGACAATAAAAATAATTTGAAATTGACTTGCCAATGATAAATAAAAATGCTTTAAACAAACATTGAATTTTTTTCTTTTCAAAGGAGGAAGAGGTAGATGAAGTCACTAGTCAATATGAGGCTTAGGCTTTTCAAAACACAGTAGCAAACAAACTGAAACAAACTGTAAAGAAAATTTCAAGGGAATTTGTATGGTTTTGGGAGGAAACACAGCCTCTAAAGAGAGACAGTACTTTGCAACGTAGGCCTGATAGGGAGACAGTGTTATGCAAAGCACTGTGTCATGTCCAAGAGTGCATTGGGCACAGTGTATAAAGAAAAACATAGTTGTTTAACACACTTATTTTGCAAATTTGGATCTTAAAAATCCTAATATTTGTGAGTAACAACTGCTGGCTGAATAAACAGAGAAAATCAGAGGCTAAAACACCTAGGATAAAGAGTAGTTTCCCCAGCGGAGTTGTCAATTTGCTAGTGTGGAATTATGAATTACAGATAAATCATTCTTCCCTAGACAGGTGCTAATCTAGAAAAATAGATTAAATACTTTACGACTATATTTCATAACTGTAAACAGACACACAGAATGAAATAAGTAACCTACTTGGGATCCAAGCGCTTCCAAAGTCTCCTTCTATCGCTTTTGTTGTAGCTTCAAATTCTAGCCGGTTGTGCAAAATATTTCCTGCAAGAATGAACACTAAACAACAAGAGGTATCAATAGTACATATGTCTATTCAAGTCATTTAGCTAAATCAATAAAGCATAAACCATATACATCAATTAAGAAATCATTATATTGAAAATCAAAGCTTATACATATGCATATAGGGAAAAATAAGCAATAATATTTATTGATGATAGAAGGGGAGGTTACAACCCAATGATTGATTTAGTGTCACCATCTCCAGTAGCATCCCAACCTCATCACAATGCAGATATCTCTAGCAATCTGTCACTGAAATCAATATCCTCAATGAAAATTCTGCCATCATTTCTCTACACAAATTCTTCCTTATCAAACACTAAGATTTGTGCTCAATTTATATAGGAGCTGAAGGTAGTTTCACAATAAATGACTTTCCAATAACAGGCAAGACATGTTCCCAATATTGTATATGTCGAATGGACACATGGATTCGAAGTTTGACACATGTGAACTCTTCTAGAAGGCACTGGCCAAGTGGAGATTCTGGAACAATGAGAATTTTTCTCCCAATGTGACCAAGACACCCATGAATGTCGGGAAGTGCTTTGCAGAGCAGCCTTGCATAGGGCTACCTGCATATGTAATGCACTTACTCCCTTTATAGGCAACGTTGGTGAGCTCTCATATGATATATTATAAAATTCAAACTCTGTAAACCTTTGCAGATGAAATTCCTTGATTGATTTGTCTCGTTCTTTGTCTTAGGGAATGTAGCAACTGAAATGTTAGGGGATGATAGACCCTATACATTGGTCCTGGAGATGATGCCTAGTTAACCAGGTCATTGGGAATGATGCCCAAATTTACCTATAACAATATTTAATGATCGATCTGATGTCATCATCTCTAGCTTCATCCTAAGCTCATCACATCCAACATCATACTAGCAACATATCACTTCTTTCAATCTCTCAATTGAGAATCCAACAACATTTCTTTACCAAAATTCTTCCTTCTCTAGCACTAGGATATGTGCTCAATTTATAGGGTAACTGATGGTGGTTTCTCAATGAATGAATTTATAATAATACGAAAGACATGTTTTCAAGTTTAAAGGTGTTAGATGGACACTTTGATTCAAAGTTTCACACATGGAATCTTCTAGAAGGCATTAGCCATGTGGAGATTCTGGAACAATGCAAATTTCGCTCCCATTTGACCAACGCTCCCTTGAATGTCAGGAAGTGCATTGCAGTGCACCCTTGAATGGAGGGAGCTTCATATGCAACGCAGTTAGTCCCTTGAGAGGCAACATTGGTGAGCTCATAAGTGATATAACATATACTTCAAAACTTGGAAATATCACAATAGAAGCTATGCATGATTTTTTCTTCTCTTAGGACATATAGAAACTGAAATGTAAGGGGATGATAGACCCTATTTCATTGGTCTTGGGGATGATTTCCATTTTGACCAGGTCATTGGGAGTGATGCCAAAATTGACCTATAATAGGAGACAACATAAAATGTGATACAATACATAATAAACGTAAACACTAGTAATCTAGTATATCAAGGAGTACCAGAATGTTTGCATAATCATGTAGACAAATATAGAATGAAAGCATCATATGTTATTATTCATAAATTACAAAAGGAGAGCTTACAACCAAGCCTTAATGTCAAAGGTATCCTTAGGTGAAAATATGAGTCCTTCGCCGAGCTAAAAATCATTCCTTCTACCGTGCACTTAATATTAATCACGATGCTAGCATGAAAATGGATGAGAGTTCAGACAAATCTGACAATGATCAACCAAGCTCTAAACTTGGGGGAATGAGGGATGTGAATTTATAGCAAGGATAAGGAGGTTGTGAGCCCATGAAAGGAGGAGGAAGGCCCACTTTCTAAGGGATGATCCCCCATGGATGAGATCAAGGCTCTAAAATAAGAGATTTTTACCTTATCATCTATGTTCAACAACCAACTCACCGCCCTTGAGCTTATAGAGGTCAAAGATTCTTCTCAATTTGAGGAAACACTGCCAAAAAGGGGATCAATGTGGTTTCCAAGAAATTAGGGCACTGACAGTGCTAGGCTAGAACTGGGAAAAGGAAATCAGTATGGTCATGGAACCAAGGGTGTTGACCCAGGGAACTAGGAATTTAACCAAGTTTCTTCATTAATATTTCAAGGAAGTCTTCTTTGGATCTTCAAGGGGATATGCTATCATATTTATTGATGATGGAAACATTGCACAGGATTCGTCACAAGGCATTTAAGGATCAGAGACGGGAAAATGAGCATGGTGACAAATTATTATGTAACAAATTCCCCCTAAATCATGAAGGAATAATAGGGAGTGATGGCTAAAATGCTTTATGAACCAAGGGAAAGAACGCAGACCACCTTTAGAGAACCTTCCAACTCAAACATTTACAATATATGACATCTCTGGTATAAATATGCCTAACCACTAATGTTACACGAGGCATCAAATGACACATGATCCCATGGTATGGTCCCAACCATCCGTCTAAAAGAGATCATAGAAATGGATCAGTGGTATGGACACAACCATCCATATAAATAGGATCATTTATACAATCATGAATAACCAATAACTCCATGTAGCCTAGACCAAAAATCAAATGTGACCCAGGTTCTTCACCGTAATCTCAATCAACCCAATGTATGAATCTAGCCATGTGAATAAATGTGTTGGTGTAAAACATGGTAGAAACCAACTAATTATCGTCCAATGAAGAAAATCATTAATAGGCATGAGAGAGCCCACCAATAATGACGATGGACCTCAAGGTACAACAACACAATCTACAAGTTTGAATAGATGTGTTGAAGTTGAACACTTGCAGAAGCATTTAATCGAAGGCCAATTATGAGAGCTTGTCATCGAACACGAAGAACTTGCCATTGAGGCATGCAAGCTCCAAGGTACTGAAAGAAGTTCTCAACACTTTCTTGGATAATGAGCTGAAGTCGACATAAATTTATCCATCGAAGGAGGGCCAAAAGGATTCCAACATCATCGACGCGAAACAACGGATATATTAAGATTATAGGAGTGATTCAGGATTGTAATAGAGGAGGTCAGATATGCAGAAGGTGTTTGACAAAAAGGACTTCTCTTGAACATATTGGCGACACGAATCTGGAGTATGGTAGCATTTGACTCAAATAGGATCAGAGTTCATGTTGAAAAAATTGGTAATCAGATAAGAGGCAAATGGATTCCTCAAACCCATGGAGGCAAAGTGACGGATGTAGGATGTCCCCAACCTGACATGAACTACCGATGAGTGTCATGTTCAAAAGTGAAAAGCTACCCAAAATACACATAGGATGTTTACTTTCAATTTTCCCCCATTATCAATAACGAGTACCTATTTTTTTTTATATCCAGCGTGAATAGGATAGAATATGATTAGCATGTAAGTTCATTCTTCGAATGAATCCATCGTGGTAAGTTTAACGAGCCCTAGGAAGGAGGAACTTGGTCTCATCATGGTGACAAGTATTTTGTCACTTAATATTTAACAAGTCCAACGAAAGGTAAACACGATGCATTTCAAATTTATGGAATTTGAAAAGAAACAAAAATAAAAATCCATCATGTCCCTTTTGGTAAGTCATATCTCAAATCCAAAAATGTAGAAAAATATGTCGAAGAGAGCCTCTTGACCATGTTCGATCAAGGTATTCATTTTTCGTAAATAGTAAACATTAGCCTGAAAAAGGGGTAAACATATACTGAGATCAAGTTGATTCATTCACTTTAACAAGTTTGAAATGACAAGTACTCGACAATATTTTCATTTTTTGAGAGTCATAAAAGAGTTGAAATTTGACTCCAGAGGGGTTCCTTTTTCGTAAACATTTAACGAGCTCAAAAAGAGATAAAATTCAACTCGTTTGCATCAGAAATGATCATCAGTAGTGTGAAAGTCCTATACTGCACATAAAAATATATACATATGCATGTTTCTATGGCTACTTGTGTATCATAATGATGTGTTGATTTGCATATTGTGCAAATTTGTATCTAATACATGGTTTGCTAATGAATCTGTTAATGTATTTAAATGCCTTGGAATGTGTTGATATGTGATAAAATAAAAATTCTTTTCCAATAATCTAACATGTAAATACATACACAAAATTTGAGGATTGTGCACAGAATAATGCCCATTCAATTGTAACACAATGAGCTATGATTCCAACTTAACAACAAAATATCCAATCCCAAGATCAATGGAATTCGATAATAGTTCGATCACGGCACTATACTCGAAAATATTTTTAGTTTTCTGACCCAAAAAAATGTGTTGTAAATTAATCAGCTCGCCATTAGGAGAAAAGATTGCCCATGCTGTGAAATACAGGTTACGTGTGCTACAGAAAGTGCCAACAACAAAACCAACGTAGTGATCCGAAGACATCTGCAAACCAAGTGGGACATAAGGTAAGCAGAGGAAACATGTACGTAAAGCAAAGAATCACACCAAAAATCAACTCAAAGCACACTAATGAATAACACACTAATGTAAAAATTATCTCACTTAATATTAAGCGTAATATTTCTTCAGGTAGAGCCCATTTTGGGGCTCAGCCAAAGGATTTCTTTCATAATCAACTAGCTCATAGGCACCACATTCCAAAGTCTGTTGAATGGTATAGATCCCATGCCACATTGGCTCGATATTTCTAACTCCCAAGTTATCACGGGCTTGGTAATAAAGCATGACCAAGTCACCTTCAGAGAAAATGCAATGTGTGACATATTTCTCATATTTCACCTTAACTCTCCATTTATAAACTTCAAGAAGCAAGCCTTCTGGTCTTGTCAAGACACTCTAGGTAAAATAGACGTTCCTCTTCTAGGGAAGTACCAAGAAGGATTTGGACAGTCAGCTTCAGGGAATGAATCACACAGTTGATCGGGAGTGTGGCCTCTATACCATACATCAATTGGAATGGTGTGAATTCAGTTGCAGTCTTAGTAGAGGTGCGGTATTCCCATAGAGCAGAGACAAGAATGAGGCTTCAGTATCGCTTGTGCTTCCCAATGGTGTGTTGAAGCATGGCCACCAAAAATTTGTTGACAGCTTCAACCTGGCTATTGGATTGTAGGTAGTAAGGGGTGGAGTTATCATGACGTAATCCCAACTGAGCAGAGAACCCTTTCATCATGTGATTACAAAAATGAGTGCCATGATCAGTGAAAATCTCTTTCGCGACACCAAACCGAGCTATGACTTGATTGAATAAGAATTATGTCATAGTGAGACCTTCATTATTATATGTAGGCATTGCCTTAGCCCATTTAGTAAAATATTCAATGAAAATGATGATATAGCCATGCCCGTTAGTCGAGCAAGGGCTACAGGTCATAAAATCAATGCCCCATTTTGTAAAAGGTCCGACGGTCAAAATTGGGTGCAAGGGTGAAGGTGGGGCGCACTATTTTTTGGAGTAAACTTAGAAATCATGGCATTTGAGTGGTAGTGTAACCAGACATGTGACCACCACAAGCCTTGGAGTGGCATTAATTCAGATCTTTCTCATCTTTCTTGATAGTTAGACAATGACGAAGGACAAAGTCAATACCAGTACGATAGAGGGTGTCCCCAATGATGCGATATGGTTGGGACTCGCAGAAAAATCCATCTTTAATCAAAGTGTGATAGCTCTGGACAATAAGTCTAGGTCTGGATATATACAATGATGTCTCCATACCATTGATCAAGAGTACTAATGAGAAAGAGAGTCTCATCGAGGATGGAATCGTTCAGAGGAGTGGGATCATCCATGACAGGAAGATCATAGATCAACTCAGCAAAGACCAAGTACTTCTTTGACTTGGCATCAGTAAGTTCTGAGTCGAAATCTTGAAGTATAATGATCCATTTTGAGTACTTTATTCTAATTAACATGTTAGCCCAGGTATGTTAGTGATCAAATGAATCTTTCAGTTGTTTTCCATAATGTCATAGGTTAAAATTTTGCTTTTTCGAACTAGTACTCAGAAATAATTTTGTTCATTGAAGAAAGGCTAAACAATGTATGATGCTCATTTATTTATTTTATCATTATAATTTTCAAGGTCATCACCATCATTAGTTTCAAGGTAACCATCTTCATCATCATAATTCTATAGGTCTAGGGTTATTTCATTTCATTTCATTTATGTCAAGTCTAGGTTCAACCCTACCTTTGTAAAAATCATCAAATTTTCAATAAAATAAGGCATTGGCCCTCCACTTCATCCATAAAACACTAGTAAAGGAGCATACAAGTTTATGAATTTTAAATAGAGCCATTTATATTGTTTCATATGGCTCAAATTTCAAGAAAAAGTTTCAAATATAGTTTCACTGTCTCACTGTTTCATGAAATCTAGTTTCACTGTCTCACTGTCTCTTTTAAGGAATAAAAAAATCATCATACACTACTAGAGCTCCAAGAGAGGTCATTTTTACCTACTCTCCTAATTCAAATGCAGAAGAGTGTCATTTCAAGCCTCAAAATCATCCTATCTATGTTAAAAAGTCCTGATCAAAGTGAAAGTCGAAAGGTCTTCAAAAGTAGTCTCAATGTCTCAAGAAAAGGAGAAATCTTATCTGAAGGTCCCATTCCAAAAATATCCATCAAGTCTCTTCAAATTCCAAAGGGTTAAAATTCACCTTTCATGCCAAAGGGTTCAAAATAATGTTATTTTGTCTTCTTACCTCATTTTAAAAATGCCAGCATGTCATCCTATAAGTTGCAAAAGGGTTAAAACTCAATGTAAATGTCAAAGAAAAGGTAGGAGTTATTAATGTTTATAAAAGGTAAGTGAAATTCATGTTTACTCATTGATACCCTTCCCATATATAAGAGAGTAACCCTTCACTCTTTAAAAAAAAAAACCAATTCCAAGCATTAAAAGTTCACTTGTTACACTTCGAGTTTCTTTTCTCACTAACCGCAGTCCATTGTTACGTTTTTGTTGGTGAGAAAAGGTCTCTTGTTATGCTCTTTGAAGAGTGAGAAACACCTTATTACGCTCTTGCAAGAGTGATAAATCCCTTGTTATGCTAGTGGCAGAGTGAGAAACACTTTGTTACGCTCCTGGCAGAGTGAGAAATCCCTTGTTACTCTCCTGACAGTGTGAGAAATCCTTTGTTACACTTCTGAAAAAGCTGAAACATTGTTGCAGTCCTATCATGTCAGAAAGAAAAAAAATTGTTACGTTTATGAAAGTAAAAAAGGCAAGTGCTACATTTCTATGTGTGAAGGAAAACACACCTTGTTAAGATTCTGTATTGGGTAAGAAAATACTATGTTACGCTCTTGTAGGTGATAGATTCTAGTATTTTGAAGCTTGGAAACCATGCAAACCCTCAAAAAATCTCAAGCTCGAGCTCATTCCTTGGTGATTGGATAACCTACAAGGTAAGCCTCCTCTCATGTAGGTGTTTGGTTTCATGATTGAAGATTTAATAATCTTTCCATATCATTTATGTTTTATCTATATTGTCCACTTTCCATACACACATTTTTATTTTATTTGTTGTTAAAAACCTAACCTACCGATTAAATAATCCCCAAAACATCACATAAACCCTAAATCTACATCCCCCATGAGCCATATACATAATCCTATCACCCACACTACCCTCCATAACTTGTCAAAAACAAAAAAATCCTAATTCTAAGCTATTTTACACCGTCAAAGCAATGAAAATGTTGAAAATAGACAAGACTATGTTCTGCGGTTTTGAGGCACTTAAACTCACCCATTTTCATCCATTCCACTTGCATTGTGGAGCTAAGGAGTTAGCCTATCTTCAAAAAATTTATCAAAAAAATTCTCCAGCTCCATAACCCTCAACTGTCAAAACATTTATTCACTAGTTTTTTCCCACAAGCCCAGTTGGGAAATTACTTTGTTTTGAGGATTTGAATGACCTCCAATCTTCCATTTCTCCTCCTTACATTCTCATTATGGAGACAAGAAATCATCCTAGTCACTGATATTTTATCAAAATATTTACTCATCTCCATCACTCCTTTTCAACCTCACAAACATGTCTTATTGTTTCATAGGCCATTCTCACAGTCAAATTTGGGAATTTCCTGTGTTTTAGAGATTTGAACGCCTTCCACTCATCCATTCTCCTTATTTCCACCTTCAACTTGAAACTGAAATGCAACACTACCTACTCAATTTTTTCTAGAATTTTTCCCAACTTTAAGGCCCTCCATTTTATCCACCAAACTACCACCTTCATACACTCTATTTTCCAAATTTCCATTCTCATCCACTCATTTCTTTGACATCACAAAGTTTTCATCATTCCAGTGACCAAAACCATGGAAAGTGACAAGAATAGATTCAGAGGAGGGTGCCATATCAGCCTTGATCCATTCACCATCCACGTGATCAAAGCTTCACCATAGGCCAAAATATGCTTTCAAAAAACTCAATGCTTAACATTTTGTGAAAGGATAATGGAAGGAGGGTATCATCTTTAGTTATCCAGTATTTTTGCAACCAGTTACAACATGGGAAGGTCACTCTTGTAGGTATGCAGATCAATTTATCCCCTGACCTAATTGCTTCAGCTACAGGTATTCCTTCTCAGGGAGAGCGGTGGTTCAAGGGTATGTATCCTTACATTGAAAACTACAAGCAGTTTCTAAAGCCTCATGCTAGAGATGATCCAGAATTTATTTTTCATTTTAGAAACCTCAAAAACAAGTATGCTCTACTGATGATGTTCATAATGAAGTACTTTACATGCGAAGGAATATTCTCTAGGTTATACAGGTATCACATCAAGATTTTGATGCACTTTACTGAAGTCAAAACACTTGATTTGCCTCATTATTTATACACGAGCCTGGTTAAGATGGCTGAGAAGGTCCAAAGAAAAAGAGAAGATCATCATACCAGTCTCTTTCATCATTGCCTTATCAAGATCATTGTGTTGCATCACTTGTCCTCCATAAACATGACATGGGAAGACTTCTTGGAGAGATTATCAACATAACTTTTTGTCTTACCTATTACATCATCACCATAGCCAATGGAGATTGGCTCTTCCAATATTCCTATTCAAATTTCAGATGTCCCTAAGGTTGTGGGATTTTCTCACACATATGAGAGAGGTAGGAGGAAACTTTGTGTGCCTAAGTCTACTAGGAGATTTCTTACATTTGACACCCATGATGAGAAATGTTAGATTGAGCAATAGCCTCTTTTGCATCATCATGATGAGTCAATTCCAATGGATCCTGAGGTATCAGAACATGAGGAGGTAAAATTAATTGAAGACATCATAAAAGAGAAGGATAAAGAGATTGCAAAATTGAAAGAAGCCTTCTCCATTGCCCAATCTCGAATTACTTTCCTTGAACTGAAAAATCTTCAATTGCAAGTGAATCATGTTAAACACACACATGATGTATGAGGAAAGATAAACACACACATAGAAAGATAAGCATGAGATACTCATATTATTCACCATATATGTAAATTTATAGTACAATGGTGTGACTCTTGGATTCATGTTCCAAGGTCACTTGGACTCCTTTGTGACTCTTCGCCTTCCACACCTACCCATAGAGGATTAGGTGTTCAAAATTCCCCCCCTTAATCCAAGGGGGTATGTGTGAGTCCAAGAAGAGATTTGTACTACAAATCTGCAAAATATGCATGGAAACACTTAGGCTGAATAAAATCTCTGAAATATTGACATAAAGAGGTGGTTTAAGGATGACCACCAACACTAGAATGCAATGCTTATTGCAGTTCTCGGAACTCTTCCAAAACTGGCAAGAAGCTGAGGGCTTCTATTAGAGGAAGTGTCCCTCATATTTGAAAAGAGAGACCTTCAACCTAAAAGAAGGGAAGTCTACAACCTGTGATGTTTTAAGGATGACCACCAACACTGGAATGCTTGAGGCAATTCCTGTAACTCTACCAAGGTTGGCAAGAATCTGAAGTCTTCTGCTTAGAGAAATTGTTCTGAAAGGGGAAGAATATCAACCTCACATGGATGGTTTAAGAATGTCCATCAACCAAAGGCATGCTCATGGGCATCCATGTCTCTGGCTACAAATTTGAATCTGGAATGACGAATTGTGGCTCAGGCTCGCTTGAACTGCTGTGTCTCTGGCTACAACTCTGAATCTGGAATGAGAGATTGTGGCTCAGGCTCGCTTGATGTGGCGTCAAAGCTTGTAGATGACCACCATTTTCCCCCCTGTCAGGTACAAGGTGAGATGATGGCGAAAAATCAACTGCAATATTGTTCAATATCCGAGAAAAAGTTCTGATATATGTCTTAAACATCTTCTTGGCTACTGATGCCCATTGCCAAGAAGTGATCCATCCAAGATGAATCTTTGTTCTTGCAGGAGGCTTGTTTCTCAAGAATATGTGTGAAGAATGGGTGTACCGACCACAATTATTGCATGGGTGAATATCAAAAAAATGATCTTTCATATGGCCAACTCGATCACAGTGTTTTCATTTTAAAATCTGTTGTTGTTGTTGTGGAAGTGGAGCAGGATCTGGAACAACTGCAGGTGAACTGTCATAGAGAAATCCGGCACTCTGAAATTTGATGGGCTTGGAATAGTCTGGAATATGAAAGGACAACTCCTTTTCGTATCCAAGACCAGTTTTGTGCTTGTTATGGACAAGATCTTCCCAAGGTCTAATGATGGGCTTGGGAAGTGCAGATTGAGCTATTGCATCTGCATGTAAATCTACTCTTGTACAAGGAATTGAATGTGAATCAACTGTAACTTTATATTCTTGCTACTAATAAGAGTTCTTCTCAATGTTCTGAACAGAAATAGGTTCAGAATGATGACTCTTTTGTTGAAGTTCATCTTGCTAAAGCTGAGACTTCAACTGCAAAAACTCAATCTTGTCTTGTGCATCTTGCAAGCAAGTTTGGATATTAAAAAGAGCGTTCTTGCTCATTTTTACCATATCATGAACACTGGAATGAATAAGGTTGTTCAAAATCTCTAATGCATCATTTATTTTAGCCATTTTTCTCAACAACTTAGGCTTCAAGAAATAAAGGGTGTCAGCTTCAACCGATAATGCACCCGTTTACAATGTATAAAAATTGTGAATATTCTCTAGTTTGGTTTCAATTAGTCCTCTTCAAAATGCCTGCTACAATTTTAGTAATTTTTTTTCTTTTTATATTTTTTTTAAGCAGTAACAGAAAATACATATACACGCGTGGATGGAACACTTACAGAAAATGCAGTGAAGTATAGAACATACAAAATATACTTAGAATTGTGTAATTTACAGCAAGTACAGTGAATCCGTGAAAGATGTGTCCGCAGACGTGCTGTAAATGAGCTCAGACCCATGTCAAGAGACTTCGAGCTCTCATCTCTGCCACATACGCTGAAATATGTACGCAACAAAATTGACAAGGGGAGTCAAGCCTATAACTATGAGGCTCGAATTCAATGAGTTGGAAAAAAAATATGGATCCAAGAAATTCAGTACCAATGAATTGATCAATTGTTACAAACGGGAAAATGTAAACACTGATAGTTAATGTATTACCCCACCATCAACCAGTCTGTAGAATGCACAATTTTTCTCTCAAGCCAATTATTCTATTCAAGAACTATTCTAGGCATGGAATTTAACAGATTTTGGTTCCTAGGGGCAATATTCAAGGCTCGAAAATGAGGCAGGTGGAACACGGTAGGACAATAAAAGGATCCGTTCAAAGATTCAGACAGAAATTTCAAGAATGGCGACTGCCCCCTTTGCTTCAATAACTCAATGGAATCTTGTGCATAGACATCAACATTTATTTTTAATTCCCTGAAATTGAATTTCCACTCAGTTAACCTCCCTCACACGAGGTCTGGACTCCTTAGTTTTTGAGCGAAAGGTCAAGGGTTCAAATCTTAGGAGCCACGCATTCTTGTCGCTTCCACTTGCCGAGCGTGGAGCACTATGTGGATGGAAGCTTGGAGCTACTCCGTTCCTATCCCGACAACACAACCAACAGGTCCAAACATTCTTGTCGACAACAAAGGGTGCATCAAATTAGCAGACTTTGGTGCATCCAAGAAATTTGTTGAGCTGGTCACGATTACATGGGCCAAGTCAATGAAGGGAACTCCATATTGGATGGCACCAGAATTCATTCGCCAAATAGAGCAGCTTGAATTGATAATTAAAATATCAACGAAGCAAAGCAGGGAGTTTGCGGTTGAGTTGGATTGTGTTGCAGAGGGGAAACAAACAATGACTTCTTCAACTTCTACACTCTGTTCTCATATTTATCTTTCGAATTGCTTCCCCGCAAACCCTATTCATACAAATTATTGTAACCGCACCTCTCTTCTTTATACAAAATGATGTTCAGAACAAAAAATTCATTGAATTTGCAAATCCAGAGAAAAAAAAATAACCAATACCAGCAAAATTTTAACATAATGCAGCCAACAGTTTCAAGAGGTGGCCGCTTTATTTCACATTGGAACAACAAAGTCACATCCCCCAATTCCAGATCATTTATCACCACTAGAAAAAGATTTTTTTTTTTTTTTTTTTTTGAAATGCTTAGAAAAGGAACCAGATTTAAGACCTACTATAGCCCAGTTACTCCAACATTCCCCCCTTACAATTCTGCAGACACAAGTTCAAGAGAATAGGGTGGAACTAGCAAGAGTTACAATGGAAAACTGATGTTAAATTTGGACCTGTAGACCGACGCTCTTATCAGGCCTCAATATATTTAGAAAAAAAAGGTAGGATTTATATAGCCATCTCCTTCCAACTCTCATAGGCATCAATACATTTAGAAAAAAAAGGTAAATCTCCTAACGGAATTCCCTTCAAGCATGCATTCTCGGTAATCTTGAAGTAGGACTAAACAGTGAAAGCACACCATGAAACAATCTTCCAAAATTACAGCAATAGAGTGCAGATAGTAGCCAGAAACAAAGCTCCAAAGAAAACTTTTATTTACATAGAGGCCACTAAACCGAAAAGCTCTAATACCATGTTAAACACACACATGGTGTATGAGGAAAGATACACACACACACATATAAATATAAGCATGAGATACTCATATTATTCACCATAGATGTACATTTATAATACAATGGTGTGACTCTTGGAAATTTCTCATTGCAGAAGGGTAACAAACACTTATGAATTTTTCATTCGAAGGCATCCAAATGGTGATTTATTTACATGGATGGATGTATTTTGATTATTACATCATAGATCAGTAACCCTCTTGGCATGAAAAGCTACAATTTGGGAGGAAAAGCTGAAAAACCACATATTTTTCATGTTTCTGCCTCCTTTTTGGACCCTCTGTTACACTTTTGAGCGACCCTAGGAGAATGGATTTTTGAAGGCCTTCCCTTGGTCCATTTTGGAAAATTCAAGATGTTATGTAAAATAGACACATAAGGCTAGTTGACCATTTTTACAAAAGTGAATTTTGACTTCTCAAAGTTCCTCCAAAGTTCTGTTATGCTTCTGTAATTTGTTTTTAAATTCTTCACCCAGAATTGTCATAGTTCAACATTGGATTCCTTCAGTACAGTTGTCAAGCTCAGAAATGGTCACAAATTCGAGGCTATGAGTTATCATTAGAGTTATTAGGTTGGTTTTTCTTTCCTTTTATGATGGAATGTGTAATTAATGTGAGGGAAAAACACTCTTAGTTTGTATCTAAATTTCAGGGAATGGTTTCTAACCTCCCTAGAAACTAGGAAATGGCTCATCTCTTGTATTTATGATCCATTTGAGATGATATTTAGACCTGGTGAGGTGTAATTATCTATATTTTCTATAATTATACTCTATTTTTTCATTGTAGAGGTTGGATAGTTTTTATTTGCAGTGGAGCTATTCTACAAGCTTTTGCTAATGAAATCAAGGAAAGTGTTGCAAACATAGTGTTGAGACTCCAGTGGTATTCCTTTCAGCATTTTATTTTCTTTGTAAACTCATTATTTTGCATACTACGTTACTCATCTTCCACATATATGCTTATTTATGCTAAGTCTTATTAGTTTATTGACATAAAGCATACTTTCCATGCTCTGATTTTCATAAGATTTTCATGAAATTGTGTTGCTCTTCTGATGAATGAATTAATTATAATGCTCATTCTTATTCCTTATCATTTAACTCTATACACAATGGAAATTTAATCATTCTTCTTATATTACCTATTTGGACTCACCCTTACCTATGAAAATAAACCTTTGAAATCAAATCAATACCATAGACCTAGTCTCCCAACTGTCATTTTTATCCAAAAAAACTCCAAACAATAAAAAAACCTTAATATATTGAGCATCATAACTAGCCTAAGACATTATATTCAGTCATACCTTTGACTACAAAGTGACATAGAGAAATCCCTCTCTGGTCTGGGTAGGGCTAGCTACCTAGCGAAAAGTTGGTTTTTCGTTACCTTTCTCTAATATTACTATTGGCCTTAGGAATTTGGGGAAATTGATAACATTTTTGGCGCTGTTTCCGGGGAGCGATTGCTAAAAATTCCCTGGGAATATTTCTTTAATCCTTTGAAAATTATACTTGTAGGTGACAAGCTCTAGTTTTCAAAATAGGCTGAATTCTAAATTTTGAGCCAAAGTCTAAAATTCCTATCTTAAGTTGGCTCCTAAAAGACATACAAGGTCAAATTCAAACCCAAATCCATCACCAATTGTATATAATCTAGAGATTATTTTTAGAAAACATAAGACCAACTCTTGGAAGGTTGGAAGATTTGTTCCTCCACTTGTCAAATAAAATTCTCTACCTATGAGATATGTTCAAGAAGATTTGATATATAGTCCAGAATCTGAAAAATATTTGTTTAGAATCAAGTCTAAGACTTTCCTTTCAGAAGCCACCTTTGATCCTTTTGATTTTTAATCCTTTGCACTATTTTCAAAATATTTTGAGTCCGAAATCGATAGTCAAGTCTGGTCTAATTTTCATAAACTCAAGGGTTCGGTAGACAAATTTCAAGAAACTTCAGAGAAGTCTGAAGCAGTAGACCTTTGCTCCATCCTTCATTTCACCTTTTTATAAAACTACATCATCAATCCATCCTTTCATTCCATTGTTACCGCTGCAAGTTTTTACTCCATCAACACCTCTGCCACCTCCTCCATTAGTCATGGCCTGATTTTCTCCACTAATCCTACCGCTTCAGCTTACTCCACTACCTCAGAATTATGGTCAGAGGCTTCCTCTTTTCGATGGAACATCAGAGGGTACAACCTATCAGCATGTTGCCAAAGTGACTGACTTCATAGATCTTGAAGAGATCGACAATGACGATGCCAAGATGGACATCATTACACAGAGTTTCTTCGGAGAGGTAAAGAAATGGTTTTTCTCACTTACAGTTGGTTCAATTGGTACCTCACAGCACCTGGTTGATTTTTTTATGGTGAAATGGGAATAAAATAAAAATCCATTGCAAATCCTAACTGATTATAATGCCTTAAAAATGAATCCCAATGAGTCTGTCCAAGACATTACAACTATATTCAACAAAATATATGATTCAATTCCAAAGAATATTAAGCCTCATCTATGCATTTCTTTACTTCATTATCCTAATGGTTTTGATCCCAACATGGCCTATCATTTGAGGGAAATAAAACCGTCAAATATTGAAGAAATGCAGAGAAAAACATTGAGTGTGGAAGCCAATTTGATCATCAAGAAATCTAAAATTAAGACAGAAAAAAAAGTCACTATCAAAGAAGAAATGTCCACTTCATCAGAAGGAAAATAAGATACTTTAATCAATACCATGGAGAAGATGATGGATAATATGTCCATCACTGATCGATAAGTAGAACCCTCCATTAGAAATCCAAATTTCAGGGGTCAAAATCAACAGCCCCAATACAAGATCAAGAAAATGGAACAGAGGGGTTGAGATCCACAAAGTTAACAGCAAATTCACACCCCATTTCAATATAATTATACTGAACGCACTGATAAATATGATGAGGAGGAAATTTTAGGTGAGAATCATTTATTTGAGGAAAATTAGTAGCCTATTTTCCTCACTGAAGAAGATCAATTTTCTGCAGAAATTTGTGCATCGGATTATCATAAATTTGTCTTGTCCAATGATGACATATTAGCAGTGCACACGAAATATTATCAGAGAGGATATCAGAATTCTGTTTCTCAAGTGCAGATACATTATGGCTTGAGGAATAGGAATTCTCCTATAACCTCTAATCAGAAAAACGGAATGCTCAAGTAGATGCTCATTCCAAAGAAGGTACTGCTTTGAATCAAAGTAAAGACAAGGGACCTGCCCTTCCTAATCATGTTAAAGAAAATAAAGCTTCTTCTAGTGGTCAAAGGAAATATAAAGCATTCCAAGAAGGAGGAAAGAAGAAAGAATCTTCACACAAATATCAGCTCAGGAAAAAAGATGCATCATTCAAAGAGGTACAGAAACATTCCACTCTTTTTTCTCTTGAAAATGAAATTGTGAATTTGAAAGCCTCCATTCCTCTAACTGAAATATTTAATAATGATAAGTATAAAGTTCAAGTTGCTAATTTGCTTCGATTTGATCAAATTTCAGACTGGTTTATGTGAGTGGTGATCATCCTGTGCTTCTTTTTGGTCCTGTCGTTGATGGCGATTTAGAATATAGTGAAGTCCCTCCATTTCACCTAAGCCTCAAAATCCATGAATTTATCCTTCATAATGCCATTCTTGATTCTAGAGCCTCTCAAAACCTTATGCCCAAGGCCATTATGGATAGATTAGGACTGGACATCACAAGACCGTATCATGATCTTTACTCATTTGATTCAGGGAGGGTAAAATGTCTTTTCCTCATTAAGGACTTAGTGGTGTCATTAGAGAAAATCCCAGCCAAGAATGTCCTTATGGATATTTATGTGGCTGATATCCCACCCAGATATGGAATGCTACTTTCTCAGTCATGGGGAGTGAAGCTTAGAGGTACCTTACAACTTTATTTTTCTTATGCTACCATTCCTATCTTTTGACAACTCATAAAACTATACTGAGAAAGTAAGATGAAGTACATGATCAGCAGCCGAAAAAAGCCAAATAACCATCCTATATATGTTATTCATACAATTTTAGATTCTTGTATCTTCTTCAATGATGAATTTTTAGTATCATACGAATATTTGATTGAAGAAATTGTAGACAATTCTAATTTTAAAATTATGTTTTAGAATTGGAGAATGAAGAAATTTGTAAAAAAGTGCCAAATGGTTTGGAGCTGAGTGCATCACCTCAAAAAATTAATGAAACGATGAAATAATAAGTAATTTTTGGTACACCAGAGGTATCTCAAACAATAATTAAAGTTCAACCATCCGATTTCCATTTTCCGGACGAGGAAAATAGTTTGTGGACTATGGAATTCGATAGAGCTTTGGGAAAGGAAGGGGCTAGAATTGGAGTGTGGATTCATAGCCCTGTAAATTAGTCATTAAACATCCCTCCCAATGTTCCAATGTCCTCCTACAAGCTGGCATTTTAATGTTCAAACAATTAAGCCGAGCATGAGGTTTTGATAGTCAGTCTGAAAATTCTCAAGAAGCTGGGTGCAAAGAAGATTTCTATATATGGCGACTCCGAGTTAGTGATATAGCAAGTCAAAGGGGAATACTAGGCCAAGAATCCAAGGATGTGAGCTTACCGAAACATAGTGCTAGACATTCTCAAGACATTTTTTGAGTACATTATATCTTTGATCCCAAGAGAAATCAATGTTATTGTTGATTCTCTAGCCACTTTGGCCAACATGTTCAAAATTATATTGTATCCTAATAATAATTATGAGATAAATGTAAAACACTTCCCTATTATCCCAGATAATGTTCAGTATTGGCAAGTGTTTGAAGATGATAAACAAATTAGTAACTTCTTGTAGAAATACGAAGATTTTGTAAAATATCAAATGGAAAAATAGTGCTATGAAGACGATCAAGAAATCCATGTAGCAGAGATGCAAGTGCTTCAGCTGAAAGATAACTCCATTCCAAGAGGTTTGGTACCTTTGGAAGAATTTTTTTATCAATATTATGTTTCACAAAAACCGACCATGTTACTGAAATAAATGGCAGTAGAAGATCTGAACCTTGGCACTCCGGAAAAGCCAAAAATGGTAAAAGTTTCAAAATATTTAAGTGTAGAAATGAAAGATAAATATGAAACACTTATGTATCAATTTTCTAATGTATTTTCTTGGGAATATTCTGACATGAAAGTCTATGACAACTTCATAATTCAACGTACGATCCCCTTGAAGTTGAATCAGAAACCTTTCCATCAAAATCTTAGAAGAATGAATCCCAAGTTGCTCCCCTCTATGCAGAAGGAGGTAAATAGATTATTCACTGCTGGTATAATTGTGCCTCTTCGCTTTTAAAATTGGATGTCTAATCTAGTACAAGTAAGAAAGAAGACATGATAGATTCACTTGTGCATTGATTTTAGAAATCTTAATAAAGTGTCATTGAAGGACAATTACCCACTAGCAAATATGGACCATATTCTGCAAAGGGTAGTTAGATCTTATATATTTTCATTGCTGGATCGATACATTGGCTTTAATCAAATTATTTTTCACCTAGATGATGAAGAGAAGACAACCTTCACCACACCTTGGGTTACTTTCATGTATGCCAAAATGCCCTTCCGGTTGAAGAATGTAGGGGCTAGTTTTCAGCGAGCAATGGACATTGCTTTCGCCAATGAAAATGATTTATTTTTGGTCATTTATCTTGATGATATCACTATTTTTTCCAAAACAGATGAGCAACACGTGCAGCACTTGAAAACATTATTCCAAAGATGCAAAAAGTTTGGCATATCATTGAACCCAAAGAAGAGTATTTTCACTATGGAGGAAGGTAACTTAATGGACCATATCATATCAAAATATGGAATTAGGATAGATCCTTCAAGAATTGAAGCAATTCAAGCTTTGGAATATCCTAGGAGAAAAAAGGAAATTCAGTCATTTAATGGAAAAATCAATTTTTTACGTAGGTCTGTTTCCAATATTGTTGAACACCTAAAGCAGATTACTGACATGTTGAAGAAAGATAGTGAAGTAAAGTGGCTTGAAGAGGAAAAAAAATAATTCAGTCAAGTAAAAATGGCTTTGTCTCATGTGTCTATCCTTGTTAGTCTGGATTATACACTTGATTTTATCATTTTTTCATTTTCCTCAAAACATACTCTTGTTGTTGTTCTCATGCAAAAGAAAAACCAGAATAAAGAGAAACCCATCGCCTTCTTAAGTAGAACCATAAGAGACATAGCCTTGAAGTATAACATCATTGAGAATATGCCTTAGCATTATTAAAAGAATTGAAGGACTTCTGGGTCTACATTTTATGTTCTCATATCATTGAATATGTTCCAAACGTTGTTGTCAATGATGTGCTTACACAGAATGATCCTGAAGGGTGGTGAGGTAAATGGATTGCTACCATGTTAGAGTATGATTTAGAGATCAAGCCCACAAATATGGTCAAAGGATAGGGCCTGGAGAAACTCATGGAAGATTAAAACCTCCATGCCTTGGATATCAATTTTATCACAGCATTATCTAAAAAACAAGATGTTGAAACATTACCTGAGGTAGCCGAAATTTTCTCTTTATCACCTTCGTATGCTGATATAGTACATGTTTTGCAAAATTTAAATCCTCCTCACATATTTCCAAGTAGTAGAGATAGATCTTTAAAGTTAAAATTTCTTAAGTAATGTATTCTTAATGGCGTCTTATATTGGAAAGATCCGGGTGGAGTTTTACTGAATTGTCTGGTCGAAGGGGAAGTTAAAAAAGTCATGACAGATTTTCATAAAGGTGAGTGTGGTGGTCATATTTATTGGAAGACTACAACTAATAAGATCTTGAGGGCGAGATTCTATTGGCGAAGCTTATTTTATGATTTTTATAAAACAGTCATGTGTTGTCATGAATGTCAAATATTTCAAGGAAAGAGAAAGCTCATTCCTCTACCTCTATAACCAATTGAAGTGAAAGTGCCATTCCAACAGTGGGGACTTGAATTCATTGGAAAGAGTCATCCTCCATCATCAGCTCAACACAAATAGATTCTCATTGCCACATATTATTTCACCAAATGGATTGAGTCCATCCCCACAAGGCAAGCTACCGACATTGTTATCATTCAGTTTCTTGAGAACAATATTTTGTTTTTCTTTGGTTGTCCACACAAGATTATCACTGACAATGCAACGACCTTCAAGTCTAAGAAGATGATCAAATTTTGTGACAAGTATCACATTATACTTGGTCATTCAACAGCATACTATCCTCAGGGCAACGGGCTTGCTAATTCGTCAAATAAATATTTAGTGAACATAATTAAAAATATGTTGCAAGAAAACAAGAGGAATTGGCATAAGAAACTCACCAATGCTCTATGGGTGGATAGAGTTAACACCAAGAGATCAATCATCATGTCACCTTTACAGCTAGTCTATGGTGTTTACATGGTGTTCCCTTATTCTCTAGTTGTACCGGTGATGAAAATTCTACAAGAAATTGACAGCGAGCCTAATGACATTCAGTGAAGAATCAACCAAATTATCCATTTACGGAAGTGAAGAGATGAATTTTTCAATCATACTTCAAAACTTCATGAGAAAATTGGAAATATCTTTTCGATAGGGAAACCAAAGTGGATGATTTCAAGCTTGGGGGTGTTGTTCTCCATTGGGATGCCTGAAATGAAGACAAGGGTAAGCATGGGAAGTTCGACAATCTATGGAAAGGACCTTACAAGATCATTGCATTCAAAGGAAACATATAATTTTTACTAGAGGATATTGAAGACCAAGAAGTGTTGGGAGGACCAATCAATGGTAGGTTCCTCAAACACTCTATAACTTGATCATTAAAGAAGAAGTTCATTGTCATTTTACATATCATTTTAAATTTTATGTCTCACCAAATAAGGAAGTTTCTATAGAATTTTGAAGCCCAAGGGTAAGGCCATGAGACTTCTACATATAACTCATGTTTTCTTTCAAAAAGTTAACAAGTTTCAGTCAGTTTTCAAGTCAGAGTCAATTCAGTTGTTTTTAGTCAAAATTTCTAGTTTCTTCAATTTTTTCAAAGTCCACTTTGACTCCATCACCCAATGGTAAGGCTACCTGATCTACGATGTTCTTGACACCTCCTGAAGGAGCTGTCATCCCCAGCTGGAGCCAATGTTATCCCATGTATTTTCGTGATCCAATGACTCTTTCAGTTGTTTTCCATAAGCTCATAGGGTAAAAAAATTTCTTTTTCGAAACAATTCTCAAAAATAATTTTGTTCACTGAAGAAAGGCTAAACCATGTATGTTGCTCCTTGATTTCATTTATCATTATCATCTTCAAGGTTAGCGCCTGTTGTCCTTTGAGATGATTGTGGTCAATTATCATGCCAAATAATCTATAATGTTTTGTTTGTATTTTGTAATATTGGAGAACCAATGTATAAGATAAATTTTAGAAAACAATTATTGATTAAATATTGTAGATAATATCAGTAATTATAAGTAAGGGCTACTTTTTTATCTCATGCAGTGATTAAGATTTAGTAAATTTATTAAGTGGAATTATGTAAGAAGATATGATTATTAAATATTAATATTGAAATTATTCAATAAATCATAAGTTGGAAAAACTTTAAACAATGTCTAAAAGTTCAACAAAATATATCTAACATTATCAAGATGATGCCAATTTATAAATGACAGGGATTTACATCAACAAATTGTTAAGTAAATCATTCTTTATAATGATAATAACTTCAAGAGGAATTATAATATTGTTGAAACATAGTCAACCTCACCTAGTTATCTTGATAACAATTGAATATATGAAGAAACAAAATGTATGAAAACTGGAAAAACTCACAGAGAAAATAGAACTGTATGAGACCAATTCAAAATCCTACTTGTACTATTGATGATAAAAAAGACTTGTACAATTTCTTCTTACAAAAAAACCGCTCGTCCAAGGGTGCGACCCTTAATAACTAGAACTGAGAGTTATTTATACTAATTAACAAAAATTAGAAATATCTTAACTAATTTATAATAATAGAATAAAGAAGAATAGAAGAAGGAGACAGATAGATGGAGTGTCTCTGGTTTTCTGAAAGTTTTTGATGATTCGACCCCTTTTGATGGAAGTTGTTTATGACTAGACCCTCAAAAATCTGATGTGTTGGCATGTTGTAAAATTCATCCTTTTACTCAATGGTTTCACAAAACTTATCCCATTGATCTTAACTTGGGATTTCTACACTCATCATTTTCTTGAAGATTACATTTTCTTCAGTACATCTATCAAAAGTTGTTCTTTGAATGAATAAATGTTTGATTTAATGTTGAATTATCAAATCAAATTGTAGTGCTTCAAGAAAAACTTTCCCTGTAATGTGACCTTTGGTACCTGCAAAATTTGACTTGTCTATTGCAATTGTATATAAATTTTTGAAAAAATATTCTAACTTAATCAACTTATCATCTAATCCTACCAAGCCTGGTAGTCCTTTATGATTTAAAACATTAAATTTAGTATGAAACCTTTGAACAATAATATTTAAAGCTTCACACTTGGTCTTCAATTGGTTGATTAAGTTTCTTTTCTACAAAAGCTTCTTTATCTCCAAAATGGTTCTAGTTCTGACCATGATATTTATTGCTTCCAACTCCTCTCTGTTATTTGAATTAAGAACCTTGATCATGTCAGAGGATTCACTTGGCTTCTTCTTGAGTTGATATTTCTGTTCTTGAATTTTTGTTCTGCATTTGGTGATAAGTTCTTGTTGTTCGAAGATGATCTGTATGGATGGCCATATTTCAGTGATGGACTTTTAGATGTCTTCCCAAATATTGTTCTTATCTTCACCTAGAGTTGATGCCATTAGAGATTCACTCTCTAGTTCTTTGACCGTAAGTGCTAACTGATGATTCTTATGTAGTTCCTCCACTAATAAATTATCATTCTTAATCTTCTGAGACTCAAGAACTTGAAGCCTCTACTGTAACTTTTCATGTGTCTGCTTCTAAATGGCCAAATATTGGGCCAATTTTACTACATCATTTGTAGTCAAAGTTGCTGAGAGTTTTGTAGCTGCAAAAGATGTTTGAGTTGCTAAAGTAGGATCAATATTCACTTGGAGTGTTGATTTCTCTTTCAGCAGTAATTATTCAATTTGTTATTCCATTTTTCTAATTTGTATATTTTGATCAATGATCAACTTCAACATTTCCTCCTTGTTACATTCATTTTCTGCCATCTCCTTAGTCTGTGGGTCTTCAGTTGAGGGTATATTAAGTTGTTTTCACAGAGAATAGATGTCTGCATTATTATTTTTAATTATTTCCTCGACTTCCTTGCAGTGTTTTGGATCATATCCAACTTTCACTACAAGGTCTTCCAATGACTTCATCCTATTGTCTTTAGCCAATGAACACAATTTCTCATTATTCAACTGAGATTGAACATTTGACAGTGTTGCTTTCAACTTGGAAAGAGACATGGTTGTTTTGGTCATTATTGAAAATAACATCTCTCCTGACTTCCTATGCATGTCCATCTGGTCAATTGGGTGAATCTTTTTTTTATCAAAAGAGAAGAAATTATTCTTATACTTAGCATGAGTCTTTGGAAATGGCATTGTTGCCTATAGAAAGGCCATCTGCATTCTTCCTTTCTCACTGTCAAAGGCAGTGAGAATCCTGTGATGTGATGTACATGTTTGTTTCCATAATTGACTTTAAACATCAGACTTCAATGCTTCATTATTGTGCTTGATATCTAGGAATCTGGAAAAAATATTTACTCTTCAGAAGAGCTGGCATCTAAGTGCTAGACGATTTCCAGTGGGTCTCTTACAGGTGATGTTTATGGATGAGGTTGAGGAAAACTGGTGGATTTGGAGACTTCAATATCTCCCAAATCTATGATCTCTGGTTGTTTCTACTCTAAAATCAAGGTGGAAGTGATTTTTGGATTTTTGAGCTCCAAGATAAACTCTTTCATGATTTCCTTGGCATGTGGAGTATCTTCTCTGATTCTTTTATGTTTCTTACTATTAGGCACTGGTGTATGTGCATTTGAAGTGTAAATTACTTTATCATTTGCCTCCTGGAGAGTACCTTCTACCCATTCATCTTAGTTCATGTATTTCTCTATTTCTGCTCTAGAGGTATGAGTGTAAGAAGTTGTCTTAATTTCAACTCTCAGAGTAGAAATAATTCCATGGGGGTCATATGACCAAGTAAAACTTGGTTGAAAACCCATATTATTTAAAAATTCGTTTGCATCAGCGCCAAATACTCTTGTATTGTAGATGAAGGATCCAATGTTAGCCTTAAGTTTAAACTAGGCTTTTCTCTTTCTTGAGAAAAAATGTAGTTCATCCATGTTTAACATTTGTCTTATGTATTCCAAGGAGAAAAATCTCATAGGTACATATCTTGGAAGCTTGTAAGGTGAAATTTTGCAACCATATACCCTGATATCTGTATAATTTTTGTATAGGTACCTATCACCTATCTTTGCTTGTTCACTGAGGTGCAGAATCCTTTTAATGTATTCTCCAATTCTAGCCTTTTATTGACTTGTAAGGAGTTGCCTTACTGTATGTATAAAGAAACCTATGAACTCTAAAAACAAAGTGGTTATTTATGAAGCTTGTACCAACTCTGTCTAGTGAATTGATGATTGATTCACTCCTTGTGCATCAGGTTTGTTGAAGTGGATAGGAAACATTTCTTCCTATTGAAAAAAACCATATGAATAATCACAGAAGAATAATTAAACACTCCTTGTGTAGTGAAGTTCACGAATTGTTCATGTATAACTTCAGCCAAGAAATGGTTGTAATTATACATAAACAATGTTGATTTATCTTGACTGAAAATAGATAAGAACCCCATGATGGGTTCATTAACTGTATCATCATTTGGGTATCCTAACAGGTAATAAATAAGGGAGATGCGGTGCTTGGAAGCTGTTATCACTCAGATTCTCCTTGAAGTTGTAGGAAAGAGGAAAGGAGTCTGAGATAACCACAAACCAACTTTTAGGTACACAATTTAGCCAATTTTTCCCCAAAGAGGGCTCTCTCTTTAAGTTTTAGCTTTGTTTTGAAAGATATTAGGCTAGTTATGAAAGTACAAGGATTTTGATTGTGTTTGGGTGATGAAATTCTATAGCAGAAGAGTAAGACTGAATGGTTTAGGCCATTGGGCTAATGGAGTCAAAGAAAGATGGCTTAATTGGATTAATTTTCTTAATAAGAGATGGTTTCACAGGGCGAGGTAATCAAATAAGGAACAATTTAATATCTAAAATGAATGGAATGAACTTCAAAATTGGTGAAGGGAAATTAAGAATCCTTCAACATATTCAAAAGAGGGAACTTGAATGATTATTAATAAAGAGCAATTAAGTATTCTTTACCAAATAATCAAAATGATTAAAATAGAAAACAGGAGCAATTAAGAATTCACTGTTCATACTAGTTCAGAAGAAAAAATTAAGAATAATAACGATTGAAAACATATTGCACTTAAGCACTTTCTGAATTTTTCCTTTTCGTTTATCATTCAGATATGAAACATAAATGGTATAATAAATAAGTATAAAACTTTAAAACATAAGAGATAGATGACTTATTGATTCATTTTTTATTCAAGAATCCTGTGAAAAGTCATTTGCATCATTTCCTTATGCAGCTAGCCATGCAAAAATTTTCCAACAACACTTTATTCCAAAGTAATCAATATTACAGCAAAATATATGAATTCCACCCCCTCAATACTCCAATTGAGGGAGTATTTATAAAAAAAATTATCAAAAATATCTCCTAACAAGGTGAGATATAATTTAGGATGACCCATGGATATGTTATAAGAAAATAGAGACAGATGGTCTCATGGATAAGAGAAAATATAACCGATGTTGTGCTGTTTCCCTTTTTTATGAATGTGCTGGAGGCAGGTCCTATGATTTGGCTTGTTGTTGTCCTCTCTAGTAATTTTGTGTTGGCTGCTCTGTTTTAATGATACACTTTACCTGTACTGATACACTTTGACCTGTTTGATCTCTATTTATCCTTTTTATCATGACTTATTGTAGTAAATACTCAAAATTCATGCAAGGATCATTTTTACAGAAAGTATAACATCTCTTCCCATTATTTTGCTTCCGGTATTTTGGTTCTTTTAAGCTTCCTTAGAGTCTCATCAGTCTCTGTATATCTGAAGAAAGTAGGCTGAATTTGGAATAGGTGCTTTACCTCATGTTCGAGATAAAACAAATTTTCCTGACTGTCATGAAGAATTTTGCCTGTAGGCAATGATTTTGCTATTGATGAACTGGTTGATGAAATGGCCTGGTTGTCAGCATACTTATTCAATTTCTCAACATAGCTTTCAAGGCTCATTAGTTTATCATCTGAAACTAAAAGACTTGGCAATCCTTTACTCTGCAAAATATCCAATTTCTTTGTAAAGGCATTGATCTCTTCTTGCATATCATAGAATCTTCTTTCTAGGTTCTGCATCAGAGTTCTTTTAGTAAAAAAAAATTTTACCTCCAAAATTGTTCATGTTCTGTCTTGGATACCTAGCTCTTCAAGTTGATATATGTTATTTGTATTTAAAAATTGTATAAGCTCATTGGCTTCTTCAGGCATATTTCCTAATTCTTCTCTTGCCTTCTGAATTTCTTCCAGAGCCAATTTAACTAAATCATTATGCTCATACATTATTTGAATTCATGGCCAAACATCATTTATTGACTGAATGATGTTGGCCCAACGAATTTCTTTGATTTCTTTTAAAGGCTTCTCCAATGTGAGATCCTTCTCCAATGCTTTGACCACTTTTTCTAATCTGTTGATCTCTCTTTATTTTTCTGCAACACTCATCTTTGAGAGATCATGTTTTTGTTCTAAAGTGGTAACTTGTACCTTTGTTTTCTGGAGCTCTGTCACTTGGAGTTTCAATTTCTCCATTGACTTTATTAATTCTTCAGTGCTTAAATTCGAAGCGTTGCCCTGTGATAGTCCTGTTGACTGATTTGTTGTTGTACCTGTAATCACTTATGTTGTAGATGCTGGAATGTTTGGTTGATTATCCTTTAATGCCTTTTCAAGTTCTTTTTCAGTCTCATTTAGTTGCTCATTAAGTTTCAAGAGCAAATCCATCAATTCTTCTTCAGAGCTTTTCTTTATGATTTCCGCAGTTTGTGGATGCCTTGAAGATGAAAACTTTAGCTGTTTCCTTAAGGCTGCAATATCATCATTTTTATTCTTAATCAAGGCTTCTATAGCCTTAACATCTTTGGGATTATGACCCAATACAATAATTATTTCTTCCAAAGTCTTTATTTTGTTGTCCTTAGCCTGGGAAGAGGCTTTTTCAATATGTAATTGAGCAGTAGTATTATCCAAGGAATTCTATAATCTTTGGGCCATCATTGATTTATCAGTCAAAGTTGAGTAAATAATTTCACCATTTTGTTTATGCAGTTCAGTCTGATCCAAAGGATGAATATCCTTTACCATGACTTCAAAATTGGTTCTAACATAATCTGCAGCTGTTTGAGGCTACTGCATTTTAGGTTTGAAATGACTCATCACCATTTTACCCTGCTTGATGTCATAAGCTGACATCAATCTTTGTTGATTTTTGGGAGCCATCTTCAAATATTGATTGTAGACTTGAAGTCTTAATGGATCATTTATGGCATTTATATTTATAAATGTCTTCTTAATATCCCAGGAATCCTTCACTGGTGGTTTGAAGGAAGATACTTCTGCACTTTTCTGTCTTTGTAACTCTTTTCTCTATGAGTCAGTGGATGTCCCACTGATTGTGAATGTTTGCTGACTATCTAACTCTTCTCTCCTTTGACTATCAGGGGTTTCTTGAACAAATTCTGCTTCTAAAAGAGGATTTAATCTTTGTCTTTTGACACTAGTTTGTTCTGAAGATCCGCTGATAGGGGTAGCTATTTCTGCATCTCTCTTCTTAGCTTTTTCTTCATTGAGAGGAGTTTGCAAAATTGAAATTTCTGCCACATTAATATTAGTGGGGGAAGTCTATATTTGGGCTTGTTCCTTAGAAGTTTCAGGCCTCTTTCCCATTGTCAATTTCTCTGTAACTTGAATATCAGTCTCCTTTTCCTTCCCTTTGGATGCTACTGTGGTTAGTGCACTAATTTCCTGCAAATTTTGCTGAGAGGTTCCAGCAGAAGAAGGACCAATTCCTAGTCTTTTCACCTGCCCAAAAGATTCCAGGTCAAGTATTTTCTCAAGGTCTTTCATAACATTTTAAACACTGACCTGTTCACTATCTTGTTCTATTAAGGTCCCTTCCATCCATTCATCCATATTTGCAAATTTTTTGATTTCTAGAATTCTATAGTGAAGGTATGGTGACAATTTGTTTTTCATCCTCCTATCACAAATAAAACTGTTTGGGTCATAAGGTACCCAGTGGAATTTTTTTTGTAATTTGAGATAATCTTCTAGGATTCTTTCAGCTTCTTTTCCCACATCTCTAGAATTACAGACAAAAATACCTAATTGACTCTTAATTCTGAGCTGAGCTTTTTTCTTTGCATTGCAAAAATGGACTGTGTCTGAATTTATCATTTGTCTGAAATACACTAAGGCAAAGAGCTTCATTGGGACATACTTTGGTAACTTGAAAGGACATAGCTCACAGCCATATATTCTAATTTCTGTATGATTCTGGTATAGGTACCAATCACCTATCCTGTATTGTTTGGAAAGTTGGATTATTTTCTTCATATCATTATTGACCCTAGGAGGGGAAACTCTTGTTAATAAGGTAGTTGTAGGGTGCACAAATAGGTCAATTAACTCATTGTAAGAATAAGGAGACTCAAAGGAATTATGGAAGATTGCAGACCAAAAAATTACAGACCTTGGATTTCCTTTGGTATCAAGTTTCATGACATGGAAGGGGAAACTCTCTGATTGATAATAGAGCATGAGATGGTATATAACAGTGGAATACTTGAACACTCTTTCAGCTTCCAATCTCATGAACTGGTCATGAATTTTATCAACAATGTAGTAAGCGATATCATATTTGACAGTAAGCGGTTGTCTAGGAGTAAAAATTGATAACAACACTAGGGTTAACTTATCAACATATTCACTAGTATTGAAACCCATTATAGAAGATATCATATTCAAAATGAGTCTGCCCATATCTACGAAAAAAGTATATCCATAAGGAGGAGGGCCTTTGGGTTGATGTTCTTGAAGCATAAAAGTCTGACAGAGGCAATTTAACTCTTCTTCGGATAAATTGGTCGATTTTTCAAGTAAATCTCCCATGGAAAGGGGAGTCAGGTTTTGACCAGGATGAAACTATAACATTTCGTTGATAGATTGAGCAGTTATTGGGAAAAGGACGGTTTGACTCGGGGACATGACCGCTCGTTGATTGGGATCATAATTGGCATGGCAGTAATGAATTATTTCAGGAAAAATATGAACTAAGGGTAAAAGATACATCGGAAGATTGGATTCCCACAGTCCCAAAATGTCAGAGCTGTTCAGGTAACTATCTTGGCATTGGAAAAAAATTCTGAGAGAATTTTCACTAAGGATGAGGTCTTTAATCTGGAAATCTCTATCTACTAGAGGCAGATAGTCTAAATCTTTATGAGGGGCATTCAGAGGTGCAACATTCAAAGCCACAGGAATTTCCATTTCTGGTTTTTGTGGATTCAGAAAGGAATTTGGATTTTGATGAAAAAAAGGAAAAATTATAGGTCTGGGATGAAATGAAGACCAAATTGAACCGTGTTTTTAGTTTTTTCCTGTGGAATTAAAACAAAAAACCAAGATTTGTAGGGTTCGACGGGAATTTGAATAAATGCCTGTTTTTCGGGAAATGAACAGTGACGAAAAGAGGTGTAGGTGACGACGGATGGGTTTTGGATTGTTTGTCTACAAAATTCTCAGTAAGGTGGCGGTTGACAGTCTTTGACAGTTGGTTTTGAATTTTTTTGCATGGGACACTGGTCGCTGTACAAAATAATGAAAATGATGCACGTTTGTTATGTTTTAATCGCAAAGTCAAACGTTGGAGGGATTTTATTTTTTAAGCGGATGAAGCAAGCAGGAAAGGCTATTTTGTCATAGGCGGAATGGCGGTAAGCAATATACATCGCACCGCTTTTCGGGACGGGCGATTTTCAACAGAGGGCCAACAATTCCATACAGCTCACGACACGTGGCGAGGCACTGTTTGGAAAACTGCTTGGCCATCGCGTGTTATCGTTCGGATGTGGGAACACAGTGATATGGATGATAACCGTTGATCATGGATTGGTTGATCAAACGGTTGTCGGGGAGGTGAGATAACGGGGAAATAACAGGGCGGGCCCAACACAATTAAATATAATTTAATTACATTGGGGGCAATTCAATTGGTGAGTTAGGTTATTAATTAACCTTGAGGGTTAATTAATCTATTTTTTATACGACGGGGTGTTGGGCTTTTAATTAGTTGGAGATTCAACTAATTAATCACAATTAACATAGTTGTATGGTTATATTTCAACCAAAGGGGAGAAATATATAATAATTTTGGAGTTTTATTAAAATAATACGGGAATGGGTGGATTTATATAGGGAATTAAATAATAAAGTTAAATTTAATATGGAAATGAATGGAAGCGCTAAGTGTAAAAACATTAGAAGTACGTATTTTAACTTATGCTTGAATGAAAAGGGTTTTTATGAAATATTGCACAATTTTCCTAAGTAAAATAGGATTTTTCTTAGGAAAAGATTTTTTGGAAGTGAATGAATGACATTATGGATGGTTTTAAGTACTTAGGTTTTTTCAATTATTGGGCCGAGGGTCCGGTCCCTCCAAAAGTCAAGGAAATGCCTTGAGCCCCTCTAATTTTTAAATTCCTTGGTACTTGGGGGAAATTAGTGAAATTTTTAGGGAAAAATGTGAAGGGGAAGTTAATAGTTTGACTTTGTTTTGCTTGAATTTCTTCCAGTGTAATGTCTGCCTTGGACTTGTGATGAAAGTAAATATTAACACATTTAAAGTCATTATTCATCACATGTAATTCTGCAACAACATCTACCTACCCTACCTACTTTAACCTACCATTTTTCTTCTTTATTAGGGTGCACTTAGACTAGCAAACCCTTATCACACTTTTTTTTCTTTTACATGTAGAAATATATCTAAATCTAACCTTATTACATCCAAGGGCTCAGATTAAACTATTGAGCTCCTTTTATTTACTCTACCTATCTACTTATCTGCCAAGATTAAACAGTTTGGTAAGATTTTATTCTCTATCTCTAAAACATAAAATTGAAAGATGAACTAGCCAAGCTTAAACTGTTTGACTGTTCATCAATTGTGGCATAAGATACAAGTTACACACAATTTGTTTATTTACATAAGAGAAAAAATTAGTGGCATTTAGAATTGCACACTTTCCTTGGCCTTTCTTTTGGTTGGGTTCATTTTCTTTCACTTTTTTTGGCCATTTTTATTTTTTTCACCCTTTGATTTTTCTTTTAGGGTATACCCTCTTTAAATTTTTTAAATTTTTTGATTTTTTTGACAATATGGAAAACCTTTGCAACAAGGAAAGGTATTAACATATTACATATCCTATCAATTCAATCATGATATATGACACCTATTGGTATAGGAGCATAACACTGGCTCCACTTGGGGATGGCTTTTCCTTGTGAAAATTCAAGAACAGCAAGTCAGTTGTCCTCAGAATAATTTTGACTGAACTATGGAATCTTCTTCTTCTTGTTGCTTTATTTTATGTATGACAGTAATACTTCTGAAGCTTAGGGCCTTCTCTTCGGGCTTCAACTTCAGCAAGTTACTATACACTCAAAACTGTGAAATTACAAAGGATATAGTATGTGCATGTTAAAAATTAGGATATCCTAATAAATAGGATCAAAGTAATGTTTCAACATTTGACCATTAACTGGCCCATCTTCAGTTTCTGTACCATCCAAGTGTTTTAGAAAATATGTATTGTTTCCTTGTAAAGCATGAATAATATAAGGTCCTTTCCACAGGAAGTCAAACTTCCCATGTTTTCCCTTATCCTCTCTTCTAGAATCCCATCTTAAAACTTTGTTTCCAAGTTGGAAATATTCTGCCTTGGTCCTTTTATCAAATATATTCTTTATTTTCTCCTACAATACTTGGGATCTCTTATATACTCCCTCTCTGGTCTGCTGCAAATTGATAGTCTGGTTTATTCTCCTTTGAATATCATTAGGTTCAACCTGAGCTTCTTGAAGAAATTTCATTATAGGAACTCCTAAAGATGAAGGAAATATAGCCTCAATGCCATAGACTAACTCATAAGGACTGGTCCCAATAGATTTTTTGGTGGTGAGTTTTTCTGCCCACAGTGCATTTGTAAGTTTCTTGTGCAAATTTTTCTTGTTTTCCTCCAATAATTTCTTAATAATATTCATGAGACTCTTGTTGGAAGATTCAATTAGTCCATTACCTTGAGGGTAATAGGCCGTGGAATGGCTTAAGGTGATATGATATTTGTTACAGAATATTATCATCTTCTTAGATTTGAAGGCAGCAGCATTATCAGTTATGATTTTATCAGGACAACCAAATCTTTATAATATATTAGTTTCTAGGAATCCTATAATCACAGTGTCATTGGCTTGTCTGGAAGGAATTGCTTCTATCCATTTGGTAAAATAGTCTGTGGCAGTGAGGATCCATTTGTGTTGGCCAGAAGAAGGAGGATGGATTTATCCAATGAAATGCAGGCCCCATTGTTGGAAAGGTTTTTCAGTGGAAATCGGTTTTAGGGGTAAAGGTAATAGTTTTCTCTTGCCTTCAAAAAATTGACATTTATGGCAAGCAGTGAAAAATTTCTTTACATCAGAGAACAAGGTTGGCCAATAAAATCCAGCCCTTTGGATCTTGTTTGCATTTGATTTCCAATAAAGGTGTCCACCATAGTCTCTTGCATGAAATTCATGGAGAGCCTTGTCAGCTTCATCTTTTAACAAACAATTCAATAGAATACCTTCATGATTTTTCCAAAAAATAACATTATCTAAAATACAAAACTTTGAAGATGTCATCTTTAAAAACCTTTTCTTTGTTCTGGATAACTCTGGAGGAGCTTTGAGGTTTAACAGTACATAAATTATATCAGCATACCAAGGTGAATCTAAGAAGGCCTGGCTGATTTGTGGAGTCGCCATCTCTTGTTCGTCATCCAGTTCATTAATATCCAGGGCTTGACAATTTGTTTCTATCATGAGTTGAGCCAATCCCTGTCCCTTTATAAGATTTGTAGGTTTTATTTCAATATCATACTCTAATATGGTAGCAATCCATTTACCTCTTTTTCCCTCAATTCCATCTTGAGTTAAGATGTCTTTGACAACAGCATTTGGTACATAGGCTATCACATGGGAATACAATATATAGATTCTAAAATCTTTAATGGCTTTTACAAGTGAAAAAGCTTGTTTTTACATGATGTTGTATTTTAATGATGCATCCCTTAGTGCTTTACTAAAAAAGGCTATAGGTTTTTCACATCTTTGATCATCCTTTTGTAATAAAACAGCTGCTACAGTGTGTTCTAATGCAAATGAAAATATTATGAAGTCTTTATCAAATTGTGGACTTGTAAGGACTGGGGTTTTGGTCAAAGCCATTTTAATTTCTTCAAATGCTTGTTTGGCTTCTACTGTCCATTTAATACTTGAATCCTTTCTTAACATGTTAGTAAGCAATCTAATTAGTTCAGCTAAGCTAGATATGAATCTTCTCAAAAAATTGATTTTTCCTAGGAAAGCTTGAAGTTCTTTGACATTTCTAGGGTGAGGTATCTGCAATATAGCTTCTATTCTAGCAGGATCAATTCTAATACCATCTTTGGAGATGATATGGCCCAAGATTTTACCTTATTCAAGACCAAACAAGGACTTCTTTGGATTCAAAGAGATACCATACTTTCTACATCCTATGAATACTTGTCTGAGATGGTCCAAATGCTGTTGATCTGATTTAGAAAAAATAGTTAAATCATCCAGATATATAAAAAGAAAGTCATGAATCTCTTTTGCAAATGCGATGTGCATTGCTCTTTGGAAGGCTGGTCCTGCATTTTTAAGTCCAAATGGCATTTTCTCTTTGGAAGGTTGCTCCTGCATTTTTAAGTCCAAATGGCATTTTAACATACTTGAATGTGCCCCATGGTGTCGTAAAAGCTATTTTTTCCTAGTCATCGGGATGAACCAGAATCTGGTTGTATCCTGAGAACCCATCTAGAAGAGAGATCCTAGAAGAACCTACTACCTTTCTAAAATGTGATCCATTTTAGGTAAAGGTTAATTATCCTTCAAAGAAACCTTATTTACATTTCTTAATTCAACACATAATCTGATCTCTCCAGTTTTCTTCCTAGTAGGTACTAAATTAGACACCCACTCTGAAAACCTAATAGGAGCAATTATCCTTGCTTCATACATTCGTTTGATTTCTTTTTCAATTAAAGGCAGCAGTACAGGGTTGATTCTTCTGAGTTTCTGTTTAAATGGTTTTTGATTTTCTTTCAAAGGTATTGTATGCTGAATTATAGAGGTATCATATGATTTCGAGTCTTCATAACTCCAGGCAAAGACATCGTGGAATTCTCTCACTAGTTCAACATATTTTAGTTTTTGATCAGGAGACAAAGATTTAGATAACTTTATAATTTTAGGATTTTCTTCAGTTCCCAAATTATATTCCTCAATATCTGCTTTAAATGGTTCCATTTTGGGTTTCTTTGGAATATCATTAGAATCGAAAAGATCTTCCAGAGGAGTTAATCCTTTAGGCAAATGATTATATTTTAAATTAATGATCTCAGATTCTCCTTCTATAATCTCATCAACCTCCATTTGTTTAAGGTCCCGCATTTCTTTTTTGGTGAACTTTGTTGGATGAAGCATTTGAATTGCACTTTCTTCTGAAATGTCTATTTCTTGTTCATTTATTTGATCAGATTCAATGATCGTATCTTCATCTATGCTACTGTTAGAAAATTCATTTTATAGAGTCAAGAAATTTTTAGTCTGATCATCATTTGAAAATAGTTTCCAGTTCTTAAATTGTTAGGTATGGCTGGTCTATGTCTAATCTTAGCTGTGAACAGATGATTAGGTTCAAATGGTAATTTACAAGTGCTAGAAAACATTGCAAGGCTATGAGCATGCAAGTTTTGTTTTCTTGGGATTTTAGCAAGCTGAGTCTGTAGAAAAGTATTGAGAATCTCTACAACTGTTCTCCTATATTCTCTCAGTCTGGGATCATTTGTTAGAAAGTGTCCTTTAATCTGTTGAATGATTAAATCAGAATCTCTTATGATAGATACTCTAATTGCCCCTAATCTTTTGACAAGTTTAAGACCTATGAAAAGAGCTTCATATTCTGCCATATTATTGGTGCACTTAAAGTTTAATCTGTAAGCATGGCCTTCAGCATGATCATTTTCAAGGTTATGTATCCAAATTACAGCTCCTGCTCCTAAATTTTTAACTGAACCATCAAATTCTAAATGCCAAAGAATCTCATGTTCATAATTGGTTTCAGGAGTTTCAGGAACTTTTTTAACAGTGAGATCTGGTTTTTTACTTTCTTCTAGTTTCTCTTGGGTATCTGATGTTTCATTGTTCTCAGAGATTTCTTTGATTTGAACACTAGATTTTTCATTTGTAATTTCTTTTTGTTTTGCTGTTGGAACTTCTAATTCAGTGGGAGGATCAATTTCAACATTATAAAGAATAAATGAATCCATATTAGAGTGTACTGAGTAGATGGGGAAATTTTTAGGTTTCTCCTAACTACTGACTACATATTTCATTAAAGTTTCTCTATATAGCTTCTTTGGGTTACCAAACACTGAAATAGTAGCATATGACATGTCCAATTGAAGAGATCCTCCAAGCTTTGCACCCCAAGATCTGGAAAATAGCATACCATATTTTGGAAGAATGTCTGCTACTACTATATCCATCAAAATTGTTTTTTCAGGGTATTGAACCAGTGAAACACACAAGTCTTTGATTAATCCTAAATATCTCACCTGATTTGAATCAAAAGGAAAGAGATCTTTGTATGGTCTGGTGATATCTAGGTTTAATTTATCCATTACAGACTTGGGCATTAGATTGTGAGATGCCCTATAATCAAGCATGGAATTATGAAGTATTTTATCATGTATGTTCAAACTTATATAGAATGGAGGAGTTCCTCCATTACCTGGTTTTCCATTTACTTCAGGGCCAAAGAGTAATCTAGGTTGGTCATCAAAAGCATTTACTGAATCATCACTTCCAGTGATTTTGAGTGATCTATTGATTTGAATTTGGTAGACATCATGTTTAGCTAATTCAGACAATGGAACAACTATTTTTAATTTGCCTAATTCAGCCTCCAGATTAAAAGGTTTTTTATTTTGAGTTCTTGTATTTCGAAAAGTTGGATTCTCCTTATCTTCTGTGTTTTCGGTATTTTTATCCTTCTCAGGAGTGGGGTTGTGGGCTGAAGTTGTTTCTGAATCAACTTCCGGAGGTTCCTCTACATTTCCTTTAGAAGGAAGAGTATTGGAAAGTTGTCTGTTATTCGGTTGACTATCGGATACATCTTCAATTATTGGGTTAGCAGGATTAGGATCTGATCTAGAGAGAATATGTACAGGGGAAGTATTGGTTTTACCTTTGAGGGGCTATTTTGTAACTTTCTGTTTACTTGTTTCCAGGACATCAATTCTTCTGCTCCTAAGATTATATTTCTTATGGAATTCATAAATGGTTGTATTATATCCCTCCTTGAAGTCAAATGATTCTCCTTAATGAGTTTGAAATTGTTTAAGAATGTAAGCTTCTTGATCATCTTGGGTAAAGAAACTTTCCGGTTCGTTCTTGCATCCAGTCATGTTATTTATTTGAGCATATTCCGCTGGTTCATCAGAAGTTGAGGCTTCAATATAATTTTCCTGGAATGAGGGCCTAATGTTTTGGTCGGGACAAGTTTTTCTAGTATTCTGGTTTTGGTTCATTCTGAAATTTGGATTTCTCTCAGTATTTCTTGGTTGACCATCCCAAGGAGATTTCCTTTCAATTATTTCTACTCTATCTCCTAGCCTTTCCATCCCTTTAATAATAGCATCTAGTTTCTTTTCAAAAGCTGAGGGTTCTTCATTTAAAGGTATTCTCCTTTCATTTCTGGCTTTAGCTCGTCTAGCTATCAGGTTGGCTTCAACACTAATAGCTATACTTTGCATATATTCTAAAGTTTGAGGAGATATTTCCCTAAGCTGATACACCATCTCAGAATCAAATCCATCAGGGAATTTGATTAATGTTGAATCTAGAGGAGGTCTAAGGTTTTGGGGAATAGTATTGTAAACATCATTGAACCTGGTGCAGTAATCTTGCACAGTCTCTTGTGTTCCTCTCTTTAGATTTCCATAGTCCGATAAGATTTGAAGAGGATCTTTCTTCTTTTCCCATCTGTTTAAAAATGTTCTATAAAGATCTTGTAGGTTAGTGACACTGTTTGCAGGAAGGGCTCTAAACCAGGTTCTAACTTCTCCAGTAAGAATTTGAACAAATATTCTCATTCTTACATCATCAGCATCTATTTCATAAATTTCAAAATAATCGGTCATCTTTTTAGTATGCGGTTATGCAGTGTAGGTTCCAGAACCATCAAAGGGAGTGATTTTACTTTGGTAGTCTTGGGGCATAGCCCCTAGATTTGGTGGTAATACCAAGGGAGCATATATGTTTTCCATTGCAGGAGGTAGAGATGAAATAACAGTTGAGGTTGGTCAGGGAGTGGTGGATGGAGGAGTAGAAGGATTAGTTTTAGGTTGAGATGTTTGAGGAAATGTTGATGAACTTGGAGAGGCTGAAGTGATCACAGAAAGATTTGATGTTCCTTAAGAGGTAATCTCAGATTGTATGGAATCTCGCAAATGTTTATCAAGATGTGAAGTAACAAATTCAAATTGTAAATCTTCAATAAATACTGAGTCTTGAACCAAATGGGACAGCTCAGATTCAGAAAAATTTACAAATAAAGATGTTTCAAATTGCTCATCAAAAGGTTCATCCTCAAGGTAAATCCACTTCACAGGACATGATATTGATCTATAGAGAGGCCGAGAACTAGCAGAAATTTATTTGCTCTCTTGTCTCCTAAGAATTCTGGGGATCAAATTCGGATTTTCAAACACAGGTGGTGGATTTGGATTAGGATTAGCCCTGGTATAATGAGTCCTTTCTGAAGCCAGTTTTCTAGGTGATTTTTTTTTTGTTTTTTGTTTAAATGGAATCAACAATACAAACTCAAAAATTTCTTTAAGAAGTTTTAGATATTGGATTTAGATTTTCTTAAAGATTTATTTGACTAGAGGAACTAATCAACTATCTGAAACCGAATGTTCAGTTCATAAACTAGACTGGAGATAGACTGAAGCAACATTTATTTACCTATGCAATTGCAAAGAAAGAGCAATTTCAAAGGCTACCTGGCTAACTTCAGGCTCTGTCTGTAGTTTATAAAGTAAACAATAGTAACAAATAAATTATTCAGATTCCCCAGTGCAGTCGCCACTATGTTATCACTCAGATTTTCCTTGAAGTTGTAGGAAAGAGGAAAGGAGTCTGAGGTAACCACAAACCAACTTTTAGGTACAGAATCTAGCCAATTTGTCCCTAGAGAGGGCTCTCTCTCTAAGTTTTAGCTTTGTTTTCAAATATATTAGGCTAGTTATGAAAGTACAAGGATTTTGATTGTGTTTGGGTGATGAAATTCTATAGCAGAAGAGTAAGACTGAATGGTTTAGGCCATTGGGCTAATGGAGTCAAAGAAATATGGCTTAACTGGATTAAGTTTCTTAACAAGAGATGGTTTCACAGGGCGAGGTAATCAAATAAGGAACAATTTAATATCTAAAATGAATCGAATGAACTTCAAAATTGGTGAAGGGAAATTAAGAATCCTTCAACATATTCGAAAGAGGGAACTTGAATGATTATTAATAAAGAGAAATTAAGTATTATTTACCAAATAATCAAAATGATTAAACTAGAAAACAAGAGCAATTAAGAATTCACTGTTCATACTAGTTCAGAAGAAAACATTAAGAATAATAACGATTGAAAACAGATTACACTTAAGCACTTTTTGAATTATTCCTTTTCATTTATCATTTAGATATGAAACATAAATGGTATAATAAACAAGTATAAAACTTTAAAACATAAGATATAGATGACTTATTGATCCGTTTTTTATTTAAGAATTCTGTGAAAAGTCCTTTGCATCAATTCCTTATCTAGCTAGCCATGCAAAAATGGTCCAACAACACTTTATTCCAAAGTAATCAATATTACAACAAAACCTATGAATTCCACCCCCTCAATACTCCAATTGAGGGATTATTTATACAAAAAATTATCAAAAATATCTCCTAACAAGGTGAGATATAATTTAGGATGACTCATGGATATGTTACAAGAAAATAGAGACAGATGGTCTCGTGGATAAGAGAAAAGATAATTGATGTTGTGTTGTTTCCCTTTTTTTATGAATGTGCTAGAGGCAGGCCCTATGATTCGGCTTGCTGCTGTCCTCTCTAGTAATTCTGTGTTGGTTGCTATGTTTTACTGATACTCTTTACCTGTACTGATACACTTTGACCTGTTTGATCTCTGTTTATCCTTTTTATCATGACTTACTGTAGTAAATAATCAAAATTCATGCAAGGATAATTTTTACAAAAAGTCTAACATCTCTTCCCACCATTGTGCTTCCGGTATTCTGGTTCTTTGAAGCTTCCTCAGAGTTTTATCAGTCTCTGTATATCTGAAGAAAGTAGGTTGAATTGGGAATAAGTGCTTTACCTCGTGTTCGAGATAAAATAAATTTTCCAGACTGTCATGAAGAATTTTGCCTGTAGGCAATGCTTTTGCTACTGATGAACTGGTCGATGAAATGGCCTGGTTGTCAGCATACTTATTCAATTTCTCAACATAGCTTTCAAGGCTCATTATTTTATCATCTGAAACTAAAAGACTTGGCAATCCTTTACTCTGCAAAATATCCAATTTATTTGTAAAGGCATTGATCTCTTCTTGCATATCATAGCATATTCTTTCTAGGTTCTGCATCAGAGTTCTTTTAGTAAAAACTCTTTTTACCTCCAAAATTGTTCCTATTTTCTCTTAGATGCCTAGCTCTTCAAGTTGATATCTGTTCTTTGTATTTAAAAATTGTATAAGCTCATTGGCTTCTTTAGGCATATTTCCTAATTCTTCTCTTGCCTTTTGAACTTCTTCCAGAGTCAATTTAACTAAATCATTCTTCTCATACATTATTTGAATTCATGGCCAGACATCATTTATTGACTGAATGATGTTGGCCCAAAGAATTTATTTGATTTCTTTCAAAGGCTTCTCCAATGTGAGATCCTTCTCTAATGCTTTGACCACTTTTTCTAATCTGTTGATCTCTCTTGTTTTTTCTACAACACTCATCTTTGAGAGATCATATTTTTGTTCTAAAGTGGTAAATTGTACCTTTATTTTCAGGAGCACCGTCACTTGGAGTTTCAATTCCTCCATTGATTTTATTAATTCTTCAGTGCTTAAATTGGAAGTGTTGCCCTGTGATAGTCCTGCTGACTGATCTATTGTTGTACCTGCAATCACTTCTTTTGTAGATGCTTGAATGTTTGGCTGCTTATCATTTAATGCCTTTTCAAGTTCTTTTTCAGCCTCATTTAGTTTCTCATTAAGTTTCAAGAGAAAATTCATCAATTCTTCTTCAGAGCTTTGCTTTATGATTTTCGCAGTTTGTGGATGCCTTGAAGATGGCAACTTTAGTTGTTTCCTTAAGGCTGCAATATCATCATCTTTCTTCTTAATCAAGGCTTCAATAGCCTTAAAATCTTTGGGATTATGACCCAATCCAATAATTATTTTTTCCAAAGTCTTTATTCTGTTGTCCTTAGCCTGGGAAGAGGCTTTTTCAATATGTAATTGAGCAGTAGTATTATCCAAGGAATTATGTAATATTTGGGCCATCATTGATTTATCAGTCAAAGTTGAGTAAATCATTTCACCAGTTTGTTTGTGTAGTTCAATCTGATCCAAAGGATGAATATCCTTTACCATGACTTCAAAATTGGTTCTGACATAATCTGCAGCTGTTTGAGGTTGCTGCACTTTGGGTTTGAAAGGACTCATCACCATTTTACCCTGCTGGATGTCATAAGCTGACATAAATATTTGTTGATTTTTGGGAGCCATCTTTAAATATTGATTGTAGACTTGAAGTCTTAATGGATCATTTATGGCCTTTATATTTATAAATGTCTTCTTAATATCCCAGGCATCCTTCACTGGTGGTTTGAAGGAAGCTACTTCTGCACTTTGCTGTCTTTGTAGCTCTTTTCTCTGTGAGTCAGTGGATGTCCCACTGATTATGAATGTTTGCTGACTATCTAACTCTTCTCTCCTCTGACTATCAGGGGTTTCTTGAAAAAATTATGCTTCTAAAAGAGTATTTAATCTTTGTCTTTTGACACCAGGTTGTTCTGAAGATCCACTAATAGGGGTAGCTGTGTTTGCATCTCTCTTCTTACCGTTTTTTTCATTGAGATGAGTTTGCAAAATTGAAATTTCTGCCACATTAATCTGAGTGGGGGAAGTCTATATTTGGGCCTGTTCCTTAGAATTTTTAGAACGCTCTGCCATTGTAAATTTCTATGTAACTTGAATATCAGTCTCCTTTTCCTTCCCTTTGGATGCTACTGTGGTTAGTGCACTGATTTCCTGCAAATTTTGCTAAGAGGTTCTAGTAGAAGAAGGACCAATTCCTGGTATTTTCACCCGCCCAAAAGAGTCCAGGTAAAGTATTTTCTCAAGGTATTTCATAACATTTTCAACACTGACCTGTTCACTATTTTGTTCTATTAAGTTCCCTTCCATCCATTCATCCATATTTGCAAACTGTTCGATTTCTGGAATTCTATAGTGAAGGTATGGTGACAATTTGTTTTTCATTCTCCTATCACAAATAAAACTGTTTGGGTCATAAGGTACCCAATGGAAATTTTTTTGCAATTTGAGATAATCTTCTAGGATTCTTTCAGCTTCTTTTCTTGCATCTCTAGAATTACAGACAAAAGGACCTAATTGACTCTTAATTCTGGGCTGAGCTTTTTTCTTTGCATTGCAAAAATGGACTATGTCTGAATTTATCATTTTTCTGAAATACTCTAAGGCAAAGATCCTCATTGGGACATACTTTGGTAACTTGAAAGGACATAGCTCACACCCATATATTCTAATCTCTGTATGGTTCTGGTATAGGTACCAATCACCTATCCTGTATTGTTTGGAAAGTTGGAGAATTTTCTTCATATCATTATTGACCCTAGGAGGGGAAAATCCTGTTAATAAGGTAGTTTCAGGGTGCACAAATAGGTCAATAAACTCATTTTAAGAATAATGAGACTCAAAGGAATTATGGAAGATTGTAGACCAAAAAATTATAGACCTTGGATTTTTTTTGGTATCTTGTTTCATGACATGGAAGGGGAAACTCTCTTATTGATAATATAGCATGAGATGGTATATAACAGTGGAATACTTGAACACTCTTTCATCTTCCAATCTCATGAACTGGTCATGAATTTTATCTGCAATGTAGGAAGCGAAATCATATTTGACAGCAGGGGGATGTCCAAGAGTAAAAATTGATAACAACACTAGGGTCAACTTATCAACATATTCACTAGTATTGAAACCCATTACAGAAGATATCATATTCAAAATGAGTCTGCCCATATATATGAGAAAATTATATCCATTAGGAGGAGGGCCTTTGGGTTGATGTTCTTGAAGCATAAAAGTTTGACAGAGGCGATTTAACTCTTCTTGGGGTAAATTGGTCGAATTTTCAAGTAAATCTCCCATGGAAAGGGGAGTCAGGGCTTGACTAGGATGAAACTGTAACATTTCATTGATAGATTAAGTAGTTATTGGGAAAAGTACGGTTTGAATCGGGGACATGACTGCTCGTTGATTGGGATCATAATTGGCATGGAAGTAATGAATTATTTCGGGAAAAATATGAACTGAGGGTAAAAGATACATCGAAAGATCAGATTCCCATAGTCCCAAAATGTCAGAGCCATTCAGGTAACTATCTCGGCATTGGCAAAAAATTCTGAGAGGATTTTCACTAAGGATGAGGTCTTTAATATGGAAATATCTATCTGCTAGAGGCAGATAGTCTAAATCTTTATGAGGGACATTCAGAGGTGTAACATTCAAAGCCATAGGAATTTCCATTTCTGGTTCTGGTGGATTCAGAAAGGAATTTGTATTTTGATGAAAAAACAGGAAAAATTACAGGTCTGGGATGAAATGAAGACCAAATTGTACCGTGTTTTTAGTTTTATCCCGTGGAATTAAAACAAAAAACCAAGATTTGCAGGGTTCGATGGGAATTTGAATAAATACCTATTTTCTGGGAAATAAACAGTGACAAAAACAGGTGTATGCAACGGCGGATGGGTTCTGGATTGTTTGTCTGCAAAATTATTAGCAAGGTGGTGGTTGACAGTCTTTGATAGTTGGTTTTGAAGTTTTTTGCATGGGACACTAGTCGATGTACAAAATAATGAAAATGACGCGCATTTGCTATGTTTTACTTGCAAATTCAAAGGTTGGTGGGATTTTATTTTTTTAAGCGGATGACACAAGCAAGAAAAGTTGTTTTTTCATAGGCGCAATGGCGGTAAGCGGTATACATCACACCGCTTTTGGGGACGAGCAGTTTTCAGCGGAGGGCTAGCAATTCCATACAGCTCATGACATGTGGCGAGGCACTATTTGGAAAACCGCTTGGCCATCGCGCATTATTGTTCGGATGTGGGAGCGCAGCAATATGGATGACAGTCATTGATCGTGGATTGGTTGATTGAACGGTTGTCGGGGAGGTGAGATAATGGGGAAATAACAGGGCGGGCCCAACACAATTAAATATAATTTAATTACATCGGGGGCAATTTGATTGGTGAGTTAGGTTACTAATTAACCTTGAGGGTTAATTAATCCCTTTTTTATACGGCGAGGTGTTGGGCTTTTAATTAGTTGGAGATTCAACTAATTAATCACAATTAACATAGTTGTATGGTTATATTTCAACCAAAGGGGCAGAATATATAATAATTTGGGAGTTTTATTAAAATAATACGGGAATGGGTGGATTTATATAGGGAATTAAATAATAAAGTTAAAGTTAATATGGAAATGAATGGAAGCACTAAGTGTAAAAACATTAGCAGTATGTATTTTAACTTATGCTTGAATGAAAAGGGTTTTTATGAAATATTGCACAATTTTCCTAAGTAAAATAGGATTTTTCTTAGGAAAAGATTTTTTGGAAGTGAATGAATGACATTATGAATGGTTTTAAGTACTTAGGTTTTTTCAATTACTGGGCCGAGGGTCCGGTCCCTCCAAAAGTCAAGGAAATGCCTTGAGCCCCTCTAATTTTTAAATGCCTTGGTACTTAGGGGAAATTATTGAAATTTTTAGGGAAAAATGAGAAGGGGAAGTTAATAATTTGACTTTGTTTTTCTTTAATTTCTTCTAGTGTAATGTCTGCCTTGAACTTGTGATGAAAGTAAATATTAACACATTTAGAATCATTATCCATCACATGTAATTCTGCAACAACATCTACCTACCCTACCTACTTTAACCTACCATTTTTCTTCTTTATTAGGGTGCACTTAGACTGGCAAACCCTTATCACACTTTTTTTTCTTTTACATGTATAAATATATCTAAATATAACCTTATTACATCCAAGGGCTCAAATTAAACTATTGAGCTCCTTTTATTTACTCTACCTATCTACTTATTTGCTAAGATTAATTAGTTTGGTTAGATTTTATTCTCTATCTCTAAAACATAAAATTGAAAGATGAACTAACCAAGCTTAAACTGTTTGACTATTCATAAATTGTGGCATAAGATACAAACTGCACACAATTTTTTTATTTACATAAGAGAAAAAAGTAGTGGCATTTAGACTTGGGCACTTTCCTTGGCCTTTCTTTTGGTGGGGTTCATTTTCTTTTACTTTTTTGGCCATTTTTATTTTTTTCACCCTTTGATTTTTCTTTTAGGGTATACCCTCTTTACATTTTTTAAATTTTTTGATTTTTTTGACAATATGGAAAACCTTTGCAACAAGGAAAGGTATGAACATATTACATAGCCCATCAAGTCAATCATGATTTATGACACCTATTGGTATAGGAGCATAACAGAAGCTATAGGAAATATGGAGGATGTATACGGGGGATTTTTCTTTGGTAACTCTAAATCCTCAAGTAGGAAAATGTCAAATATCTGAGCTCTCTGAGGGAAAGAAAATTTATGATAAAGGTCCATGAGAGAAGCAGGTGAGAAATGGAACAAGAAATCAGTTGAAGGGATGAGAAGCATCTTGTTTATGTTTTCAGGGGATATGGTGATCAGAATGTTTCCATTTTGAGCCACCACTCTCCTGGTTATAGGGTCATACTACTTCTGGCACTAGGCAATTAAATCAAGAAATGGATGGGTTTGAGGGAAAGCAAACAAAGGAAACACAGATTCGCAAAACCTGATAGGGTCCTGTTTATATATGTGCTTTTTTTTTAGCCACACATGTAGCTCATAGAAGTCGCATTCACAGTGAAAGTATGTGATTTTTAAATAGGTTTCAGTTAGGGGTATGAGGTCTAGGTTAAGCTGTGGCTTTGTAGCAGGGATATCTTCTGCAATGGGTTTGGTGACCTCAAGGATGACTTCAGCAGCTGAATGAGTGACCTCAAAGATAACCTTTGCAATATTGTCGACAATCTAGACTTCTTCTGTCACCCTTTTCTTGCCTTTACCCTTAGGATTAGTTTGTTTTTTAGCTTTGGCTTTGGGTGACATGTTTGATAGGGTATCAATTAGAACGAGAGTTTGAAGCTTGAGTTATAGAAATGATGACAGGGGTTCAAAAATATGGAGAGTGTTTTCAGAAAGGAAAAATTGTTGTGGAATGAAATGAGAGGATAAGATTAATTTGAACGAGAAAGTAAAATAAATAAAGGGATTTTGCAGATGATTTTATAAACTACGTTTCGGGTTTAACATTCTGATGAAGATTAATTACATAACAAGACAATTAACGGTCCAGGAGTGGGTTGAGCAGCCAACGAGGTGATGAACGAGCGTAAGTAGAGCGTTGGAGGGTAACGACCAAGTGACATGGATGGATGTGATTGGACAGTCGACCAACAAGTATGGCGTGGGAAGGGAGGTCCATTGGTTGAGAATGCGGGAGGAAACGGTGATCGGGCATGGGAGAATGGTCGACAGGCAATGAAAAACTGGAGGTGGTTTTTAGGAGGGGTACTTCCCAGTTTCTTGTTTTAGGTGGAGGGGGTGCAAAGTGATGCGGTGCTGCCACATTGCGAATTTGGGTAGCGATGAATACCAGACTTCGAACCCCCCACATTACAATAAACTATCAGGTGGGTCGTGTAGTGGATCTCCGTTGTAGATCTAAGGTGGGCTCCAAATCTTCCGTTAAAAACTGTTGGCGCTTTATGCCAAGTTAATTTGACCTTTTATCACGTAGTGAATTTATAATAAATTCAAAGATCTTATATATATTTAACTTTCAACAAATGAAATGGAAACCCTTTTTGAAGGTCTTAAAATCAAAAATTAAAATTAAACATCTTTATGAGTGTCAAACACATTTAAATAGGCAGCCATAGATTCATTTCAAAGACTAAAGCATTTACACATTTTTTATTTCATGCTTCCCTAACATTTTTTCTTTTTCCTTCTTTATTTAGAGCAAACTTCTCTAACATTTTATTCTAACATGGATGTAATAAAAATATAATTTTCCTAACATTTTTAAAAAATTTCTTTTTCATCCATGTTCTAACTTAGCATTTTAATTTATTTTTTCAAACTACCATGCTAATTTATCAAAAAAAACAATGTTACAACATTGGCTCTAGCTGGGGACTTCTTCCCCTTGTGGGATGCAGAGAACAAGCAATTCCATGTGCCTTCTCCTCAGGTTATGGAATATTTGTTGTAGAAAACAAACATAATTCAAATGATAATGTAGAATGATGATGTAGGATATCATTCAGTACTGGATATAGTGTTTCAAAAATTTGTCATTGACGGGCAGTGTTGAAAATTGTCCTTCCAAATTCTATAAAATAAATATGTTGTTTCCCTTTACCTCTACAATGCTGGGTGGTCCAAACCATAGATTATCAAACTTTCCATGTTTTCCATTATCTTCTCTCTTAACATCCCATCTTAAGACTAAATCCCCTTCTCTAAAATCTCTTTCCCTTGCCTTTCTATCAAAAATACTCTTCATTTTATTCCGATATTTCCTCAGTTTATATTGAATCTCATCTCTATTTTCATTCAACTCAATAATCTAATTTATACTTCTAGAGAAATCAACAAGTTAATCAGTAGATTATTGTAGAAACTTAAGCACAGGGAAAGCTAAATTTTTATGAAAAATAACATATTTTCCATAAACTAATTGGAATGGAGATTCACTTGTTGATCTTTTGGGAGAAATCTTGTTTGCCCAAACTACTAAAGTCATATGACTGTCCGAATTATTCTTGTGGTCTTCTAAATTTTTATTGATTACCTTCACTAAAGTCTTGTTAGATGATTAAGAAAGACCATTTCCTTGTGTATAATAGGGAGTTGAGTGATGGAATAAAATCTGATATTTCTGGTAGAATTCAATCATATTTATGCTGCTGAATGTTGTGGCATTATTAGTGACTATTTGTTGTGGACAACCAAATCTAGATAAGATTTTCTCTTAAATGAATTTGATTACAACTGAATCTGTGGAATTTCCTATAGTGATGGATTCCTCCCACTTGGTGAAATAGTCAGTAGTAGTTAAGATTCATATATGCTGATTACTTGAAGCCAGATGAATTTCCTCTATAAATTCTAATCCCCATTGAAGAAATGGTGTTGAGACAACTACTGGAACTAGTGGAAGGGCTGCTAGTTTTTTCTTACCAAAAAACATCTGACATGGAACATAGGCTTTGAATTTTTCTCCTACATGTGAAAACATAGTAGGAAAATAGAATCATGCCCTAAGTATTTTGTATGCTGTCGCTCTCCAAGCATAGTGGCCTCCACAAATTCCTGCATGAAACTGATCAATGATTCCTTCAGTCTTTGATTCTGTCAAGAAAAGTGGTATAATATTAAGAGGATCTTTCCAGTATAAGTTGGCATTGATGATACAGTATTTGATGGAATTCAACTTGAGTGTTTTGCATTGTGTTTTGGAAAACTGAGCTGGGCATTCAAAATGGATTGGAAAATTAACAATATCTTCATACCAATCTAATAATACAAACTTCTCATCAATGTGAACATGGAATGTCTGAGTTGAAGGAGAAGCTTCTTGTGTATTCTTTCCTTGCACTCCTTGGGAAGGTTCTTGTGGATTCTCCCTTTCCAAATTTGAATAAGGGTCTTGTGGATGCTTCTCTGAAACTTCAAAAATAGAATTTATGCCCAAAACTTTACAATTAGATTTAGCTAACAATTTAGTTAAACCTTGTCCCTTTACTAACTTGGTAGTTTTAATGGTAAGGTCAAACTCAATAATTTTAGTTATCCATCTTCCTCTTCTCCCATCTGTGTCTGGTTCTGTGAGGACAGTTTTTACAACATTATTAGGCACATAGGTAGTGATGGTATAATGGAGGACATACATTCTGAAATATTTGAGGCTTGCACTAAGTCATAGGCTTGTTTTTCAATGATATCATATCTGAGTTCTATATCTCTCATGACCTTACTAAAGAATTCCATGGGTTGGTCATGAAATATTCATTATTTTGCAAAAGGACAGCAATAAGGGTGGTTTCAGAAGCAAATGAGAATATGCTGAAAGGTTCAGAATAGTTTGGACTGGCTAAGGTTGGGGCTTCAGAAATGGCCTTCTTTATTTGGTAAAATGAATATCTTGCAGGGATGGTCCATTTGACCTCATGGTTCTTTTTTAGCATATTTATGATGCCCTTAAATATTTCTTCATAGTTAGGTATAAACCTTCTCAAAAATTTGATCTTCCTGTTGAAGCCTAGAAAATCTCTGCTTCAAACATTGGGGAAAACCACCCAGTCGAGACCTTAGGACAGCTCCTTTTCCGTTTGGTATGGTGGCTCCGACTAGATTTAAAGGACCAGTTTCCTTATAAATAAATGGGTTGGTGATGGGTTGATTTGGATGGGTGAAAATGGGACTAAATTAACTGAAATAAAACTATTTAATTTAAACTAAATACTGAAAAAGAAATTCTAATACTAACCCGGGTAATTATATATGAATACAACTTAAGATTGTTCCAATTTAACAATAACCATGAAAATGTATTATTATTTAAATTGAAATGTGTAGAAACAAATAAAGATAACTCTATTTAAAAAATTAAACAGAGTTGTATTAGCATATTGCATTCATCATTGTATATCATCTATATATACTTATGAAAGATAACGTTTCAATTATACTCAGAAATGATATATAAAAAGAAACGTTGTGAAAACCAAATATATATAAATGATAGCAAATTTTAAAGCGAATATCATAAGACAAAAGAAATCAACAGTGAATAGATAGAAATACCTTATTCATATTGAAGACTTTCAAATGAAATCTGATACTCTAATCCAGTAACTCTGATGCAAAATCAAATTCCAAGGTATAGAAATGCAACACTTCAAAGATAATTCCACATAAAAATCACCAGATGTTATCCTTTTAAAAATATATAAGACAATGGAGTACAGAAATGTAATCTCCAAGTCCAAACATATTAAGATCCAGGACCCTTCTCTAAATGCATGAGAAGGGTTTAAATACTAATTAGCTAAATCTAAAAATAGTCTATCACAAAAATTAAGGATTCGGTTCAATGAATGTCCTTTTCCTAGGCTAAAATATAGTAAAATTAAAACTAAATCTAACTATCTATGAACTTGATCTTTAAACTTGCAGGCATCTAGCATAGTTTTGAGAAGATGTGGTTGACCGACTTCAGAATTCAACTGTCCTGAAAACACAGAGTCGGCAAAGTGTAGGCGCAATCTTCTCTGTAGAATTGAAGATACAATTAAGCGCACTGTGCTGACTGTGTGGCTTCACCAAGTACGTCCAGTATGAGTCCAAATTTAATCTTGTCATCCCTTGGATTGATTTTTCTCTTTCTTCTTTCTTTTGCCTCCATTCTGTTTGCAGTTGATGTGCCTGTGGGAGATATCCTGGAACAGTTTCTGAAATCAAATTAGCTTTGTGTAAATTATCATTTACACAATCCGTAAGAGTGTTTGCCGCTGTATCCGCCTCTGCTGTTGCCTTCTCTACCCTTCTGATTTGTGCATCCCAATTATTAAAAATTATTTCCTTATGATTTTCATTAATAATGGGTGCACCAGCTTTTCTGCCTTCTTCTGTTTTTTGCCATACCAAATAATCATTGATCTTTTCATTAATCAAATCATAATCATTTCGTAAATCTACGACATGATTTGTGATTTTATCACTCTCTTGGCAAAAAGAATTCCATTGCAAGATTTTTTGGCATAAAACTTCCTCTTGTTGTAGTAGTTGATTGTTTAAAGAGATAGTTTTTGAAATGAATTCTGGAAGCTTAGGATCATCTTTATGCTGATATTGGATAATCTGTATTTGTTTGTCTTTATCAGCCAAGCTTTTTTGATGTCCTATTTTCATTTCCTGAAGTTGTTGTTGTAATTCTTAAAGTTTCAATTGTGCTTCCTTATTGGCTTGTACCTTTTGCAATTGCTGTTGTAGAAATTTTATCTGTTCTTCTTTTTCATTCAACAAAAGTTGTATCTCAAATGATTTTTCAATTGTTGTAGAAGCATAATCTCCTATCATTTGATATAACTTAGCGAGATTATCAGTAGGTTCTGTGGCAGGATCCTTCCACAAAACATCCACTTGTTCTGCTTCAGTAGCAATTGCACCTTCTAACTTTCTCTTTTTTCTCTGTTTCTTCACTACTTCTTTGTATTTTGGGCTGTAGAATACATCTAGAGGAGGAATGTCCTCTACATTAAGTACAATTTCAGAGGATGGTGTTATTGGTATGTGCTCAGTCACTGTGACGGTGCTGCTTGTTCCTGTGTTCAAAAATTTGGTTGTTTGGACAGGGGTCTGTACATTCTGTCCTTCTACATTAATCAATTGGTTAAAACTTTCCCATTCTTTGTCTAACTCAATGATGATTGGTTGTTTCTGTACATTGGTTGGAGGAGGATTTGTCTGTTGAGAAGTCAAAATTTGCTGTTGAGTAAGTTCTTTTGATTGTGCAGAATCTTTCATGGATTCTCCCATTTTATCTTCCTTTTCATTAGACTTATTGGAATGTTCAGAAGTCTCTCTGTCATATTTTGATTTAGATTTATCTGTACTCAAACTGCCATTAAGACTAACACTAGGAGTTTTCTCCCTTGCCGGCTCTAAGCGTAGATTTTCCAAAGGAATAGAAGTTAGTCTTCTTTCTCTGTAAAGTTTGAATTCCTGGAATTCCTCTGGAGATAACTGCATTTGAGCTGAATTCAAAACTTCTTTAAATGAATTTCTTCCTTGGAACATATCATCAAAAAGATCCTGTTCCCCAGAAAATTCCCTTACTCTGATTGCATTGGTAAAATTCTTAACAATATCATTTGGGTCAAATAACCTTCTCGAAAATTTAAACAGCTGTAGGCATGTAATGTTTCCTATCTCTTGGAATGCATGACAAATATTGAACAGTGAAAATGTTCCACATTTTACGGGAAATTGTGGCCAAATGCCTTTTTTCTTCTCTTTTAATTTCTTTGTTAAACCCCCTTGGCCACAGGTCTGATAAGCAATTTCCCGAGCTACAAGTCTATCTGGAACATATAGGGGTAAAACATGGGGGGAAGCATAACTTCCAAAAACCCTAATATAAGTGAAAAATTCTTCTCCAAACCATCTCGCGACGGGGAGAATGTCAACCTTTGTTTATGGGGATAACCTTGGGGCATCCTTATTATGCAATGTTCTGTACAATGGCAGCATTACACCATGGAAAATTTGATAAAAATGGGGGACAAACTTAGACTCCCATAGTTTCTTATGATACACATGAATAGGCAAAGGATCGTGGATAGTCCATTGCCAACCCATCACAGGGAATTTAGAGACATAAAAGATAGCGTCCATGACATAAGCAGATAAATAAAAAGGCGGATAAATCCACTGAGAAACACTTCGCTTGGACCGGTAGTGAAAAATGGCAGTGGTCAAATTATTAGATAATATTTTAGCCCAGTCTACAATTGTAGAATTAACGACCGCACTCAACAAAGGGAGCCATTCAGGCAAGATCATATTTATGTCAGGATTTCCAAAAGGCCTACATAACATGGTAGCAGTGAAACAATAAGGAGAGGTAAGTGAACCCGTGCTGTACATACCTTGTTTGTTTTTCTTCAATGGTTCACTTCTTTTGGTCCACTCCTTTGTGCATTCTGAAAAATTTGCATGTTCTTTGGAAAAATATTCCATGAATTGTTTATTGTAAGTCACCTGAGGTTCCGGCAAATAATAAATTAGTCTCAAATCTTCCGTGGTGAATGACCCGATTAGCTCTTGAGCTGGAGTTCTGAATTGTCTGTCTGAAATATCGGTGCTGTCCAGCACCCATTTCACCATGTTCGTATATGGGAGAATCCTTGGCCTTGCTGCTATCCTGTGCAGAAATGAACAAGCCAGTTCTTTGAGGGTTGCTTCAGATGTATTACTAGAACCTGCTGTAGCTGTAACTTTTAATACCACAGGATTTTCTTCTTCCAGCAAATTATACATTCCTTCCCAAGTGAATATACCGGCATCCTTATTGCAAGTGGTGTCTGCATATAGTGAAGCCATTTCTATGTTTTCAGAATTCGAGCTCTTCTCCTTCTTACCCATAATGTTCTGTGAAAGCTTTGTATAGACGTTTGCTCCTTCGTGCCTGCATTTTACGAGTTAAATGAGAGTAATGGCATGAGAAAGGTGATGAGACTGTTTTAAATGCAAAGGCGGATGAAATATATTATTTTAACGTGAAATGAATTTCAATCAAAACAAAATCTCATTTACCATTAATTGTCAATCCAATCATTTAATCCAATCATTAAAGCGCATAACAGATATTGATATATGGGAAGATTGTCTTTGAACAACGCGCCTTTATGAATCTGCGACATTGCGATCTGCAATTTGCTGCGCAATATCACAATATCGCAATGTCGCAATATCGCAATATCGCAAAATGAAACCATCGCAATTTTATAAATAGCGCAAAAGCGCAAATTGTGAAATAGCGCAAAAGTGCACATCGTAAATCTCGCAAAAGCGCAAAATTGTAAATAGCGCAAAAGGTATTCGTTTAACATTTCTGTTTTCTGTGCTATGCGATCTGCGACCAATATGTTTATTGTATAGGCTTTTTGTGATCCCATTATCGCAAAAGCGTAAAATCGCATTTTCAGTTTTATAAAAGATATATACCATTTTGCGATGGATGCGCTATTTTGTTTAAAGAACAATTTTATTGTAATCTATGATAAACTTAAGTGTTTCTTAATGTTCTTTCTAAGGGATTTCTCTAAGTTTATGATAGAAAGTTTTATTTGAAAAGGAAAACAAATCCTAATTGATTTTTTGGATTTGTTAACTAAGGGTCCCCATTTATTTAGTATTATTACTACTATTAAATAAAAGGAGGGTTGTTGCTGGTCACAACAATTGGCGATTCACTGAAAGAAACAGTTATCTCTGAAAAAATAAAATGAACACTATATCTTTAGTAAGTAAAGATTTTTAAAGATAATGAAAACTATCTTAGGATAATTCAAATAAAATGTAACTATGAAAAAGAAATAAAAATCATTCACAATTTCTTTCTAATTCCTTAAGAACAAAATCATTTTGGGTTATCTCAAGCTTTGATTGGTGTTAATAATGAAGTAAGTGGATTTCTCCAAGTTTTGGTTTTATAATATACTCTATTGTCATAGGTATTGCCTCTGCTGCCAGCAAACGTTCATAGTCTCAACAGGGTTACCTTTAAACCATTAACTTTTCATTGTCCCATCCAACTAAAATTATGACTTTTTAAAAGATAAATTCATAAGACATATTATCTCATGTTTTTGTCTTTTACTTATTTTATTTTTAAGAGCCATTGTTCTGGTTTGGTAGCCAGTTAATAACAATGCCATTCACTAGTTATAATTAAACTGAACAAGCTGTCTCGTGATGAGACCCCTTGTCTTATATTTACAAGCCATTACCCTATTTTGGTATGTAGTATTGGTAATGTCAGTTTTATTACTCTTTATGAACATGGTAAGTCGGCTCATAATGAGACCTCTTATCTCTTAAATTTTCATATAATTTCTTAGAATTACATTCTAAAAAATCACAACTTAAATGGATGGGGTGAAATAGTTTTATCCTTAAGAATCAATGGATGACAATTTTCAGAGTTTTCTGAGTTCCAAAATTTTGAAAAAATATTTACTTTTATAGATAACCTTTCTCTGCTCAATAAACTTATAATGATTTACATTCTCTTCAAATTTTCAAAAGATCATGCAAATGATTGAAATAATCTTTCAAAGTTTAACATATTATTTTAAACTATCCAAAAACTGTGATCATTCCTTTAAAAATTCTTATTTACACAAAATAAATATTTATAATATTTTTCCTAAGAAATTTTCTTAAATAGTAAACAGTCAATTATAGACCTATTAACAACTTTTATTTGCAAAAACAATAAAAAACTTTGCAGAATGGAATATGTACAGTTTAAGAAGGGGTTACCTCCTTATGAAAAGAATTTCTTCAAGATAAGCCCATTTGGACTATGAATGTATTTGAGCCTATCTTTTCAACGAACTGAAATGGTCCAAGCCACATTTTCTAAAACTTGGTATGTTTACCTTTTTCTTTGTGTGCTTTATCCCATTTCAGAACAAGATCACCAATTGAAAAAAAATTTGAGCCGGTAGAACTTGCATCAAAGGAAGATTTTACAAGCTGTTGATGTTTTTCATGAATAATTTTTGCTTTATCTCTATCTTCTTCTAGTTTAAGGATTTTATCATATCTCAATTGAATGGATGAAGAAGGATTTTCTTCAATAAATTGCACGAGGGCTAATGATGGAAGAGTTAAATTTGATGGTATCACAGCTTCTTTTCCATAAACTAAATTGAAAGGTGAAGTCTCTATTGAAGCTTTTTCAGTGATACGATCAGCCCATAATGCAAAGATTAAAGACTTGTGCCAATTATTTTGATTTTGATCAATGGTCCTTTTAATGATTTTGATAAGGTTTTTGTTAGTGGATTCAGCCAAACCATTACCTTGTGGATAATAATTTGCTGAAGATTTTAATTTAAAACCTCTTTTGACTGCAAATTCTATTAAACTATTTCCAGAGAAGTAAGATGCATTATCAAATACTAGAGCGTTAGGTACACCAAACCTGGTTATGATGAATTCACTACAAGAAAAAATCACATTGCTGAGGGGCGAAAATGGTCACCATAAGCTCATTTGCGAGGGTCAAAAGAGCCTTCGTCACCAAAAACTGAACGTCACCAAAGGTGGCGTCGCCGAAAGTATAGGTGTTGTGGTGACATTCAAGGTCTGTCACCAATAATGATTTATAGTGACGGATAATGACCGTCACCATTTCATATGAGCAATGGTGACAGCCAATAACTTCCGTCACCAAAAAATTGAACGTCACCAAAGGTAGCGTCACCGAAAGTATAGGTGTTGTGGTGACATTCAAGGTCCATCACCAATAATGATTTATAGTGACGGATAGTGACCGTCACCATTTCATATGAGAAATGGTGACAAACAATAGCCTCCGTCACCAAAAAACTGAACGTCACCAAAGGTGGCGTCGCTGAAAGTATGTGTTGTGGTGACATTTAAGTTCTATCACGAATATTGATTATAATGACGGATAGTGACTGTCACCATTTCATATGAACAGCAACGATTTTTTGTGATGGACCTTTCATGGCCGTCACTATTGGTGCATATATATGGTGACGTTCATTGACCGTCACCATAAACTCATTGGTGACATCAAGGTCTGTCACGAATAATGACTATAATGAAAAATAGTGACCCTCACCATTTCATATCAACAACAACGATTTATGGTGACGGACCTTTAATGGTCGTCACTATTGATGCGTATATATGGTGGTGTTCGTTGACTGTCACCATTTCATATTTTGGTGAGAGTCGAAAAATGTCACCATAAGCTCATTGGTAATAGTCAAAAGAGCATCCGTCACCAAAAACTGATCTTCGTCATTCCCTATATATGAATATCAGGGCACGATGGAATCGAACCACCAACCTCCTGCTTGTAAAGTAGGTGCTCTTCCATTGAGCTAGCACCCTTTAAAAAATTAGACTTTAAACTAGCAATTTCCCTTAAAGGTGCAAAGATACACAAAAGGAATAAGAACCAGGAAAACTGAAAGAATTCAGTGTCCTTGCTCCTATTTTTATTCTACGACACTCTACAAAGTATGATCTTGATCTATGACATATTTGTGCCAAGTGGTTCTAATTTAATAGTAAATGTTATATTCAGATAAAATAAATGAATAACTGAGAGGCCTTACGGGCTAATTTTTAATCTTTACACCAAAATCTCTTAATATTCAAGTCTATGGAACAACTCATTCAAAGTTCAAACTGAAGTAGATTTTAAATGGAAAGCCTAAAACCAGCTAAGTAGTTTACAAGTTAACATTTTGGATATAAATTCTGTTCAATTTATATGACAAGTTATGCCATAACCTTGAAACTAGTTTCTTAGCTAAAATACTTTCTTAAGTCAACAATGACAAAGAAAGATAGTCATGGCAAGAAAAATTCTCTTGTTTTTTCTAATGAGGGTGCATGTAACTTGATAAAGGTTGTATGAGAGTATCAAACCATAAACAATTTCACTAAAACATGGATATGACAAAGTCTTGTTAAGCAAAAAAAGTTTAGTTGAATATATGAAAAGCATTGAGCTAAATGATATAATTAAACTAAAAGTAACTATAAAAAAATGAAATTGCCATCATATACCATCTGGCTTGGTTAGTTCTTCAGAAAGAGAAAGTGCAATTGCATGATCCATCTCCTCATCTTGATTATGTAATGGACCATCCTGAACAAAAATGTCCACATACAACAATCAATGTTATTGTATTGGTAAGACTTTTGATATAATATATCAAAGCATGTACTATGTAGGAGAATAACTGGTAGTTGAATTACTTCTCTACTCGCATGTACTACCTTTGGTAGTTGAATTACTTGGAAATAAAAATCCTTATTAGAAGATAACGCAAAGAAAAGCATAAGCCTTTGAATATGGATGACCATCTTGATTTTACAGAGTTATAATTCAACACTAAAGGACTAGGAATGCTTCAACGAAATAGATGGATGGAGTGTAATAAAAAGAATTTGGATAATTTAGGTTGCACGTATCTTTAAATGGAACCACTTTTTCCTTTTGGATTCTCAGTCTTTAATATGCAAATAAAATTTTCGATTCAACCAAAAAGCACAATATTTTGAAGTCTTAGTTGCCTGAAACAGGGTAAGGAAAACATTTGGAAACGGGGATGACTTTTGAAATGACCACTTTCAAAACCTTTGGAAACAGAGCAACGAGCACTTCCACACACAGGTCCAAAAGTCATGACTTAGGAGCATGAGCACACCTAATTTAGGGATGATTAAATATGAAATGAATTGGGTTGCAATTATACTCAATTAAAAGTAAAGCAATGATTAAAATCTATATAAATGACTTAGAATTCAAACATGACAACTTTGGAATATGGTAGAATGTTGGTATAAAAACTTTGTTCATTATACATTCTCTTTCATTCATTTTTTATGCTTTACTTCCAAATTAGGTGTTTTCTTTGTTGGAGATAGCAATTCGTACATCTAGGTTGAACCATTAATGATGCCCACAATGATGGGGCATGTAGCTCAGTAGTACAACAGCACACTGGCCAAGGGAAAATCTGGAGTAAATCTTAGTATGTATAATTTTCAAGACAGAGATAGAGCTAGTTTTGCTTGAGGTTAGCCTGGGGACCTTAGCCAAAGTGTGGCTTGACGAGGGTATTGGAAATAGGAATACACACATCTATGTTGAACCCTTAAGGGCGTCCCTCATGAAGGGGCAAGTGGCTCAGTGTTAGAGCAATCCCACCAGCCAAGGACTTAAAAGTTTCATAAATGTTTCAAGTAATAGACATTGTTAATTAGCCTATTGTGCTAGACCAAATGGTGGACGACCTACATTGGAAAGTGTTTGCATGGGCCAAGTGGCTCAGTGTTTGAGTAATCCAACCAACCAAGGACTTAAAAGTTTCGAAAATGTTTCAAGTAACATAATGTTTCAAGTAACATACAATTGTTAATTAGCCTATTGTGCTAGGCCAAACAGTGGATGACTTGCATTGGAAAGTGTTTGCTGACCAATATTGAGGCCCCGCCTAGGTTCGAAACTCAGTTAACCCACCTCATGAAAGGGCAAGCGGCTCAGTTTTAGAGCAATCCAATCAGCCAGGGACTTTAAAGTTTTAGAAATGTTTCAAGTAATAGAGAATAGTTAATTATACAGTGATATGTGGTTTAACGGTAAGTTTCACTGGGTGAAACTAACGATACCGCGGTTCAAATCCCATTGAGTATATGGCCTACTATGATCTCGCCTCAAGGAATAGACTCCCCATTTCCTAGAGTCTCCGCTCTTGCTAAATCATAAGATCTGGTATATCTAGCTTATATCTAGCTTACAGGTTGCTGGATATACTCTTAGTGTTATAAGGCTCTTGCTAAATCATAATATCTGGTATATCTGGCTTATATTTGGCTTACAAGTTGCTGGATATACTCTTGGTGTTATAAGGCAGCCACAAAGGTTGATCCTGGACCTCCCCCAGATTAGTCCAAGGAAGAAAGTTTTTGCTGAGCAATATTGAGGCCCCACCCAGGTTTGAAACTCAGTTAACACACCCGGTGTGTCTGTGGGCAGTTGCATAATGCATTAGGTTCAGGAGTATAGGGTCAGTCCCTCAGACATGACCCTGGGCCTCCTCAGAGACAGGAAGTAAGTTTAGGAATTCTCCTAATACCCAAAAAATAAAAAATAAAGGAAAAAGAAAGAAATTCTCCTAATACTGAAAAAATAAATAAAAAAATGACAGTAGTTAATTATCGATTCTCTTGATTAAAAAAAGAAACGAAAAGAAAACAGAAAATAGTTAATTAGTAGTTTCCAACTTTTCACTAGCATGTCGTAACATTTTTTGATGTATGTGCATAAAGACTTTGACTTCAAGATGACTCAGGGGTTGCTTTGTCAAAGTTTACTTTCATGCTAAAAATTGTTCTGATGTCAACCGACATGGATAAAACATGATCATAAAGAGATAAAATTTGATAAAACTTCAACAAAAAGCATGGATGAAGTTCATACTCGACAACAAGACTGATGTGGGAAGAAACATCTAAAGCAAACTTTTTAAGGTTCCATCTTTCCACTCCTTAATGATAGGTTTAATAAAATAATCAGTTCTTAATGAAGGTGCTACCTCCCCGTTAAGTTATAATATTTTTTTCCCACATTTTAAGAGTAAAAGATAGCATCTCAAGGCACTGGGGCTGTTATAAGTGAAATTGTAAGTAGATAGATTGTGATGTTCGGAATTTGTAAGTGAATGGTGTGGACTTCTTAAGCCATGGGTGGTTATTAAGCATGGAGTTAAGCTTGAACCCTGGGGTTTGCCAGTTCATAATTAAGATAAAATCTATTCAATGGTCAGAAATTGAAAATTCAGAAGTTGCGTGAAGAGAAACACAGAAGAAGCACCTGGCAAATAGTCTTGGAGAAGAAAGTGTACCCACAATAGAATGAGCATCGACTCATGCTCAATTTCCAAAGGCCAAAATTATAACCAATATGTATGGTAGAAGCTGGGAGAACCTAATAAGACTGACCATCATGGACAGAAAATGGTTTAGGAGACACCTTGGAGAAGCCAATTGAAGAACCAGTAGGAGAATAGGACGTCTTTATCTTATACACGTTTGCAACAGGATATGTATTCCCTAATCCTTTCTATGAATCATGGCTCTTCACCTGCGAACAACATGTGGGTATTTACCTAGAGGTAGAATGAAATCGGTGTGTCAATATTTAGAAGTATTTCATGCTACACAACAAGTGTGAACATTCCAATGCCTTTAGAACCCTCCAAGGAATAAGACCACATCAGTCAACAAGAGTGCCATGAAAGAAGTGGCTCCTAGGAACTTCACAGAAAACAATATTTATGTAAGGCGGTCATCTAGATCAAGTGTCATCATTCAATAATCAATATGAAAATAGGTGTTGACATTTTCTAATGGAACCCTCTTTGGATTCATTAGTTAGGAAGGAAGAAAAAGGTTTCATCAAGAATTCTAACTTACAGAATTTTGGGATTAGAATATGATGACATATTGATGAAGCAAATCAAGAAAATGAAACTCTTTCATTCGAAGGAAACCTGCTGCTAGATGAGTCAAAAGGAAAATAATGAGGTACATGTATATATATATATGTTGACACTGGATGCTATGAAGTCATGCCATGTGGTTGTAGGTAGTATACTTCTATCTTTAGAAGTATAATCAAAATAGAAAGCAGAAACTCTTATGATGCACAGGTTGCCAAAAGGGAATGATCTACACTAGATGAAATCGACATAATATGTCCTCATATGGAATATGAGGTGGTTTTACATTATCAAGGAACTGTGCAATGGAAGTTCCTGGGAATGAAATAAAACTGTGGAGAAAAAAAAAGGAATATCATGGGAAGTACAACCATGGAAAGAAGCAATCAACATCCAAGAAAGCCAAGAAGACTTGACTAGGAGATCTCCAGGGAATATATGTGGACTCTAATAGAAGTATGGAAAATATAGAGACCCTTGACAATACATATCTTTAGGAGATAAAAAAGGATGTCGATGCCTACAAGAAGGATGTCATGGTGAAAGATCATCACTAAGGTAAATTTTGATTTAATTATTCATATTTATAATTGAATAATATCTGATGAGCTTATTTAGAGTAGCCAAAGGGAAGTATATGTCTTCCACAAGTTGATAACCATATTGCAGGATGTAAGATCCTTGGAAGAAGTATGGTTCGAAGGAAAGAAGCATGATATGAAGGTAGACCAGATGAAAAATTGATGGATCACTTTCGGACAAAAATCAAAAAGTGATGGGTGATTTGAGCCCTAATGAAGATATCCCAAAGATGAAGACTCCTCAACAATGAAGAAATTCATGACATCAAAGAAAGTAGTTCTTCATGAGCAGCTCGGTGTTTTCATCATTGCTGCTATAGGTCCCTGATTAAGAGGGGGGCTGGTAATAAGTTTATTACCTGGTAGAAACTTGGAACCAAGTCCCTAGGAGCCTGGACAAGTCCTTGGCTAAGAGGGAGCCTTGACAAGTCCTTGGATAAGAGGGAGCTTGAGAAAATTCCTTGATAGGAACGGGTATGTCCTCCCTAATTAAGAGGGAGAGATAGACATATCATTTTGGTCTTCACCTGGAAGACATAATGTGGGATTGGATAATCCTCTGGCATCTGATACTCTTTTGGGGATGTATTAGGGTATCCAAGGTAAGAGTAGTCGTGAAAGGACGAGTATTCTTTGAGGATTAGTTATTCCCAAAAGAATAGTCCTATGAGGTCATACTCGATGAACACGTAGGTGGAGTATTTACCTTGGAGACAATGATGAAGATGTCTATAATCATTGGTCTCGCCAGCACTGTAGTTCATGGTCTTGTGAAGAGATGGAGTTGTTAATCAAGGCCTTGCACTGTGACAATGTTGGTTAATAAGATGCTATAACAGATGGATTACCAATTGAATTTTTCTTATGAGATTCTTCATATTGAGAGTGACTTTGTACCATTATGAATACCTCCCTAGTTAAGAGGGAATGTTGGAACGTGTAACTAAGTTTGTTCTTCATAATGACTTGTAATTATGAATTTATGTAATGAAGAAGACAAAGATAGTGTCTAGCTTTAGTTAAAGATGGTGAATATTCTCCTTGATGAAGTCGGCTTACCTCATGTCAGCCTACAAGCTAAAGCTAGACACTATATAAAGGATGATGCGGCCTCATTATGGTGTAAGAAATTTTGGATCATGTTTGTGATAGAAGAGCGAAGTTTGGGTCTACATTGATGCGAGAATAGGAGGCTAGTCTGGAAGAAAAGAATAGGTATACTTGCTTTTGTTCTGGGTCTATACCACCTCACACATTTCAGACATAAGGCTATCAAAGCAAAAGATAAGTCTCTTATAGTGCGTAGAACAATGCGTGAAGAAGGTAATACAAAGATGAAAGGATCTGTGATTAGTTCAAGAAAGGAGGTGTGCTATCGAAGGAAGAAAGTCTTACCATATCTCTGTTTTGGTCTGCAAGTTTATCTCGCATATCTCAGGGAGGCCGAAGGTAATCACAATAAAGAGGAAGGCTACAACATCATGAAGAAAGACTCAGTATTGAGTTTCAAAGATGTCCAAAGGATGTTGAAAGTAGGCCGAGAAGAAGACTTTAGGAAGCTAAGAATAAGATCAAAGGAATCCAAGAAGAAGCACGCAGTTTGGGGCTGCTAGACTAGGGACCAGGCTTCCCTAGTAAAGGTGAAGTGCAGTGTAGGAAGAAGAGATCAGCTAGAGAAGTCGAGAAGAGGAGTGACAAGGGTCTTGGAGGCATACTGGTGTCAAGGGTCTATTTCATGGTTATGGTACTCGTCAACGGAAGATCTATAAGAAGAATTTGTTTTGGGTTTTCCTCTCCAAGAGAGAGAGGTTTTGGCCTTGGCTTGAAGAGCCTAAACTTTCTGTCTCTTTTGTTTTGATAATTGAATTATGAAAGACATAATAAGCTAACAGAGATAAGATCTAAGTAAAATAAGCATAACAAGTTCACAATTAATTATCATGAAAGAGAAATTGAATTAAACACCCTAATTTCTCAACAAGGTTGATATGCTCTTTACTATCGTTACCTACCCCTTAGAGTAACTATGAGGGCTCGAGGGAAATACAGATAATCATTCCAGCAGTTTTTTCCAAGAATGCTTGAAGCAGAAGAAAATTCAAAAGCTCTTGTTACTTCGATATGAAAGCTCTGGGGCTAGTACAATTTTCAAGCAGGAAAAATTTCTCTACAAGGGTGAGAATTTTTCACAGGAGGAGCTACAAAACATCGAACTGATGATACATAGCAACCTATATAAATACCTTTGCAAATTGCTTGAGGGGCGTGAGCATTTTGAGGAGGAAATCTTAGCAGATATGGATGGTTCCAGTGTACATGAACAAGTTTCTGCCTCAGATGAAAGTGATGATAAAGAAGTTGCTCAATGTACTTACTCTCTCAATCCAAAATTGAAACATTTTTCCAATTGGCTTCTGGAAATTATGGAAAAGGGGGATTTAGATGGTTTTTTCCCAGCTGCAACACGTGAGTATGCCCCAATAGTTGATGAAATGTGGAGGGACCCTGCAATTCAGGCCATACGTATGCAAGAAGAAATGAGCTGCATGTCCTCCCTGATGTTGTTGGTCACTTCTAGGAACAGGCTGTTGAGGTATCAAGTAATGCATAAAATTCTTCAGAATCTCACATTTTATATGCTGGACTGATTCAAAGTAATGGGTTAGCATTTATAGAATTTTCAACTGATGATCGCAGTCCAATGTCAGAACCTTATAATGAAAACTTTGATTGTCCAACTCCAACTTTGAAGTATCAGCTTATTAGAGTAAATAATAAAGGATTAAATGAAGGCTGTAAGTGGCTGGAAATATTTGAGAATGTACGAGCTGTAATCTTCTGTGTTGCTATAAGTGAATATGACCAAAAGTGGGTTGAGAAATAAGATGACCTTCAGTAAATAACTTTTTGAGAATGTTGTGGAGCATTCATGTTTCAGAGATACACCATTCATTCTATTACTAAATAAATATGACATTTTTGAGGATAAAATTAACAGAGTGCCACTTACTATATGTGAGTAGTTTAAGGATTTCAGTCCAGTGGAAGCACACCACAACAATCAGTCACTAGACCATCAAGCTTACTATTATGTGGCAATGAAATTCAAGGATCTCTATGCATCTCTTAGAAGCCATAAGTTGTTTATATGGCAAATGAAGGCACGAAATCGCAGCACAATGAATGAAGCCTTCAAATATATTCATTAAATTTTAAAGTGGGCTGCATATGTGCAAGAAAAGATCTTGCGATACACGAACGTGCAATTGCCTGATCTTTTCAAATTCAAGTTCTGACAGAGCCTCCAAAAGTCTTGCACCCTTCTGCCTAAGTGCAATTTCATTCAATCTCAAAACCTTAGCTAATTGTATTGCAACCCTTCTATTTTCTTTCCAAGTTTCTTCATTTTGATTGAGTGCATCATTCCTTTTCCTAGATACTTCATCCAATTTCTTGGCAATGTTTTCTTTTTCTCTGCAAGCTTCTGCCAGTTGACAAAGAACCTCATCTCTTTGCCTCTTGAATTCGTCACTTTTCTTTAGTTCTCTATTTAAAATCACCTTCAAGTGATTTAGCGTTGTCTCCAAACATGCTTTTTCTGTTTGAGCTGTCTTTCTTGCTTGCCTTTCACTTTCAAGCTCCAAGATAGCCTCCTTTAGTCGTTTTTGTTTTCTCTTAATTCCTTCATCTGATTGTTTCAAGCTTAAAGCTTCATCTAATTGTTTTGAAATATTTGTTTCTACCCTCCAAGTCTCTGAGATTTGATGGAGGGCCTCTTCCTGTTCCCTTGCAATTTCACCACTTCGATTGATTTCTTTATCTGCAACCATCTTCAAGTACTTGAATGAAATATCTGGGTACGCCTTTCCCATTTCACCTGCCATCCTCACTTGTCTTACAGATTGAAGTTCCAATATATGTCCCTTAATAATTTCTACAGATGTTTCAAAATAAATGTTTGAAAATATGACTTGAATGGCCATTAATTCCTGTTTGTAAAAGAAGTCTGGACTCCTTGTAAAAAATATCTCTATATCCGACTTTGCTATTTCTCTTACAATACTTTCTTGCATTTCACATTCAGATTCCACAATATCTGTCTTTTTTTTTTTTTGCATAGGCTTCAGAAAAAAAAAATTGGTGATACGACTTGAATGGCCATTAATACCCTGCGATAGTAAATTTCTGGAATAGATCTTATGTGATTTAATGTCCTCTTGGAACCATATTTTTCTGTTTCTGCAGCATTCTTTGCTTGTCTTTCAGACTCAAGCTCTAAAATGGGGTTCTTAAGTACTATCTCCCATTTTATAATTGCAAGTTCCTTCAAGTTTAATGTTTCATTTAATTGTTAGCAACTTTTGTTTCTACTCTCCATGTTTATCTGTTTAGAGGGAATATGTCATTCATTTCCCTTGGAAATTCACCACTTTTACTGATTTCTTCATATGCAATCACCTTCGAGCATTTAAATGAAGTTTCTAAATACACCTTTTCCATTTCACCTCCCATCCTTGCTTGACATCTTGATTCAGGTTCCAAAATATCCACCTTAAAGTTTTCTGCAGAGGCTACAGTGGAAATGTTTGGCAATGTGATCGTTAACTCCCCCACATTAAGAATGTCTGGACTGCTTCTAAATATTTTCCTTGAATCTGCCTTTGCCATTTTACCTGCCATCATGGCTTGGCTTCCAAATTCAGGTTCAAAATTTTCTGGAGAGGCTTCCATTAATTCCTGCTTGCAAATAATGTTTGGAATGGCCATTAAGTGATTCGATGTCATCTCCAAACCTGTGTTTTCTGCTTCAGCAGACTTCCTTGCTTGTATTTGAGATTCGAGCTTAGAAGTAGCCCTCTTGACACACTTCTAAACATGTACAGAAACCTCAACTTTGAAAAGTTCAGATTATGGTATTTCATGCTAGACAACAATTGTGAACGTTTCAATGCCTTTGGTTGAACTTGTGAAGTTTCCAACATGCAAGAAACAAATTGGATAGACATTATGATTTGAAGTTACAAAATCTCAAAGATCGAAATTATATGGGAAAGAGGATCCTTATATTATCCTTGCGTCAACCTATTGAAGATCAAATATGAACCCTTTGCATGAGCTCTTCTTCATTTCATTGGTGGTAACAGTTTGGATTTTGCACAACTGTAAGCTAGACTCTAAAGACACCATGAATGTAATGGCACTTGAAGTTCCAAAGAAAATGGATTTGAAGACTTCAAGAACCTATCGAAATGTATGTGAATTTGATTCCTGAGAGATTCCTTCAGTGGGTTTGATCAAGAACCTCCAATTCCATCCAACAGCTTACCCTAATGTCTTCATCATTATAGACATAGTAGTGTTGGACATTTGTGCAACAAGGGAATGTTGTTGTCACACAAATGGGCATCAAATATGGACACATACAAATGAATTTCTCATATACTACCATCCTAACTCCTTTTGTTGAGACAATTATATTGTACAAAGAACCTTTCAGTGAAAACCATGTTGAAGCCCAAGGAAACTTGAGAACTATTTCACTTGTTTGGAGGAAAGCATGGGATCATACACTGTACTTATAGCAGAGCTAGCACCAAGGACAAACACGGGAAGAATGTGGAAGATGAACTTCGATTTTGAAAGTTCAAAACAAGGTAATGCGGCAAGTATAATCCAATGTTCCACCAAGTCCCCTGGAGGTGGGAGCGAGGGGGCAAGGGATCGCGGGAGCGGCCTATACAAAAGCTCCCTACCGATTTTTAGGAAACGTGGGGGGACGTCGGGGTCATAAAATTAAAAAATTATAAAAAATAAAAATATATATTAATATTATAATATTAATATATTATTATATTATATATGATATATCATTGAATCAATAATATAATATTATTTTTCATTTTCGCAAGGAATTTATATACATATATAGGACTATGAAAAAAATTATTATGCTGTTATAAATATGCCATATTCAACTTGTGTTATGCAATAGATACCCAGTAGAGAACTACCAAAAAGTCAATCTACAAAATTGCTAGCCAATTTTTTTCTCTATATGGGCTCATTTTGTACCATGCTTATCATTTTCATTATTTAAAGTTGATGTCCAACGTTGGCAACCTGCCGAATGAATTGAAATTTGAAAATATAGTTTACAGTCTATTATCTCTTCATCGATCTCCCAATTCAAGAAAGTTACAAGACTGTAGGAGAGATGGGATAGAACTAGATGAACTGGTTTAATTATAGAGACTGCATTTTTCCAAAGGATCTTGGCATTAAAACAACACTTCAAATCCATTTTATGTGGAATGGTGCCTATATAGTATATATACTTGGTCTCTGTTTTATTAATGTATGAATAGATAGAAGAATGGAAACAAAATGTAACATCTTCCTTTGCCAAATTAGCTCTATGAAAAAGAAAATTAAATCAGGAACATCAAGATTGTTAAATGTTTCAATTGTCAGAACACTAAAATATTCAATGAGCAATCTAGGAGATTGCCTTGATTGTTGCAGGTTCTTTAGGCAATACTTCCTCCTCTTTGTGATACATCAGATGTCGTTGGCACTTTTTAAATTCATAGCCTCATTGGGTCGAAACATGATTGCCTCACAAACATTTGGATCATTCACTTTGCTCATTGTGTTTGTTCTTGGAGGGTTTGTGGTATCAAGAGGTATTTGACATTATAGTATATGCAAAGATAGTTATTTACTCCAAAGAAATATACTTTATACTAATATTGAGCTTTTCAACTAGAACTCGGGTTACAAAATTGAAAAAATGGTTCCTTTTATTCATGTTTCTAGAACAGAGAACATACCTCGCTGGTGGATTTGGGCATATTGGTGCTCACTGATGTCCTATGACCAAAACACTAGAGTGGTGAATGGATTTCTAGCTCCTAGATGGGAGAAAGTATGTGTTATCATGTAATGATAGAGTGTCCTATAATCATAATCCCAGGAAAGAAATATTGAATATTTCCTTTCCTCTAAATATTTCATCTTTGTGCATCCTGTCAGTAACAGCTCCATTGAAACACTTGGACGTGCTATCCTAGAATCTCATGGATTATTTGTTGAAGTTAAATTTTATTGGACTGGAATTGGAGCATTGATTGGGTTCTGTGCACTTTTCAACATTCTGTACACTGTTGCTTTAGCATGCCTCAACCATAAGTATGACATTCCACTATAAGGTTTGGTTTTCGCTACTATTTCTCTCACCTAAAATTATCTTAAGAGTGAGATATAATAAATTCTCCTCCAATTACAGCTTTAGTGAAATCACAGGCTGTTATATCTGAAGAGGTTATTGGAGAGAAGCAAGCAAATGGAAGTAGAGAAAGAAACCAATAAAAAAAACATCGTTCTGTTCAACTGACATCACAATGAAGGTCTAGTGGTAAGTCAAGCTCTCCTGAAATACTTTAGTAGTTCCCAATATTCAATCTGCTACTCACAGATTAAAGTACAATGTAAATGGATATGGTGCTAATTGTAACTGATTAAAATATTTGATAGAGAATTAAATGAGAATATCTATTGCCCCAGCCGTCCCCTCACGCCCCCTCCCGTCCCCTCACGCCCCCTTCACGTCCCCTCCCATCCCCTCACGCCCCCTTGACCCCTCCAGATGGGGAAACGTCCCCCTTGACGTCCCCTCCAAATTTTCGAAAATTGGGAGCGTCAGGAAACGTCCCCTAGAAGTCCCCAAGACCCCGAATCGCGGGGGGGGGCGAGGATTCTAGACCCCTAAGGGGGGGGACGAGTCCCCGTGTAACACTGGTATAATCCTAACCTCTCTTGATAAGGTATTGATTTATTTAGCTATAGATTGGAATTCAAAGCTACTAACAACATTGCCAAGTATGAGGCACTTTTGCTTGGTATAACTACATCTAGAGATCTAGGAAATAAAATTTTAGAAGTAATATGTGGTTTTGACCTCATTGTATGCCAACTGAAAGGGTTGCATGCTCGGAAAAATGAAAGGCTGAAAAGATATGGACAAGCAGTACCAATTTCCATAGAGAAATTTGATATCTTGGGATTAGAAGTGGTGCCCAAGGCCATGACTGAAAAAGCCGATGCTTTAGTAGTTTCAACCACCTTATTCAACCTTGTCCAAAGCTAGACCAAGGTGGCCGAATTGAGACGATTTACACACCTTCAATTCCAGACAAAATCAAGCATTGGTAAGTTTTTGAAGGTGATGCAGAAATAGTTGGGTTCCTCGACAACAAAAGAATTTGAAATGTATGAGATTGACATGAGGGAAGATGATTCAATAGAACAACGACCAACCAACAAAATCCCTTCAGGTATGGTTCCTTTGGAAGCAAGCTTCAACAGATACAACATGTTTACAGGTAGAATTGAGACAATAAAACCAAATGCGTATGAAGTTACCAATGTAGGGATAGAAACAAATCCAATTTTGATCAAGCTTCAACAGAGACAATGCGCTTATAGGTAGAATTGTGACAATACAATTACAAACAAATGAGTATGAAGATACCAATGTAGGGATAGAGACAAATCCAATCTTGATCAAGATTGGAAAAGTAATCACTTCGAAAGAGAATGAGAAGATTGGGTCTTTGATCAAAATATACAAGCACATTAAAAGACATGACAAGAAATTAGAAAGAGTTGCAGTTTTTCTTTGGCAAAGTAAACTTCATCTGAAGATTCATTCCAAATTTAGCAAAGATCACAAAACCCCTTAAAGAGTTGATAAAGAAATATGCAGTTTTTATATGGGATGATGCAAGCCATACAACATTCCATAATGTCAAAGATGTTATAGTCAATTCTCCAGTTTTGATGAGCCCTAACTTTGAAAAATATTTTCTTGTTTTTTCTTTTGCTTCTAATTATACTATTGCAAGAGTTTTTCTTCAAAAGAATGAACAGGGAAATGAACTGCCAATTGAATTTGTGAGTAAAATGCTAAGGGATACAAAATTGAACTATGTCATCATGGAGAAGCAAGCCTATGCTTTGGTAAAATCACTAAAGCATTTTAGAACCTACATTGGGTTTTCAAAGATTATAGCATTTGTTCCTCATCCAACAGTGAAGGATATCTTGTCACAACATGTTTTCTTGGGATCAAGGGGTAAGTGGGTTGCTAAGATTTGAGAATATGATTTAGAGATAAGACCCACAAAAATAGTAAGGGTCAGAGATTAACAAAGCTTTTGACCAAGGGTAATGAAGAAGCTCTTGGAATCAACTTGGTTAATGCAGTTACATCAACTGGCATACAGAGATCATCTACTACCTTAAGAATGTGACTAGACCCAAACACCTTCCTGAGCACAAGAAAAGGGCCTTGAGGTTAAAATATTCAAGATACTGCTTAATAGAGCAAGTTTTGGGATGGATAAATCACAATGGTTTTGTTTTGGATCTATTAGCCTGAATGAAAAAACAAGCTTGACCAATGAGATCCATCTAATTTTGAGAGAGAACATCACATAGCAAAGAAAATTGTACATAAGATCCTTAGGGGTGGATACGATTGGCCAACTATATTTACAAATGTGAAAAGATTTGTCAGAGAATGCTAGCCATGACATTTTTCATAGGACAATAGAAGTTAGCAACAAGTCCTCTCCAACCAGTTGTAGTTGAAGCACCATTTCAACCAGTGTTTTGTACTCTTGAAATGGATCTGCTGATGATGATTTAAACATCACTCGGTCTTCCTTAGAACAAAGGTTTGATTACTTTTTCGGCCCTTCATTTCAAAGTTTTATCTCTTACATTTAAGGTTTGGTTGAGATATCATTTCAAAAACAGAGTGATGCTGATCCTATGAAGATATTGATATGTATGTTGTCCCTATATCTTAAAGAACTGTGCCCTATATTATGGGGTCCTATGAAAATTCTCTGAGGTAATTGCAATAATAGAAATGAAAAGCCTCGAAAGCAGAAAGTGATGAAGCTACCAAGGACCATAGATCAGCCTCTCTGAAGTGTTTAACGAGGGTGATTTCCTGAGACTATACAAAGCTACTTCCGAAATGACTAAAGGCCCTGATCAGTGAGTCTTTTTTTGAGAAAATCAAAGTCCTATCTTGAGAAAGATTCTAAAGCAAGAAGGACATAACAAGAATAGCATAATTGTAACCTTTTGAAATTTTTTGATCTATCAGTAAAAGAAAATGCAGCTCCTTTTGAATTTGGCGTCTTGGACAAGGGCTATAGCACTCTTGAAGTTCTCACTCATGAAGAACCGTTAGAAGAAGAAGCCACTGCTAATACATTTATGCAGTAGAAAAGTTGAGCAGCTACGACCTGGTCTCATATATGTATCCTATCCCTATCTTCCAAAGAAACCAACCTATATAGGCCGATCTTATTGCTGCTCCTTGAAGAAAAGGTCCTGAATGTGTTGATTGGTAATAAGGCCGAGAGAATGCGTTGAAAGATTCTCAGAGGATTCATTCCTGTGTGAAATCATACAATGAGAACAATCCTATTACAACATATTGCACATGGAGCTGAGTTGGTATAAACCTATAATTTTTTATACAGTGCAGACCTGAGATATAGAGACCGAGATCCTCTGTACAATTCCATATCTTATGCAGTGAGAAGGATCATCTGACCAAGAGGGAGCTGGTGCCTTGGTTTGATCAAGCCTCGGCAAAGAAAGGATTTATGTGTCTCAGTGAAGATGTCCTTGAAGAGGGTATTAGAAATTTTCCAGAACCTCCTCTATTATCAGGTACAGTTCTTTGTTAAGATCTCTGTTAATGAGTGTTGTGTCACCTATCCAAGTTGAGCTGAGACTCGTATCCAAATAATATCTCTGGCGAATCTAAGAAGACATGTTATGGCACCGTTCTAAGGCTTTCTAACCAGGATTGCAATAAAGATGTAACTTATATTATTCTTGGCTAAGGTAGGTTGTCAGATGATGAGAATTAAAAGGACTACATCAATTGGTTGATGATCTTGATCTAAGTAGTCCAAGAGCTACTCTACATATTACTAAATTTACAGGTGATTGAATTATCGTAATATGTGCCATCCTAAGTTATAGTATGACATGTGAGGATATTTTGAGATGTACTAAGGATATTTTATCAAAATGCTACAAGAGATTGGAATATATTCTGCTGAGATTGTTCATAGTTTGACTGAATCGAAAGAAATACAATATGCTGAAGTTATGTTTATAGGTTAAGGTATGATAACTAAAATAAGGGTATGTATGAATCAGCTCACCGAGACCCTTCACGAGATGAGGTATATACTATAGTTGAAATCAGCATACCATGCCTCATTTAAAATATGTCTTGCTAAGAATCTTCATACTAAAAAATGTCTGATGGTGACAAGTCCAAGGATGTTTTACTATATAATATTAACATGATGCAAATCTTATACTGAATCCTTATATTCAATACAGTACTCAGATGTTGGTACAGCTATAGTATAGCCCAGATAATTAATTGAATCATTGTGTTAAAGACAACATAAATAATACAGATCAGCCAGATTGTATGAAAAATCCATATCTTCAAGTTACACCACTATCACATCACACAAATCACAACGTCACCTCTAGTATTGGACTAATGATGAATACCTTTGCTTGAAAAACTACTTGTTCCAAGGTGAAATGTCTTACATTATTGTTGGTTGCTTTCTTTAAATGTTGATGACACTTTGATCTACAATCCAAGATTGTAGTGATGCACAGGCTTGCTACTCAAGCATGGTAAAAGACACAATACGACGCCTTTGTTAAGGAGTTTGCATACCCTAACTTCTTTACTAAAGACAAGCCCTAACCATAGGCTTGTCGCTTAACGAAGATCTAAATACAAACTTTAACAAGGTTAAACATACCCAGAATGATAACTAAAATAAGGGTATGTATGAATCAGCTCACCGAGACCCTTCACTAGATGAGGTATATACTATAGTTGTAATCAGAATACCATGCCTCATTGAAAATATGTCTTGCTGAGAATCTTCATACTAAAACTTGTCTGACGGTGACAAGTCCAAGGATGTTTTACCATATAAGATTAATAGGATGCAGATCCTATACTGAATCCTTATATTCAATACAATACTAAGATGTTGGTACAACTATAGTATAGCTCAGATAATTAATTGAATAATTGTGTTAAAGACAACATAAAGAATACAGATCAGCCAGATTGGAATAAAAGCAAAAGCCCAAACTTTGGAGTAAGATTGGAAGATTCCCTGATTTACTACAAGGATATGTCCATGATATGATCCTCTCATGAATTGTTGGTTACTGATGATGAAGCTCTTTTAAAGCTACCTTCGGGATTTAAAGAAAATAAATAAGATACTAATGATTACATTTTGAGTAAAGGTATGTCTTATCCCTCCCCGCAAGTATAGCAAAAGACATTTCTATTTTTCAAAGTGCACTTCCAGAATCATACCATGCTCGATTGCATTAATAAATTATCTTCAAATTTAAATGGATCTCATGCTGAGCAAATTGCCAGATGGATACTTTGGGGGAAATTCTAATCATATGAAATATTGTAGAATAATCTATGGGAAGACAAGCTTAGGATTATGGTCTCCCTGAGTAAGAGGGAGTAAGAGCAGTTAGGTATTTTCTTTACCAGGATTTGGAATCCTAAAATGCAGAAGTCCAAGGATTTCTCAGCGCTGCTAAGATATCTGCTGCTCGAATGTCGAGTTGTAAGTTAGTATGTCTTTTGAAGCTTGTTAGTAAGTTGTGTGCCTTCATATATACATCTATATGCTGCTGGGTGGAGCAATGAGGCTCCTATTGACGTACCAGTCATCAATACAATCATCAAGAACTAGTCTTGGTTTTCAGAAAGCAGTCTAGCTATTCCCTACATGAAGTGATCCTTGATTGAAGATTGAGCTCTGGGAGCTCCTGGGGGCTTGGGGTACGTATTGAGCCATGAGCGACCATAGGGTGACTAATTCACCTTCCCCTGTGATACCCCATGGTGGTTGACATGTGTGTAGGGTGAGGGGTTCGCCTTCCCCTACGATTACGGACACGTGTGTGTAGGGTGAGTGGTTCACCTTCCCCTATGAGTGATGATATATGCATAGGATGAGTGGTTCACCTTCTCCTATGGCATATGAGCAGGATGAGGATTTCTAGCATAGAATTGTACGCCTCTGTGTGGTGCAGGAATTTTGGTTTATGAGTTGCCCATGTGAAGAAAGGCAGTGCTTGTTGTGGATTTGTACATGATTTCTGAACTTGTACAACATGGTGTGTTGCCAACTCTCCCTGTTGTATAAACATGTGGAAAACATCAGTACTTTCAGAAATAAACCCAAATCTTGAAGTTGTTTGAGAGTTCCTTTGTTCTTTTGAGGCCCCATTGCACACAACATTATGGCGAGAACAAGCCATTAAAGGAGATATTTTGAAAGGTGAAATGATGCCCATTTTTACCAGGTGGAAGCTAGTGGAAAGCAGCAGACGCTATTGAAGATGAAATTCGGGCCTTCACTTTGATACCTGCACTGCGGCAAATATGGACGCTTATAGCTCCCAATAAGATCGTATTATTTGCTGCATTTTCTGCTCTACAAAAGTAGTACTGGATACCAGATTTGGCCTTCCTTCCTATTCAGCGATTTCTCGTGCGGGCCACATCTTGATCCACTCGCAGCCAAGTTTAGCACAGAGAAGTTGAAAAATTTTGGGGTGCCTACAATTGGGCTTCCACAATAATTCACAATAGCGGCTCTCAAAAGATTCCATGCTTCTTTCTCAGGATCAACCGCAGGTGACGACATCGTCAGGACCTCCTACCGACATAGACATAGGTGTCGAAGACTTCTTTCAAATCTTGTCAAAACCATCACCCTTGCCTGATTATGGATTTCGACACGATAACAAAGATTTTTAGAAACTATTTAGGAGATTGGAAACCCTTGAATCCTCTAACCAGGCACTAATAAGAGAGGTCGATGAACTTAGGAACAGAGTAGTTGTAATGGAAGGCGAGAATGGTTCACTGAAGCAGTTGTTGAGGGACAACAAGGAGCAAGTAGTTCACCACCACCCCTCTAATGACAATCTACACGCTGAACTTCTCGATCTGAAAAACAAACAGGAGGAGATCAAAGCTCAACAAGCGGCCTTTAAACAAGAAACAGAAACACACATCAGCTCATGGGCATAGGTTGCTAGAGGGAGGGATACCCCCCTCACTCCCCCTCTAGCCGCAGTTGAGGAGGTGGTACAATCTAAACTCATGGAAGAATGCACTAGACAAGCGTGAGAATTGAACCTCAAAGTGAGAGGACTTCCTTTGCCTCTCACATCCTCAGACCCCATGGTGGTTGGGACCCTGTTCCTCAATGAAAAACTAGATCTTCAAGACGTGAACATTGATAGAGCTTGGCTTGGGTACAATTCCACTCTCTTTCTCCGGTTCAGGCCAACGGTTGATCGCCTTCAGGCTCTTAGAGCTAAGAGAAATATATTCTCACTTCCTAGTAAGATCTTCCTTGATGAAGATCTCATTAAAACACAAGTTGTTGAGCTCAAACGCTCTAGGGAGTTGGTTACAGTAGCACGTCAGGCAGGGAAATGGGTAGTTATCAGGAACCTCAAAGCAGTGATTCAGGACACTTTTCCACCTGGATGGAAGCCCCATTCTGGGTCCTCCAAATGACTGGATCATTGGGGGAGGCAACAAGGGGCATCCATTTCCGTCAATTGTTGGAATGGGAATGGATCATTTTGGGCATCGCCATGTCTATTATATGATTCTCTTTGACTGTTGAATATCTTATTCATCACCGAGACGCATGAGAGCCATGTTCTACCTCTCCCAGACATTACAGGTTACCATAAGTTCTCAACTTGTAGGCAGCAGACAAGGGATTCTGGTGGTATCAAAGGTTCTGTGGGAGTTGCTTGCTTCATCAGAGATTCCTTCCAGAGCAAGATTTCTTCGGTGGTTGCGGATGATTTTGCGAGGTTAATGTGGGTTTGGGTTCAAGCATAGTGTTAAAAACTAGTCGGTTCAAACCGGAAACCGGTCAAACCATTGGCCAGTCCAAACTAGTTGAAAAACCCAATCAGCAACTACATATAGCCTGAAAATCCGGTTAACCGGTGCTGACCGGCTGGTGCCTTCCTTAACTAACCAGTCAGCACCTAAGTTGCTGTAGGAACCCATGGACGGCCATCAAGGATGTTTAGGGCTGATTTGGAGGGAAGGGGAGGGTTTTTTCCCTCCAAAAACACCCTCCCCAATCCTTTATAAGTAGGGGCAACCTCTCCTTTGTCTCACACCATCTCATTTGCAGTTTGTGGATTTGATGGAGAGCTTGGAGAGTGTTGAGTGTTTGTTGGAGCAGTGATCTTTAAGGCTTGGAGTTGGATTTGGAGCTATCTTGGAGACCCTCTCCAATCCTTTATAAGCAAGGGAAACCTCTCATTTGTCTCAGACCATCTCATTTGGAGATTTTGTGCGTTTGATTGAGAGCTTGGAGAGTTGAGTTTTTGCTGGAGTAGTGGAACAACATAGAGTTTGAGGCTTGCTGCTTGAGCTAAGTAGTAGCCATCATGCCTCCAAAAGGCAAGGATACTGCATGGGCTCATTGTGATATGATTGATGGCAAAATGATTTGCAAATATTGCCAAAAATCTATTGCAGGAGGGGGTATATACAGGTTCAAGCAACACTTGGCTGGGATAGGAGGCCATGCGAAGCCATGTGGAGCACCAAATGAAGTAATAGGGCATATTAGGGCAGAATACCTTCAGCAGTTTGAGACTCAAGTCACTAAACCAATAGAGAAGTTTGTGACTGGAGCGGTTGCAAAGTTTGGCAGTCGAGAGTCGGGAGACTTAAGTTCAACCAACTGAGTTTGAACTTTGATCATGATTAGAAGTTTCAACTTTCAAGTGATAATGTTGATCATTAATTAAAATTTAGTAATATCATATATGTAGATTTGTAGTAGATTGTCACTGTACTATGTAGGCCAACAGCCTCAATGCTCATAGCTTGTAGCATTGTTTTTGGACTTTATGGGTCATTTGGAGCCTCATTGCTTATGTATTTTTTCGATGATATGTATTTAACTCGGTGCCATAGTGCCATTTTGATATATTCACCTTTACATGGTATATAAATGAGAAAACTTTGCATATTTTGTCTCTATTGGCTTGGAATCATGGTTGCAAATCTTAAAAATAGTTTTTTTTATTAAAAAATAATTATTTAATGTATTTTTTTAAAAACTCGTTCGTTTAGACCTGACCAATACTAGTTAGACTGGTTCCGGTCCAGTTACCGATTCATTAGGTCCACCGGTCCAGTCACCGGTTCCAATTTTTAATACTATGGGTTCGAGGGGACTCTCCTCTCCCCAAGGACATTTACATTGGTGTTTTTTACTTCCCTCCTGCTTCTTCATCATATGCCATTCATAATGGACCTAACGGGGACCCCTTTGTCGATTTGTATGTCAACATAGCCCAGTATTCAGCAGTTGGGGAGGTTATTCTTCTAGGTGACTTCAACTCCCGCACTAGAGCCCTCCAAATCCCTCTTCACAATCGGTTTGAGGACGTGTACTGCAACCAAGAGATCAATCAAGAGTCAGTGGGATTTCACAGGATGTCTGATGATGTGTTGGGGCCCCTTACCACCTATGGTCGACATCTTTTATACTTGGACGAATTTTAGGAGCTATGGATTCTTAATGGCATCCCGCGTTTTCCAAACTCCTGCTTTTTCACATGTAGGCTTCATGGTAGAGGAGCAAGCATTGTTGATTATGTCCTCTCTAGCCAGAACCTCATCCCCTTCATTCATCACTTTTTTGTTTCCCCCATCCCCTTAGCTGACCATGCTCTTCTTTCTTTCTCTCTCCATGCTGACAACCCCCCCATTCTCACCCCACCTCCCCCCAAGGGCTCACCACATACTACTTTTCGTTTTGATGAGGGTGAAGTCCTGAAGGAATAAGTTGATCTACTGAAGATGAATTTGTGAAATTCTCTATGTGTTGATGATATATTTCTCACAAAGGATGAGAACCTCTTTAGTGTAAAAGGGAGTTGATTGAAAGTGTTACATGAGCCTGATAAAATACTTGTTTAGAATGTGGCATGATGGATTGTGAGCCCATGGCTACTTCCATGATGAAGAAAAAGTTGCAAGAATGTGTTGTTGTGCAAAGAAATAGCATTGATAGTTTGTTGGTGTTTGCTTTTGTTCAAAGCTTTGGTTAAAGCTGGACGAATAGCTAGATGTTACTAATAAAAGAAGTATTGAAATCCACCATGGCTACCTTTCTTCTTTTGAGTAGGTTGAAGATTATGTAAGAAGCCTAGAATGGCTAAGGATCCCTTTGAGAGGGAGCATTGGTTTGATAGCATCATCGGGTTACCGTAAGACCTATGTGGTCAGGGAATTTGGTTCTAAAGCTTGCAATAATGAGGTACAAATTTCATCTCTCCTTGAGAGGATATTGACGGTGTACAAATTTCATCTCTCCCTAAGAAGAGATTATTTGTGTACAAATTTCATCTCTCCCTAAGAGGAGATTGATGGTGTAATATTTTCATATCTCTTCAGAGGAGATTGATGGTGTACTATGTTAATCTCTCCTAAGAGGAGATTGATGGTGCATTGTTTTCATCTCTTCTGAGAGTAGATTGATGGTGTATTGTTTTTTTTTCATCTCTCCTCTTGTGAGCCCCATGTTGTATGGTGTAATGGTGTAATGGAGATGGTGCATCGAGAGCTCCTCATCTACTACCTTTATATGCTCCAGACATAGTGGTTCTGTTGGAAATATTATATCAGACATTTTCTCATCGAGTGACAAGTAATCTTAAGAGGGAAAAGTGGTCAATATGGCCTAAGTTTCCTATCGGGATCAGATACTATGTATTTGATCGAACCAACCAAGCCATGAAAGAGGCCAGTGAAATTGAATCATATCATTTTGGAGAGATAAGATTTAGGAAACATGATTCTGAAGATTTGGTTATTAAGTCACTGTGTTGCTGTCAACCAGATGTGGCCTTATACTCATGAGAGGGATACTAATGAGGAAATATTTAAGAGACTTATTTATCCATTGAAGTTAAAGAAAATCTAAATCAAGGACCTCAGAAGAAGGCCGAACAGACCCATGCTTCACCTATTTTCAACCTCCAGGAAGAAGTTGAAAAGCTCCAGAGGGTGTTGGAACAAGTGAAGGAGATGAAGGAAGCATTGGAGAAAGAAGCAGAGAGACTCAAGAGGAGGATTGAAGAAGAGCAAGCAGCGAAGGAGGCAGAAGAACTGAGAAGGAAAGCAGAACAAGATGACCTGGTGAAACAATTGGCTTTGGAAAATGAACAAAGAATCAAGCAGCAGGAAAAACAAAGGAAAAGAGATGAAGAGCTTCGGAGGAAAATAGATGAGGAACTCCAAAATAAGAAGGAATAAGCTATGTGGAAAGATAAAAGGATTGAACACCTTGGCATTCCATCATCTCCGAAGATAAACCCCACTCCTCAGTCTCCAGTTGAACCATGTAGGATTGAAGAAATGGAGAAGGAGCAATTTTTCCCCATGACCATGGCTGACCCAGTAATAGTATTGAAAAAATTCAATTATTAATACAAGAAGAACAAAGTCAGCAGGAGAGTTTCCAAAATGATAAGTTTGGGAGAGCGATTGTCACTGAGGAGGTTCCCATTCATGAAACAACAACGGATCCAGAGATGGCTGCAGGTGCTGATATTACCATGGCCCAAGCAACAGGTGATAATGTTGGCATGCTGAAGAGAAAGGTCTATGTTGCTCAGTTGGAACTCAGTGCTGCTAAGCAAAGAATTACAGAGCTAGAATTCTAGCAGCAAGGTGAACTAGACTCAGTTAAAGAGTTCAAAGGGAAATCCCTTGAGATCCAAGAAGAACTGAGTACGGTTTAGAAATAATTCTACAAGAGCATTCAGGGCATCAAAGATAAAACTCCTAAGTTTGATGATTATATAAAGAGGATGGTGCTTGTCAAGGAAGAATTGGAGAATATTCTAAATATGCTAGATGACATCATTCAATGGCAAATACAGTATCTTGATGAGGGGGTAGACATTCCTCAGCTCCATGACTTGGAGAAAATAATCTGTTTTTCTGAAGCTTGTAAATGTCTCGACAGGGCTAGAGCCTTAGAGGAAAAGGCTGAGGAAGCTTTCAAAATTTGCTTTAAGTTTGGAGGAGAGGTTGATGCAGTCTTAAATAACTTCAAGTTGCCAATGTTCCAGTCAACCTTTCATCCTGTACCTATGAAGCAGTGCATAGAATAAAAGGAGAGAGTGATAGACAGCTGCAAGCAGGAGATCCAGGCATTAAAAGTTATCACCGGGGACAACACAATTTATATGAAGATTTTCAGAATACAATGCTGATCCAAATTAAAAGGAAGATGTCTCTATTTCTAACAAGGTTTGCATAGGTACAAGGCTATGGAAGTAAGCGAAGAATGTTGAGTAGTTAATCTAGGACCTGGGTTAATCTAACAAATTTTTTTTCCCTTTTATCTCATATAATTTTATAAAAGAATTGGCAAGATGAGAAGTTTCTATTTCACTCAAAGCCTAAAAGATATTAATTTTTTGGCACTGTGCTCAAATGGGTTTAAAATTCATAAGGTCACAACTCCACTTACATTTACAAGAAACCTCATAACATAAATAAGCAAAGAGAGATGGAATCAAAGAAAACTATCATATACATAATTAAGTGTCTTGTCGCAGCTTCCAGTTGTAAGCAAGTTCATTGTTGGAATCCATGCAATTTCCTTAATAGGTGCATCATGCATAGCCAGAGTCACTGGCTGGCCCCTAGTCAGCAATGGCCACATTTTAGCTTGTTTATCACAACCAACAAAGAAAATAGCAGTGTCATCGTCCTTCCATGTCGAGCAGAGAACCTGCATACGAAGCATTACATAATAAAAAAACTTTGAAGCACACTCTGAAACTTCAGTTATGGTTCTTGCCATATGTAATACAACCCTGGTTCCTGCAAGCATATTACAACTTCTAGATAAAATTCATAAGAAAAAATAACGGGTACTAGAATTCCAACCACTATCTGAAGCACCTCACCAGTTGGTCATGTGACATTGCTGCTTTTGGCATGCAAGCCCCAGTTTGAAGGACCTTACAACATCTAACATGGCAATCTAAGCTCCAAAATATAATAGAAGATCAAAACAAAACACCAGTCAAAATAACATCACTATCCCCAAAATCTCAGATGAACGAGTCCGCATTTCAAAAAAAAAACATTAAAATCTTGTCTTTATTTATGAGGCACGAGACAATGTAAACCTCCAACAATATCAAAACCTTAATTGACATCTTGCACAATAGATTTCTTTTACAAAAGATACAATATGCAACATGGAAGAATCTGATAGCGTTCAAGTGATCTCATTTGGCACAAAAATGCAGGAAATCTAAGGGCACTTAGTCTGGTTGTTGTGGGTTTTCCAGTTAGTATAGCAGGAGCCACAGACCTCTCTGTTTCCACTTTGACCAGGTGGAACACACTTGCATCATGCACAACAGGTCCCACAAGCTCTCATACACACATTAGGCCGGCTGTGTAGCTTGCATCTCTCTCCACACCCTGTTTTGCAGTTTATTGGTGGAGTTGGAGCGCTAGTTGGAGGGGCAGGGGTAGGGGCACGGACTGGTGGAGCAGCAGCGCCCACTAGTGGGGTAGAAGCAGCTATCTTGGTGGCCTCCTTGATCTCGTTATCAGTTTCCATATAAGCCTAAGCTATTGCCAGCAAGAGAACCATGGCTAATAATAGCCTTTTTGAATCACTAAACATGGCAGCCATATTGAGAAGTGGCAGGGGAAACAAGAACCCGTTGCTCTTATTACCCAGATATTGCAGAGGCAGCAAGCTGAGTGTAAGAAGGCCAGAGGCAGCTCATTACGCTGAATGAGTCCGCATTTCAGTAAATGAAGATAGTTGAGAACGTGATGAAGCGCAGCAGAATGCCTAAATTCACACTTACGGTGACCTAAAATCCCTCCTTTCTGCCTGTTTAAAGGTCCCCGGAAACCATCACTGCACAGAATCTCTGAAAGCTTTGTTTTCGCAAAAATGTTTAATTCCCAGAACTGCTAGACCCTCAAATCTCCAGTAACCCTATGCTCATGCCTTAGGTTTCCCTCCAATTGATAAGCCACCAAAGTTCAAATGGTTAACACGCCCGACAAAGTTCAAATGTTATATTTTTTGACATATGTTTTGTCATATTAAAAATAAATACAAGAAGTTGTAAAATTTTATTACTTAAAATTGTTAGAGCATTACTCTATATTTTTTAAGCACATTTTTTTTCTCATTAAAAAATTAGCTATTGAGGTTAATCTACGGTAAATAGAGCTAAAATTTGTAATATAGTAGTAATAATATATTTTTAAGACCTTAGTGAGACTTTAATTGTTTGTAGGACTCTTATTGTGATCTTACCTTATTGTGATCTCATTGTTTGTAGAACTTTTATTGTGATCTTATTGTTTGTAGGACCAGCCTAGATCCATCTTAACTCTGGATCTATTAAGCGCCGAGAGGGATCAAATCTCTCAAGGTGCAAACCTCTTTTTTTGAGTGCAAAACTTGAGAAAAGGTTTGCACCTCGAGAGATTTGATCCCTCTCGGCGCTTAATAGATCCAGAGTTAAGATGGATCTAGGCTGGTTTCAGTCGTGTGTGGCCAAGGAAAATCTATCGAAAATATGATTAATTTTATCAATAATATGCAAATCCAGATAATATAAATATAATAATTTTATATATGCCAAATATGTATTTATGTGGTCGTTTTAATTTTAAAATTTTCTTAGTTACCTCAGTTTTTTGAGATGAAAAATATTGTTAATAACTTTAATGACGGAATATTTTTTTTGAATGCAAAGTGACAATGTAATAGTGTTGAATGATAGAAAATGAAAATAATAAGAGCGTAGTCAATTACAAAAAGTCTTCATTGTGATCAATCTCAAATTATTTTCTTTTACTATTCTTATTGTCACCCTTGTTAGTTTTGTCATCTTTTCATATTGATTATATGAAAATGACATTTGAAATAATAAACCATTTAAATATTTAGCTTGAACTATTGTACTAAACATCATACATTGTCTCTCTTGCTCTTCAATATTAATAGGTTGATTTACTATAACACAAATATTAATGTACATTGTTAATAATTATGTGTGTTGGCACTGAAATCAATGCACAATCTTAATCCAATCACTTTAAAATTAATGTACCATCAATGTACATCCAATTACATAAAATTAGAAATCAACGTCTACACTAAAATCAATGCACCTAATGCAAACAATCAAATAAGATTACAAAACAACATCTACACTGAGATCAATGCATCTAATGCAGGTAGTCAAATAAGATTAGAAATCAACATCTATATTGAAATAAATGGATCTAGTGCAAGTAATAAAATAAGATTAGAAACCAACATCTACACTGATATCAATGCATCTAGTCCAAGCAATCAAATAGGATTATAAATCTCCATCTACTTCCCTCTCTCCCCCCTCGAACTACATCTCTCTTTTCCTCTATCTATCCACTCTCTCACATCCTCCCTCTTCCTTCCTCTCTCTCCATTTCTTTCCCACATATATATTTCCCTCTCTCTTCACCCTCCAACTATGTTACTCTCTCTTTCTCTCTCTCTCTCACACACACACACAAAATCTACACTAAAATCAATGAATATAGTGCAAGAAAAATAGGATTAGAAATCACCATCCACACTGAAATCAATGCATCGAGTGCAAGAAATCAACTTCCCCCTCTCCCCCCTCCAACTACATCTCTCTTTCCCTCCATATCTCCTCCTCTACACTGAAATCAACATCTACACTGAAATTAATGCATCTAGTGAAAGCAATCAAATAGGATTATAAATCACCATCTACTTCCCTATCTCCCCCCTTGAACTGCATCTCCCTTTCTCTCCATCTCTCCACTATCTCACATCCTCCCTCTTCCTTCCTCTCTCTCCATTTATTTCCCACATATATATCTCCCTCTCTCTTCAACCTCCAACTATGTTACTATATCCCTCCCTCTCTCCTTCTCTCCATATCTCCTTCTTTATCTCTTTATCTCACCCCAAAAAATATACACACTCTCTCCATATCTCCCTTGACACTTCATCTCTCTCTCCACTTCTTACTCTCTATGTAATCCTTCTTCCCTCCCTCTCTTCCCCTCCAACTCCATCTCTCCTTCTATCTCCCTCCCTCTCTCCTCCTCTCTCCCTCTCTCCTCCTCTCTCTCGTCCTTCCTCCCTATCCCCTCTCTCTCTCTCCCTTTCTTTGCCCTCCAATTTTATCTCTTCCCCCATAACTCTCTTCCTCTCTCTCATGTCCTCTCTCTTGTCCTTCCTCTCCTACCTTCCTCTATCTTTTCCTCTCTCTCTCTCTTTGCCTTCCAATCCTCTTTCCTCCCCCAACACACACACACACACACACACATTGTCTCTCTCTCAACATATACACTAAAATCAATGCATATATTTCAAGAAAAATAGGATTAGAAATCACCATCCACACTGAAATCAATGCATCAAGTGCAAGAAAACATATTCCCTCTCTCCCTCCTCCAACTTCATTTCTCTTTCCCTCCCTCTCTCCACTTTCTCACATTTTCTCTCTGTTCCTTCCCCTTTATCCCTTTCTCTCCCACATCTATCTCTCTCTATATCTCCCTATCTCTCTCTCTCTTCACCCTCCAAATATGCTACTATATCCCTCCCTCTCTCATTCTCCCCCCATTCCCTCAATCTCTCCTTATTTTTCTCTTTATCTCACCCCCAAACATACAAATACTCTTCTATTTCTCCCTTGTCACTCCCTCTCTCTCTCCACTTCTCGCTCCTATGTAAATACATTACTCTGGATCCATAGTTTTATATTATTTGTATTTACACTGAAATCAATGCATTTAGTGCAAGTAAGAAAATAAGATTAGAAACCAACATGTACACTGAAATCAATGCATCTAGTGCAAGTAATCAAATAGGATTAGAAATCACCATATCAATGTACATTGTTAATAATTTTGTGTGCTTACACTGAAATCAATGCACAATCTTAATCCAATCACTTTAAAATTAATGTACCATCAATATACATCCAATTACATAAAATCAGAAATCAACATCTACACTGAAATCAATGCACCTAATGCAAACAATCAAATAAGATTACAAAACAGCATCTACACTAAGATCAATGCATTTGATGCAGGTAATCAAATAAGATTAGAAATCAACAACTATATTGAAATCAATGGATATAGTGCAAGTAATAAAATAAGATTAGAAACCAACATCTACACTAATATCAATGCATCTAGTGCAAGCAATAAAATAGGATTATAAATCACCATCTACTTCCCTATCTCCCCCCTTGAACTACATCTCTCTTTCATACATCCTCTCTCTCTTCCTTCCCCTGTATCCCTTTCTCTTTCCCTCCTTCTCTCCACTCTCTCACTTCCTCTCTCTTCTCTCTCCCTCTCTCTCTCTCTCTTTCTTTTCCCTCCAATTTTCTCTCTTCCCCCATAACTTTCTTCCTCTCTCTCATGTCCTCTCTCTTGTCCTTCCTCTCCCACCTTCCTCTATCTTTTCCTCTCTCTCTCTCTTTGCAATCCAATTATCTCTCTCTCTCTCTCTCTCTTTTCCTTCCAATCCTCTTTTCCCCCCTAACACACACACACACACTCTCTCTCTCTCAACATCTACACTAAAATAAATTCATATAGTGCAAGAAAAATAGGATTAGAAATCACCATCCACACTAAAATCAATGCATCGAGTGCAAGAAATCATCTTCCCTCTCTCCCCCCTCCAACTCCATATCCCTTTCCCTCCACTCTCTCACATCCTCTCTCACTTACTTCCCCTCTATCCCTTTCTCTCCCACATCTATCTCTCTCTCTCTCCCTCTCTTCACCCTCCAAATATGTTACTATATCCCTCCCTCTCTCATTCTCCCCCCATTCCCCACATCTCTCATTATTTTTCTCTTTATCTCACCCCCAAACATACACATACTCCTCTATTTATCCCTTGTCACTCCCTCTCTCTCTCTCCACTTCTCGCTCCCTATGTAAATACATTACTCTGGATCCAGAGTTTGATATTATCTGTATTTACACTGAAATCAATGCATCTATTGCAAGTAAGAAAATAATATTAGAAACCAACATCTACACTGATATCAATGCATCTAGTGTAAGCAATAAAATAGGATTAGAAATCACCATATAAAAAGTTTACATTACTCTTGATCTATCAAACTTTACATTAGAAATCACCATCCATACTGAAATCAATGCATAAGTGCAAGAAATCATCTTCCCTCTCTCCCCCCTCCAAGTCCATCTTTCTTTCCCTCCCTCTCCACTCTCTCACATCATCTCTCCCTTACTTCCCCTCTATCCCTTTCTCTTCCACATCTATCTCTCTCTCTCTCCCTCTCTTCACCCTCCAACTATGTTACTATATCCCTGCCTCTCTCCTTCTCCCCCCATTCCCTCCATCTCTCCTTATTTTTCTCTTTATCTCACCCCCAAACATACACATACTCTCTCTATTTCTCCCTTGTCACTCCCTCTCTCTCTCCAATTCTCACTCTCTCTGTGTATTTCTTCTTCCCTCCCTCTCTCACCCTCCAATTCGATCTCTATTCCCTCCCCCTCTCCTCCTATCTCCCTCCCTCTCTCCTCCTCTCTCTCTTCCTTCCTCTCCTACCTCCCTCTCTCTTCCCCCATCTCTATTCTCTCTCCCTCTCTCTCTTTTCCCTCCAATATAAAATGGAAGAGAAATAGAAAAATATGGTATTTGGCCCACTGTGTTAAATTTATATATGTAGGGAGAGAAGTGATTTTTCAATAGGGCCGAAATTAGATTAATTAGATTAATTTTAAATGTTAAATATTAAACATTATTTTTACATTTACATTTACATGTTTATTGTTATTTGGCCCATGGTATTTAGCTGAGGATTCACCTAAATAAAACCACTTTTTGAGTGTTCCTAAATATAAATAGGATTATGGAGTAAATATAAAAAGACATTTTATTTATTTACCATACCTATGGTTTATTTATATTCTATTTATTTACCATACCTCTTTTATAAATATGGTATTTGGCCCATGGTATTAAAGTGGTACATTTCTATACACTCGGACATATAAAAAGTTTGCATTAATTAAATTTAATAATATTAATATTATAATATAATAATGTGAATATTAGAATTAATAATAATAATTATAATAATAATAATATTAGGGTTAATAATGTTTTTTTGACATGTATTAATAATAATTTGGCCCATGGTATTTAGCTCAGGATTCACCTAAATATATCCACCTTTTGGTGTTCATAAATATAAATAGGATTATGGAGTAAAAATAAAAATAATTTTTATTTATTTACCATATATATGGTTTAGTTATATTTTATTTATTTACCATACCTCTTTTATAAATATGGTCTTTGGCCCATGGTATTCTGGTTTTAAAGTGGTAAATATATCAAAAATTTACATTACTCACATGACATCTTCACATCTATATACACTCCGACATATTAAAATTTTACATTACACACATTACATCTACACATCTCTATATATTGGGCCCGACATATCAAAAGTTTACATTACACACATTACATATACACATCTCTATATATTGGGCCGACATTTACATTACACACGTTACATCTACACATCCCTATATACTGGGCTGTAGAGCGCCTCTCGGAGCAACAAAGGACTTGAGTCTGCTAAACTCTACAAAGGTGTACATACTCTACCCCTTTAAATTTGAACCTATGACATCTTATGAGGAAGCACATGTTCTTAACCATAAAAAAGTTGACAATTTGCTCCAATATTCAAATATTTGGACCCATGGTCATCCAAAGGTAGAAGCTTCTACTAAAAAAAAATCCATAGATAGACCTGAGGTTTGAAGGGAATTTTATTATGAAAAAACATAAATGGAAACATAGAAAAGATATTGCAAAGATTAGAGTAGTAGAACAAAATCCAAATTCTATTAATGGATGAAATAGAAAATAACTATAAATTGCAAAGTGATACACACTAAGCAGAATGGAGGTAGCTTCTTTATGAAGAGAGATGTTTCAACTACTCTTAATCAAAAGAAAACATTACAAGATGTCAAAACTACCTTTGAACATAAAGTATGATGTCCTAAGATCCAAAAACTCTAAAATCCAAAACCCTAGCCCTAGGAAATGGCGTGCCAAAAATAACATGGGCCCAAAGAGACTAATTGATATATCAACTTCGTGGGGCTACAAAGTTTGCATGCAAACTCCATTTAGGAAATTCGTTGGACCAATACAATCCATACTATGTAACGTGGGCCCAAAGAGACTAATTGATATATCAACTTCGTGGGGCTACAAAGTTTGCATGCAAACTCCATTTAGGAAATTCGTTGGACCAATACAATCCATACTATGTAACGTGGGCCCAAAGAGACTAATTGATATATCAACTTCGTGGGGCTACAAAGTTTGCATGAAAACTCCATTTAGGAAATTCGTTGGACCAATACAATCCATACTATGTGTCTTTAGCCTATGACAAATGCCAAAAATGCAAGGGAAATGCCCAAAAAAGGCACCAGAAGTTTGAGACCTAAAACATTATAATATAACTACCAAGACATGGAATAATGTTGAATCAATGTAACAAGTGGGTGGTCACTAGTATTATATTGAATCAATTTTCCCCCCTTATGAATAAGTGGTCCATTTTGTGTCAAGTTCCTTTGTCAAGTGGGGAAATTTTTGTTGAATATGGCTCCTAGTGAGACATGTGCGCCAAAGTAGGAACATGAGGTGCCTATGAGAGGTGGAAAATATGGTTGAAGTAGCTCCACATTATGTATAAGGTTCAATCCAAAGAAAAGGGAATTTTTTATTTAGAAGCATCTTCACCCACAACCTTTGTGTTGGTGTAAGGCCTATATCATAATGGAGAGTCGGGGGAAACTTCCAAAGGGATCTTTAGAGGTATTCTTTATACAGATGCAACCATACCTTATATCCTGCCCTAAACTTATGTGGCACTCTAATCCAGGTGGATATTTGGTGGCCACCCACATCTTCCACTAACTCAATGGTTCTTTATCTTCTTATCATTTTTTCTATGGTTTTTTGGGTCTTGAACTTCTACGGTCATTTGTAGGCCCTAAACGATGTTTTTTGGCCATTTATGGGTCCAGAGGTTTTTATGTCATTCCCTAGGGTTAACCAAAATTTGTAATCCTAAATATAGTTCTTTCAGATGGACTAATTGTGTTCCCAAAACAGAGATTTTATGCAAAAGTTGCACCACTAGGAAGTTGATTCTAGGGTTCTGGTTTTGAACCTATGGGGTTCTTTCTTTTATGTTAAAACATATTATGAAACTAACATAAACAATGAAAAAACTATGCATTCATGACCTAAAAGCACCTTCATCACAACATGTTTGTAAAATTGAACAACCTGTATCGGGAAAGCTTGAGCAAGATTAGAGCTTCGAAACAAAGCATGAAGAATGAGGAACCATGTTTATGTCTTCAAGGAAAATGTAGATGCAGGCAGGGAGGGAACCCTTGCTCTCTCTGGCGGGAAAAGGTAAATGTTAGTGTTGGATTTTTGTTAAAACAATCTTAGCCTTTGCCTCTCATTCTATGGAAGGGACTATGCTATTTCAAGTGTATAATTTTTATTAATATTGTATCACCATATTTTATGGAAAGTTATTTGAAAAAGGTCATTTTTTAGTAATTTTTTTTATTGTATTCTATAATCAAAATGGAGTGAGAGCTAATTCATTAATTTTATTTAAGTAAAATTAAATTATTTGAAATGATTCATTCGCAAGCCATTAAGGGGTGGACTTTCACTATTGCAAGATATTGTTTTTATTGCTTAGTTAACTTATTTCCTTGTGTACAAGGAAAATAAGCTTTTAGTCAATAAGAAACAATTCTAAATCTTATTATATGACCAAATTCAATTCTTTATTGCCAAAACATGTTCTCGACGAGGTTTCAATATGGTTATGCTTGATGTCAATTCAATTTATCTATTTTAAAGAAAACCCACACTATCACCAAATTTAATTCTTTAATGCCAAAACATGTTCTTGATGAGGTTTCAATATGGTTATGCTTAATGTCAATTCAATTTATCTATTTTAAAGGCAACCCACGCTATCCAAATTTAAATGGAGCTCGAGGTATAGTTTTTATAAATAGAAAAAAAAATTATTCATTTCAATTTCATATATATGAAGCATTAGAAAAGGATAAAAAATAAATTAGGATGTCAATTAGGTTTAGCTTGGGTGGTTAAGAGGAGTTGTTATCGTCATTTTCTAAGGTAAATATTACTTGTGATGTGTTTATTCCTTGTATAGGGTTTGCATTATCTTTTGAATTTCCAACTCAACCTTTTGAATTCATCCATTCTACCATGAATCATTTCCATTTAGTTTGCATTCAAATCATTCTTATGTTATTATCAATTTTATCTTAAGAAAAGTATGGAATGTGTTGGTTGCATCTTGGTGCTACAAAATATGGTCTTATGGGTGTATTTATTATATGGTGAATAATAGATTATATGAGTTGTGTATGGAAATAATTTTGCTTCTTACAATCCTTAGTATGTTGAACTATGTTTAGTTGTTCTTAGGTGTGATAAAAATGAATTTAGACACCACCTCTATTTTAGAATACGAGTTTTCTAATATACAAAATCCCTCGATTCTCCAACATGGTATTAAAGAAAATGGTTTGAGATGTAGCATGTTTCCTACAAGTCTCATGCAAGTTGTAGATGCTCTTAAAAAGTCAGATTTGTTGAGTGGATTGGTTCAAGGTTTCTAATTACAAACTAATCTAGGATCAAATTAGTGGGTCAAATTATGAGTTTCAAGCTAGATCTTATAAATTTTAATGGACACAATTATGGAATTTTGGCACAAGATATGGGAACATTGTTGAAGAGTAAAGAGTTATAGGACTTTACGAAAATGATGGTTCTTATTCAAGGGATAACTAATAAAAAAATTTCATCAACAGGAAAAAGGATGAGGCTCTAGGAGACATAATGTTGAAGAATGTAACTAGGTTCGGTCTTCATTATTAATGTATTTGTCAAAATAACTTATTATTATTCGACTTATTAAAGCATGGGTTTCATGCTTGGGTCGTATTTAGATTAAGGTCCCAATTGTGGACGTCTAGGTTAGTTGTTACAAATTTAAATTGATCCAATTTTTGGGCTTTTAAATCATGTAACATTAGGTTGTCAAAAGGATCCTCCATCAAGTCATCTTCTTCAAGGTCATCATCCTCGAAATCTACTTCAAATACAACCCTCATGTCAAGTGATACAAGTCATCAAAGTTGCATCCTTAAGTCGATTTCAATCAGACTTCAAGTCGGCTCAAATCAAGACACAACGCTTCACACTGTCATGTCGGCTTAATAACTATGGCAAACAACTATATATACAAGGGTATAATTTTCATTTCTACCACAAAAGTTTGGAAATCTCTGAAGTTTCAGGGCACAGATACAGTTTGGATCATGATCACAGGTTCGGTGTTGGAGGATAAGGTCTCGAACATATTACAGAATTTTGGTAACCATTTATGCTATGAATCGGGTAACTTCCATGATATGATGTTGCAGCAAAACAGTGCCTCGGTTTCAAACAGATCTACCACAGAATCAGTGCTATGTTATGATACTCAATTCAATGAATATGCTCGATTATCTTAGTTATGGTGCTCATTGCTATGATGATGCTCGGTGATCTCAGTAATGAGGAATAATGAGTTAGTTGTTAAATGGGTTAGGGGTTAAGGGAATATTATGCATTTAGAGGTTAAGGGGTTAATATTATGCATCTAGAGGTTTATGGTTTAAGGGGTTAAATGGGTTAGGGGTTGGGAATTAGGGTTTAATGGGTTAGGGGTTAAGGGGTTATAGGTTTAGGGTTTAGGGGGTTAAATGGGTTAGGGGATTTAGCAGTTAAGGATTTTAGGGGTTAGGATTTAAGGGCTAATGGGGTTAGGTTTTAGGGGTTTAGAATTTAAGGGCTAATGGGGTTAGGTTTTAGTGGGTTATATGGGTTAGGGGTCAGGAATTAGGGTTTAAGGGTTTAAAGGTTTAGGGTTTAAGGGGTTAGGGGTTAAGGGTTTATAGGTTTAGGGTTTAGGGGGTTAAATGGGTTAGGGGTTTACTAGGGGTTTAGGGGGTTAAGGGTTTAGGGTTTAGAGGTTTATGGTTTAGGGGTTAAATGGGTTAGGGGTTTAGAGGTTTAGGGGGTTAGGAGTTAAGATGATAGTTTCATTGGTCTCTGTTTGTGCACAATAGTTGCTTATTATTTGCGTCTAAATGTAACAATTTTGTAAGTATTGTTGCTTTTTGCCATGTCTTCTTTATTTATTAATTTATAGTATTTGTTAGCCATTGTTTTACATTTATTGATGAAAATGTCTATTGCAATCAAACTAAATGTATGTTCAATCTCCAGTTTCAAACTCAGCCATAGTGTTGTCACACAATTTAAGTCTGGAGAATGGCCATCTGATGAAGTATTAGTAACCAGATTGCACCTCATGACTACTCCATAAAATCTTAAGTTTGAGTGTCCCACATTCATGAGAAATTTGGCTCTTATACTCTTGCTCCGCCTGATTGTGTTCTGGAAATACCCTTGTTTATTGCAAAAACATCCTAATGTTGTCGACCTTGTCCCTTAACAGACCAAGGAAACATAAGTGACTGAGAGGAATGGAAAGCACTACAAAGTTGAAGAGAGTACAAAAGACTAAGATGGTTTAAAGGATAAGCTTGAAGAATGTAGTAGTGTTGAAACGACTAAAAGTTCTCCCAAACAAATGGTTGATAATGCAAAACCTTCTTCTGTACTAGTCAAGCAAGACTACATTTATGTGAGAGCAAGAAGAGGCCAAGCGACTAATAGGCATAGCCTAGAATATAGGGTATGGTTCCCTCTTTTTGATTAAATATTTGATCTACATTTTGTCTATCTAAGATTAACCATTTTAACCTTGCCAACAAGGCGAAATTAACCCAATCGTAGGTCCCAATATGTCATGATATATATTAACTCTAGATATATATGAGAAGGAATAATAAAGACATAGACTGATAGAGGTGGCGAGACAAGGGGAGTCACAAGGGAGAGATGGAGATAAACTGGAGGAGAGGGGAGAGAAGGAATGGAGAGAGAGAGAGAGGGAGAGGAGTGAAAGAGGTAGAGAAGGGTAAGAGAGGGAGATAGTGACACAAAGATGGAAGGGGACATAAAGAAGGATAGAGGGAGGGATATAGTGAGAGGATTGGAGGGTAGAGAGAGAGAGAGAGAGAGAGAGAGAGAGAGAGGTAGGAGAGAAAGGGAGAGAGAAGAAGGACAAGAGATAGGACTTAAGAGAGAGGAACCAGTATCATAGAAGAAAGAATATGTGACCAATTACTCTATATGGATATGGGAGATAGGGGCACCCTACCTACCTACTAAATGTCTAAACCAAATGTGGTGTAAACGTATGTAATGGTGGTCGATTATACAAGGAGAGGATTTTATGAGGAGGCACTGGATTTTTAATGCATGATATGCAAAAAACAAGTACCGAACCTAACCATTTCCAATGACCACACATATACAACAGTGTGAATACAAAGGGAGTGTGAATTGAGATTGCTAAGTACTACTCCTATAAAATAAAATAAAAGATCAATTAAGTAAAAAGCATATATAAACTAAACTATACTAGAAATTATTTTTGTATTATAGTAGAATGAAATGGAAGAGATGAGTTGTGATGCAGAAATATGCAAATACTATTGAAAAAAAGAGAATAGCCTCAAAGAATTAAAAAATCCTAACAGCAGGACTGAACTTTAGTATCTGCCTATCAAAATTTCAGTTTTGTTCAAGCAGAAATTGAAGGATGTAAATTCAAGAGTGCAAACATGGCATGTACAATGGATTAAAACAACAAATATATTAGGCCCACTCTACACAAATCTGCAACCTGAGATTTCAGGATAAAAAGAGCAGGCTCCAACAAAAATTGCATAGAAGCCTTTATTACTCAAATAGAAGAATGTCACAACAAGTTGTCATCTCTCAAAAGCTCCTACTACAACCTACAAGCTAACAGTACTCGCTCTTATTATTTATTTCTACAAATTTCTAACTAGTGTGCCCATCCTTTTCATTTATAAGTTAAGAGAAGGTGCTATTAGAAAACAGGCTAATGATAGCGTTAGTGGTGCATCTCCCTTGAGCATGAACAACTTCCTCATAACTTTTCCTTGTATGCAAGGCTTTTCTTTTAGAGTAGTGCATTATCATAGTAGATATAAATCCTCTCCTGAAGGTGCCTAATTCCATAAGTGTGCACTCATGAATGCATCTGAGATGATGGTGTTAATCTCCTCAACTAGTGTGCCATACTTGGTGGGTGTGACCCAACAACTAATTCATCTATCCTCAACGGTGTCGTTATAAGCTTCTAGCTGTATTTAAGAATCTTTCTGACTGGTATACCACAATCTAGCTCTGCAATCCTGGTGTTGCTCAACTTCTGAAGGCTGAGGTGAGACCAACTCGGACCAACTAGGTAATCTAACATTCTTGAGAAATATTTTTTTTTCCAATAACCCAAGATTCTCCCCCAACTTGTCAAACTTCCCCTTTGTTAGGAGCTTTGTCAAACTATTAACCATATGCAACTTTGTCAAAATGTGGTCCAACACTAATAACTCCCTAATGAACTTGGAATCTTAGGAAATTGTATTGAATATCAATGTGTTTGAAATGGTCACGACACATTGGATTTTCATAGATCTTAATGTAACTTTGATTCTCAGAAGAGATAATATTGGGCTTCAACAACTCATTGGTTTACTTTACAATCAAGTTGCAAATCCAGATAGCTTCATAATAAGTATATGAAACTGCCATATACTTTGCTTCATTGGAACTTAATGCAATTGTTGCTTTCTTCTTGTTGATTTAATAAAAATGATTTATAAAATGATAATGATGATGTTTAAAATCAGCCTTAGGATGGTCTATTTATACACATTTATTGTTCACGAGGTGTAGGGGTATGTTTATAACATCACTGCCCTTGAAAGCTTTGTCTTGAAAACACAGTAATTAGAATTTTCTTTAGTTAAGCACATTTTTGTGGTGGAATTAATTTTATCAGATATCTATTTATACTTGTAGAGGTTTGAATTTGTTTGTCCTTTGAGTGTTGGTGAGGTTTCTTTGTATTTTTTGCATCATAGTCTAAAGTATTTTGACCTGATTGTTTAACATGAAAGCTTTATGCTTATTGGCAATATATTTTAAATACCTGCATGATCAGGAAACTGTTATGGTTAATTAAATTACTAATTAGGTACTACAAAAAGAGGATGATGTTGAGAGGGCTTGCCTGGGTGACTCTAGGAGCAACCCAGAGGTGGTCAGACAAAGCTCTTCTAAGTTAAAAATCTGAAGAGAAAAAACCAGTGATGTATATGTGGTTGCTCCACCTAGGATGTATGGAAAATCTTGGCAGAGAGTGTTTACCTTTCCATTTCTTCATGAAAGTAGGTTGTCTAGTCACAGAATAAGATCACTACATGTAGGTGATGGTTCTCTAGTAAGTTCTCAGCCTTATCTTCAGAATGGCTAACAGAGAGGATCAAGTTTGAATACAGGATATAATTTGATGAATTTGGAGATTTAGAGTTAAAGAAAAAATTGTGGTGATGTTTGGATGGGTGCTAATTTGTAGGGTTTTCCACTTTTATAATTTTCTTTGTTGTGCTTTCTACCATGCTACCTAGTTGCTTTCCTGTTTCCCTAGCATTTTAACTTTTTCGATGTCTATCTCTCTATTGTTTCTTGCCCCATTTGAAATGTCATCCTTATTTGGTAGGTGTTTTCTTCAATATAGTGTGAATATTTTTCCATCACACAGCTTCTGTGGGGTTTGTCTACGCAAATAACTTGTAAGGCACATTCATCAGGGTATTTGATGAAATGAAATGATTATCGATGATCACCAACTAATGGTACCTGCAGAGATTTACTCTAACAATTCTACAGTTTTCCTGTGCCAACAATTATACAAGATTTTAAACTCGTGAATTAGTCTCCTCTGTTCTCTTAGCTGATTCTATAAGCACTTATTGTTGTTGTCAAAGCTTTTACTCTCTAGTCCCATTGAGCTATTTCAGTTATTTGTGGACATTGATCTATTTTCATTTCATTTCTTCAATTTTTCTGACTGTTATGCGTTTTCTTTGGCCAGTGCCTTCTTTCTTACCTATGTTTTTTCTGCTTAAGCATTCCAGCCAGCTACAACAACAGGGGCAACAGGAGCCACGCAGTCCATCTAGAGCCCAGCAAGGGCAGTGCAGAGGCAGCAAGAGCCATGCAGGGCTGACGCAGGCCTAGTCAGGGCAGCGCAGGGGTAGTGTAAGCCCTTCAGTTCTGACGTAGGCCCTTAATGAGCAGCACAAAGGCCGACATAGGCCAATTAGCCTGACGTAAAGGGATTCAGAGCAGCGTATTACTGCCGTTTTTATTTCTCTGTTGGGTGAACCAATTTTGGTGCCTAGGATTTTTGTACTTAGATTCAACATAATAATGAAAACCCTCCAGAGCTAGCTGCACCGGTTTTCCCACATTGGGTTTTTTCTGGGGATAGTTTTCCAAAAAAATCATGTGTCACTTGTCTATGAGCATGTTATTCAATATTTGATATGTATGTGTAGGTTGCTAGTTGTATTTACTATTTACTTCGCTAATTTATTGAATATTTCATAAATTAAATTGTAACTTAATTCAAGTAGGATAAGTAGATCAAGATATTGCAATAGGGTTTCTTAGATTAAGAAATTTTCACATTTCCTAGGTCTAGCCCCATTAAGTCACCAAGGGCAACAATTTCCCAGGAATCTAGCTAGAGGAAAACTTTTATCTCCTAGAGGCAGCTGCGTTGTTTGGTGCCCTCACTCTCCTCAGAACTTGGGCCAATTCCGACGATGGAATCTCTGGATACCTCAAGCCCTAGCTCTAGGATCAAGTTTTTCCTAGGTGTTCCCAAGGATAGAACCTAGTAGGATCAATTTGATCTATCGAAGTAAAAACAATTGTCTGATCCTTTCCCATCACCTTGTACAGGATAGGAACATCATTGGTTGCTAAATTCCATCCCTGAACCTGGGCTGGGTCCACTTGGCCCCGTGTGGTCCCATTTGGTGTCAAAGGCCTTTCATCAAGGACCATTTGGGAATCCAAGTTCCCAAAGGATTCTAGGGATTGAGAACTTCCTTCATAAGTCTTATTCTTCTCCCTCAACCCTTCAATCCCCCTCCTCTCTCCCTAGAAGATAATTCCCTTGCTTAAAAGGAAAGAAAGTCCCACTCTTTATTTATCTTAGGGAAAGGGTTTCAAGGGTCACTTCCCACCTATTAATTGACCTATACTCTACAAGGGACTTCCTAAACTACCGGGACTCCACCCATCGGTGAAATTCCATGAAGAGCAAGGAGCCTTAGATGTGGTGACAATGGGCTAAGCCTCCATCATTTCCCTTGTCCTAGCAGTTGCCCTCTTAGGAACCCCTTTTAGATCCACTACTCATTTGAGTGGTAACAAGTTGTTCAAAATTCCATTTGTGAACAAATCTTTGGTATGCCCACTTTTTCCATACTACAGCTCCAAGATGAGAAGTCCAAAGCTATGGAGGCTACCCTTCTTCTCACTGAATCAATTCTCTACAATATAGTGAACTAAGGCTAGTTGGTTGGCACAATTGACTGTTACTTTAGTCCTTCAAAGTCTTCACATCCTTAGGCCCTATACACCTTCCCTTCTACCAATTTTTTTGTCCTTCACCAGAACAAGAATAAAGGCTCTTCTTTGACAGTAACCTAACAACCCTCCAACTGTACTTGGCCTACCATCAATTTGCCCAACCACAGTCAATTCCTTTTACTGATCTAGGGCCCACAATATTTTCTTCATCTAGGGCTCTTCAAATCTGCCACCTAACAATGGTTTGAGTCCTCTCAAGATCATTGTTCTTGTATATCGACAATTATATCTTTGTTGTCCAATCTATGAACAAATATGAACTACTCCTCTTATCATACTTATAACAATCTGTAGATGACTGAACTAGGGTCACAAATCAGCCACTAACATTCCATTTACTAATTTTTTATAGGTTTCTTAAGATCTTTATCTAAAAATTTATGGAAAGTCCACCAAAATCAACTCCTCTGCATGTCAATCCATTCTTCATATGGCACATTTCTTCTGCATGCTCAATCTTCTGCTCAGGTTCCACCCTCCTTTGGCTATGTTGTCTCCACACATACTGAATCTGCAAACCATCTTCGAGATCTGCGGTCTTTATTGCAGAAATAAACCTCGCTCTAAGGGTCATAACCCATCTTCTTCTACGCAAATTTGTCACAATCTTAAGGTCATACCTTATGAACTAAACATGCTAGGAAACTGTCCTAACTAGGGCATTATATTTATGTACTTCTAATTGTTGTAGAACAAACCCTATCCACACATAGAAGAAACATGACTCTTGACTCCATAAGAGACTCGAACTAGCTCATATGGATCCATAGATTCTGGGCATTTCTTTGACTGAATCTTGACATGAACTTTAGATCTCAATGTCGACCCTCAAAATACGGTTAACTTAGTCAATATTACGCCTGCATCGACTTCTGTTATGGCTCTAAAATACAGTGCAAGCCCTCCTCCATTTATGTTGGTCTTTATCACAGACCTTGCGGCCTACTAACCACCACAAGGAAAGATGGTACCAACCCTCTCTTCTATTTCATGTAGAAAATCTAACCAGCGGGATTCAATCTGATCTTGTAATCATGTACTAAAACAATATACTGAATCCTTCCTACAATTTGTGTAAGCAAAACACAATCGCATAATCACATATAAGTAAGAGAAAAAAGCTATCAATCACACAACACAAGATGTATCTAGGGAAGCAACTGCTCAAAACCCTCTATCTCTATTTTGTATTAAGTCAAGGAATCATGAAACAACACAATGCTTAATCTCTCTTGAGATTCTCCAGCACTTTTCCAATTGTCTCCTGCTAATCTAGGAAAAATCGGTCTAGTACTTAGCCAATTCTTAGCCTTCCTTCAGCCTGCCTTGCTCACACAATTCCTATGGAATTATCTCCATATTAACTAGGAAAATCAACCTTCCTTGATTGCGTAATCCATCATGGCATCCCAATGAATTTATAATTGCACATGGGAAATTTTCTAACTGATAGTTATGTTCCTTTGAACTGTGCTACAATAAGGATCAAGGGTCTTTTTAATATTTAAAATAAGATAAAACCCTAAACAACCAAAACCCTATCCTGAGGAGATGTAACACCAAGAGTTTATGGGCCCCGTTGGGGTTAGTTGGGTAGCCAACTTCTTGGGGTCGTAACTTGGTCATATGATCTTCATTTGACGCACATGATACCTCGTTAAAAAGATCTCTCCGAAGAATACAACTACTAATATGATTTCTATGAAATCACCAAACCTTTCATGCCAAAAAATCATTGTTTGGGGCCTCAAAACGGCTTCGAAAGTTCAAGACCCAAAAAACAGACAAAAATAGTAAATTGTGCTATAATCAAGGAAACTGAAAAACTAAAAGAGACAATGGCAAGGGCCCAAGTGGAATAGGCGGGTGGCCACCAATATCCACCTTGATCACCTTAAATCGAATTTCTTGAGCTAACTCAATCATCATGACTTAGTTAATTGACACAAGTTGTTATGAGACAAAATTAAAATTTATTGTCCAATTTATTTAAGGGAAAAATAAATTAGACGCCTCACATTCCTCACCCCTGGTACATCAAAATTCCTCACCAGTGCGCGTGATTTTTTTTGGTCCTTTTCTAGTCGCCAATTTCACTGTTTCTTGTTGAAAATTTCAACACTCCCTCTCAAAAAGAAAGGAATTAAATCTATCCCTATCCGGTACATTTGGAATGTTCTGCATGCTACACTTCTATAGTGTTGTTTGCACTTGCAAATCCTGAAATTGAATAGCCTCTGAACAACTAAATCAGTATAATGCATCTGTCATCAGAGTGTTTTGACTGCTGCTAGCTACTACACTTGTCTAGTACTGGATTCTCTGCACTGCTGCTGACATCTGCATCCGTGCCCTTTGAATTGTTGCTAACTCTATTTGTGCTCTAGTATTTGACATCTGTCACTCTAATTTTTGTCTTGCTGACATGTGACTACATCAATCTAACTGATCCTTCTTACTACTGCTGTATTGTGGGCTCCTCATAGCCAGGTTCGATCCATGAGACACGCCATCTCAATGGACCTTTCCAAAATTTATTATATTTGGATTATGTCTACACATAACCCCACTGTACACCTCGAGGTATGGCTGCTCCCTCTTCCCATCTGGCTCAAAATTCCCCCCTCATGGAGGTCTCTGCTTGAATGGATGCTTCCACTCGGTCTCCTCTCTACTTCTCCAATTGTGGCAGCTACTCCACAACCTTCTGAGACTGCTTCTCATGAGGATGCATGTTGAGAGGTAATTTATGCTCCCTCTAAACCACCAAGTCTCTAACTTCTGCCTTTGTCCTCAAAGCTTTGCATGCATCTAGTAACTCAAGCGCATATAGGTTTTTGACTCGCACACAGTGTAATTGTCCCGGAGTTACAAAAAGTTTCTAAAAAAGAGTTGATTTTAAATCGATGATATCTCCCTCATCCGAGCTCCGATTTGACCGATTTTTTTTTCCACTTGGGTAGATTTTTGCAAGGAATCCAAATATTCTATTTTTTTTCGAAAATTTTACACCAAAATCTTCAGATATTCTCTACAAACTCGCTGCCCAAAAAATTCTTTCTCTGATACCATGTAGAAAATCTAACCAACAAGATTCAATCTGATCCTGTAATCTTGTAAAACAAGATATTGAATCATTCCTACAATTTACGGAAACAAAAATCGATCACAAAATCACATATAAGTAAGAGAAATAAATTATCAATCGCACAACAACATGATATATTTGGGAAAATCAACTAATCAAAACCCCTCTATCTCTATTGTGTATGAAGTCAAGGAATCATGAAACAATACAATGCTTAATCTCTCATGAGATTCTCTAGCACTCTGTCAATTGTCTCCCATTGATCTAGGCAAACTCGGTCTAGTACTTAGCCAATTCTCATCCTTACTTCAGCCTGCCTTGCTCATGCAATTCCTAGGGAATTAACTCCTTATTAATTAGGAAAATCAGTCTTCCTTGATTGCGCAATCCATTATGGAATCCCAATGACTTTATAATTTCACATGGGAAATTTTCTCTGAATACAATTGATAGTTATGTTCCCTTTAACCTCTGTCTCAACTGGGTATTCCTCGAAACTGACATGCATGCAACTATTAATAGCGAATTATCAGTTATCTGATTGATCACTCATTGTGAATTAAATCTAATTTAATTCACTGGACCTCTCACTAGCTCATCACTGAGTTAGAACTAGTTAAACTGATTTTAACTCATTTAATTGAGTTAATTACACTTGCACCCCACTAATGCATCAACTTCAACTAGACCCCAAAAATATTAGAATCCCTCTAGATGCCTCATATTAGACCCTCAACTCGAATTTCTTGAGCTAACTTGGTCATCATGACTTAATTAACTGACAGAAGTTGTTATGAGATGAAATTACAATTTATTGTCCAATTTATTTAAGGTAAAAATAAATTAGACACCCCACATTCCTCACTCCTGGTGCATCAAAATTCCTCACCAATGTGGGTGCATTCTTTTTTGTCCTTTCTGGTTTCCAATCTCACTATTTCTTGTTGCAAATTTCAACATTTCAAAATTTGATGCGGCCTTCACACAAAGACACCATCGAAATCACATGCCCAGATTCTCATGAGAAACCTCTCTTAAGCTTGATCTGCCATAAGAGAACCAACAATATGCCTTCCTACTTCCTAGCGCAAACCGACCATTAAGGTATGCAACATTATTCTAAACCCTCACATGATGATCTTGCTCTTGGAGGATGATCACGACCTCCCTTTAGCAACCCTTACTCGGCCCTCGTACTTGACCTACTTTAGGACTACATCTCTCTTCACCCCCTTAATGTGCCAGATAGTGGGAATACATGTCAAACATGCTAAGATGTGCCAAGTGATAAGGCATGCCAAGATGTGCAAGGGTGTGTCAATGCATGTGAGGGACTATCAAGACAACAAAAGGGAGAAAAAAGTTAAACTACAAGGAAATGAACATATAAGAGGGTTAATAAGTCATCAATTTACCTTTTCCAAGAGGGGCATGCTAGGCACACTAACACTAGGCGAAAATAGGTGCCAAGTGCAAAGTCTTAGTGCATTCTAAGTGCCAAGTATTCCTTTGTTGCTTCTCATCTACTTTCCAACAATTGATCATCACAAATAAATTTAATATTAAACCATGCTAAATCATACCAAGGCATCTCAACATATTCCATACATGCTAAGACTTTCCAAACGCCAACACGTGCCAAGCGCCAATATGCATCAGGGACTAGTGTTATGCATGTTATGAAGTGGAAGGGAATATTGAAGAGTGCTAAGGTGTGCTAGAGAGTGATAATGCATGTTGATGAGTGTTAATGAGTACTAGGAAAAAACATTAAGGGAGCAGTACTAGGTAAAAATTCATGGAAGTTAATGAATACGAGGAATGTGTACTGCTAGAGACTAGTGTTAATGGTCAGTGCTAGTTGTCATGCCAAGGAGGGAGTGACAAGGTATGCTAAGCAATGGTAAGGCATGCTAGGGAATATAGGTGTTGAGGAGGTAAATCCCCTCTACGGACAGAGGCGATCCCTACTAGCCTAGCAGGGGTCTAGCAACAATCAAATAATGTTATGACGCAAGTCCCTAGTTACGAAATGAAAATACTAGGAATAGAAGCCTACCTGGATTCCAACGCTATGATCTGAAGAAGAAGCGTCCCCGTTCCTTAGCCTCGGCAGATCACAATCCCTCCACAATCCCCGCGGATGAACACCTGCACATGGAAGAAACGAACAGATACAAGCATAAAATCTGGCACACGTAACTAAACATCAGTCAGACAGGATGTTACTCGTATTAACATGATGGAAAACAGAGTGGAACCATAATCATAATCATCTATTAAGTAATAAACAAAGAGATATTACAACCAAGTTCTGACATCGCGGTCTCCTTCGGATGGGTCTCCAGTCGTCCACGTCTCGCAAAGCTCACCAAGGAAAGGGAAAACCTCTCCGAAGTCTCTCGACAATGGTCTCCTTACTTGAATCGGCCTTAAGGGAAAGAGAGGGTTCTTTACAGCACAAAGGCTCTTGGGAATATGGAGATTCAAAGCTTAGGCACTTCAAGACTAGCTTGCCATGGGATTAAGCAGGCTTTTATAGATGGGGAAGGAGGGAGTTAGGATCCCTATTATTATGGGATTGGCCCTATCAACAAGGAAGGTTCCATGGGAGGTGGCAAAACCACTTCCCCTCCATAGAACTCCCGCAGCCAAACCTCCCAACTCAAGATAGGCAATGGTTTGTGAGTTTGTTGGAACTCAACTTCCGCCATCTTTATTTAAAAAAACAGTCCCTAAATTGGGTGGCGCGACTATTGCTCTATGACAGAGCGCAATTTGGCGCGACCTCTTTGCAGGATTTTCCCCATTGGCGAGAGTACTGAACTGCCTGCCCGCGCCAATGCAAAAAGGGATGTTTTTCATGATTTTTGCAAGGAGATGTCTCAAGGGAAAATAAAGCTCATGCTTAGAGGAATGCATTGATGATGTTTTCAAGGCATGACAATGTTCACAAGTCACAAAATGGGTCCTCCATTGTGCGGGACGGGGAATGGTAGGGACGGTGACAAATTACTGTGTAACAGATGCCCCCTAAAGTATGAGGCCCGAGAGAGAGAGGGGTGAAATGCTTTACAATAACATGTTCAACTGAAGGCCCGTCGTCGAAAAACCTCCGCAGAAAGACACAACTGATATCTCAAGTACATGATGTATATGTGGTATGGACGCAACCATCCGAAACAGAGTATGCTATAATCCGGATCCAGGGTATGGGCGCAGCCATCCGACTAAGATCAAACAAATAGACTCAGGTATGGTTGCAGCCATCCAATCAGTGAGTCATGTACATAATGATAATAATCCACAATCGCAGCCTGGATTACAACAGACACAATCCAGGGTCTTGCGCTCCATCTTGACCCAACAGAGTACAAGTTCAAGCATGTGAATATGTGAGCTGAAGTCGAACATGCAAGAACATCGTCTGATTACCAGCCAATGATGAAAGTTGTTAATAGACACGAGAGAAACCACCAATAATGACAATGGTCCTCAAGGTACTACAGGTACAATCTACGGCGTGCGAATAAATGAGTTGACGTCGAACACCCACAGAATCATTCGATCGGAGGTCAATGATGTAAACCTCACGTCGAATGCAACGAACCTGCCATTGAAGCATGCAGGCTCCAAGGTACCATAAGGAGTCTGTAGACCAAATTCCTGGATAATGAGTTGAAGTCGACAGGAAGTGACCTTGATCGAAGGTGGGCCATAATTTTTCCCACATCATCGACACGAGACAGAGGAACATGATGTTTTGTTGCGAATCAGGATCGTATGCGAAACAGAGGAAGGTTGATATTTGCAGAGGCCAACTTCTCTTGAACATATAAATGGCACGACAGTGGACTTGGCAGTATTTGACATCAACGGATCAGAGGTCATGGCGACGAGGCAGTGAACAGATGAGAGGTCAAAAAGGATTACCCAAACCCACGGAGGCAAAGTGAAGCAACGAGATGAGATGTCCCCAACCCGACACGAATGCAGACAAGTGCCATGTTCAAGAGCGACATACTGCCGACAAAGACAATGGTTGCATTTTTCCCCCACCATTTCTGGCGAGTACCCCAATTATTTTTAATAACAAGCTTGAAGGGGATAGAATATGCTTGCAATATAAGTCCGCCCTTCGGGCGAATCCATCCTAGTGCATTTAACGAGTCCTAGGAAGGAGGAACTCGGAGAACGTCATTTCGACTAGATCCGATGTCATCAGGGTTTAACGAGTCTGACAAGGGAAGAACTCGACGTCTTTTCATGTTTAGAGAGTTTGAAAAGACAGCAGAAAAGAAAACTCCACAGGTCCCTTTTCGTAAATAGTTCCCCGGATCCGAAAAGGTAGAAAACAATATCCGGGAAAACCTCCTAGTCGCGATAGGCTAGGGTATTCCTTTTTCGTAATCAATCCATCCCAGCCCGAAAAAGGGTTAAACTTATACTGGGTGGATGTCGATTCATGTCCATTTTAACGAGATCGAAACGACAAGGGCCTCGGCAATCTTTTCATATTTAGAGAGTCAGAAAAGAGCTGAAAGATGACTCCAAAGTGACTTTTTCGTGTATTTACTGAGTCCGAAAAAGTATAAAATACAACTCGTTTCCATTGTTTAAGTCACAAAAACCTGTTGCTGCACATACCAAGCAAGCGCAAAATCCATTTTCGACATAACATATGCAAATATTTGATAAAAATAACTTTCAAAACTCATTTAATGTCGAAAAAGTTATTAATATGTCAAATTGGTAAAAATAAAATTACTTTTACTATTTACCTTGGTGGAAAGCAATAGTGGTCCATTTGGAGCAGAAACTTCTGACGGTGATTGCGACAAATCCAGTTAACCATTCAGCTTCTCGTCTGTCACAGGTAAGAGGCGCTCTTTTGCTCTTCATTTTCATTCATTTTTTAATAACTTTCCCTTAAAAATCAGTTCTGTGTGGCCACTTTTAGAATTTTAGGGCTATGCCCATTGGCGCGGGTATCGGGCACGGACCCGCGCCAATGAGCTTTTTTGTATAAAGGGCTCGCGCCACATGGCGCGACTGTTCACAAAATAGCCGCGCCAGTGGCCGAAACTAAAAATTCGCCAAAAATTTCGACATTTAGACCAAATTGCATGGAATTTGAAGCTCATCAAAGATCTAACTAAGGGTTTTTGACCATGTGAATGCAGATAATCACTCAAAATGGCAATCGAATGGAAGGAACGAGAGCACGGAGAAGAGGATGAATAGGCTATGCAAAGCCAAGCTTGCATGAATGCACTTAGAAACTGTGGATTGAAAAAGTTCTTCCTCACACCATGTTTACGAGCTCAGCCCGAGCTCCTCCAGTATTTAATCAGTATCTGGGACGAACATGAACAGGTGTTCAGGTTACGAGACCAGGTGTTAGAACTGGAGGTCACCGATGTTTATCTCATCACTGGATTGTCCCGCAGAGGTCCAATCCCTGTATTGACTGGAAGCAGACCATCCGGGGAAAAGATGGAAGAAGTAATGGCACGGGTGTGCCGAGGGGCACAAACAGGATCAGGAAGCAAGAAAGTGGATATCCACACTATCCCTGATCTAGCACTGAGAGTAGTTCTCCATACCATTACGCGGGCTGCTGGGTCGCAGGCTCCGCACGAGGCCACGAAGACCCAACTCCTGTTGGCCTCAGAATGCATGGGTCCCTTACTGTTCAACTGGGCAGAAGCAGTAACTATCAACATGAAAAGGCAGCTCACAAAGTGCAAACAGGGGAAACTGAAACAGTTCGGTTATGGTTCCATCTTGGTATCATTCATTCTGGAACATTTACCAATCTTCAAGGGTCAAGGGGCTGCAGTGGCGAGTCCGATACCACAAGAGCCAAGAATGGCTCGCTGGGCAGCATTGATGCCCAGATCTGGAGGTGGCCAACAGATGTCTTGGAGGCCAGAGTTTTTTAGGTGGTTACGGCGCCAGCTGATTGTCGTGGAAGACTAGCCTTATGAAGGAACTGACTTTACCGGGGACCCAGACCTCCCACTACTAGAAGGAGATGACTGGGATGAGGAGTTGGGTAAGACCTCATATTTTTGATTTTATATTTATATGTTTTTTTTTGTTAATACAAATTCGTCTTAACACAATCATACATGCATGCAGATGTGGGACCTGAGAGACCAGCTGGGATGTCTCTAATCTCCTGGAGGACACAACTCGCCCCTGAGATTCAGGGAGAAGGCACCGGAGGAGATGAGCTAATCCAGAACCTTGAGGGGATTGCCCACGGGATTCGAGACTATGCCCGGCTAGCAGATGTACCGATGGCATACCAGCGCCACACAGTGGGAGTTCCAAGTCGGATCCACCGAATCCTGAGGCGCCTAGTGCGTGTAGTCACGTACTACCATGAGCACCATGCGAATTAGTCCTTAGGATTTATGCCACACCTATTTTTTGAGAGACATAGCGTCTCCGGATGTACTAAGACGATTATGTATATTTTTTGAGTTTTATGTGACATACTCTATGTAAAAATTTCGATATCTATTTATATACATATCTATTTCTGGATGAGTCTTTCTTTACATGTGATGATGATTTATAAATTGCGCAAATGTCTGTCTAATACCAAATTTTCTACTGCATCTGTTAACGTATTCAAATGCCTGGGTATATGATGATATGTAATATAGTCAAAATTCCTTTCCAGTAATCGAATACGCAAATACAGACGTAATATGGACGGGTTTCTTACCGAATAGTGTCCGTTCATCTGTAACACTACAAGTTGTGAATCTAGGTACACGAGCAATTCACGGATACCAAGGTTTACTGCCTCGGTTAATAATTCCAACACGGCACTATATTCCGCGATATTATTCGTGGTACGTCCTATAAACACACCTTGCAGGTCAATCAACTCACCAGCAGGATCGTAGATTACCCAGGCTGCGGAAGACAGATTCCTAGTACTGCAGGAGGCACCATCCGCGAAACCAACAAATGGATGAATAGACATCTGCACAACCAAGAAGACCTGATCAGCAGAAAGATGTTTACAAAGCACACCACACCATGCACACAAATGACATTCACACACCTATGTACACACACCACACCAAGAAATCACTTCAGGCATAGTATTTTTTAAGGTACAGCCCATTTCTGGGCTGCGCCAGCGGAACTCCTTCGTAGTCTATAAGCTCGTAGGCCCCATTTTTTAAAATGTGTTTTACTATATAGGGCCTGTGCCACATAGGCTGGAGCTTACCGGCTCCAAGCTTATCATGTGCCTGATCGTACAAGAGGATGAGGTCTCCTTCGATGAAAGAACGGGGAGAAACGGATTGATCAAAATGAGTTTTGACCCTCTTCTTTTGTGCTTCGATGATCAAAGCAGTTAGACGACGGGTTTCATCCAACCGTTCGAGATACAGAAGACATTATTCCTCAGGAGAAGTATCTGGTAAGAGCTCCACAGCTAATTTAAGCGAAGGAATCTCACATTCAACGAGCAAAGTAGCTTCCAGACCATACACCAATTGAAATGGTGTGAACCCGGTTGCACTCTTAGCAGATGTTCGGTATGCCCAGAGAGTTGAGAACAGTTGGAGATGCCAACTGGATTTATGAATCCCAACTGTTCGCTGAAGCATAGTGACCAAAACCTTGTTCACCGCTTCAACCTGACCATTCGCTTGAGGGCAGTATGGTGTTGAGCTGTCGTGACGCAAGCCCAACGTTGAAGTCAGCTCTGCAATCATGTAATCATGGAAATGAGTACCGTGATCAGTGACGATGGCTTGAGGAACCCCGAACCGTGCAATAACGTGGTTGAATATAAATTGAGCAGCCGTTTTCCTGTTAGCAGCTAGTGTAGGCATCGCCTCGGCCCACTTAGTGAAGTAGTCGACGACGACAATGATATACGCATGCCCCCCGGCCGAGTGAGGGTAACACGTCATAAAATCCACGCCCCATTTCGCAAAAGGGCCGACGGTAATAACGGGATGCAATGGCAACGGCGGCACGCGCATCTTGCGCTGAAAAATCTGGCATGGATGGCATTTTCGGACTGTAGTGATACAATCCTTGAATATGGAAGGCCAGAAATAACCTGCCTGCAGAATCTTCTGGGCAGTAGCATACCCGGACATATGTCCGCCACAGGCGCCACTGTGACATTCATTTAAGACTTTCTTAGCCTCTTCCAAGGTTAGGCATCACCGGAGCACCGAATCTACTCCAATGCGATATAAGGTATCTCCTACTATACGGTAGGGTTGGGACTGGTGCCGAATCTGACAGCGGGCAGTTTTATCCAACTCAGAATGAAAAGTCGTAGTCTGAAGATACACTATGATGTCACCGTACCAAGGATCACGAGTACTGATAAGAAAAATCATTTCGTCCGGTATATGGTCTTCAGAGTGTGAGGGAACAGAGTCTGTAGGGAGAGAACATATCAAATCCGCGAAGACCAGTGATTTAGTTGACTTGGCAGTGGTGAAATCCAAGTCAAACTCCTGCAGGATCATGATCCATTTGGAGTACTTGCCCCCTAGTAATTGTCTAGAAAGAATATACGTCATAGGGTTGCAGTCTGAAACCACTGTTATCGTGCGCAAAAGGATGTAATGGCGAAAGCGTTGTACGGCGTGTACTGCTGCTAAGGCCAACTTCTCGACATGTGCATAACGCGTTTCCGGGTCGAGAATGTTCCGAGACAGGTAATAAACAACATGTTCATCACCGTTATCGTCATCCTGCACCAAGATCATGGCGATGGTGCTAAATGCGGCGGCTAGATATAAAGTGAAGTTGCGGTGGTAGTCTGGAGGACGAAGCAACGGAGCATTGACTAGCAATGTCTTCAGCTTCTCAAAGGATTCCTGAGCAATTTCGTCCCAGTGAAAGGGAACATTTTGCTTTAACAAACGAGTGAATCCTTTGGCCACCTCGGCATAATTCGGGATAAAGCGCCTAAGAAAATTCACTTTCCCTTGCAGACTCTGTAACTGATACAGGGAGGAGGGTGATGGGAGATTTACGATGGCCTTGACCTTTAGAGGGTCAAGGCGAATTCCGTCTTTCGAGACTATAAAGCCTAAAAGACGGCCAGAATCAACGCAGAAGACGCACTTATGAGGATTGAGCCTGATATTGTAGTGTCTGCAACGAAGAAATATCTGGCGGAGATGCTCAGGATGGTCCTCTCGCTTGCCCGAATGGGCTGGCAAGTCGTCCAGATAAGGCTAGACGATATGGCGAATGTCATGAAAAGCGTAGGACATCGCATGCTGAAACGTGGCGCCAGCGTTATTTAAGCCGAACGGGAGTTTTTTGTACGCGAAAGTGCCCCACGGACAGATGAATGTGGTCTTATGTTGATCCTCAGGTGCGATATTGATTTGGTTATAACCTGAAAAACCGTCCATTAAGGAATAGATTTCACTCCCGGCACATTCGTCGATGATCTGGTCGATAAACGGAGTGGGATAATTATCCTTTGGACAGGCGCGATTGATATCACGATAATCCACATAGACTCGAATTGTACCCTGCTTTTTATCGACAGGGACAATGTTGGACACCCATTCTATAAGGGGGATGGGATAAATAAAACCCGCGTTCAGAAGTTTTTCAACTTCTTCCTTGATGGCGGCGGCTTTCCGAGGATGCATGGGACGTAAGCGTTGGCGCACGGGTTTCGCACCTGGGTAGGTTGGAATCTCGTGCACGACAATACTCGGATCAATTCCCGGCATTTCCTCGTAAGACCATGCGAAAACATCTCTGAATTCTTTGAAAAGCTCGGTATAGACTTGAATCTCCTCGGGAGAACAAGTCACACCCACATGAATGTTCTCAACAATCCCCGGTTTAACGGAGATGTTGATTGGAACAGTTTGAGTAATGTTACTCAGATTACCCTCCGAAAAGACCTCGTGCATTAAGATCGGTGTTTGAAGAGGAGGGGAAGGAACCTGAGTAGCATAACGCTCCAGACAATCAGTCATTGCCCCCAAGCTGGGCATAAACGAGGAGTGATGATGTCCATCGCCCCAGGGCAGCTCCTCAAGAGACATAGTTTCAATGATAGCCTCATCTGAAGGAAAAGTCTCTCTAAGAGGATCAGGTGAATCAGCCTGACCAAGCCAGGGGGATTGCGAGTAGACGTCGAGAGCCATGCTCATCGGAGCATGCTGAGGAGGTGGAGGGTCCGATGCGGCAACAATCTCACAGTAGCTGATCTCTACTGGCGTTAAAGGCATGGATTCTCCAAACTCATATACCTGCTCAGGTGTAGGAATAAGCCAGGGGTCATCGGTCCTGGACAACATGTTGACTTGAGCGGTATTCGGTGGCGGTGCGGGGAATATACCCATGAGGACTGGGTCTTTGAAAAGACCAGGTCCTACACTGTCTGGGGGATTCAGAATTTGATCCACGTATGGCACGTTGTTCTCAGAGCTAGAGGTGAAAAATGACAACTGATCCACCGTGACAATCTTGCCCTCATGAGGGAACTTAATGAATCGAAAGACGGTAGACGGCACGCAGAGCATGGCATGGGTCCAGCTGCGGCCAAGAAGTATATTGTAGTTGAGTTTAGCGTCAACCACCTCTACTTCTACGTTGATAGTTTTTCCCTGTAATGTGATCGCAAGACTCTCGAGAACGCCCAGGGGTTTAGATTCTCGACCATCAAATGCCTCAAGGGCATTGGGAGATGACGACAAGGCTGGAGAGCCGATGGCCTTCCAGCAAGCGGAGGACATAACGCAGGTAGATGCACCCTCATCTACGATGGCCCTATGAATGTTCAGACCGTTAATCCCGACTTGAATGACCAAAGCGATTTGATGTGGAAGTCGGGGAGTAAAATTCTCCAGATCGAAGGTGAGAAGGCTCGAGTCGGCGGGATCGATACCACCGATTGTAGACAGTAAAGCCTTTCATTGTGAAGGACAACTTTGAAGAACCTCAAGTGCAGACATAGCACATGGCGCCTGTGCCAGATCCTCAACAATGCTGTAATGTTGAGCGGCACGAGCATTTGGATTATAAGAGGATCTTCGAAGAACACCCTTGGGAGGTGGTTTCACAACGGGTTCGGGAGTGGGCTTCTTGATTTCCAATGGACCAGAGGCAGGTGGGGGAGGCGGCCCATCCGCAACTGCCTTCCCGGGTGCCTGCCGCAATTCATTGTAATCCTTCGACCACGTAGCGATAGTGATAGGTGCATTAGTCTTCATCATGAAAACCTGAGACCCAAACGGTGCAGATGGTGATGCCTGTTCGACCATCTGGGTCTGCTGAGATGGAAATGGCTCTTTTAAAACAGCCGGAGTCCCTTTAGAGCCTTTAAGAAGTTGACTAACCTCGGACCGTCGTGGACAATCCTTGGTGTAATGGTCACCTTCACAGATGAGGCAAGGGAACTTTGGCTTACGTTAGGAGGCATCCTCAGTTCGAGATTTAGATTCCGGTTTCGGGGCATCAGATTTTGATTTGACTTTGCCCTTCTTTTTCCCCTTGGAGGATTTGTCCGCAGGATTGGCCTGGACGGCACTCACCTCCGCGGTTTTACCAGAATCGGATGAGGCGGGATTAGCAGAGGTATTGTTGGAAGAATTAGCCTTCTGCTTCCCATTCGAAGACTTCTTCGAATTTTGAGAGACGGAACCAATGACACCATCCACCGCAGGGGTAGGCGGAGCCTTAGTGGTTCCGGGCCGTGGAGCATCAGTCAAGATGTCATAAAGCGTGCCAGATTGCAAATAGACAAGATCCAGGTACTGGGCACGCGCGATAGCTTGTTCCTCCGTCACACATGCTCCCATTGCGATATCTTGAGCGATTTTATTCACAAAGGAGGTGGTGAACCAGTGAGTCAAAATTTGATCAGGTATGTGAAACTTGATCAGTCGATAGCGGCGCCGCCACTCATGAATGTGATCTGAGATGTGAGTGGGCTTGTCCTGCTTCAGAGAAGTCAGGAGGTGCGTCCCGGCCTCATACCGGACCGGTAACTGTAAGTGCGTGAGGAAAGCCATGGCTAACGAGTTGAAATCCTGAAAAATACCACGGGATAGCTCTATGTACCACTTAGCAGCAGCTCCTGTTAAAGTACGCTGGAAAAGACACAAACGGATCGAATCGTCGACCCAAGAGTTAGACGAACACCAGAGGTGGTACATCATCACATGCGCCTGGGGGTCTTCGCCAGCTTTGCCCTCAAACTTGGGAAAATCACCTGGTATCTTGGTAGGAACCGGAGGCCAATATGGATTATGTGAAATCGGATCATTGGTCAATTTTGAAACGTCTGGCAGTTCCAAGGTAGCCAGGAACGGCAATGGAGGGTTAACTGCCATGCCAGTCCCAGGATGAGGTCCGGTACCCATGCTCCACGATGGTTGTGAATATCCCTGCCCCCACGGGTTCAGTCCCGCAGGATTCTGACCGTAGGGGGCATAGTTCGTATAACCAGACTGATTTGGATTCTGGTAACCATAGTGCGGGGCTTGATAACCAGGGTTCGGGCCCTGATTAGGTGTCTGCCCTGTATAAGCAGCGTTTGGATTTGGCTGCTGAGCGTAGGTAGAACCGGGTGGAGGAGGATAATACTGAGAGTCTCTGGGGTGGTTATAGTTCGGTTGAGACTGACCATGAGGATGATAACCACTCTGAGGATGAGTAGGCTGCTGATAAGTGGAACCCTGCGGAGCCTGGTACGTAGGACACAGCTGTTGATTTGGCTGCGGAATTGAATGAACAGGCTGTTGAGCAGAGTGAACGGAATGAGAGGGCTACCCTGAATGAACAAGTTGACCCGACTGAGAGGGCTGGCCTGTATGACCAGGCTGGCCCGGATAAACAGGCGGCGCTGGTTGCGCAGGTTGACCTGGTTGTAAGTGAGCCCCAGGTTGTACCGGATGGGCCGGCTGGCCTAGAGGTGGAACAGGACCAGGTGCTTGCTGGAAACCAGTTCGACCTAAAGCAGAACCATAGGATGGTCCTAGCTGATATGCAACGTTAGAAACAACAGGATACTGCGGTTGCATCGGTAAAGAAGGCTGGATTTGCCCCCCAGGACCATAGGCCAGTCCCGGTAGATATCCCGGCTGAGGCTGAGCAGGTTGACCAGAAGGGCTATAATATGGTCCTTGTGGATTGTAAAATGGCCCTTGCTGGCCTGCAGGGTAGCCTTGGATGGGCTATCCCCGTGGGTCATATAGATAGCCAGGTTGGCCCGCAGGTTGGCCTTGGAAGGGCTGTCCCTGCGGGTTATAAGCCTGGTTGTATGGTAAACCTTGAGCATATAGATAAGCCTCAGGATCAGGAAGGTGAAAAATCTCCCCGTGCTCGTCATACTGACCTGGGAAAGCATACACGGGAGTGCCATCCTGTGCATAGTGCGAAAAGAAAGATCGGTAAGGATCTTGGGGGAAAGGTCCAGCTTCGGCGTTCGGTTGTTGCAAAGACAACCGATACTCCTCCAGAGAGATATTCTCCGGTATAGCAGTAGCTAGATAAACGTCTTCAGGAGTTGGCCCAGCCCTGGTAGCAGATGCTGAGACAACAGAAGAAGAGGCAGCCACACAAACAGTGGGCCGAACGGGAACAGAAGTGACGGTCGTCGAAGGGGACACCCCGAGTGTAGTGACAGCTGGCCTCGAAGCAGGAGATGATATTCCCATAGAGGCTGCAGCTGAAATGATCTGACCTAGAGATCTGTATCCCTGTGGTAAAGAAGGACTGGCTGACGACATGGTAGCCAGCTCAGAGTCGTCTCCCTCAAACAATCTATGCAGGATGCGCTGATAGTCTTCACCAGGAATTTCCTCACCAGAATCACTCATGGTTGATCCTGCTGTTAAATCACGCAAAAGACGGCGAGGACTAGGAGGAAAAACAGTAGCAACAAATGGTGAACCCGATGTAAGAGAAAGGAAATCAGCTACTAATCTCAATTCAGACACAGGGTCCGAAAAGGGCCAATTGAACTCAACTGGTCCTCCAAAGGGTTGCTCGGCGAGAACCGGTCCCCCGTCAGGAAACTTGGAAACAACAGGCTGCTATGGTTCAACAAAAGATTGAGAAGCTTCTGAAGAATCGTCCATGTAAGGACTACCAGTAGACGAAACCGAAGGTTCCGCCATTGTGGCAAAAGACTAGAGAAAAAGAGCAAACACACACACGGGCTGAAAACGAGCTAAGACACACGATCAAACGGTCAACAAGCAATGTCTAAACGGGTGTGTAATCGTGGGCGATTAATTTTACCACATTGGAAAGTAAGAAATTCTACCGTTTCATATTTTAAGAGTCGAGAAACGATAAAAGATGACTCTATCTCTTTCAGAGTTGACACAAGCGTGAAAGGACAAGCACTTGATGGTCTCTTCAAGTTTAGGGAGTCAGAAAAGACCAAATGACTGCTCAGGAAAAACTAGGCACAAAGGGTGTACCAAATATCCGTGAACTGCAATATACACCTTGGTTTCAATAATGAAACAGAAATCGACCAAGGACTTTCCGTACGTGCAGGTAGTCTCCCCGAATGCTGTGTTCGGTGTATCACGGGTACAGGGCGGCAGACTCGGCTTCCTGTGGATAAAGGATTGAAAACCTAGAGGGGTCTCCCTTTATATACGCGACGGTACGGGGAGCGCAAGTCCGTACTAGCGCTGTCTAAAGCCAATAGGCGAACGACAACTGCTAGGTTTAACGACGCCAGAACACGTCTCTAGCCTAGACCTTCTAAATATGTTTCGTTAAATTCCAATGCTGCCTTAGGTTAATTGAAATAAATTTTACAGTTGATCTTCAATTAAGTTTCAATTTTTAGGCCTTATCGTATGTAGTGTCTCGAAAGACTCCTAAATGCAAAGCTATATGCCACAGTGCAACATTTCGTTCGATGAAAACTAGTTAGAGAAGAGTTGAGAGCTTTTACACAAATGAAATGAACGGAAGGCAAAAAATGAGATCTCTAATGCAACTAATGAAATTGAAAACTTTTCATTCAAAACACTAATCACTAGCGATATGGAAAAGATCACAATTTTCACTAATTAACAAAAGCAAAAGAGATTTTTTTTTTTTTTTTTTGATTTTCAATGTTTAATAGCTAATATGCACTAAACAAACTTGAAAACAAACGGAACAACTTGAGAAACGATTTTCACGAGAGAGAAACAAACAAATTTCACTCAACAACACAAGCAATCAGATCCCCAAATCGACCAAAGTCTCTCAAAACGAAGAAAAGACTCAAAAGCTTCCCATGGACCGTGTGATCTAGGTCCAAGGCAAGACCAAACGAATTTCGAATGAAGGAATGAACAATCACCCAAAACTCGCAACAAAACAATGAACAACTACTTAGAGGATGCGGAGAATCAATCAGACAGTTGACAGGACAATCAAAACACCAAAACTCCCAAGGAGGGCTCGATACACTAAGCCACTAGATGCCCTAGGGCTTAAAACGTGAAATCGGTAGATAAAAGAAAACAACCAAAGGACAGAGGTGAATTCCCAGTCAAACAGGACTCCAACACACTCAGGCAGTCGGAAAATCAAGAAGAGAAACACTGATCAAATCCAGAGAGCTCAAAAATGAGGAAACTCAAAAACCTTACAGGAGTGGCGCGATTGTAAGGGTGAAACTGGCGCCAGAAAGCAATTGGTGCGGGCTGGACAAAGGCAACGTGTGCCAATTGGCGCGACTGTCGGGTTAAAAACCGCGCCAGTCGAGTTTCTCAGCCAAAATTAAAAACGAGCTACTCCAGAAGCAGACCAATGCAAGCTAAGCAAACCAAGAATCAAAAACAGTGAAAGAACCCAACCCAGAAGGTTCATCAAGCAAGGAAAAACATAAAACAATCAAGGCGAGACAACACAAATGAGACAATGAAATCCGGACTCTCCCCAGTGGAGTCGCCAAATTGTTGAGGAGGTAAATCCCCTCTGCGGACAGAGGCGATCCCTACTAGCCCAGCAGGGGTCTAGCAACAATCAAACAATGTTATGACGCAAGTTCCTAGTTACGAAATGAAAAGACTAGGAATAGAAGCCTACCTGGATTCCAACGCTATGATCTGAAGAAGAAGCGTCCCCGTTCCTTAGCCTCGGCAGATCACAATCCCTCCACGATCCCCGCGGATGAACACCTGCACATGGAAGAAACGAACAAATACAAGCATAAAATCCGGCACACGTAACTAAACATCAGCCAGAAAGGATGTTACTCGTATTAACATGATGGAAAACAGAGTGGAACCATAATCATAATCATCTATTAAGTAATAAACGAAGAGAGATTACAACCAAGTTCTGACGTCGCGGTCTCCTTAGGATGGGTCTACAGTCATCCACGTCTCGCAAAGCTCGCCAAGGAAAGGGAAAACCTCTCCGGAGTCTCTCGACAATGGTCTCCTTACTTGAATCGGCCTTAAGGGAAAGAGAGGGTTCTTTATAGCACAAAGGCTCTTGGGAATATGGAGATTCAAAGCTTAGGCACTTCAAGACTAGCTTGCCATGGGATTATGCAGGCTTTTATAGATGGGGAAGGAGGGAGTTGGGATCCCTATTATTATGGGATTGGCCCTATCAACAAGGAAGGTTCCATGGGAGGTGGCAAAACCACTTCCCCTCCATAGAACTCCCGTAGCCAAACCTCCCAACTCAAGATAGGCAATGGTTTGTGAGTTTGTTGGAACTCAACTTCCGCCATCTTTATTTAAAAAAACAGTCCCTAAATTGGGTGGCGCAACTACTGCTCTATGACAGAGCGCCAGTTGGCGCGACCTCTTTGCAAGATTTTCCCCATTGGCGCGAGTACTGAACTACATGCCCGCGCCAATGCAAAAAGGGATGTTTTTCATGATTTTTGCAAGGAGATGTCTCAAGGGAAAATAAAGCTCATGCTTAGAGGAATGCATTGATGATGTTTTCAAGGCATGACAATGTTCACAGGTCACAAAATGGGTCCTCCATTGTGCAGGACAGGGAATGGTAGGGACGGTGACAAATTACTGTGTAACAATAGGCATGTTAAGAATTCCCAAAGTGTGCTTGGGAGTTCCAGGGTGTGCTAATTATATCATGTGCCAATTAATAGTGCCAAGATATGCCAATACATGCTAGGTATTAAGGATGTGGTGCAGGGTGCCAGGGTATGTCAATATGTGTCAAGGCAACAAAAGGAAGAACCAATAAGAGGGTTAATACGTCAGGACTTTATCTTTTTGAAAAGGGGCATGGTAGGCACACTAATAATAGGTCCCAATACATGCCAAGTGGCATTGTGTGCCAAGTGCTAATATATGTCAATGCATTCAAGGTGTTCCAGGGCATGCTAGGGACTATATGCAGCATGCCAACACATGCTAGGAGAGTTCCATGTTGTGCTAGCGCATGCCACCATGTGCTTGGGCGTCAGTGTCATCACAAGATGTTATAGGTACAAAGATGTTCCAAGACATGTGGGGTGCTAATAAATGTTAGTGTGTGCCAAAGCATTAATTCAAGGTATGCCCAGATTGTTGAGGATTGTTAGGTCTTTCTCATTAATAGAATTGTTAGAGCTCGATTATGTATTAAATAATATATTTCCTACACACAATAGCGGAACTTTATCTAAATGTAATTTTATAGATAATAAACTTAATAGATATGAATCATGTGTTGACTCATAGGAAATCTCTATTTGACTAGTCATTACTTGAGGGAAATGATACATGCTTATTACTTCTTAAAAAATTGACTAACCCTAACCACTATGGCCTTGGACATATTATAAAAAATTCTCCACAATAATGGTATTAAATTGTTATCTTTTGACAAAAAACATATTAACAAGCACATAACGTCATCAAAAACTCATTGGAATGATCAATGATGACGGACATTTTTTGATCGTCACCAAAAGTAACAAAAAGAGCATTGGTGAGGGTCATTAAAAGTTCGTCACTAGAAGTGTCACCAAAGAGAGAATTAGTGATGGGCCTTTAACGACCCTCACCAAAAGTGAAATTTCTTTGGTGACGGACCATAAAGGACCATCACTATAGACACTTACAGTGACGGTTTTTAGTGATCAATGATGACGGACATTTTTTGACCGTCACCAAAAGTAAAAAAAAGAGCATTGGTGAGGGTCATTAAAGTTCGTCACTAGAAGTATCACCAAAGAGAGAATTAGTGATGGGCCTTTAACGACCCTCACCAAAAGTGTCATTGAAAATGCCTTTGGTAACAGACCATAAAGGACCATCACTATATACACTTACAGTGACAGTTTTTAGTGATCAATGATGACGGACATTTTTTGACCGTCACCAAAAGTAACAAACAAAAAGAGCATTGGTGAGGGTGATTAAAAGTTCGTCACTAGAAGTGTCACCAAAGAGATAATTTGTGATGGGCCTTTAACGACCCTCACCAAAAGTGTCATTGAAAATGTCTTTGGTGACGGACCATAAAGGACCATCACTATATACACTTACAGTGACAGTTTTTTAATGACCATCACCATATGTGACATTGGTGACGGACCTTAAAGGTCCGTCACAAGCATGACCCTCACCAATGTGATTTTTTCTTGTAGTGATTGATCTATGAAATCAATAATTGCATCAGAATTGGCTACCTTCAACGGGATTGCCTCTACCCATTTTGTAAAGTAATCAGTTGCAGTAAGGATGTACTTGTGCTGTTTGGAAGAATGAGGTACTATCTCACCAATAATGTCAAGCCCCCATTGTTCGAATGGTTGCTCAATAGTCACTGGTTGCAAAGGAAAAGCTGGTTTCCTTTGTCTTCCACTTGCAGTTTGACAAATTCGGCACTTCCTTACGTAATCATGTGTATCTTTAAAAAGGGTAGGCTAGTAATAACCAACACGAATTATTTTGTGAGCTGTGGTATCACCTCCAAAATGACCTCTTGCTGGTCCATCATACAATTCCTGCAAAACCTTTTCAGCTTCAGTCTTTTCAAGACATCTTAATAAAATTGAATCATAATTTTTCCTAAATAACACATTATCAATGATCTCATATTTAATAGCCTTTAACCTTAAAGCGCGTTTACTCTTATAGCTGAGATTAGAAGGAGCATACCCATTTTTCAAGTAATAGATAAGATCAGCATACTGAGATTCGGAATCTATAACACTTATCTAACTTACTTGAATATCTTGATTTGAATCTTGATTTTCTGGTATGTTATGAGCTCCTGCCAATAATCTGCAAAAACCTTGTCCTCTAACAATCTTAGCTGGTTTAATATCAATATCATATTCTTGCAAGGCTATTACCCAGTTAGCTCTCTTTTCTCCTACTTCTTTTTGAATTAATAATTGCCTCACTGCAGAGAATGGGACAATGATTTTTGTATGTGTTTTTAAGAGAAAAGGTCTGAAATGTTTGATTGATTTAAACACAACAAAGGCTTGTTTTTCAACATCGGAATAATTAAGCTCAGCTCCTTGCAGATTTGAGCTAAAGAAAGAAATTGGTGCCTCGATTTTCTGATCATTGAGCTGTGTTAAAACAGTTGCATAGGATGTTTCGGTGGCCAAAGTATACAAAGTAAAATCTTTAGGAAAATCCGGGGTATTTAATGCTGGTGCATTAATGATCACTTGTTTGATTGCCTCAAAGGCTTCTTTCTCTTTATGCCCCCATTTGAAAACTGAATTCTTCTTGATCATATTTTGCATAGGTAAAACAATTAAAGAAAAATTAGGAATGAATCTTTTAACAAAATTGATCTGTACAAGAAATGATTGCATGGATTTTTTGTTATGAGGTAAAGAAATATCAGAAATTTCTTTCACTCTATCTGGATCAATATATATACCATCTTTTGACACAAAAAATCCTAAGAGTTTTCCTTCATCCAAAGCAAAGAAAGATTTCTTTGGATTTAAGGAAATACCAAACCTTCTACATCTTTCAAATATTTGCTTTAAATCATGTAGATGATTGGCTCTCTTTTTTGAAAATATTGTTATGTCATCAAGATAAACAACCACTGATTTATTGATCAGACCTTTAAATGCTATGTCCATGGCTCTTTGAAAAGTTGCTCCTGCATTTATTAGACCAAAAGGAATTTTCTGATAAGAATAAGTTCCCCATTTTGTTCTGAAAGTTGTTTTCAATCTGTCATCTGGATGAACTAAAACTTGATTATAGCCCGAAAATCCATCGAGAAAGGATATAAGTTCAGAACCAGCTACCTTTTGAAGTATCTGTTCCATGGTTGGCAATGGGAAATTGTCTTTTAAACATGCCTTGTTTAAATTTCTAAAATCAATACAGATTCTTATATCACCATTTTTCTTCCTTACATGTACCATATTGGAAACCCAATTGGAGTGCCTGACCGGAAAAATGATTTTGGCTTTTAAAATTTTATTAAGTTCTGATTTGATTTGACTTTCGAGATTTGGATGAATCTTTCTCAACTCTTGTTGAACAGGTTTAATATCAGGAAGCATTGGAATTGTGTGTTGAATAACCGAACTATCATACGTTTTTAAATCATCATAACTCCAAGCAAAAACGTTTTTATACTTGTTCAGAAGTTTAATGAACGCATCCCTTTCCTCTGGTGTCAAATTGAGTCCTAAGTTAACGTTTTGAGGTTTAGAATCAGAACCAAGATTTACTAATTCAAACTTCAAAGTGGAACTTTGAAGTTTAGCATTAGTGAATTTCTTGAATCTGTCTTTAATGTCATATAAATCCTCTAATTTAACAACAGATTTCGGAATGAGATTTTCATTACCTTTTGAAGCAATTTGTAAATCATGATAATCTTCATCAATAATTTGCTCATCATAAGATTTCTCTAAAGTCATGAAATTTAAAATATCTTGATCATGATATAATACTCTCTAGTTTGTAACATTGTCTCGGATAGATGGACGAAAAAATAATTCTACAGAAAATCTATTAGGATTGCAATCTTCAGCAGGTAGGAGTTTAGATGCAACATTAACTAACAAGTCAGCTGATGTATTCTGATTCCTAGGAATAGGAGAAATATTGAATGCTAAAAAATGAGTGGTGAGATCTTGTACTAGGGTTTGATAGTGTTTAAGATGTCCTGAAAGGTAATGAATAGTATTCCTAACTTGTTTTATGACAATTTCAGAATCACCAAAGACTTTCAAGTATTTAACATCTAACCCTATAGCTTTATAAAGTCCTTGAACCAAGGCTTCATATTCTGCGGTATTTTTAGTACACTCAAATTCTAACCTATATGACAGCATGGTTTTCTCTCCATATGGATCAATTAAGATGCATCCTGCTCTAGCTCCATCGCTAGACTTTGATCCATCAACATATAACGACCAAAATAAAGACTTATCTAATGACTTATCTACAATTACATCAGAAATATTTACAATTCTGGAAGAATCAGATTGTGAAAAATTTTCTATTTGAGAAACAAAAGTATTTACAGAAAAAGGTGATTGAGGTGCTTCGAAGTTTCCAAGAAATGATTTAGCAGAATAACCTCCAATAATATTGTTGTTGAATGCCACAGGCTCATTAGGTTGTTCGAATTCAGTGACAGTGTGCGTCATATGTTTTTCTCGTTCAATCTTGATTTGATTTGGTTTCCCTTTGTAGGGAAGCCACATATGTGAATAATCAATTGAGATATAACCATTAAGTTTCACAGACCAGTCCCTGCTTAAGATTAATCCATAGAATTCATGAATATCAGCAATCAAAATATCAATTCTTTGGACAATCCTAGGATCAAAAGCTAATCTGATAGTAACTGAATTGATTTCTCCTACAACTTGAACTTTAGAGCGATCCAATTGAACGATATGAACTGCTAATTTCTGTGGTTCGATATTCAATTTGGCACAGACAAAAGTAGGCATTATATTGGAGGAGGCTCCAGAATCAATCAAACAATTGTGCAGATTTTTATTGTACATCTCATAAGTCAAAAGAAAAGGAGGATTTTGAGAATCTTACTTTTCTCCAATGAGCACAGTATCAGTAGCATCTACCTTATCTGGTGGCTTACCAGCTCCCCTAGCTGCTTTTGCAACTACACCACTTGGTAAAAGTGCAATTGGTGTAGCGTTTAATTCTTTCAATAGCAACTTCTGCTAGTGTTTTAGTTTGCTGAGTTCATGTAAGGAAATGTTGGCTTTGATCTTTTTCATGTCCTCGACAATGTTGTATTCCATAGGATCTTACACCACTAAAGTCTTTGTTGTTGATGTAGGAGGATTAGAAGAGGATGGCTGATTTTGAGTAGGTAATGGAGAAGTTTTATTTACAGGGGATTTTCCTTTGGTACTTGGAGTTGTAATTTTTTTTTTAGGAACTGTTTGCACTGGTTCCGATATAGATTTACTCCTAGTACTTACAGGCATAGCTTCTTCATTATCAGAATTAGGGAGAATAAAATCCCACATTCCATGCAATTCAGCTATTTCTTCATTCTCATCTTCCTCATTTGATACTAAAGATGTATCTTCTTCTTCTTCCTCTTCTTTTGATTATGAATTAGAGATTGCATTAGGAGGTTTAGATTCAACTTGGTTTATTCTGAAATTTCGGAATGGTTTCTTGGTAGAAGTTTCAGCTACTTGTTTTTTAATCTCAACCATTTCATTTGACATGGTTTTAAGGACTTTCTGTAAACCTTCCATGTCGTATGGGTCTTTGGCCTTTTTCTTTGAATCATCTTTGAAGCTTACTTTCTTCGATTTCCTTTCCTCAATAGAATTTTTCTTTTCTAGAGAAATAATTCGTTTTTCTACTGCAATAGCCTCTTTCATATTCTCGGCTAATGTAGGCTTTGCTGCTCTGTCTACAAAAATTGCTATGTTTGAGGGTAAGGCAGTTATGTACCATTCACTTCTGACTTGTTCACTAGGCCTTGAATCTGTGTGAATTTTGTTCAAAAGTTTGTTGAATCTAGCGTTGAATTCTTTAATGGGTTCCTTGGGTTCTTCTTTCAAATTTGAGAGATCGTTGATTAAAGTAGCTATTGATCTGTCATCTCCAAATTTGGTTAAAAAATGGTCTGCAAAAATGGCCCAACTTGTTATGGATCCCGAAGGTAATGAAAAGTACCATGATCCTGCTGCTCCTTGAAGAGTATAAGGGAATAGTCTGACCACAACATCTTCATGTGTGACTCCATTCAAATTTATAGCCAGCATAAAGTTATTGATATGTTCTTCAGCTTGAATGTTAAGATCTGGACTAAATTTTGGAAGCCATTTTCCAGGATTGTCTGGTAAATCATGTAAAGGTGCAGCCATGTTGACTGCCCCTGGAGTAGCCCATGGTCTAGCCATTATTGGAACAACTATTGGAGGAGTAGTAGAAGCTGGTGGTGTTTGAATAGAAGTTGTTGGAATAGATGATGTTGAGATTGATGATGATTGAGCAGATGATGATTGAGGAGATGATGTGGAAACAACTATACTTTGTTGAGTTGGGATTTCGGAAACAGGTATTTGAATATTAGATGTTGAACTTATATCACTTACTGATTCCGATTGAGTTTTTCTTGTCTTGACTCTACTAGGTAAAGGGAATTCTTTCGGAGAAATACCAAGTTTTTCACTTTGAAGCCTAGTAAGAGGTTTCGAAAAAACAAATTTTGAAGTTACACTACCTTCAGATATTTCAGACTCTTCTAGAGATAATGAGAATCCTTTCAATTTATGAATTAAATCTTGAACTTCAGGAGACTCAAGATTTTGATTGTCTGAATGTTTTGAGATTTTGGTAGTGGGTGTATGTATATTCTTCGCAATTTCTTCTATAGGATTTTGTATTTCAGAAGAAATTGAAGAAGTTAATGAGGGTGTTTTTATCTCAGAATGGCTTGTGGGTAAAGATTTACTTGCCATTCATAGCTCATGCCCTCCTTCTAGTGCCAAAAATGTTGAAGCCTAGAAAATCTCTGCTTCAAACATTGGGGAAAACCACCCGGTCGGGACCTTAGGACAGCTCCTTTTCCGTTTCGTATGGTGGCTCCGACTGGATTTAAAGGACCAGTTTCCTTATAACTAAATGGGTTGGTGATGGGTTGATTTGGATGGGTGAAAATGGGACTAAATTAACTGAAATAAAACTATTTAATTTAAACTAAATACTAATAAAGAAATTCTAATACTAACCCGGGTAATTATATATGAATACAACTTAAGATTGTTCCAATTTAACAATAACCATGAAAATGTATTATTATTTAAATTGAAATGTGTAGAAACAAATAAAGATAACTCTGTTTAAGAAATTAAACAGAGTTGTATTAGCATATTGCATTCATCGTTGTATACCATCTATATATACTTATGAAATATAACGTTTCAATTATACTCAGAAATGATATATAAAAAGAAACGTTGTGAAAACCAAATATATATAAATGATAGAAAATTTTAAAGCGAATATCATAATACAAAAGAAATTAACAGTGAATAGATAGAAATACCTTATTCATCTTGAAGACTTTCAAATGAAATCTGATACTCTAATCCAGCAACTATGATGCAAAATCAAATTCCAAGGTACATAAATGCAACACTTCAAAGATAATTCCACATAAAAATCACCAGATGTGATCCTTTTAAAAATATATAAGACAATGGAGTACAGAAATGTAATCTCCAAGTCCAAACATATTAAGATCCAGGACCCTTCTCTAAATGCATGAGAAGGGTTTAAATACTACTTAGCTAAATCTAAAAATAGTCTATTACAAAAATTAAGGATTCGGTTCAATGACCGTCCTTTTCCTAGGCTAAAATACAGTAAAATTAAAACTAAATCTAACTATCTATGAACTTGATCTTTAAACTTGCAGGTATCTAGCATAGTTTTGAGAAGATGTGGTTGACCGACTTCAGAATTCAACTGTCCTAAAAAGAGAGAGTCGGCAAGTGTAGGCGCAATATTCTCTGTAGAATTGGTGATACAATTAAGCGCACTATGATGACTATGTGGCTTCACCAAGTACGTCCAGTATGAGTCCCAATTTAATCTTGTCAGCCCTTGGATTGATTTTTCTCTTTCTTCTGCCTTTTGCCTCCATTCTGTTTGCAGTTGATGTGCCTGTGGGAGATATCCTGGAACAGTTTCTGAAATCAAATTAGCTTTGTGTAAATTATCATTTACACAATCCGTAAGAGTGTTTGATGCTGTAGCCGCCTCTGCTGCTGCCTTCTCTGCCCTTCTGATTTGTTCATCCCAGTTATTAAAAAGTATTTCTTTATGATTTTCATTAATAATGGGTGCACCAGCTTTTCTTCCTTCTTCTATTTTTTGCCATACCAAATAATCATTGATCTTTTCATTAATCAAATCATAATCATTTCGTAAATCTATGACATGATTTGTGATTTTATCACTCTCTTGGCAAAAAGAATTCCATTGCAAGATTTTTTGGCATAAAACTTCCTCTTGTTGCAGTAGTTGATTGTTTAAAGAGATAGTTTCTGAAATGAATTCTGGAAGCTTAGGATCATCTTTATGCTGATCTTGGATAATCTGTATTTGTTTTTCTTTATCAGCCAAGCTTTTTTGATGTCCTATTTGCATTTCTTGAAGTTGTTGTGGTAATTCTTCAAGTTTCAATTGTGCTTCCTTATTGGCTTGTACCTGTTGCAATTGTTGTTGTAGAACTTTAATCTGTTCTTCTTTTTCATTCAACAAAAGTTGTATCTCAAATGCTTTGTCAATTGTTGCAAAAGCATAAGCTCCTGTCATTTGAGATAACTTAGCGAGATTATCAATAGGTTCTGTGGAAGGATCCTTCCACAAAACATCTACTTGTTCTGCTTCAGTAGCAATTGCACCTTCTAACTTTATCTTTTTTCTCTGTTTCTTCACTACTGCTTTGTATTTTGGGCTGTAGAATACATCTAGAGGAGGAATGTCCTCTGCATTAAGTACAATTTCAGAGGATGGTGTTATTGGTATGTGCTCAGTCACTGTGACGGTGCTGCTTGTTCCTATGTTCAAAACTTTGGTTGTTTGGACAGGGGTCTGTACATTCTGTCCTTCTACATTAATCAATTGGTTAAAACATTCCCATTCTTTGTCTAACTCAATGATGACTAGCTATTGCTGTACATTGGTTGGAGGAGATTTGTTTGTTGAGAAGTCAAAATTTGTTGTTGAGTAAGTTCTTTTGATTGTGCAGAATCTTTCATGGATTCTTCCATTTTATCTTCCTTTTCATTAGACTTATTGGAATGTTCATAAGTCTCTCTGTTAGATTTTGATTTAGATTTATCTGTACTCGAACTACCGTTAAGACTAACACTAGGAGTTTTCTCCCTTGCGGGCTCTAAGCGTAGATTTTCCAAAGGAATAGGAGTTAGTCTTCTTTCTCTGTAAAGTTTGAATTCCTGGAATTCCTCTGGAGATAACCGCATTTGAGCTGAATTCAAAACTTCTTTAAATGAATTTCTTGCTTGGAACATATCATCAAAAAGATCCTGTTCCCCGGAAAATTCCCTCACTCTAATTGCATTGGTAAAATTCTTAACAATATCATTTGGGTTGAATAACCTTCTCAAAAATTTGAACAGTTGTAGGCATGTAATGTTGCCTATCTCTTGGAATGCATGACCAATATCGAACAGTGAAAATGTTCCACATTTTACGGGAAATTGTGGCCAAATGCCTTTTTTCTTCTCTTTTAATTCCTTTGTTAAACCCCCTTGGCCACAGGTCTGATAAGAAATTTCCCGAGCTACAAGTCTATCTGGAACATATAGGGGTAAAACATGGGGGGAAGCAGAACTTCCAAAAACCCTAATATAAGTGAACAATTCTTCTCCAAACCATCTTGCGACGGGGAGAATGTCAACCTCTGTTTCTGGGGATAACCTTGGGGCATCCTTATTATGCAATGTTATGTATAATGGCAGCATTACACCATGGCAAATTTGATAAAAATGGGGGACAAACTTAGAATCCCATAGTTCCTTATGATACACATGAATAGGCAAAGGATCGTGGATAGTCCATTGCCAACCCATCACAGGGAATTTAGAGACATAACAGATAGCGTCCATGACATAAGCAGATAAATAAAAAGGTGGATAAATCCGCTGAGAAACACTTCGCTTGGACCGGTAGTGAAAAATGGCAGTGGTCAAATTATCAGATAAGACTTTGGCCCAGTCTACAATTGTAGAATTAATGGCCGCATTCAACAAAGGGAGCCATTCAAGCAAGATTATATTTATGTCAGGCTTTCCAAAAAGCCTGCATAACATGGCAGCAGTGAAACAATAAGGAGAGGTAAGTGAACCCGTGCTGTACATACCTTGTTTGTTTTTCTTCAATGGTTCACTTCTTTTGGTCCAGTCCTTTTGTGCATTCTGACAAATTTGCATGTTCTCTGGCAAAATATTCCATGAATTGTTTATTGTAAGTCGCCTGAGGTTCCGGAAATTTATACATTAGTTTCAAATCTTCTGTGGTGAATGACCCGATTAGCTCTTGAGCTGGAGTTCTGAATTGTCTGTCTAAAATATCGGTGTTGTCCAGCACCCATTTCACCATGTCCGTATATGGGAGAATCCTTGGCCTTGCTGCTATCCTGTGTAGAAATGAACAAGCCAGTTCTTTGAGGGTTGCTTCAGACCATGATTATACTGGAACCTCACATGTTCTTAACTTTTAATATATGATTTTCTTCTTCAAATAAATTATACATTCTCCTTCCCAGTGGATGCTCACCATTTTATCCTTATTATAGTGGTGTCTACCACTGTATAGTGAGCCATTTCTGTTTATGAAATCAAAACTCTCCTTCTACACCCATCTTATATGAAAATTTATTGTAGGCATGCCTCCTTCCGTGCCTATGTTTAAAAAGTTAAAATAAAAATTAATCAATGGCATGAGAAAGGTGATGAGACTGTTTTAAATGGAAAGGCAGATGAAATATATTATTTTAACGTGAAATAAATTTCAATCAAAACAAAATCTCATTTACCATTAATTGTCAATCCAATCATTTAATCCAATCATTAAAGCGCATAATAGATATTGATATATGGGAAGATTGTCTTTGAACAACGCGCCTTTATGAATCTGCGACATTGCGATCTGCGATTTGCTGCGCAATATCGAAATATTGCAATGTCGCAATATCGCAATCTCGCAAAATGAAACCATCGCAATTTTATAAATAGCGCAAAAGCGCAAATTGTGAAATAGCCCAAAAGCGCACATCGCAAATCTCGCAAAAGCGCAAAATTGTAAATAGCGCAAAAGGTATTCGTTTAACATTTCTGTTTTCTGCGCTATGCAATCTGCGACCAATATATTTATTGTATAGGCTTTTTGTGATCGCATTATCGCAAAAGCACAAAATCGCATTTTCAGTTTTATAAAAGATATATACCATTTTGCAATGGATGCGCTATTTTGTTTAAAGAACAATTTTATTGTAATCTATCATAAACTTAAGTGTTTCTTAATGTTCTTTCTAAGGGATTTCTCTAGGTTTATGATAGAAAGTTTTATTTGAAAAGGAAAACAAATCCTAATTGATTTTTTCGATTGTTTAACTAAGGGTCCCATTTATTTAGTATTGTTACTAATATTAAATAAAAGGGGGGTTGTTGTTGGTCACAACACTTCCCTAAAAAGACTTGTATCACTTTCTTATTTCTAGGTAATGATAATGATTGGATAGCATAGACCCTTTTCGGATCAATAACTACTCCATATTTTTAAATAATATGACCTAGTAATTTACCCTCTTTAATGGCAAACAATGAATTCTTAGGATTCAAAGGTATTCCAAACTTCCTACACCTGTCAAAAACTTTCATAAAGTGATTCAAATGTTTCTGATCTGATTAAGAGAAAACAGTTAAATCATCAATATAAATAACAACAAATTTGTTTACCTTCTCAACAAAAGCCAAGTCCATGGCTCTTTGAAATTTTTCTCCTAAATTTGATAAACAAAAAGGAATCCTACCATACATGAATGTACCCCAAGGTGTGGTAAAGGTTTCCTTCTCCCTGTCTTCTGAATTCACCAATATTTTATTATAACCATAGACTCCATCCAGCATAGAGAGTTTGTTAGCACCTGAAACTTTTTGAAGTAATTGATCCATCTTTGGAAGTGGATAATTATCTTTTAAGGATGCTTTATTAAGGTTTCTAAAATCCACATAGAGTCTTATTTCACCATTTTTTTTTTGTCACAGGGACTAAATTGGCAACCCAATTAGACTATATTAAAGGGACAATTATTTGGGCATCTAATTTTCTTCAGTTATTTTTCTATGGTGGGAAGCAGAACTGGGTTCATCCTTCTTAAATTTTGTTGATAAGGTTTTGCTTCTGGTTTTAGTGGAATTTTATGCTCAATTAAAGATGTGTCATAAGTTTTTAGATCAGCATAAGACCAGGAAAAAACATCTTTATAATTCTTAAGAAGTTTGATATATTCATATTTAATTTAAGGAGTTAAAGATGCACAAAGTTTAATGTTTTTAATCTCGTCATCAGTACCGTTAGGGGAATTTTGAGGTATAAAATGGGCATCCTAATGAAATTATAAAATAATAGTGGAAATAATAAAATAATATTTGATTACATCATCAAATTTTAGAGGGAAAAAAGAAAAAACTACCTTTTCAACTCGTATTTTCAACTTATCTCCCAAAGTTTTTACTCAAATTTTATGTAGGAGTACTCATTGGATGCAAAATTTAATTCTTCATCCAAGGAGCACCGATGTTGCATAATTTCGATGGATCCTACTACACTAAAAATAAGAAATACACGAAAAACATTATTGTAATCATGTTTTTCATGTATTTCTCATTTTTTGTGTAACAAGGTCCATCGAAAGTATGAAAAATGGGTACTCCTTGGATGAGGAATTAAATTTTACATCCAACAAGTACTCCCACTCGAAATCTGAGTATACTATTTGGAAGGTAAGTTAAAAATACGAGTTGAAAAGTAGTTTTATTATTTTATTATTTTTTAATATTTTTACCCTTTTACTTAAAAAATGGTAAATCATCCCCCATGGTTGACATCATCATATTGAATCCTATTGGTTCTTATAAAGTTTATTTTGGTTGTACATTTTTCTTAGGAAGCCCATTTTAGACCTCAAAATTCCCCTAATGCAATATTAGTATCTTCTATGTAATCTTCTAGTACAACAGAGAATGTATTCTTAGGAAAATCATTTTCATCAAATAATTTTTCTAAAGGAAAAAGTCCTTTAGGGATAAAATTATTTTATAGTTGTACTGTATCATGATCAACTACCTTTGAATTTAGATCTAAATTTTCTTTATCTTTGGTAGATTCATTAATGTCTGAGTTATCCTCTTCAATTTTCAATACAGAAAACTCATCAATGACTTGAAGAAAGGATTTTAATTGTTCATCATCTTCAAATATTTGCCAATGTTTGAGATTGCCATGGGATTGATGGCCTATATTTTATATTTATTTGATATTGTATTTGAAATTGATCTGGAATCTTGAAATAACTAGCAGAAACAACCAATGGATTTGCATGTATGTGCTTATCTCTAGGAATAAAAGTGATATTGAAAGCATTAAAGGAATTTTCAATGGTGTCCCAAATCTCATTTCTCTAAGATATAAGCCTAGGATGCTTTGTTTGACAAAGACTCCTAACCTATCTTACTATAAGTTTTGAATCAATGAAGACACTTAAATTTTGAACCTCTAAAACTTTAGAAAGTTGTAATCCTAGGATAAAAGCTTCATATTCAACAACATTATTTGTGACCTCAAACTCTAACTTGCATGATTGAGTAATATTTTATTTATTAGGTGGAATCAAAACAACTCCTGCTCCATATCCATATTTGGTGCAGGATCCATCAAAGAATAATTTCCAAATTTCAGTTTGAACAGATTTAGGAATTTCAACTACATCCTCAATCTTGACTTGAAAATTCTGTGAAGTATCTAATGATAGTTAGAAACAACTAAAATCCCTATCAACTGCATAAATGGGATTATTTCTAGCCTGATCAGCTTTGCAAATAGTGTTTAGGAATCTAACTTCTCTATATAACCTAACACTCTCTCCACCATATACAAGAATAGTGACAAAAGGCATGTCAATTTGAAGATTCCCTCACAATTTTGCACAACATGATATTGATAAAATCATTCCAAATTTGGGGGGAATATCAGTGAAAACTATGTCTAATACTACACTTTTAACTGGTATTTCATGTAAAGTGACCACTAGGTATTTTATAAGTCCTAAACATTGAACCCTCTTAGAGTCAACGGTATATAGGTCGTGATAGCTTCGAGTGATATCCAAATTAAGTTGTTCCATTATGAATTTAGGCATTAATTTGTGTGAAGTGCCAGAATATAGCATATAGTTGTATAGCAAGGATTCATGCACTTTCAAAACCACATAAAAAGGTGGTATGGATTCATCAATCATATCAGAACTAGGGCCAAAAGCTATGGTGGGTCTTTCATTTTGTAGATTAATAATATCTCCTTCAACATCCACACTAGAATTTTGGATTCATTTTGAAACTTTACTTTTATATCCTCGAATTTTAGAAAGTTCTAAAAGTGGAATTAGAATTTTAAATATTTCTAATTCTTTCTCAACATTATAAGCAGTCAATATAGTTTTTTCAATCTGAACAAAATCACTTGACTGATTTAGAGGTTTAACAGAAGTAGTTTGACTTTCAGCAGTTTTTACTTGAGGTTCGATTATTACAGGGTTTTTGGGAGGTCTACCAGGACTAGCTCTAGGCCTTAAGTCATATCTTCTATTTAGTTATGCAATCAGAAACTCAAAAAAATCTTGATACTTAGAAACCTGAGAAGTATCTTGGTCTTCTTGAAAGGTTTGACTTTTGGGAACAGGGAAAATGGCAGTCTGAAGGGATGTATGATCTATATTATTAATTTCTTCAGTGATAGAGAAAGTATTTTCATCGGGTTTTTGATCATTAATCAACAAAGGTGTGGGTACTTGTTGGTCATTATGAGGCCTTTGAACAATTTGCAATGGAGCAACCCTTTTATACTGATCTTGAACCTATGTTTGGGGTCTAGAAATAGTTTGTTGGACTGTTCTTGATTGTGTTTCAATCTTTGAGATCCTATTAGATAGGTTTCTAAAAAGTGTTTTGATTTCATCAATTTTTTCATCTTCACTTTTAGATTTAGAGGAAGAAGAAGCTTCCTGATTTTTTAATTTCTTTTCGGCTTTTTCAACTTTAGCTTTAAACTTGGCTGATGCAGACCTATTTTCTTCAACCTCCATAGCATTAGTTTGCATGTCTTCTAAGATTTTGGATTTCCTTTATCTCAACATAACAACAAAGTCATCCTCAAAGGCTTTTGAAAATATAACCTTACGTGCAACTACAGGAGGTTTACAATCAAGAGGAATTTTGTGGTAAATATTATTGAATATTTGATTAAATCAACAATTGGTTCTCCAAAATTTCTTTTTAGTTCTTCAAATTCATTTAAGAAATACACAAGGTCCTTTTTCATTCCCCATTGATTTTTAACGATATTAGTTAATTATTTCCATGATCTAATAGAATGAATTGGTAATTTCCTAAACCAAATCATGACATTTCCTTCTAGGGATTACACAAACAATCTCATATAAAAAAAATTCATGTTCTATGTTCATGTTATTTGCAAAATCTAGAAATGCTGCCAGATGATCATCGGGAGACAAACCAATTTCTCCATTAAACCTAGGAAGGTGTTTTAAATATTCTATAGGAAAATTATTAAGGATGGCAGGGAGTAAAAGAGGGGCATATCTTGCTTGTAAAATTGGTCTAAAACGAGCCATACTTGAAGATGTTGATATAGAGGAATGAGTATTAGTAGTTGAAGAAGAAGAAGTAGGAGTTGTAGGTGAAGATGGAGAGGTTAGAGGTGAGGAATGAGGTGGAGATCGAGGAGGATAATAAAATGAGAAGGAAGACCCCTTTTGGGACCTTAAAGGAGTTCGAATAACCAATTTTTGAACGTCTTCTTCTCCTTCCCTAGGTTCAAATAAAGGATTGGAATAAATAGAATAGAGATCCTCTGGTTGATGTGAAGTAGAAGGTCCAGAGTATGTAACAGGGGAAATAAAATCAGTAGGCTTGAATCCAAGAAAATTTAGATCCAAATACTGCTCTTATGTAGGAGATTCAGAAGGTTCTTGAGGTACTTTATAACATTCTAAATAATGGACTAACAAGGCTGATTGAAAGTCCACTCCTTTAGATACAAGCTCATGTAATCTGTGAAGTATGTCTTTTGATTCTAAAGGAACAAGTCCATATCTGAAAGGATCCGGAATTATATTGATCTCTTGTTGAGGAATAGAAGAAGAAGGGGTTATATGCCTTCTCCTAGAAGAAGCTCTTCTTACTAGTCTCCTTGGATTTGATAAGGGTTGGAAAATCTCAGAGTCAAATTGAGATCTGGTGTGCTTTCAAGGAGCTATTTTGGTCATATTGGAATTGCTAGGTGAGATATTTTGACATAACTAAACCTTTAGCCACCTTAAACGAATAGGGTTTTATCGGTGTCCCAGCGAAAACAAATGAAATTCGTTCCCTGGAAATTATGCCAAATTCATGTTTTCCTTTGAGATGATTGTGGTAAATTATCATGCCAAAGCATCTATAATATTTTTTTTATGTTTTTTAATATTGGAGGACCAATGTATAAGATAAATTTTAGCAAAAAATTATTGATTAAGTCTTGCAGATAATATTAGTAATTATAAGGGCTACTTGTTTATCTCACATAGTGATTAAGATTTTGTAAATTGATTAAGTGGACTTATGTAAGAATATATGATTATTAAATATTTAGATTGAAATTCTTCAGTAAATCATAAGTTGGAAAACCTTTGAACAATGTCTAAAAGTTCAACAAAATATATCTAAAATTATCAAGATGCTGAAAATTTATAAATGAAAGGGATTTACATCAACAAACTGTTAAGTAAATAATTCCTTATAATGATAATAACTTCAGGAGGAATTATAAGATTGCTAAAACACGATCAATCTCACCTAGTTATCTTTGTAACAATTAAAAATATGAAGAAACAAAATGTATGAAAACTGGAAAAAATCATAGAGAAAACAGAGTTGTATGAGACAAATTTAGAATGCTTCTTGTATTATTGATGATCAAAAAGACTTGTACAATTTCTTCTTACAAAAAATTTTCTCATCTAAGGGTGCAACCCTTAATAACTCGAACTGGGAGTTATTTATTTTAATAAAAAAAACTTAGAAATATCTTAACTGATTTACAATAATAGAATAAATAAGAATAGAAGAAGGAGATAGATAGATGGAGTGTCTCTGTTTTTGTCGAAGTTGTTGATGATTCGGCCCCTTTTGATGGAAGTTGTTGCTGATTAGACCCTCAAAAATCTGATGTGTTGGCATGCTATAAAATTCATCCTTTTACTCGATGGTTTAACAAAACTTATCCCATTGATCTTGACTTGGGATTTCCACACTCATAATTTTCCTAAAGATTTCATCTACTTCAATATATCTGTCAAAAGTTGGTCTTTGAATGAATGAATGTTTGATTTGATGTTGAATGATCAAATCAAGCTGCAGATCTTCAAGAAAAGCTTTCCCTGTAATGTGACCTTTGATACCTGCAAAATTTGACTTGTCTATTGCAATTGTATATAACTCTATGCAATAATCTTCTAACTTAATCAACTTATCATATAATGCTATCAAGCCTTGCAGTCCTTTATGATTTAAAACATTAAATTTAGTATGAAACCTTTGAAAAATAATATTTAAATCTTTAGACTTGGTCTGAAATTGGTTGATTAAGTTTCTTTTCTACAAAGCCTTCTTTATCTCCAAAATGGTTGCAGTTATGTCCAAGATATTGATTGCTTCCATCTCCTCTCTGTTCTTTGAATTAAGAACCTTGATCATGTTAGAGGATTCACTTGGCTTCTTCTTGAGTTAATCCTTCTACTCTTGAATTTTTTTTATGCATTTGGTGATAATTTCTTGTTGTTCAAAGATGATCTGTATGGATGGCCATATTTCAGTGATGGACTTGCTGATGTCTTCCTAGATATTCTGCTTAGCTTCAGACAGAGTCACTGCCATTAGACATTAACTATCTAGTTCTTTGACCTTAAGTGCTAATTGATGAGTCTTCTGTAGTTCCTCTACTAATAAATTATAATTGCTAATATTCTGAGACTCAAGAACTTGAAACCTCTGTTGTAACTTTTCATGTGCCTGCTTCTGAATGGCAAAATATTGTGCTAATTTTATTGCATCAGTTGTAGTCAAAGCTGCTGAGATTTATGTAGACGCAGAAGATGTTTGAGTTGCTAAGTAGGATCAAAATTCACTTGGAATGCTAATTTCTCTTTCAGCAGTAATTCTTCAATTTGTTATTCCATCTTTCTAATTTTCAGATTTTGACCAATGATCAACTTCAGAATTTCCTCCTTGTTACATTCATTTTTTTCCATCTCCTTATTCTTTGGTTCTTAAGTTAAGGGTATCTTAAGTTGTTTTCATAGAGGAGAGATGTTTGCATTCTTATTTTTAATGATTTCCTCAACTGCCTTACATCCTTTTGGATCATATCCAACTTTCACCACAAGGTCTTCCAATGACTTCATCTTGTTTTCTTTAGCCAATGAAGAAAATTTCTCAATCTTCAACTAAGATTGAAAATTTGAAAGTGCTTCTTTCAACTTGGAAAGAGACATGGCTGTTGTGGTGATTTTTGAAAATAGCATCTCTCCCGACTGCCTGTGCATGTCCATCTAGTCAATTGGGTGAATCTTCTTTGTATCAAAATAGAAGACATTATCCTTATACTTAGTAGGAGTCTTTGGAAATGGCATTGTTGCCTGCAGAAAGGCCATCTACATTCTTCCTTTCTCACTGTCAAAGGCAGTGAGAATCATGTGTTGTGATGCATATGTTTATTTCCAGAATCATGTGTTGTGATCATATATTCACAAATTTTATCAAAAAAATTCTCCAGCTTCATAACCCTCAATAGTCAAAACATTTTTTCACTAGTTTTTTCCCACAACCTCATTTGGGAAATGAATTTTTTTTGAGGATTTGAATGACTTCTAGTCCTCCATTTCTCCTCATGACACTTTCATTATGGATAAAATACATCATCCTACTCACTTAAATTTTATTATAATTTTTACTCTTCTCCATCACTCCTTTCTCACCTCACAAACTTGTCTTACTGTTGGATAGGCCATTCTCACAGTCAAATTTGGGAATTTCCTTTGTTTTAGGAATTTGAATGCCTTCCACTCATCCATTTTCTTTCATTCCACCTTCAACTTGAAGTTGACACACAACACTACCTACTCAATTTTTTATATAATTTTTCCCAGCTTCAAGTCCCTCCATTTCATCCACCAAACTCACACATTCATACATTCTATTTTCCAAATTTCCATTCTCATCCACTCATTTCATTGACATCCCAAAGTTTTCATCATTCCAGTGACCAACACCATGGAAAGTGACTAGAATATCTTCAGAGGAGGGCTCCTTCTCAGACTTGATTCATTCACCATGCACGAGATCAATGCTTCTCCATTGGCCAAAAGATGATTTCAAAGAACTCAATGCTTAACATTTTGTGAAAGGCTAATGTAAGGAGGGTATCATCTTTAGTTATACAGTATTTTTGCAACCAGTTACAACATGGGAAAGGTCACTCTTGCAGGTATGCAGATCACTTTATCCCTTGACCTAATCGCTTCAGCTATAGGCATTCCTTCTCAGGGAGAGTAGTGGTTGAAGGGTATGGATCTTGACATTGAAAACTACAAGTATTTTCTAAAGCCTCATGATAGAGATGATATAGAATTTATTTTTCCTTTTAGAAACCTTGGAAAAAATTATGCTCCACTGATTATGTTCATAATGAAGTACTTTGCATGCGAAGGAAGATTCTCTAGGCTATACAAGTATCACATCAAGATTTTGATGCACTTTACCAACGTCAAAACATTTCATTTTCCTCATTATTTATATAGGAGCTTGGTTAAGATGGCTGAGAAGGTCTAGAGAATAAGAGAATATCATGATAATAGTCTCTTTCATCATGGCCTTATCAAGCTCATTTTGTTGCATCAATTTTCCTCCATTAACATGACATGGGAAGACTTCTTCGAGAGGTTATTAGTAGCACTTTATGTCTTACTTATTACATCATCACCACAACCAATGAATATTAGATATTATAGTATGCATATTCAGCTTTCATATGTCCCTAAGGTTGTGGTATTTTCTCACACATATGAGAGAGGTAGGAGGAAATTTTTTGTGCCTAAGTCTACCAGGATATTTCTTACATTTGACACCCATGATGAGCAATGTCAGATTCAGGAGCAGCCTCTTTTTCATCAGCATGATGAGTCAATACCAATGGATCCTGAGGTATCAGAACATGAGGAGGTCAAATTAGTTGAAGACATCATCCAAGAGAAAGATAAAGAGATTGTAGAATTGAAAGAAGCCTTCTCCATTTCCCAATCCAAGATTACTTTCCTTGAATGAGAAAATCTTCAATTGCAAGTGAATAGGCTCCTCCAATGTACATACAAATAAAAAATGGAAGCAATTAGAGGTGACGGCAAGAATATTTTATTGTTGACCAAGTCCAGGATATAAAGGATGAAGTACATGAAAAAAGACCAAGAACGAGAGGCCTAGAAAGAGCATTAGAGAAAGAGCAACAACAAATTCATCAACCTGGAGTATTAACATTTGATAAACTCATTTCCATGGATATCAATGAGAATAGAGAAATTTGACTATCAAGAGTTAATGAACACCTAGAAAAGTTATTGATGAAGGTTGAAAGGGATAACAAGCTTCAAAGGCACATGACATGTCATTATCGAACAAGGGATACCATTTCTCAAGTAAGCCTGGAAAAGTCAAAAAGAGGCTTAAAGAGGAAAAAGTGAAGCTCAAGGAGAAGAACAACTTGGATTTATTATCTGAGGCTTCATTGGATATATATCGTATCTCTTTCAGGTGTCAAAGAACCAATTTTGAATTCTTTGGAACAATTTTGGTATTTTTCATGATTTTTGGTAGAATTCTAGAAATTTCCCATTGCAAAAGGGTAACAAAAACTTATGAATTTTTTATTTGGAGGTAGCCAAATGGTGATTTATTTACATGGATGGATTTATTTTTATTCGTAAATCATAGATTAGTAACCCTCCTAGCATGAAAAGCTACAATTTTAGAGAAAATTTGAAAAAAAACATAATTTCCATGTTTCTGCCTCCTTTTTGGACGCTTTGTTATGCTTTTAAGTGACCCTGGGATAATGGAGTTTTGAAGGCCTTCCCATCGTCTGTTTTGGAAAATTCAAGATTTTCTGGAAACTAGACACACATGGATAGTTGAAAAATTTTTCAAAATTTAATTTGGACTTCTCAAAGTGCCTAAAAAGTGCCTCCAAAGTTCTATTATGCTTCTGCAGTTTGTTTCTAAATTCTTCAGTCAGAATTGTAGCAAATCAGCATTGGATTCATTCAGTACAACTGTCAATCTCATAAATGGTCACAAATTTGAGGCTATGAGTTTTCATTAGAGCTATTAGGTTTTTTTTTGTTTCCTTGTATCATGGAATGTGTAATTAATGTAAGGGACAAACACTCCTAGTTTATAGCTCAATTTCAGGGAATGGTTTCTAACCTCCCTAGAAACTAGGAAATGACTCATCTCTTTCATTTATGATCATTTGAGATGGGATTTCAACTTGGTGACGTGTCATGATCTATATTTTCTATAATTAGACTCAATTTTGTCATTGTATAGGTTGGATAGTTGTTATTTGCAGTGGAGCTATTGTACAAGCTTTTGCTAATGAAATCAAGGATAGTGCTGCAGACATAGTGCTGAGACTCTAGTGGTATGCCTTTGAGCATTTTTTTTCTTCTTTTAAATTCATGATTTTGAATATTATGTTACTCATATTTCACATATATGATTCTTTATTCTAATTCTTATCAGTTTATTGACATAAAACATGCTTTCCATTCTCTTCTTTTCATAATATTTTCATGAAATTGTCTTGCTCTTCTGATGAAAGAATTCATTATAATGCTCATTTTGGTTCCTTATAATTTCACTCTATACACAATGGAAAATTAATCATGCTTCTTATCTTACCTACCTGGCCTCACCCTTACCTCTACAACTAAACCTTGGAAATCAGATCAATACCCTAGACCTAGTCTCCCTACTGTCATTCCTATCCAGTAAAACTCCAAACAAACAAGAAAAAATTTATCTATTGAGCATCATAACTAGCCTAATAAATTATATCCAGTCATCCCTTTGATTGCAAAGCGACATAGACAGAGCCTTATTTGGTTCGGGTAGGGCTAGCTACTTGGCCAAAAATTGGTATGCGGTTACCTTTCTCTAATCCTACTGTCAGCCTTAGGAATCTGGGGAAAGTGATAACATAACTAACGTGTGAGAATGTAAGGCACGGGGTTGCAATCATAAATCACTAATGTTTCACTTAGGAGAATGTAGTGACGGAAATGTTGAACGACATGAATTATAGCCAATGTAAGTTTCTCTACTTAAGCATAACGAGTCTCAGTATCGAAGAGATTATGGCTTAAGTAGTACACTACACGTTCCTGACCGTCGTCATCATATTGAACCAGTACCATGCCAATAGCTTTGTCGGTGGGGACCAAATACAGGCAGTAGTCACAGTGATAAATAGGAGGAGCAGCAACGGAGCCGTGATGACGACTCATTTCACTACATCGAAAGAGCTCTAAAAAATTTAGTCCCATAAGAACAAGATTTCATTTTTCAATAGGCACATAAAGCCTTTGGAAAGTTTGGTGTAATTCATTATGAAACAGTGGAGGAAATTAGATTTCCCCTAAAAACTTTGCAGTTCATGAACATAGGAAGGAGAAGGCAAGTTGACGATTTGATCGAATTTTAAAGGATCGATGCGAATGTCTTCTTTGGACACCACGAAACTTGGGAGTCAGCCACATTCAACATAGAAGGCACACTTATAAGGATTCAACCTGATATTATTGTGTCGAACGTGTGGGAATATAGCTCTAAGGTGTTCCGGGAGATCTCGAAATTTCACGAAATGAGTAGGAAGGTCATTGAGGTATGGCTGAAATATGTGCTTGATGTCATGGAATGCATAAGACATAGCTCGCTGGAAGGTTTCTCCATCATTATTTAGGCCGAAAGGGAGCTTATTATAGGTGAAAGTCCCCCATGGATAGATAAAAGAGGTTTTTTTTAATTAGTTGAAGTGATGTTAATATGGTTATATCCATAGAAACCATCCATAAAGGAAAATATCTCACTCCTAACACACTCGTCAATGATATAATCGATAAAAGGAGTGGGGTAATTGTCCTTAGGACAAGCTCGACTGATATCGTGGTAATCAACACAAACCCAAATGGTCCCTTGCTTCTTATTGACAGGAAGAATATTGGAGACCCAATTTGAGAATGGTATGGGGTAGATAAAACCAACTTTAATAATTTTTTCAGCTTCTCCTTTTATAGAGGCAACCTTTCTCGGGTGCACAAGACCAAATCCATTGGCCAACGGGCTTTGACTTTGGATAGGTGGGAATTTCATGCACCATGATACTTGGATCAATGTCAAGAATTTCTTCATATGACCATGTGAAGACATCAAAAAACTCCTAAAAACAATCGTTATAGATATTTATCTCATCGAGAGAACAAGATGCGTTGATATGCACATTTTCGACAATCCATTGCTTAACAGAGATTTCAATCAGAATGGTTAGAGTGATATTTCTCATGTTTCCTTCGAAAAACACTTTATGAATAAAAGCTAGATTCAGAGGTGGGTTAGTCGATACCGGCAAAGAATGGGATCCTAGACAAGAAGAGATGTCACCTGGATTGGGAGAAATAAGGAACAATTATTTCCATCATCCCATGGAGTTTCTTCGAGAGACATGACCTCCATGATACTCTCATAAGTGGGGAAATTATCATTCAAGGGATCATCAAAGTCCCAAGAACCAAACTAGGAAGATTGCGCATAAGTGTCTAGGGAAGAAACCAAATGAGTATTGGTCTCAGATGTAGCCTCAAAAAACCATGAGAATATCTTGATACATTTTCTCAGCTGGGCTAAGAGGCATAGCATCACAAAAATTTCAATCAGGTCAGAATTTGGAACAATCCATGGATCATGACCAAATGAAATCATATCGATGGAGGTGACATTTGGGGGAAAAAGCGGAAAAACTCCCATAAGAGACGAGTCTTTGAACAAACCTGGTCCAATGTTCTCATAACGAGTATCATTCTTCCTAAAAAATAGAATGTTTCCTGCTGAAGACTTAGAGGGGAAGAAATCAAATTGATCCACAATAAATATCTTCCCCTTATGAGGGAAACAGAAGAGGTGAAAGAGGGTGGAGACTACACAAACCATAACGTTTGTCCAACCACGACAATCCAATGAATATATTTTCCAATAATGGTAACTTGAATCATAAAATATACCTAAGATGGGAGGCGAGGAATGAAATTCTCAATATTGAAAATAATCAAATTAGAATATGAAGGATCAATCCCTCCAATGGAAGTGAGTAGTGCCTTTCATTGTGATGGGCACGACTGAAGGGCCTCCAAAGTTGACATCAACGAAGCTGCTTGAGCCAAATCTTATACAATATTGTAGTGTTGTGTTTCTCTCACATTTGGATTGTAAGGATATTTCCGAAGAACACCTTTTAGGGGTGGTTGAATGATGGATTCGCTGTTATGTATCTCTATCTGGAGAGGACCAGAGGTAGGAGGTGTGGAAGAGGAAGAGTGATCTTGAACTTCTGGTTCCACAGTAGCCTTGGATGTATTAGGATAATATTTCATTCTTGTGGTGAATGTAATGGTTTGTGTTCCAACCATGAACACCTGAGAGCTACCTGATGATTGAGTTTGGTTTACCATTTGCATCTGCTGGGAAGGGTGGTGAGCCCTGGTATTGCACCAAGAATGTTGCAACTCCCAGTGGCTGGCCTACTTTACTTTATCAACCCAAGGTTCGTAAAGTAGAAGAGGATGACATGAACAGAATGCATTTGTTGTGTATATATCTAGGGTTTTCCCTACTTTAATTTATCGACCCGAGGTTCGTACAAACTTGGAGGTGACCGTGATATATACAAAAAATATGCATTATATTTATTTCATCCTCTTCTACTTTACGAAAGGATGTTATTTCTTAAACTATGATAAAAACTGACAAGTAAATTGCTGGAAGGGAATGACAGAAAGGAAACTACTTAATTTGTAGAAAGGAAATGATGGAAATGAAACTAATTTAATGTGAAGAAAGGAAATGACATAAAAAAACTAAATTAAATTGTTGAAAATAAATGGGAGAAAGGAAACTAATTCTAAACCACACTTAACTTGGTTGAACGGCTAAATGCACTCTACTTATCTGATGGTTTATCTACCATGCGTCTATCCATGCACCTAACCTATCCATGACTTAATTATAATTGAACAATTGTTGATTTGCATCTTGGAGAAAAAAAAGGGCTAAAGAGGCTAATGGAGGGCTTCACAAATGAAATAAGGCTTAGAAGTGGAAAGAGGGGTTTAAAACTTATTACAAATTTATTATAGCGCAAAAATGCTTCAGAGTGGAATAATTTGAAAAGAGCGATGGTAGAGATGAGATGGAGCAAATGTTTCAAAGTGCGAAGGGATAAAAGCTGCGACATGCAAAATGCGATATCGCTTTCACAACATCGCAAAGTTGGAGGGAAAGCAATAATGCAGTCAGGAGGAAGGTGCGACATGCGATATGCGATGGGAAAGAACTACAAAATGCGAAATGAAATAAGTCAGATGACGTGGTAGTAGGGCAAGTGGCAGAGTGATTTGATCATGTCGCAGTCGGCAGATAGGAGTGGTAAGTATTAAAAGAAAAGGGAAAAGGTTTCGAAGTGTGATTTTGATGCAGGAATTGTAGTAAGTCATAAAGGAAAAGGAAAAAGGTGCGACGTGTGAAGTACAATTGCGAAAAGGGAAAACATTGTGAGCTGCGATATGTGAGATCGCAATATCAAAATAAAAAAAAAGAGGGGTAAGACTTAAAAGGAACCAAATGAAAACGGTGATCTGCGATGAGAGAAGTACAGTAGTGGGTATTTCAAGGAGGAAAGGTAGAGGTCAACTTTGATGGTTTCTCAAGCGTTTTTGGTTTAAAATGAGTAAGGCAATCGTAACCAATAGAAAGAAAGGAATAAGGTGGGCTAAAGGGTTTAAGCGCTTTTAGGGAAAAAAGGTAGGTGCACCAGTTAGAATAAGCGAATAAAAAGAGGGAATGGAGGGTGTAACAACAATGCTCAAGTTATGAGTACATAGATGGAAAATTAAGCAAGGAAGAACCACAGAGCTGCTCTAGGGATTTATGAATAATTCTTGCAAACAAATCTGCTGGTCTATGCATGAAAAAAAGGAAAATGCATGAAAATGAAATACAAAAAGGAAGGTTGAAAATGGTAATTCAACTCTACTTTTAATCTTAGAAATAGTGAAAGGAATCAGTTTTTGGGTCTGTGGGAAGTTTCGACCTCCTCGAGCCCTATTGACAGAGATAAGAATGGGGTCTTCATCCACATATTTTTGGTTTTCCACTATTATATTACTCTCATAAACAAATGAAAAACTACAGCAACACACTGAAAGAAAAAATAAGCAACAAAGAAACTATCAGAAGTAGAACTAATTGAATGATAGAAAGCAGAGAAAAAATACAACAGAGAGATTGAGGCACACCCTAACCCACGAGCCTAGCTTTATGAAACTTAAATCATTAAAATGAAATCAGTCTTCTCATTTCATAAAAGAATAACCTCATACATTTCTGAAAGTTTGATCACTGAGTAAAATAATAAAAATCTCAACAGCTTGCAACAAAATTCTGACTATAATTGACCACCTCATAGCTCTATCTATACTCTATTTATTCTACAGGGAAGCTACCAAAAACTCCCTAGAAAATAGTGATTGAGTCCACTTGACTCTGAGTAAACAAAGATCAAGTACACTCCTCTTTGAGTTGCTTCGCTACCTCTGGAACTCGAATTGCTGGAGAGACTCTTTAGGGTGATTGAGTCTACTTGAATCCAAGTAAAAAAGTATTGAGTTCAATCCTCTTTGAGTTTCTTGGCTACCCCTAGAACTCAAATTGTTGGAGAGAATATTTGGGGTGATTGAGTTCACTTGAATCCAAGTAAACAAAGACTGAGTTCACTCCTCCAAGTCTTTATGATAAAATCCTTATAAAAATGCTTAATAACTCATGATTTTCTACACTCAACCTCATATTAGGCACTCTAAGTATGTTAGCCTTAATCACCACCTATAATAGCATCATAAAAACAAATAATAATAAAAATTCAAGAAAAATAAATCTAAGAAGGAAAAAAAGGTGACCATTAACCCCTCCAAATATATCTAATGATGGAGCTCATCATCACCCCCTTACTTAATGGTTGCTTGTCCTTTGAGAAACTAATCCTCCTCCTGCATTTCCTTCAAGGCTTTGACAACGCCCCTGATTTCCCAGGGAAGAAGTGTGAGAGCTTCCCCAAGGGGGTAAAAACCATTATTCTTTTCTGCATTCTCCCATTATCTATCTTGTGCATATGTGTATTTTTCATCATTTAGCCCCAGTAGCAAAGGTGGGCTGAGCTTTAGTCCCAACCATTGGATATTTTGTCCTACATGGCCCTCTTGTATAATGGTTCCCTTTCCAATGCACCCCTCGATATTTCTGGAGTACGGTACTCCCTATTCTTGAGGCTGTGAGGGAGGTTGTGTCTGCTCAACTTAGTGTTCCTAAATTGATGTCATAAATTGTCAACCAGGGCTAGTAAACTGTTGAAGTGAAGTGCACTATATGTGCCTAGGTATCTGTTTCTCACTACGTTGTGTTTAGTGTTTTTCCAATGTTTTTGGTTTTGTGTTTTTATTCTAAGAGGAAAAGAACTAAGTGTTGGTAAATAAAAGTTGTTGGTCACACTAAAACATAGCAAAACCTATTCTAAACTATGTATGGCACTTGAGAACAGAAAATGCAAAACTTTAACAAGAAAAATAACTCATAAAATGAATTCAATAACTCATAACATGAACTCAGTCCAATTCATTCATTAGAAATATGTTGGAATAACTTGAGAAAAGGATAAGTTTAATGCAATGAGGTTCTTCTAAGTAAACAACAATCTACAATATCACAGTGAAAATCTTATCCATGGCTAGAAATTTGTTGGAACACATTTGGAAAAGATAGTCTGCGACATAGCGAGGGAATCTACTCTAAATTAACCTATGACACTGAAATTAATCCATTCTACAACTCAAATTGTCACTACTAAGCGTCATTCGAAAGTTAGAAATATTTTGGAATAGTTTTGGAAAAAGGCTATTTGTAAAATTATAAGAGATTGCAGAGTAGTCAAGGCCTTGAACTGATATCACTAATTTATGTCCATATGATGGTGTTTTGGAAGATATTAATAACAAGAGTAGTTTGTAAATAATGAAGGCCTTAAAGTCTAATGGAACAGAACTAGCATACAACTAACTAATGAAACTTGAAATACATTAAACAGAACTGAACAAGAATGCAATCAATCAAACTTGAAATACAGTGAACAGAATTGAACTAGAGTGCCATTAACCTCCAAAGTTTTACAATTAAGCTAAAATGCAACTAATTTCTAAAATACTACAACTATATCTCGTTCAGTGTTAGTGATATTTTGGAACAATTCGTAAGAACAAGACTAGCTGTAACAATTGATGGGAATGAGCATAAAAACATAAAGTTTAGAAAAATTGCAACTAATCCCTAAAATACTACAGCTATATCTCATGCAGTGTTAGTGATGTTTTGGAACAATTCGTAAGAACAAGACTGGCTGTAGCATCCGATGCAAGTGAGTATAAACATAAAGTTCAGAAAATTTCTTAAACTAGGAATGAAACAAGGCTAAAGTTACTTATCTAAATAATATGCATAGAGCTTCTCGGGAAGTAGGAGCCCTCTACCACCGGATTAGCATACAAATCTCCTCAAGATTGCCTTAGATCATGCAATGAAGTTAAATGTCTTTCATTAAAGGCAAAATACTTCAGAAACAGAGTATTACGGATCTTTGAGATCTAACAACAAAACATCAATCTAGCTAACTGTCTCTCGATCTCCCGAGTCATTCTTATAAAAGAAATACATAACTACCCTTGAGAGGAAATAGGGATAAGTGTCTTTCCTAATTAAAATCAAATTAGAACTCTTGTGGAAGCCATGTACTCTTGCTAGATACATCTGTAGAGTCCCTGTTCTGGTAGAGAGCAATAAATGATGGGGGAGTGTTGTGGAATTCAACCATATGCATTTTTATTTGAAGTGACACCTGTAACCTGTGAGAACATGAAGATAGCTGTGGAATAGGCGACTAGCTACAGAATGGCTGCATTCTGTAGCTAAGTCTAGTCAAAAATTATTACAACAACAAAACCATGAAAATATAGCAAGTCAGTCATTGTATACATTCCTAAAGTGACTTTAATTAATCCTATTGATCATTTAAGCCTGTAGTCGATAAGGGACAAAGGAAATGAAGTGAAATTGGGTGAAAGAAAAAGACATCTTTAGGGCTCAATAGGTTGTTCCATCTCCTCTGGCTAGCCATAATGCACTCATCTTCTATCTGCCTATAAACATCATCAAAGTGGCCTATTACCTGTGTTTGAGTCTCAAGGTAGCTTTCAAATGGTACAGGGTCCCTTTCAATGTCTCGACGGTTAAGGATGACTCCTCTTGGGCTGAAAAATTTATGGTCTGATATGTAAGGGTTCTCTATTTCTGCTTCTCATGACCCTCAATATCTCTTTTTCTATAGTGTCCTCATTCATCATCCAAGATACCAAAGCCATCAACTGCATATCCCCCATTGTAGGATTGGGTTCCCAAATATCCAGATTCGTCAGCACAAGGTTATGCCCATAAAACTCTGCCATATTTTCCTGATCAACCATGTTAGCTTGCTTGTAGAAATCCATGAATTTCCTACATTCTTGGAAAGGTAGGAATCCATGGGAGGCTAGAGTTTTGATTTGAAATAGGAGCCATTGGTCCTTGACGTACACAACATATGAGTCAGAAGGGAATCTGTGCTGAAGGGATTATATGCATAAGTCTGCCATGGTGGCTACTTGTTTCCCTTTTTACTGCAATTGCTCCTTCAGTTCTACATTCTGCGGATGTACTGTCTGCAAATCCTCCTTCAGAACTGTTTCTTAGATTCTTTCCTCCTCCCTTGGTGATTCTTCAATGACATTCGGGCTCGTGGGAGGAGTTTTTGTCTCTCTATGACTTATCCTTTGACTCTTGTCAGCTATGAAATACATAGAGGTCTGCCTTTTTCTCTTTGCACTCAAAGGAGCTAAGGTGGAAACTACCTCTTTGTCTTGAGGGGATGTGGTGTTGTGTTGTGAGTCTGCTTCTTGCTCACTTTCTGCTACCTCTATGAATTCTATTGCCATCTCTTATGTTTTTCCTTGGTGCTTTGTCTCTTCCTCTTCTTCTTCTAGTTCTTCTTCTAGATTTTATTCTCCTTTTTCTCTTTCTTCTCTAAGGCTAGGAGAAACACTTCCTTTGGTCCCTTTCTACTATGTCTAATATGTGGTATACTTCGGAAGCTAGCTCAACTACTGGTGATGTTTTTCTGCTACTGCTACTACACGTTGTTCAAATACGCAGCCCACTCTCAGTATTGTTGTGCTGCGGGCTCCCTTCGGTCTCTTTTCCTCAAAAATTCTCAATTAACTGGTTTGGATGAGATGAGATCTCTTTTTATTAGATTGCGCAACTAATTTTGGGAGCGCTTATGTAACTTGACCTCAGCTCTAGTTTTCTTTAGAGACTATTGTTTCCTTCTCTCTATTAATTCATGATGGACTGAGTGTTACGTCCCCTCGTTCTCCTCTTGATTTAATTTTTTTTATTTTGCATGCTTAGGTGGTGTGACTTTGCAGTTCTCCCTAGTCATACTTCATGATGGTGGCCAAGCTAACTGACCACCTTTTTTCCCCTTAAAATCTTAGTATGCAAAATTAATTATTTCTGGTTATTATGGATGCATAGCGAGGGGTGAGAAGCTATACCTATGTTTACCTGTTGTTGTGAAGGCATTTGTAGGAGCTAGAATTTGGAGACAAGCCTCTTATATGCTGCATTCTTCTTTATTTTCCTGTTCTCTATGTGAGCAGCTTGCTGAATTAGCAACTTCCTCAGTGAGATCGTAGTATTTTCTTGTTGTTTCTTTCCAATGTAGATGTTGTGTGGGGTGTTCAAGATTCCATGGGTGGCATTCTCACTCTCCTGGAGTCTGTTATGCAACTTTATTTCTTGTTTTTCTTTGCAGTCCATGAACAAATTTTTTTTTGAAGAAACTTCCCCATGTTTGTACCAGTGGATTTCTTTATTTTGCTACATTGTGCTCAGGAATGTAGGAATTTGGGATATGGAGGTGATGGAAGAAGTTATGAAAATGAATGGAGTGAATGATGGGATGGATGGGAAAATAGAAGAAGGGAAAATAAGATGAATGCTCCCTTTTGTTTCTAGAAATCATTAATAACTTGCAAAACAACAAATACAGAAAACACAAAGATGTAGATATATATATATATATATATATTGAAAGAAAGAAAGTGGGCTGCCTCCATGGAGGTTTTCAACCCACAAACTTGCCTTGGGAGTCGCAGAGAGGTTTTCACCCATGGATATTTATTCTCTTTTTCTCTCGTTTTTTTTTTTTTTTGAGAGCAAGTGAGCTACCTCCATCAAGATTTTCAATCCACAAGCTTGCCTTGTGTGCCTCAGAGAGGTTTTCACCCATGGATCTTTATTTTTTTCTCTTTTTTTCTTTCCTTTTTTTTAGGAGGTGTGGGAAACTATGGAGTTTCCCATCACATACACCTCTCTTCTTATTGAATTTATGAACTCCACCCTTGATAAATTCTTCTTGTACATTTTAAGTATGTGACCATTGACAAGCAAGGGGATTCCTTCCTCATCTATGGTCATGATTTGAACTGCACCATTATCAAAACATTTTTCCATTGTGTAATGTCCCAACCATCTTTTCATCAGCTTGCCTTTGAAATCCTTAAACCTTGAATCATACAAAAACGCCCAATATCCTTATTGGAAGGAATTTTCTTTGATGTTCTTGTCATGCCATACCTTCCTTTGTAGCTGAACTACCTCTGTGTGAAGACGTGCTTGCATTCTGAACTCATTCAGTCCATTTAGTTGCAAAAACCTCTCTTTTTTGGTATTTTATAGATCTAGGTTTAATTCAACTTCCATTCTTAAATTATTTAATTCAAACTCAACTAAAAGTAGAGCCTTCTTACCATAGACTAGTTCATAAGAAGGGAATCTTGTTGTTGTCTTCCAAGTAGTGTTATAGGCCCAAGTAGCTTCTACCAATCTGTCTGCCCAATATTTTATGTTGTTGCTCACAAACTTGGTGAGGATGCTCTCTAAATCTTTGTTAGTTACTTTTACTTGCCCATTCACCTGAGGGTGATAGGCAGTAGAAGTTCTATGTTTAATCTTGTGCTTCCTCAAAATATTTTCAATGAGGTTGGAAGTGAATTGTGCTCCCGGACCAGTGACTATTTCTCTGGGGTACCCAAAATTGGAAAACACGTTCTCCCTTAGAAATTTTGCTACTTTCTCATTGATTTCTACCTTCAATGATTTTACTTCAGCTCATTTTTTCAGGTAATCAGTGCAGACTATGATATACTTATTTTGTCTGGATGGTGGATCGATAGGCCAACAAAGCCCATGCCCCACTTGTAAAATGGCTCAAGAGCCACCTGAGGTTGAAAAGGCATCTCATCCCTTTACATGGGTTTTCCCATCCTTTGGCATTGGTCACACCTACTGGTGTATCTTATGGAATCTTGGTGAAGGGTAGGCCAATAGTATCCTGCTTGAAAATATTTTTAATAGTTCTCTTTGCAACAAATTGGCCTCCACATGGGTTTTCATCACATGCAGAGAGGATATCAAAAAATTCTTCCTCCCTCACACATGGTCACTGAATAAAAATAGACAAGAAAAGAGAACAGAACAGTATCGGTTCCTACCACTCCTCACTCATGCAATCAATCAAATTATTAACACATTTTTCACACTCGTCCTCATTATATCTCGAGAACTTCTTTCAACAAAGTGCCTCAGCGAAATCGTGTGATTGTGGATTATGTAACGCATGCTAAGAGGAAAATTGATATGTCACGTGAAACACTATATTTAAGAAACGTTCCTCTCATGAGATGATATTGGCATATTTATGACCATAATGCTCCTCTAATTTAATTTTTGTGTGCTCAGATCCGTTTCTCTAAGTCTTATGCCAAAAATTTGTGCATCTGCATTAGTTGAATGATATTCATTGGTTGTTTGAATTCATCAATGTCCACATACCTAAATATAATGCATTGAATTCTTTGTCCATTGAGTAACTGATATTGTATGCACCTATTAAGACTATGAATTATATTCAACCATACTCCTTCTCTGCCTTTCTATCACCTAGTGACATGGAATTTATATAGAAATTTCGATAGTAGCCAATGTGCCAAGTTTAATAATAAAACTGTTTTTTTTTTCACTAGTTCCCTAGGTTTATTCGAAGGCCCATTGATTTTCACACCTCACCTCCTCCTCCTCTTGAAGACTAAAATCATTCATGTGTGATCATATTCATTTCCCTTCACTTTTGCTTAATTATATTTTTTTTACTCAAGGTTATTTCTTTGTTACACTTGCAAAAGGCTTCTTAGTGGTGGCCCATTTACAAACTTGTCCCCTTCATAATCTTTATTTGGAACATCAATGTATGCTTCTGGAAGAACCCAAAGCACACCAGGAAGTCCCTTGTATTTTTCAAATAATTCCTCTGAGATATTGGCTTGAAACACAGTGGAGGATGTTGTAGGAAATTCTTATATCACTTTTTGTTTTTCTAAAGCATCAATTGGAGGCACAATATTTTCCTAGTTAACATTTCCTCTACCAAACTTTTCTTTGGCATTGACATGTTAACTATAGTATACCTGTTAGTCCCCTTCCTTTATTATTATTATTATTATTATTATTTTATTATTAATTTTTAAATGCTTGCTACTATGGCTGGGAAGACTTTCTCTATCCAAACCTTCAATTTCCTCCCTACATCGGCAGCATTGTTCTTGATGCTTCCAATTCTATTATGCAAATCCATGTCTCTATTAAAATTATTTCATAGTACATCCAATATTTTATTCTATTTTTTCACGCACTCATTTGTCCTCATGTGCTTTTTGAGAGTTTAACATGTTTCGTTCCCAATTGCCAATGAGAGGTGGCTCCATCCATTCCATATGAGATTGATTCTAGAGAAAGAGGGGCTTCAGAGAAACTATCATTTATATCCATTTTATTATATTCATTTTCTTTGACATGTTGTGTAGGTTTGTCCAATTTTCAGCGAGGTGGCTTGATCCATTCCATATGAGATTGATTCTCGAGAAACAGGGGATTCAGAGAAGCTATCATTTATATCCATTGTATTATATTAATTTTCTTTGACATGTGTGCATTTGTCCAATTTTAAGATAGGATAATGTTTGATGTTCACATGTTGAACACATATTTTAAAATAGCATTTATTGAAATTAAACAAGAAAATGCACCACTTATTAGTGTGGGATTCCAATCACAAATTGGTGATGAATTCATTTACACATTAGGGCTAAATGTGGGCATCTAATTTATTTTTCACTTAAATAAATTGGATAATAAATTGTAATTTCATCTCAATAACAACTTGTATCAATTAAATAAGTCATGAAGATGAAGTTAGGTCAAGAATTTCAATTTGAGGGTCTAATATGAGGCATGTGGAGTGATTATAATATTTTGGGGGTCCACTTGCAGTTGTAGCACTAGTATGGTGTGAGTGTAATCACTTAAGTCAAATTATTTGAGTTAAAATTAGTTTAACTAGTTCTAACTCAGTGATGAATTAGAGAGAGGTCCAGTGAATTAAGTTAGATTTAATTCACAAATATTGATCATCACATAAATAATGATTAGCATGAATGTATGGTGTGAGTGTAATCACTTAACTCAAATTATTTGAGTTAAAATTATTTCAACTAGTTCTAACTAATTGATGAATTACTGAGATGTCGAATGAAAAATAACTGATGATTGACTATTAATAGATGTAGTTCTATGAAGACCCACTTGTGACAGAGGTTAAAGGGAACATAACTATCACTTGTATTATTAAAAAATTACCCTAGTGCAATTATAAAGTCATGGGAAGGCCTTGATGGATTTCGCAAGAAAAAAACGTTTAATTTCCTATTTTATAATAAGGACTTGTTCTCTGGGGATTGAGTTAGAAAGGCATGCTCAAGGGAGGCAAGGAATTGGCTAAGTGTTTGTCCAATTTTTCCTAGATCAGTGTGAGACAATTGGTAGAGTGAAGGATATTCGTGTGAGCAAGAATGCATTGTATTGTTTCATTATTCCTTGACTTTACACAGTATATGATAGAGGGGTTTTGAGAAGTTTCTTTCGCCAATAATATATTGATTTGTGCCATTGATTTACTTATTTCTCTTACTTGAATGTGATTGAGCGATCGTGTTATGTATTATGTGAATATTGTAGAAGGCTTTAGTATCTTGTTTTAGTATATCACAAGATTAGATTGAATCCATTGGTATAATTTATATAGAATTGAGGCAATAGAAATTTTTCATTTTCATCTTTGAATTCACCATCTTCAGTGATGCTTCCTTTCAATATACACTAACTCTTTATCTCAACAATACAAATTGCTTCTCTAATGATTTATTTAATGATAAGTAAGATGGAATTCTAGTGTTATTTGATGGTAAGAATTCAAGTATCTCATATTGGTTATTATCTCTCTAATGATGAGCTACTCTCCCCCTGAGAAACTTCATATTTCATAATTGTTTCTCTACCACTGATTAGCTTATTCAATGCTTCCTCGAGCTACTTCCCATGAGGAAAAACTAGGTCACAAGTTATTCTTTATTCTTCCTCTTCCACACTTTAGTAGGCTTCCTTCAATTGTTTGCATTTATTTTTGGTTGATTGTTTGGTCTTCACACAATTTCCTTCATATTATGTCTATATTTCTTTAGGGTACATAGAATATTACATTCTTTCATTTGTGTCGAAGATTGCTACATAAATAGTACCTTATTTGACCAAGACATGGAGGAAATGATGTGTGCCTTCTTATGCCCTTATTTGTATACAAATTACATTCAACAACTTTATGTCTATTACTATATCAATATGCTTATTATTAATATTATTAAACATACCACATTTTTCCTTCACATTCCACTATTCTTCTTGTGAGGAGGGAGAGTCTTTACATTAGCCATCACATACTAGTTTCCACACACCGGGTCCATAAGCTATCAGCTTGTATTTTATCTTACCTATCCATTCATGAAATTTTTCTACACTCAACACATGTACAATTTGATAGTCCATGACTCAAGAGAGCTACCTTCAAGCTATTAGGCTTACACCAAAAGAACATGGATCTGATACCAATTGATGAAAACTAGACAAAGCAAAGTGGCCAGATTTGTAGCAAAGTTTCTAGGTGTGTAGTGAAGAGGCCAGATGTGCAGTGAAGCATCCAAATGTGCAGCGAATGATGAAAATTGCCAAGGAGAGGCAAAAAATCGATTTTCTTGGAAATGGAAGAGGGGAGTTCGATGGTAGGAGGATAGATGAGTGAAAGTAAATTTCTCCTTTGTCTTTTTTCCTTTTATAACCTGAGTTGACCTCTTTTGAGTGATGATGGGGCCCACTTGTCCTTTTCCAAGAATGAATTTACATGTTTGAAAATTGTTCTTTTGAGCTTTTTATTACCATTATTACTTTTTGACGCCCCAAAACACTTTGAAAACATCATTTAGAACCTTTTTCAAAAATTTCTTGTTCCATTCATGATGACCTAAGTGTGACATGACTTTTATTTTACTTCTGATGATTTGACTCCATCATGACACCTAATAGACCATGAAACCATGAATTTGACTCATTAGAAATAAACCATTACATGATCATCTTATCAAATAAAGAGAAAAATATTGAATATGTTGCCAACAAATGATAAGAAAACCAAAACATCACATCACCACATAAGAAAATCGTACATTGATACCAACTATATGTGGAAACTCGTAAAGTGAGAAAATCATGATTTTATTATTGTTGTGATGCAAAGGCGAACTCCTAATCCTTATTAAATTTGACTTTTTGTACACTCCAACCTACAAGAGGCTTCTCCCTCAATTTTCTGCAAGTTTCAACATGCAAGAAATATCCAACTCCCATATGTTTTATGTAGGCTACAACCCATAGGAGGCTCCTACCTCAATAGGATCGAACCTGATGTTTATCAAGACACTACTTGAAAGGATACTACAATCCCCTGATGAAAACAAGAAGCAACAATGTGTACATGCTCATAAAATTTGCATATCTCCGTCTTCATTCCTTCCTCTTCTTCCCTTCAAATATGCTTCACATAAGCTTCATATGTGCTAAGTAACTGGTGCATATCACAAAATCAACTCTCACATGTTCTCCAACTCGCTAACCTCAAGTTTCTTCCAAAAAAACATTTTTTATGAAGGGATTTTTCCAGTTGTTTGTATTCCGCATAAGAATATTAAGTGAATGGACTTGAATATTTACCTTCCACTCATTCGTTTCCAAAATATTCATACCTTGAAAATTAGAACACAAAAATAATTAATCCATCCAATATTAATTCAGCCACATGTAATTATTAAATGCATCAACCTAATGGCAACATCAAATAACAATATTTATCATTAATGCATCATAACAATCTTTGCAACATCTTTTCCTTTTCCTTGGACTTGCATCATAACATCTTCATGTCATTGTCTCAATTACCTTAACATCCTTGAGTCTTGTCTTGTTATGCTGACATGGATTTTTTCATTTCCTGTCATGGAGTCATTCCTTTTCCTTGCATCAAAACAATTCAACTCAACCAAACCAGTCTTCAAATAAGCCTTATACACCACACATTCGAGCATCAATGTTCTACCAAACCATCAAGGTATTTTGTACTCCTTTGTTCTGTTGTAATCAAGCATGCCAATAATAACATATGAAAAATATAGAATTTATCTCACCAACATGTATTATATCTTCTCCTTTACATAGCTTTGTTGATCATGATCTTCTCCTTTTTCCCTTCACTGGCCATACTACTACTCTTTCCTTGTTGCTCCTTTGTCATCACATATTTGTTGATTCTTTTCTCTATTGTTGCTCTTTTGTTCCCTGCTCCCACATGCCTTGTTACTACTCCTTTCCTTGATCTCTCATACCTTACTATTGTTCCTTTCCCATCAATGACAATAATTAAATCATTTATTATATTACACAAAAATATTATTTTCACATAAAGAAGAAAAATTCTGCTTGGATTGATTTGCATTGATTTCTTCATTTTTAAAATTCACACATCACAAAGTTTGTTGTGTTTTCTCTTACGAATTAATTTTTACATTGAAAAAAGTATGTGGTTTATTTTGCAAGAACACTTTTGGAATTGTTTTGTTTTTGGTAAAATGAGACTTGTTGAAGATATAATTGTTGCATTTGTTGAAAAGTGAAATAATTCTTATCCTTACTATAAATAAGAATTCATCAAATCAAGAGTTTGAATTGTGATATTTGTTTATCTTATTTACTGAGAGGAACTCCTTGATTACACACTCCTTTATCCTTCTTACACAATTCAACCTTCATATACTCGTGAGAGTGGGCCTAGTCAAGTATGTACAACTTCCATGTTTGTAGGACCTCAAAAATCCTTTATCTATGGTGGACCCTCTATACCTATTGTGTATCAATCACTCAGCAGAACCTTTTGAGGAGTTTCCCTTAATATTCCTTCTTCTCAGATTTCCACTTGGTCTTCTAGAATCCATCTAGTTTTTCGTCAGTTAATGTAGAACCTACAATCTTCTGCCACATGTCCATGTTGATGGAAAGAAAAACATGTGATGTTTTTCCTAGGAGAAAATAATCTCCTTTGAGATCTTTTGTATTTGTTCAAATTGTTTTTAGGAGAGAATGATCTTCTTGCAGTGAACCCTTTCTTAATCTCATTCATTGGTTTTTGATATTGCTTCTTGTTTTTGTTTTCTTCTTTATTAATAATGATGTGTGTCCCTTATCCTATGGTATTTTTAGGAAATATTCATTATCATCTTTAATGTGTTCCTTTTCTGAGTTCTTTATGGAGGTATCCTCCTATTCCAGTTGCTTGCACAACCTTTTCTTTTCATCTAACTTTCTTCTGGCTGAAATAATCTCAGATTCTAATATTTCACATTATACCTCTTTCTCATTTAGTTGGTTAGTAATAATCCCTCATATTGTCCTTGCTTCTTCAAGATGTGTCTTCAAACTAACAATTTCCTCCTTGTAATTATTCTCTCTCTCATCACATACTTGCACCAGTTTCTTTATATCTTTGTTTTCATTTTTCAATATTTCTATTTCAGTCAAGGATATGTCAAGCTTGGCTTGTTCTTCAAATATATTTTCTTCATGGAAATTAGGTACATTCATACTAGCAGAGATCTCATTTAACTGAACCTTTTCTTTTTTACAAATATTTTTCTTCTTCCTCTTTATCTTCTCCTTCTTGATAGTGCTGCTACTAGTGTCTCCTTCATGCATGAGATGCAATCTATCCCAGATTTATTTTTCACAATTTAAGTCTATTACTATATCAATATGCTTATTATTAAGATTATTAAACAGACAAAATTTTTCCTTTGAATTTCATTGTTCTTCTTGTGCGAAGGGAGAGTCTTTACATTAGCTATCATATACTAGTTTCCACATGCTGAGTCCATAAGCTATCAGCTGGTATTTTATCTTACCTTTACATTCATGAAATTTTTTCGCACTCAACACATGTACACTTTGATAGTCCATGAATCAAGAGAGCTACCTTCAATCTATTAGGCTTACACCAAAAGAACATGGATCTGATACCAATTTATGAAAACTGGACTAAACTGACAGGGGGGGGTGAATCAGTTTAGTATATTCATGGAAATTAGATTTATTTTCATTAAACTCATTAAATAAACCATTAAATGAGGATATTATCAAATAATGATCAACATATTGGATATGTGAACAACAAGTGATAAGAAAACCAAAACATCACATCACCACATAATAAAAGCACACATTGACACCAAATATACGTGGAAACTCATAAAGGGAGAAAAGAAGGATTTTATTATTGTTGTGATGCTAAGGCGAACTACTACTCATTACATTTTATTTTTTGTACGCTCCAACCTAGAAGAGACTTCTACCTCAATTTTCTACAAGCTGCAACATGCAAGGAATCACCAATTCCCATATGTTTTCTATAGGCTACAACCCATAGGAGGCTCCTACCTCAATAGGATCCAACCTTCTATTAATCAAGACACTACCTAAAAGGATACTACAATCCCCTCATGAAAACAAAAAACAACAATGTGTACATGGTCATAAAATTTTCATATCTCTGTCTTCATTTCCTCCTCTTCTTCCCTTCAAATCTGCTTCACATATGCTTCATATGTACTAGGTAACTAGTGCATATCACCTCAATCAACTCTCACATATTAACCAACTCACTAACCTCAAATTTCTTCCAAAACAACATCTTGAATGAAGGGAATTCTCTAGTTGTTTGTATTTCACATAAGAATATTAAGTGAACAAACATGACTCTTTACCTTCCACTCATTCGTTTCCAAAATCTTCATATCTTGAAAATTAGAACATAAAAATAATCAATACATCCAATATTAATTCAGCCACATGTATTTATTAAATTCATCAACCTAATGGCAACATCAAATAACAATATTTATCATTAATGCATCGTAAAAATCTTCGCAACATCTTTTCCTTTGCCTTGGACTTGCATCATAACATCTTCATGTCATTGTCTTAGTTGTCTTAACATCCTTGAGTCTTGTCTTGTTTTGCTGAAATGGATTTTTTCATTTCCTGTCATGGAGTCGGTGCGTTTCCTTGCATCAAAACAATTTAGCTCAACTAAACCAGTCTTCAAATAAGCCTTATACACCACACATTCGAGCATCAATATTCTACCAAACCATCAAGGTATTTGCTACACCTTTATTCTGTTGTCATCAAGCATGCCAAGAATAACATATGAAACATCTAGCATTTGTCTCACCAACATGTACTAGATCTTCTCCTTTACATACCTTTGTTGATCATGATCTTCTCCTTTTTCCCTTTACTGATCGTGCTACTACTCTTTCCTTGTTGCTCCTTTGTCATCACATATTTGTTGATTATTTGCTCCGTTGTTGCTCCTTTGTTCCTTGCTCCCACATACCTTGTTGTTACTCCTTTCCTTGCTCTCACATACCTTATTGTTGTTCCTTTTCCATCAATGAAAATAATTAAATCATTTATTATATTACATAAAAATATTATTTTCACATAAAGAAGAAAAATTATGCTTGGATTGATTTGCATTGATTTCTTCATTTTCAAAATTCACGTATGAGAGAGTTTGTTGTGTTTTCTCTTATGAATTGATTTTTACATTGCAGAAAGTATGTGGTTTATTTTGCAAGAATAGTTTTGGAATTGTTTTTTTTTGGTAAAATGGGACTTGTTGAAGATATAATTGTTGCATTTGTTGAAAAGTTAAATAATTATTCTCCATCCTGTAAATAGGAATTCATCGAATCAAGAGTTTGAATTGTGATATTTGTTTCATTAGCATTTGGTTCGTCAAAATTTTTATCAGTTTCATCTTCATCACCCTTTTGAGTAAAAATAGCCTAAAAATAACACTAATAAGACGAATCAGAAATTTTATATTTCTAGGGCTCATTACACCTATATTAGATCAGATTGTAGGGATTTGGAATAGGAGAGAGATTTAACTTTCCAAATATGCAAAAAAACATTAGTATCTTGTGACAGGGAGTAAAGCTATTTATTACACTTTCACTCTTGGGAATCTCCTCTAACAAGCGAGTTAAACACAGGATCATATCAGACCCGGGGAAGTAATTTGCCATACTACATTGGTTACGGTAGTTTGATTTGCATGCATTACAAATAGTACCAAAAGGTAATTGGGAATAATTTGAAAGGAGTACCTTATTGCAAGGAGCCTTTTAAGGGGATTGAGACTTGTTATGCTACCCTTGTGTGTACGGCTAATCTAAGAATGTCACCCAAGTCAAGTTGTTGTACGTGGCAAACTTAGAGACAATAATCTTAGGGCTTTTACCCAACATGAAAGTTGGGGGGACGTACTTGTTGTACATGGAATAAATGTTTTCTAGAATCACTTGGGCCTTCTTGGAGGGTACTTCATACAACATAGTATATCTGAAGTTACCTGCACTAGGTCATGATAATTAAGAAAGTTGTCAATGTAAGAGATTCCACTCAATCTATCTATAGCCACTTTTGACACTGATCTCTATAACATTGGGTTTCATCTCCAACTAGTGAGTTCATTTTAAAAAGGTTGTTTGCATGCTTTTGACTCCTTATATTTGTTATCATGTGTTATATTGTTTTTTTTACTTTTTAGTGAAACCTTAGGTGTAAATTGTAAATTGTGAATTTTATTAATTAGTCTTGTTAAATTATTTAATTAAAATTCATTGTGGTAGATACACCTCGACGTTCTCATAGGATGTAGGTTTTACCCCCTAAAATTATGCCTGAATCATCGAGTACTATGATACTTATAGTTATAGAACCTGAAGTAATGGGAACTGATATAATTCAAATAGGAACATTAGAACCTAAAGTAACCAAAAATTTTGAAGGAGGAGTAAGTAAAGTTGAACTAGAATTAATCGAAACTTTATAACCAAAAGTAACTAAACCTAAAAATGAAGTAACTAAGTCTAAAATTTTAGAACCTGAGATACATGGAGTGTGATTCATCAAACCAGTAACCTAAGAAATCCATTAATCACCATCACTTGGTCTATTTACTACTCCCGTATATCTTATGTCTCAAGAATATGTAACTTCAAGTAATTTACCACTTGCTCTGTCAAGCATTGAAGTTATTACTCAACTACAACCTCCTACAAATCCTCCTCTTACTATAAGGGACCTTGTAGTTGTTTAAATTCCATCGCGTTTTCGACTATAATATTGGTATACAACTCCTTTATCTTATTTACTGAGAGGAACTCCTTGATTATACACCATTTTATCCTTCTTACCTAAGTCAGCTCCTCAAATGTAAGTCAACCTTCATCTACTCGTGAGAGTGGGCCTAGTCAAGTATGTACAACTTCCATGTTTGTAGGACCTCCAGAATAATTTATCTATGGTGGACCCTCTATACCTGATGGGTATCAATCACTCAGTAGAACCTTTTTAGGAGTTTCCCCTAATATTCCTTCTTCTCAGATTTCCACTTGGTCTTCTATAATCCATCTAGTTTGTTGTCAGTTAATGTAGATCCTACTTCCCAAACCATGGAATTTTTAGAAACTTTCATGAGTGAAGTGCCATTGACATTTGATTAACATTTAAATTTTTTATCTAGGGGTGTAGGTATCCCTCAAAAAACCCTAGTTGGATCTTACCTTTTGGTTGGGGGGAAACCATCCTATGGTCGATATTTTCCTCCAAGAAGGAAGCCTATTGGAGGGACTTATCCTCCATATGTGGGACCATATGTTGGTGGAACGTATCAATCCTTTGGTTAAATACCTCATGTGGACTCGAGTCAATCAGTTGTAGCTCAACCCTTGATTGGTGATCCATTCCCATGAATGGGAGGTATCATTTGGAACCATTATTTTGTTGTACCCCAATTACCTTCTCGTCAAAATGTTTAGGATACTCCTCAACTGTCTTCTTATCAAATTTTCCAAGCCATTGGTCAAATTGCACCTCAGACACCTATTTAACAACCTATTTTAGCAACTTCTTAGACACCTATTCAGAAACCCATTCCATGTACACCTCAAACACCTATTTAAAATTCACAACGAATTACTATTAAAAGTATACCTCAGATACTGGTTCAACAACATGTGCAGAATATACCTCAAGAACTTGTTTATTAACCTCTTCATATTTGTTGGCTCAAGGGGTCTTGACCCAGGTTAGGACTTCAAGGTTTGTCAACAATCCCCTATACTACTGGCCCTTTCGGTAGTGACCTACTTGCGCAGGTCAAATTCTCACCTGAACTAGTATGGGTGGGTGCTAGAACCAGGTTTCCGCACACTGAGAAATGGTAGGTAAGGCAAGTGGAGCTGCGTTCGGCCCTGTGATGCCCAGATGGCCTCTTTCGGAGCAAGATCTATAGGTCTCTATGCGCAAGGTCAACTATACTATAGTGTTTAATAATTATATACTTCTATGACAGTAGCATAGTATTTCATAAAATAGAACAGAACAGATCCAGATGTAGTAACCACACTTACATAGAACTTTTGCAGCTGAATACAGAGTACCGCAATTACCAATGACTCGCATAAATAGTACACATAGATTCAGTTCTCAACAGATTTCTTATTCATCAATTCATCAATTCCCTCTTACAATACCCATCTCAGCCTGTGCACACAACAGCAGGGTCCACGCACAGCAGGACTCTGGATCTCCACACACACAGCCAGCAGGAGTCCTTCCCCCAAAAACCCAAACAAATCCACTAAACCACAATTCGCATCAATAGCTCATCATCATATTTTTTCTTACCTACAATCAAAATGTCCCTCTATTTATAACAATCTTTCGTAACCTTTCCTATGGTCGGAAAACTGTGGTTTTCGGACCCTAGGCTTACCCTCTACCCCATTACAATGCTTTCGGGGCCTTGACCCACCCCAAGACCCCTGTGCTAGACTAAATATAATAAAAAATATGCAAAATCAGACCAATTTTGCAGCTTGCCAGAAACCTTGTTCCAAAAGTCCCCCAACACAATTTTGTGACTCGTCCTAAGTCACTGTGGCCGCGGGTCCACCAATCGCCCCTGGAACTATTTGATGACCAGTGTTAATATCCCATTTGTGCATTAGCGTCCTATCCCTGGTGGGTTGGTTTTGCCTGAGCCAAATATTCCATCCATATAGACATTTAGCCCTGTATGGCTTGAGCCAACTACCATTGACATATCCTGGTAACACGTCACCGTGTAGGGTAGCTAACCAGACTTCTCCACCATCCGTGATGTCCTTAACGGTGTAAGGACCAAGCTAGTGCTGTCAGAATTTCCCTGGGTGTTTTGCAAATTGGATATCGTATAAGAGGACTAGGTCGCCTTCTACAAATTTCTTTTGGCAAATATGTCGATCATGCCAAGCTTTACCACGAGCCTTCTGAACCTGCTGATGAAAGTTAGAAATGAACCGATCTTCCTCCAATGCCAGAAGCTGTAGAAGGCGTTCCTCTATTATATCTTGTTCTGCCATATTTGTAAATGTTGCGATACATAGACTAGGAACAATGTATTTGATTGGCATCATGGCCTCCTTGCCAAGACCATTCGAAAGGGGGTCCTTCCTATTAGCTTCTTACAGGTCATCTGGTACGCCCATAAAACAGAAGGGATGTGTACATCCCAGTCACTACAATCAACATTGTAGACCTTGGTCAATGTCTGCTCTAAGATTTTGTTGAAGGCCTCAACCGCCCCATTTGCATGTGGATGGTACGGTGTGCTTTTCGCGTGATGGATCCATAATTCCTCATTCAGGGCTTGTATCATTTAATTAACGAAGTGCATGCCTCTGTCACTCATTAGGATCTTTGGGCAACCAAACCTGGTTAGAATTTTCTCAAAGATGAAGTGCGCAGCAGTATCTATAGTACAATCCTATACCGCTTGCACTTCAGTCCATCAAGTTACATAGTCAGTGGCAGTAATAATGTAGTGCACACTTGTCTTCTTGCCTGGAGGATTAATTGGTTTGAAAAAATCAATGGCCCATTTCTCAAAGGTCCACAAAGCTATTTGAGGTTGCAATGAAATTTCATCTCTGCGTGAGGGCCATCCTGTCCGCTGGCACGTATTGCATGATTTACAATAGGCGTGAGAATCATGATGTAGGGTAGGCCACCATAACCCAGCTCTCAAGATATTTTGTGCCATTGCTTTTCCTGCATAGTGGCCTCCTACGACGCCTTTGTGCGCTTCTTCCAAAACAGTATGCCATTCATGTTCTAGGACGTATCTGTGCAGTACTTCATCAGCGCCTAGTTTTTATAACTAGCCAGCGATGATAGTAAATTCCACCACCCGAGTAACCAACTCCTTCTTCTGCTGCACTGAATATTCTGTGGGAGCTACGTCTGTAGTCAGGAACTGAATGATATTAGCGAAGTGCATGTCAAAAACCTTAATGGTGAAAAGCTACGCATCTGGTAATCCTTTCTCCAAGTTAGTGGGTTCTTCACCCGTCTCAATGCGGGACAGATGATCCGGACCCGTATTCAGCCTTACGGGCTTAACGATGATTTCAAAATCATATTCCTAAAATAGCAACAACCATTGACAAATATTCCCCCCCAACACACACTTGTTCACAAGGTATTTTAAAGCGAATGATCAGTAAACATCTTAAAGTGTCCGCTCAATAGATAGTGTCGATATTTCTGTAATGCGTATACCATAGCCAGTCCCTCTCATTTGGTGGTAGAGTAGTTGCACTCTGTGCCCAAGAGATTTTGAGAAGCAAAGGCAACTGGGTGATCAATATCTCCCTCCCTAGGTTGAGTTAGGACAGCACCCAAGGCGATGTCGGATGCATCCATATGTACATGAAATTCCTTCGACCAATCTGGAAATATTAGTATGGGTGCAGAGACCATCTTCTCTTTGAGTAGCTCAAATTTTTTTTGACATTCATCATTCCAAAAAAAGGAAACATCCTTTTTAAGAATTTTTTCCATGGGTGTTGTGATCAATGCATACCGCTGAATGAATTTTGTGTAATAGCCCATGTGTCCGAGAATCAGACGTAGCTGTTTCTCTGTTGTTGGGACTGCCAGGTTTATAATTATGGCTACCTTCATAGGATCAACCATCAACCCCTGCCGGCACAATATGTGCCCGAGAAATATTCCAAAGGCATGCAGAAGATGCACTTCTTGATATTCAAGGAAATCTGGTGCTTTCGGCAGGCATCCAATATCAAGCACAGGTTGGAGACATGCTCCTTTACCAAGCCAAATATTGTCCAATCATCGAAATAAACTTCCAGGAACATATAGATGAACTCCTTGAATACAGAAACTACTACTCTTGAGAAGATAGCAGGTGCATTCTTGAGACCAAAGGGCATGACTGTATACTAAAAGGACCCCCATTCTGTTGCGAATGTAGTCTTATTGTGATCTTTAGGTGCAATTCGGATTTGGTGGTACCCTGAGAACCTATCAGTCAAGGAATAGGCTTCCTGTCCACACACGCTGTCAAGGATTTTGTCTGAGAAAGCCATAGGGAAGGGGTAATGTACACAGGCGTCATTTAAATTGCGTAGGTATACGCAGATTCGTATCTCCCCCTTTATTTTTTTCTCCTGGATGACCATCAGACTTATCCAATCTGACTGTTCAACCGGCTCAATGATACCTGCAGCAAGCATCCTATCCAGTTCTTCTTTGAACTTTTGATTATGCTTAGGGTTCAGTCGGTAAGGCTGCTACTTTACGAGGCGCGCCTATGGTTTCAGAGTGATGTGCATAATTCCTAGGTCCCCTGTGATTCCTTTGAGCTTGGAAAACTTTGTCGGGAATAATTCCTGATATTCCATAAGTAGCTCTGCAATTTTTCCTACGGTTCCTTCGTCCCAATAGTCCCCAATTTTGGCCAACTTAGGATGTTCTTCTGTCTCGATATTAATTTTGCGTATCTTGAGAGGTTGAGTCACATCAATATTCTGCGAAGGGGGTTCGATAACTGTGTGTTCCCCCTCGGATTCTGGGACAGAGACGTTCTGAGGATTATCTTCCTCTTCTTCTATCGCTAAGCTCTGACAGTCGATGATATATTGCATCTGTGCTTCCCATGTCAAGACTTCTGGCATGACATGATGGCATGAGTCATTAAATACAAAAGCAGCAATGTCTTGTAGAGCCTTGTCGAGCGCCTCTGTTCCCCCAATTAGCCCAAACGTTCCTATAAAGTCATCTTTTAGTGTTTCCCAGTGGCTGGTGCACTGATGTAGCTCCACATCTAAATACCATGTGATGGGGATAGGCCCCAAGGCATGAGTAAATAGATGAATCCACTCTTCTGTAGTCTAGTCGGACCATTTTTCCATCCAGGTAAGCAAATGCACGCAGGGGTCTCCAGGTCTGAGGAACATCTTGGTGTGTACGTCAGCTGGAGGTGAGAACTGTAGGACCATCATATTTTGACATGTCTCCCAGTCCTAGAATGCTTCCTTGTGGGTTTCTCACCATCACACAGGTGCTCTACACATAGCTAGATGAAGGGCCCATAGCCGTCATTCTCTTGGAACCATAGCTTCTAGTGTTCTCAGGAATTCCTCGATGCTACCAGACTCATCAAAATGGGGTAGATCGCTTACCTCTGAAGAAATGTAGCAGAGGTCCCTTGTGACCCAAAGACATCATAGCGCCGAGACATCGTGCAACTAGTTTTTCCAATTCTCCATCTCCCCATCAGAGTCAGAGAAGTATTCACTTTCAACCTCCGAGTAGAGTACCCCATCCACCATGGGATTGATCCAATCTTCGTTCCGTGTGGTAAACTTGTAAATTTGATCTACCTCTCCTTCACTGCATACTAGTTCTGTGTAGCGTTCACCTTCTGTAGGATCTAATGGTACTATCACCCTTGTTATGTTATTTTCAAATACCATGCTTCTTTTCTTGAGGTTGATGATACCACCCATATCTATGGCCCAGTCCAGTCCTAAGAGCACAAGGTATGGGTCTGCATCTTCTACAATCTAAATTAATTCGAAATCAGCTTGGACCCTGACCCCAGCAATATGTACCATGATTTTTTATAGTCTCCCCAGGGGTATAATCTTCTGTTGGTTGGCCATACATAGTTTGATATTAGACCACTCCAATTTGGGTTCTCCCATTTTCTACCAAGTTTTCCTAGGTAGCACGTTTGCATCTAACCCCAAGTCTAGGACAACCTGATCCATCTCATAGTTATCGATTTGGGCAGTTAACCTCATCTCCCTACTAGTGCGTTTCCTATATCTTCCTAAGTTGTGCATGTCTCGAACTTTTGGAGATAGGTGGGACTGCCCTACGCAACAATCTATTATTTCATAAAGGTTTTCTTCAGTCCATGGATGGCGTAATAGCTTTATACACACCTGCAAGAATGGTCTCATCTCGTCACCCACTTGGAGGTGCACATGCATCTACATAGTAGAGTCTCTTGTCTGAGTAATGTCCTGGTGGACTGCGGTAACTGTTTCTTGTCCTGGTTCGCGGTACTTGCCATCTTCTTGGTTGACAGGTGCTTGTTGGCTCAGAGGACCCCTTGCAACCTCCTTCGTAGGCTCCTTGGTGGCCATCCCATTGCGTGTTGCAACATTCGTACTTGGATTTATGTCTCATAGTTCAGCCTTAACTCTTTGTACATTCTGCGTTGGCGTTGGCTATTTTTATTGCATTTTTGCTAACAAAATTAGGTAATATTCAATCTCATGGTCCAGCTACCAGCAATATTTTCAATATTTCCTTGTAGGATTTGGGCAGTCTCTCGCAAAGTGTCCTACTTCCCTGCAGTTATAACAGATTAGCTACCCACGTCCTCGTCCTGCACTTCCTCCCTGACCTCCCCTGCCCCTTGCCTGAGAACCACCAAATCTTGTGGGAGATCTAGGCGATGCAGGGTCTGACTGTACCCTATACACATTTCCTCGATCTATCACTAGCTCGTAAGTTTGACAGTGCTGCTCATCATGTCCTATTAACCGGAAGAATCTACACCATTGTTGCTTTAATTCACCTGCACCTAGCCAGGGGAAATGGCTTGTATCGTGAAGTCCTGCTACCCAGCAGTCATTGCACCACAACGCAGATCCGCTTGAGCCTGGACGTAACAGACTAGGGCCTCCTGCCTGCACGTAATCTGCCAATAGCGAGCACTGATACGTCGTATGTCCAGAAGCCCGACATCGTATGCACCATAGGTCTGCACTAGCTCCTTTTCCCCGTTCCTTTCGTAGGTTCTAAATCTCCATGTGCATAGCTCCGAGCTACTCTTGAATTTTCTATACTCCGACTGAAGTGTCTTCTTTGGGTGTGGCTTCTAGTTTCATGGCAGCCTCCAAAGCTTTTTCCTGTGATTCGAAGGTTTGGTGGCCCATAGGTACATGCAAGTGAGGTAGCAGCATAGTGATGAACCATTCAATATGATGTTTGTCATCATACATAAATCATCCCTCTCTGATTGCTTTCTTTAGTCTCTAATCAGCTTCCCATACAGACTTAGTTGTTCCTTGCTTGAAATATTTCACGTCTGCTATGATTTGAGAGTAGGAATTAGGTTTTCGGAACTATTATTTTAGGGCATCCTTAATATCTTGAATGGATGCGCTCTTTTTTTGAGATATGTACCACATGTACCAGTCTAGCGCTCTCTCTTCAAAGGCCAGGGATAGCTGCACTCTTTTCACAGTATCGCCCGCCACACCTTGCGCGGCCCATACCGAGTCTGCAACAAACCAAAATCGGTCCATGTCCTCATCTCCTGCATCCTTAAAGGTATTTAATTTCAAGTGCGTTTCCATATCTCCTTCTGGAGGGATTCTAAGAGAGGTTTTACGCTTACATGATTTCGAAGGTGGTGTAGCTCGCAGGCTTTACACATCTTCTCCTCTCAACGGGCTATAGAAAAATCTATCCCCTTCTTGATTGGTTCGATAGTACTTACTACTCTGCGTTGTACTTTCGTCTAGATTGGAAATCATTCAATCGTACCTGCTCTTCTCCTTTATAAGGCCTTTAATATTTCTCTTGGCATTACCCAATCCCCTTCTCAACATGCTCTCGGTCCCAACAATGGAACCATTTGTTGGTTTGAGGGGTCTTGACCTAGGTTCAGAGTTCAAGGATTGCCAACAAACCCCTATACTACTGTCCCTTTCGGTAGTGACCTACTTGCGCAGGTAAAAGTTTCACCCGAAGTAGTATGGGTGGGTGCTAGAACCAGGTTTTCGCACCTTGAGAAAGGGTAGGTAAGGCAAGAAGAGCTGCGTCTGGCCCTACAATGCACAAATTGCCTCTTTTGGGGCAAGATCTATAAGTCTCTGTGCACAAGGTCAACTATACTATAGTGTTTAATAATTATATACTTCTATGACAGTAGCACAGTATTGCATAAAATAGAACAGAACAGATCGAGATGTAGTAACCACACTTACACAAAACTTTCACAGCTGAATACAGAGTACCGCAATTGCCAATGACTTGCATAACAGTACACATATATTCAGTTCTTAACAGCTTTTCTTATTCATCAATTCCCTCTTACAATACCCATCCCAGCTTGTGCACACAGCAGCAGGGTCCGCACACAGTAGGACTCTAGATCTCCATGCACATAGCCAGTAAGAGTCCTTCCCTCAAAAACCCAAATAGATCCACTAAACCACAATTCACATCAATAGCTCATCATCATCTTTTTTCTTACCTACAATCCAAAATGTCCCTCTATTTATTACAATATTTCCTAACCTTTCCTATGGTCCACAAACCATGGTTTTTGGACCCCAAGCTTACCCTCTACCCCATTAAAATGCTTTCGGGGCGTTGACCCACCCCAAGACCCCTGCGCTAGACTACATATAATTAAAAATATGCAAAATTGAACCAATTTCGCAGCTTGCTAGAAACCCTGTTCCAACAATATTCTACCTCAAATTCCTATAGGTATAACTATATAGGTTATCTCCTAGATTCCTTCTGGTCAACCTGTCCCGATTTCACCCCAAATTCCATTTCAATTTCAACCCTATTAGGGTAAACCATATCTAGGTCATCCTATCCAAGGTCAACCTTTTCAAAGTTTTCAAGGTCAAACCTGCCAAGGAAAACCTTGTCTAGAATTTCCATTTACAACTCAACCTGGTGCGGGTTACCCTCATTGTCCTAATGCAATACATGCTTCAATGGCTCAATATATTCCAGTATATCCTAGATATCCTCCCCCAACAGTTGGAATTTATCCTCAAGGTTATCAATATCCTCAATAGGACTTTAAAATGTAGTTACCCTTCATTGTAACTTTATATTTACTTGAAATTTTCCCAACTCACTAATGACCTGATTTATCATTATCCTTTTTGGCCGACTGCTCTTGCAAAGTTACCAAGTGACATACCAAAATTTGAAACCAAGCCTAGAGAAGACCTTGTGAATCATGCGATGAATTATCATTTATGGTGTTACTCAAACTCCCTAAATGGTGATTTCATTCAGTTACGTCTTTTCCAATGGACGTTAACTAGTGCACTAGCTAAATGGTACATTGATTTGCCATGTGCATCCATCCATAACTTCAATTCCTTAACAAAAACATTTTTGACACATTTTCAGTTACCTATTTGCTATGAAACTCATACCAATCTCTTGACTTCTTTAACATGGTCAAATTCTACCCACATTTCTAATCATATACATGAGTGGATATTTCACCATTGTTTAGTACAATATTATATTCTAGATCAATTTTTATTTGAATGGTTTGTCAAATCATGACTTACTAATATAACTAAAGATGTTTCCAAAGGAGTATTTATTACGGAAGAGCAATTTATTACTCACGCCTAGAATTTAGACCTCATTTATTCATAATATAACACCTTGTACTAAAATGTTTCAAATTCTCCTCAGTCAGTGAACATGATTCAATAAAATTCTATAGGATCTCACGCTATTGATGGTGTGGCTTGCTTTTTCAGTCAATAGCCCACGAGTAAATCTTTCGTTCATTCTAATCCCAAGTCTACTCTCACTGTTATTTTTCAAAATTAACTTCATACTATGTATGATTCTATTAATGTTTCTAAGGCTAACACAATTCAATCATCAATTGGTAAACCTTAACAGTTTGGAGGTAAAAATAAAGGCAAAGAAAAAGAAAAAGAAAAAAATTCCTCAACAGGAAAAATGAATGAAAATCCAACCTCTTGAAGATAAATGGAAATCATGATATCCTTTCCTTATTTGAAATGAAGATCATTATACTAATAAATTTCCAAATAGTGCAGAGGTTAATCAATTTCTTAAAGCTTCCTCTACACCTGTTGTCTCAACAGAGCCTTTCCCCTCCTAGGAGACCAAAATGGTTTCCCAAAATCCATCTTGTTCTCCCTAAAATTCTGTCACCATCATGATGATGTTTTCTCTGTCTAATAAAGTTATGGTATCTACAATATCTACATATTATGGTTCCCAAAATCCTTCAAATGGAAGAGCTACAGGTCAACCTTCCACATTTGTATCACCTCCTTTCGATCCTCTACAGATTGAGTAAACATCTTTTGAAACAATTATTTTTCCTCCTCCTAAAGGTGTTACCCAAATTTTTTCATTTAGTATGCATGCCAGAGCATCTAAAAATTATAATATTGTTGAAGACTTGGCTCAAGCTCCTTCAAAAATGTAATCTCTCTAAGCGCTTCAAATTTTCCCAACACAAAGAAAACCATTATTGTCAGACATTGGTAGAATTGACCTATAGGATTCAAACCTTATAGTATTTTATCTTGAGAATCATGTACCTAGAGTCTCACATTAACTTGCATTCCAATTTGAAGTTTTTGTATGCGATAGAAATGTTTTTCATACTTGTGATAGAAGACAGAACTTCTACATGTATCATGTTTGCATCTTGTTGGAAATATTTGGGCTCTCCATAATTTAACCTATTTCACACCACTTTTAAAGTGTTTGAAGAAGGAGGATTCAAACCCTATATAATTTTAAATGCACTACCGATGGGATTATAAGGTAAAATGGTTATAGTCAAAGAGGAATTCGTTGATGCACAACTAGACTACAACCTTTCACTAGGTCAAAGCTAGACTTATGCCATGTCTGCAATGATCTCTTCACTATTTAGTGTGATTCATTTTCCTAATCAAGGGAACATATTTACAATATAGAATTTGGCCTTTTAAGCTTCTGATTCACAAACCAATGGTATAGTGTACCCTTTTTATCTAAATCTCACGTTTCTTATGAAATTTTTGGTGTGGGTCTACTTAAATATTCACCATCGATGGGAACCTTTATACTCCCTCCACATGACACTTGTCCTTTGGTTTCTCATGTCAATAGGATTTCATCAAGAACTTCATAATTCCATGAATAATATGATCCTTTAATAGTGCATACTCAATCAAAATTGGCATTTTACAATGACCAAATTCCACAAAGCCCAATTGAATTAGCTTATGAAGTTATCCACTTGGCACCTGAACCTATTTTTGAACCAAATAATCGAGTGAAGGCAATCATAGTTGAGTATTCTCAATCATCCTGGTTAGTATATATATCATCCCCTTATCCTTTCAATAGTATGTTTCCTACAGATGAGAGCATTATGGAGGCTATGACAATTGACATAATGCATTGGGATGATTATCATAATCGTTCATCCTTTCTTCCCAACCTCAAAATGATTGAAAATAACTTCACTACTATTTTTTCATCTGGTATTTTGGATAACCCTGAATTCCATTTATAGATTTATGAATCTACATCTAAGAATAATTTAGGGAACATATCTAAAATTCTTCCAATCAATATCTCAGTGAAACCTAGAATGAGAGAAAACATTCATATATGGGCCTCATGTTCTCTTAAAGAAATTCAAACTTACAAGGACCTATTCCAACAATTTTGAGACATATTTTCTTAAACATATGATGAAATGGTTGGAATTCATCCAAGTATTTTTGCTCATGAAATCAAGGCTTACCTTGATGCTAATCCTATTATGTAGAGATTATATTGGGTGCATCCTAGGAAAGTTGTCGCCATCAAGGCTGAAGGTTCGCTTTATCTATCATGTTCCTTTGACTAATTAGGTTTCTAACATCATTCCAGTTACCAAGAAGCAATGAAATATTAGATTATGTGTTGATTATAGGGATATTAATATGGATTTCCTAAAAGATAACTATTTGAACCCTTGTAACGACCAAATAGTTGATTATTATGCCAAAAATTAAATATTTTCATTCATGGACAGATTCTCCAGTTATAATCAAATTAATATACTCCCTTTGAATCAACATAAAACCACTTTTACTTGTCCATGGGGAAATTTTACCTATCGAAAGCTTTGATTTAGACTTAATAATTTTGGTGCCACATTTCAAAGAGCTATGCCTTATGTTTTTCATGATATTAAGCATATTGTATAGCCATATCTTGACGATCTACCCACACATTACATGAAACGTCAAGATTATTTGATACATATACATGAAATATTTCTCTGATGTTGGCACTATAATAATTGCTTAAATCCACATAAATGTGTATTTTTTGTGAAATCTAGTCACCTAATAGGATTCACCATTTCCAAACAAGGAATTTGTGTTGATCCACTTAAGGTAGAGGATATACAGAATTTTCCTCCTCCTTCTCACTTATGCCAAATCCATAGTTTGCAAGGGAAAGAATTTTTTTTGCATCACTTCATTCTGAATTATGTAGAGCTTACCAGATGTGTTTCCCACCTTTTGAAAAAATGGATCCCTTTCATCTAGGATGATACTACTAAAAAAAATTCCAATGCATTAAAACATGTGTTGATTGATACACATTTATTACATCCCTTAATATCATCATGATTAATACTTGCATTTAGCTACATTGGACTGTACTATTTCATTGGTAGTAGTTCAAGAGGATGATTCAGAAAATTAACATGTGATACACGATTTGAGTAGGAGCCTTACCACCTTTGAAATTAAGCACTTGCATGTGGAAAAGTTGTCCTTGGTAGTTGTTCATGTTGTCCAACTATTTTTTCACTACATTTTGATGCACAAAACTATAGTCATTTTTTATTCTAACCTCGTGATATATTCTGATGTGAAAATTTATTAGGGGAAATTATCCAAAATGTATTATCATCCTACAATAATTTTATTTTGAATTTTTTAAATCCAAGTCCAAGAATTCACTCTTTTTTTTTTAAACTTATATGTGACCTACCCTATGCTGAGACAAAATTGTGGCAAAGGATTCCATTCTGGATGCAACTCTCTTTCTTATGAGTTCACTATATCCCTAGTATCAATACATTATCATTTATCTCAAGACTCCAACTTTTAGGAATAAGCTATCTCGTATTGAATGTCATCATATCTAGTACGAATCCTAACAATACAACATTGTTGGCGATACAATTTTATATCATGGTGTTGATTCAGTTTTTCATCGATGTTTAACACACGAGGAAGTTGAAAAAGCTTTCAATGAATTTCACTGTGAAGCTTATGGTGGTCATATATCAGGGTATGACACTGCCCAAAATATCTTTGATGCTTGATTTTTTTGGTCTTCTGTGTTCAAAGATTGTATTATTGCAATCCAAAAATGTCATGCTTGTCAAATTTACAGTAAAAAAAATCATGTCCTTCCTAATCCTCTTCATCCAGTAGTTTCCATCAGTCCCTTTGTAAAATGAGGCATTGATTTCATGACATGTAACCCTCACTAGATTGAGGGGCATGGGTATATTATCCTTACAATGGATTATGTTTCAAAATAGGCTTAGGAAATGCCTACATTTAAGAACAAGGGTGAAATTGTTTCCCTATTTGTATTGAATAATGTGATTTATAGATTTGGTCTCCCACAAGCCATTGTCATTGAACATGGTACCCACTTTCGAAATTTTATGATGTTAGCGCTTACTTCCAAGTTGGGTCTCCATCACAATAGATCAACTCCCTATTATTTGCTGGCCAAAGGCCAAGTAGAAGTTGTGAAAAAAGTGTCAACTACCATGCTTCAATGGATGATAGGAATTCACAAGAGGACTTAATATTTTATGTTTTTCTCCACATTATGGGTTTCTAAATACAGTGATATAATTGAAACTTCTGAAGAAATTTAATCTAAATCAAGGCACACAAGTATACTCTACTGTTATGCGGAAATTAATTCACAATCTAGAACAAATTTCACAAACATGCATCAATCACATACACAAGTACACATATTTGTCTAGTGGAAACCAAATGGTAAAACCCCCTTAATATTGCTTGCATTAATAATATGAATAAATAATATGTTACAATTCCTAGCTCTATTTCAGCTCAACCAACAAGTGGATAATTATTCTCTCTACTCAATGAAAAGCTTTGACCCAGACATAGTGAATTTATATGTCCATCTGAGCTCCTATTTCCTTGAAAAATTCATCATGAATTAGGCCCCTAATTTTTAGGATTTTTCCTTCAATTTATTGCGTAATTCCCAAGGATTGATCTATAACTGCATGCAACACCTGTACACTCAAGACTAGTCTACAATTGATGTCACACTACCTTGGAATCTCCACTAAAACTAGGGAACTTGAATTCTCTACATGCACTAGATATTTTTGGTTGATTTATAAGTTAATTGGATGATCAGTGAGTTATATTGTTGTCCCACTGCACAACTAACCTCCAACTAGTGTTATCAATAGCTAGAACTAGTTTAATTGAATAAAAATAGAAATAACTGATATGGATTGCTACGAATTAGAAATCACACATGCATAATTGAACTCGAAGCCCTTAACTTGAATTTACTGAGCTAACTAAGTAACAAGAGCCATGTAATCTCAGTCAACTAAATCCAAGTTGTTTGTTGATGTGGAAATTTTGAATTTTCTTAATTTGACCAAGGAAAATTCAAATTGAGACTTTCTAGATACATTTCTCAACACTCTGTCTTAGCAAGAAATGGATTTTCAACCACCCCTATCCTAAACCTTTGGAATTCAAACTTACCTCTTGTCAAAACCTTTGTCAATATATCATTATCTTGTTCCTCTATCATAATGTATTGTACCAAAATTATCCTCCTATGCACATAGTCTCGTAAATGATGATACCACCTACCTATATTCTTGGATCTATCATGAAATACCATATTATTAGAGAGATTAATGAAAATTTGATTATCAAAATACATCAAAGGTGGATCCATCTCCTGACCAAATAGTCCCACGAGTATCTTTCTCATCCATATCGCCTCATATGATGTTTGACTTGTAGCAATGTATTCAGCTTTTTCTGATTTGAGCACCACAAACCTATGCTTCCTACATACCAGGAATTTTTTGCGGACACAACATTGAAAATTCCACATGATATACTCTTTCAGTGGGATGGAATCGCCACCAAATCTACATGAGTGAACCCACACAACTTCACTCCCTTTTTCTGTCTGTATCATAATCCATATCGGGTAGTGCCTCTGAGGTATCATAAAACATGCTTTGTTGCCTTACAATACAATTTGTTTGGCCTATCCATAGCTTGGCTCAGTTGGTTCACTCCATAGCACATATCTAGTCATGTGTTGAAAAGATACATCAGTGAACACATTAGCTGTCGATAAATGGTAGAATTAGCTACTTCACCTAAAGTGGTATTCTCTTCCTCTAGTTGGTCGCTAGAGGTGTCTCCATGTGTTTACAACTATCCATATGAAATATCTACAATATCTCAGTGGCATACTTACCCTGAGACACAAACAATTCCCCATCACCTTTTCATACTTTTAGCCCAAGGACGTAGTGCATGAGACTCATGTATTTCATCTCAAATTCTCGTGCAATGTCACCCTTGGGAGCTTATCGACTACTCATCACCTATCAATATTAAATCATCAATATATAAAATAATGATAATAAATTTACCTTCTACCAAAATATGATATAGGTTTGCATCCACTTCACAGTTTGTGAAGCCCAATATAGTGAGATAACTATCAATAAGAGTGTACCACGATTAGGGTCCCTATTTGAGGTTGTACAATGCTTTCCTAGGTCTGCACACATGGGAATCTTTATCAAATGTTTAAAAACCTTCAGGTTTCTCTATGTACACTTCCCCCTCAATAAAATTGTTGATAAACGTTATTTTTACATCCATTTGGTGGATTTTCCACCCCATCTGTACAACCAGTGCAAGAATTTATCTAATGGATGAACGCTTTACTATGAGAGAATAGGTTTCCTCATATTAAATTCCCTAAACTTGAGAGAATCATTTTCCACAAATCTAAACATATACTTATCTATGCTCCTTTTTTATGCATGCTTAACCTTGAAGGATCATCTCTAACCCACAAATAATTTATCTGTCAGACTTGGGACCACTTCCCAAACATTGTTCTTCATGATGAATTCACATTATTCCACCATTGCATCAAACCAAACTGGTTTCTCAAGTTATTCCTAAAAAAAAAATGGCTCAGCCTCTACAAGCTCAGTCATTAGAGCCATGTAGCCAATGTACCTCTCAAGTGACCTCAAGTGACCTCCTTTTCTTGCGCAAATTTGAAGGAGCTCTCACATTATCCCTCACATACTGCACCAATCTATCGACTTCCCTTGTTATTTTTATAACTTCTTTGGATGGTACTTCTTGAGTGGCTGTCTCCACTCTTCCTTCTCTCTACCCCTAAACTTTTGGCTGCTACACAACTTCCTCAGGTTCCTCCTTTGCAGCTAAAATCTCCTCTTTTGGTGGGATATGAAGCTCCCTCTTAAGAGAGCATCCCATTTCTTTCTCCTAATCAAAATTTACATCCTTTCTGTTACACAGTAATTTGTGACCGTCCCTGCAATCCCCATCTCGCCCATTGGAGGGTCGTTTCTGTGACCAATAATCAGTGTCATGTCTTGAAAATACCATCATTGCATCCCTTGCCATGAGGACAACATTCCTTTTGTTGATCATTTCCCGAGCAGACCCCTAAAAACACCTATTTTTGACTTGGTGTTGGTAGCCCATTGTGTCCTCGTGCAAATGGGGAAAATTAACACTGAGCCCACGCCAATTGGCGCTCTGTCCCAGTTAAGCACCTGCGCCAATCTACTTATGGAATTTTTTTAAAAAAAAGAGGCGATGTTTCAATTACAACAACTTTGTAGATGAGTCATGAGGAGTGGTTTCGACTGAATAACCACAACCTTCGTCCTTTGGCCTCTTGTTTCCACCTTATGGGGAACCTCCCAAGGGATAAGGCCTCCCTTCCACTATTTTAGGGATCCTAACCTCCTCCTGTCCTCTATAAATATAGCGTTCATCCATTGATGAAGGGGCTGAATAGCTGAGGGGCTGAATGGTTGAATCTCCAAGAGCCTTCATAGCCTAAAGAATGCTGCAAGAGCTTTGATAGTCCTCATAGTGTCAAATCAATATCAAGGAGATTGATGATCGAAGAGAGAGGCTTGTCCCCATTCCCGACAAGCTTTACCGAGATGTATTCCGCTGACGACCCGCCGAAGGAAGGTTCAGCGTCAGAGCCAGGTTGTATTTTCCTTTGTATGATTAATGATAAGCGACTATTGGTTATGGTTCCACTCATTTTTTTCATTATGATCATGAGTTGTGTCTTCTATGACTGATACATAATTGCATATATCGGGTTTTACGCTTATGTTTGTCGTGTTTCTTGTGTGTGAAGGTGTTCGATCGCGACGAGCGAGAGGATTGTGATCTGCTGAGCAAGGAAACAAGAGCGCCATCTTCTCTACAAACAACAGCGTTGGACTTGAGGTAGGCCTTCATCGCAAGTTGGTCTATTATAATTAGGAACTTGCACCTTAGCGTGATACGATTGTTGCTAGACCCAATCTGGGCTAGTAGGGATCGCCTCTGTCTACAGAGGGGATTTACCTCTACAACACCTTCATGAAACTGTCATTTTGAGGGAAGGTAAGTACACCCAATAATTGTGTGGATTTTTTATTTAACTCAAAAAACTCCCAACTTTGTTGTTAGCTCAAGTTTCTTCATCAAATATTTGGAGACATGGCAGTAAACAAAGGCTCCAACAATTATGAAATGAGACACATTCTACTTTCTCATCAAGAAATCCTCCTCTAGTGTAATCATACCAAGAATATGATGAGGACTCTAGTTATGCAAGTAGATTTTTGTGTTATATGCCTCTGCCCACAAATGCAATGGTAGGCCTTGGTCATGTAAGATGTCTCTCACAGGTCCCATAATCCTTTGGTTCTTCCTCTTAGCTAACACATCCGACTAATGGTTGTGGGGTGCTATCATCTCTCTTTGAATGCCTTCTTTTGCACATAAATCCTTGAAGTCATCCGAAACATACTCACCTTAATTATTGCTCATGATATTCTTTACCTTCTTTTCTAACTCATTCTCAACTATCACCTTGAATTTTACAAATTTTGAGAATGTCTCATCCTTATTCTAAATTAAGAATATCCATCACTTCCTTGAGAAATCATCAATAAAAATAACATAGTAGTTATGTATTGCAGTGGAGGTTGTCGATAAGGTTCCAAAAACATCAAAGTGGAATCTCTCCAAGACTGCATGTGATTTTGTATCTCGAACATGCAATGTGGATTTTACATACTTCCCCAAGGAAAAACCCTTGTAGACATCCTGTTACTCAAGTGATCCTTTAGGGATGTCGGTGGTTATTTGTTGCATAATTTTTAAGGCATCACGATGCAAATGGCCCACTGTGCTAGAGTTAACCGAAACCACGACTCTACACTTTCTCTACCTTACTGCTTAATTCAACATAATATTCCACATCAATTTTATATAGGTTCTTCACACAAACCCTGATATCCTTCACCTTCTAGTAGCTACGTGCCTCAGAAATTCTTTACCTTTATTAAAGATCACATCATAACCATGATATTCCAAAACTACTACAAATATGAGGTTTTTCTTTAGGCCTGATACAAACATGACATTTTTTAGAAGAATAGGAGATCTCTACTCCCTATTAAAGTTTATTGTACCAATATCTATAGTAATGTACCTTTTGTCGTCCCCAAGCTCAATATCCATATTGAGACATTTCTCCTTCAGGTCACTAAAAAAATATCTACACCTTATCATGTGGAATGAGGCACCTGAGTCCAACTACCAAGATCTCCCCATCAATTTTTTTACCGTGCATGAGAAAAGGTTGAAGTCAAGATCGAACTATGAAGCCAATGCTTCACCTGATGCTACTCATAAATTATTCTTTCTAGACTTTTTGCGTGGACACTTTATATCATAGTGCCCGAATTTATGAAAATTGAAGCATTTTATTTTGGAAAATTATTTCTTCTTTCCCCCTTGGATGGATTTTGGTTTGATTTGATACTTCTTCCCTTTTCCCTTTTTCCCCTTTCCAACCAATGTAGTTTTTTCTTCATCCTCTCCCTTGTGTTAGTTTCAGTCAGTTCTACTTGTCACCAGTGATCAAATGTGCTCTTTCAAAGTTTTCGTTAGGGTGTCGAGTCAAGTTTTTATCATTTCATCAGGTTTCAAATAAAAATTTGGTCACTGGTTTAACTTGTTTAGATGTTTTTATTCTTCCATCATGATTAGGGTTTTAAAAAAAATTCATGTTGGTACTTCCATCATGGATGGTCATGAGTAATGAGTCATGGATAGAATCACCATGTCAATTATCATCACATAAGCAGTGGCAAGTAAATAAGGTTCCGAAGTAAGCAGAGGAAACTCTTCTTCGTTTCCAAAAACAGACCAAACGTTCATAGGTTACCAATTGATATCAAATGGTTCCTCAAGAGGTGATCAGGTAGCAAGAGGTAAGATACTTGAAAGAATATAATTCCAGTACTCGATAGGCCTAGTAGGCTAAGGTGCCCCCGAAGAAACTTCTGGAGAAGGATCTCCACTAGGAGGTAATGAAGGGGATGAAGAAACTGGTGGTTCCACCACCGTGACTTTGTCTCAAAAATAGGAGAGAACAAAGATAACCAATTCGAGGCTTCAAGACCCAACACTAAGGAATTACTTAAGAAGCCAAGAAAATAACTTTAATGGGCGTGTGATCGTAGGCAATTAATTTTATGACACTGCAAATTTTTTTTTCCTTTTCATATTTTAAGAGTCAAGAAAAGGATAAAAGATGACTCTAGTCACTTTTAGGTTGAATGAGCATGAAAGGACATGTTCTTGATGATATTTTCAATTTTATAGAGTCACAAAAAGATGAAAATGACTACTCGGTAAATCTAAGCAAGAGGGTGTACCAAGCTTCTGTGAACTACAATATACACCTTGGTGATCAAATGAAAGAGAAATGACCAAGGAGTTAACGTACATGCAGGAAGCCTCCCCAAATGTTGTGTTCGGTGTATCACGGTTACAGGGCTGCAGAATCAACTTCCTATGTATAAAGGATTGTAACCTATGAGGTTCTCCCTTTATATACTCAATGGCATAGGGATCACAAGTACGTGCTAGTGTTGTCTACTGCCAGATGGTGAACGAAAACTACTAGGTTTAATGACGCAAGAACGCGTCCCTAGCCTAGACCTCTAAATGTAAGTGTTAGGTTTCAATGCTTCCTTAGGTTGATTGAATTCATTTTAAATTTGATCTTGAATTAAAATTACAGTTTAAAATCCTTACCGAATGTAATCTCGAATCCTTAATGCAGAACTATACATGAAAGAAAATAATTCTAATTCGACGAACATCTAGCTAAGAGAGGGATATTAGTTCATAATGAAGCAGCAACCAATCAAATATGAGAAGAAATTTTCCTAATGCATCTAAGAAAACCAAAGAAGAAAATTAAAAGATCTTTCCTTGTTCACTAAAAGCTACTAATGCAAAAGAATGTTTTTTGTTTTCAAACTAAGAGATGCACTCCTTCATTCAAAAAGAGGGCTTTCAAACTGATTCAATGAGAAGTGTAATTTTCAAGGTGACATATGGAGAGTGAAACGAACACCAAGATGATCATCCAATGACCGAACGACACGTAGAACCAATAGAAAAACTAAAACAATAAGTCAACAAGCTGAAAATATAAAATACCAGACTGACTCAAACTCAAATTAGAAGGTTCAGTGAGGAGGTATCCGAACGGGCGACAGAAGGCTCCTAGAAACCCTAGGATGACAAGCTTCACTGATCAGATGACGGGAAAATAGATGAGAATAATGAGACAAGAGAGTCAAATAAATTCCAGTAGACCAATTGAAGGAGAAAAATCCAACCCAGACGCAAGACACATTGACAAAAAATCAGGAGAAAGGAAAAAATCCTAACCTACAGGATTCAACGCATCTCTCAAGTTGTAATCCGTGCTAAATAGAGGATGACGCGCCTATGAAAAATGAAAAAAGCACTAATCAGCGCAACTATTCAAGAAATAGTACCGCTGAGCCAAAAAACTATGGAAAAGGTAAAAATCCACTGAGAAAAGATCAGACTTGACACTCTAAGACTAAATACGATGGTTGAAAACAATTAGACATGTAGAACAAAGTAGAAAACATTAACATGACCAAAGTCGAACAAACAAGCCAAGCACTAGACGAATAATGAGGGACGACAAACACACTGTTCCCCAGTATGGTTACCAACTTGTTAAGAAGGTAAATCCCCTATGCAGACAAAGGTGATCCCTCTAGCCCTAGGTTGGGTCTAGCAACAAGGGAAAAAGCTCTACTTTCAGACTCCTAGCTTATAAATGAAAATGAGTTGGGATAGATGACCTACCTTAGTCCAACGCTCTTGTTGTGGTTTGCAGCAACGATCCGCTGATATTTGTCTTTACACGTCGCAGTCCTTTGGTGATAATGTCTATGTACCTGCACAAGGATCAAGTGAATGATGACATCATATGAAAACATATTTTCATTTATAGAAATTTGATTGGTTAAGGAGAATAATTTTTTTTGGATATGATCGAACACAAAATTGGAACCAAAAAACAAGTCATGTATTAATGATACAGAAAAGAATTTGACAACCTTAATGCCTTGATGTTGCAACCTCCTTTGACAGGTTTATTCAAGCATGTCTCAAGCATTTGTCGAGGATCAGACTTGGTGAGGTAATGGGCCTAAAGTCTCTCTCGAAAATGGATTCCTCTCTTCCTTATTCTTCACACCAACTATAGTAAGGACTATTCTTCTAGCTGAAACCATGTGAGAAGGAAGTATTTATAGGAGAAGAGGAGGTGGTTTGGGATCCCTCATTATGTGGATGAGAGGCCTTATCCCTTTGGGGAGTTTCATAAATGTAGGAAGCAAGAAGCCAAAGGGATAATTTTGACGTTATTTAGTCGGAAAAACCATGATGACTCTACTCACGAAGTGGTTAGGAATGGAAACTTCACTTCTATTTTAAAAACAGTCCAAAAATAGCTCAGCACGGGTGAGACACTAAGATAGAGCACTAATGGGCGCGGGGTCCAGTGTTAATTTATCTATGATTTCGAGGCTATAACTGCCTACCAGCGCCGACCCAGAAACACATGTTTTTGAGAGTCTTCTTGAGGAGTGATTGATAGAAGAAATGTTTGTAAAATTCCAAGGGATGGAATGAAACTTTTAGCAAGGTATGACAATACACAAAATTCATTGAAATAGTCCTCCAATGTTCAGGACTAGGATTACAGGGACGGTGACAAAATATTTTGTAACACTATTGAAGATAATCCTCACTAAAGATGGTGGATTCAAAGATGAAAATGAAAATTTACTATTGCCTAAATTCTATGTTAGAGGATGGGAGTCAGCATCTGAGCATCGAACATTCTCCTAGCTTGAAATTGGACAAACCTGCATAATATGTCAAAGAAAATGAATATAATACAATTGATATAAATGATTGTTTATTTGAAGCCCCTCTTTCCCTAGAATCAATCTCAGATGGAATGAATAAAGCCACCTCTCATTGTCACTTGGGAACCAAGCATGTTAAAATTTCAAAGATCACATGAGGAAAAGTGAAGAAGTTACAAAAGAGAATAAAATATTTTATGTACTAATTTGCATAATAGAATTGGAAGCAGTAAGAAAACTGCTACCATGTGGGGAGGAAATTTAATGTTTGGATAGCGAAAGTGTACCCGACCATAGTAACGAGTATTTAAAATTTAATATTAAAAAAAAAATTAAAGGAAGGGGATGTGTAGGTATACTATAGTTAACATCTCAATTCCTGAGAAAATTTGGGTAGAGGAAATATTAATGAGGAGAAGACTGCGCCTCCAATTGATGCTTTAGAAAAATAGAAAATGATATATGCATTTCCTACAACATCATCCACTATTTTTTAAGCCGATATCTCAGAGGAATTATCTGAAAAATGCCAGGGACTTCCTGGTGTGCTTTGTGTTCTGAGGGACACATATATTGATGTTCCAAATCAATATTATGAAGCGGACAAGTTTGTAAATGGGCCACCACGAAGCAACCCTATGCAAGTGTAGAAAAGAAATAACACTAAGTCAAAATCAACATAATTAATGCAAAGTGAAGGGAAATGAATATGATGGCACACGAAAGATTTTACTCTTGAAGAGGAGGAGGAGGTCATGTGTGAAAATCACTAGGCCCTTGAATGATTCTAGGGAACTCGTGAAAAAAGAAGAAGCAATTTATTATTAAACTTGGCACATTGGATATTGTTGAAATTTCTATATAATGTGCATGTCACTAGGTGATAGAAAGGAAGAGGAGTGTGGTCAAGTATAATTTAGAGTCTTAATAAAAATTGTGACGAACATTATATATATATATATATATAGATATATATATTGAAATAATTTTATATAAGTGTTATATATCTCTGTGTGTGAGTGTGTGTGTGTGTGCGTGTGTTATTTAATGTTACCTATATATATGTTATATATATGTTGTGCCACATCACAATTTCACATCCCCATCCCAATACTTTTTATTCAGGCTGAGAGTAGCTCTGCAGGAACATGATTGGATACTGTAGGAAAATTAGAGACTATTCCAATTTAAATGAGTTAGCCTAAAGTTTCATGAAGGGAAGAAAAAGGTTTTCATAGTCCTACCCTACTTTTTTATTCCAAACATGCAACTTGGAGATCCAAAACCTGTCGCTTAGAGATTCAAACCCCTGGCCACTTGGAGATGCAAAACCATGGAGTATAATAAAATCTTGTTTCTATCGATCATGCCACATGGAGATCTAAACCCTGCCACTTAGAGGTACAAATTCTTAGACATTGAGACAAAAATTGTAAGATTAGGGTTTTTCTGGTTGTTGTTGTTATTGTTCCAACTTCCTAATAATACCTTTTTCTCTACGTTTCCCAAATTTCTTTTCTCTTTTCTAAATACATATTCATTTTGATAAGTGAGTGGAATGAAGATCTTGTTATCAAGATGCTGCTTCAAACACTTCATATTTTTGAATGTTTGCATCTATTGGGTGAAACCGAACTTGGTCTATGCTTGGTTAAAACACTCCACAACTTGAGGAGTGGAATGCGCGAATTGTATTGTTTGGTCTGCCCATGGTATGTGGACCATGGTTTTGTATGTATGTAAATGATATATAAAGCAATGTAAGGCTTTATTGAAGTGATATAGATGAATAGTTGATGAGAACAAGTGCACGATATATCTATTCTTAGTATGTTTTGGGTCTTAGGTGACATCTCTGCAGTTGTGCATGCAGAGGACTTGGAGAGTCTACAGCTTCGTGTGCATACCAACTGCAGTTGTGTGCACACGTCAGAGAAGTGTATGTATGGAAGATACTTATCATAATAAAAGAAGAAGAATCTTGAATGCATCTTTGTGTTTATCTATGTATTTTATTATTATCTAAAATGTAAAGTTGTTTATATGCTTTATGTTGTGTTTTAATGATAAAGGCGAAGTACACATAAGTATTGCTTGACGAATAAGGTATATACTGTTAAAGTAGGTAGATGCATCTGCACAATTCATAATAAACATAAGTAAGAATTTTAGCCATAGATCCATACTCCATTGTCCCTCTAGATGCAAAAAATTGGTTTTGACATTCCCCAATATTGCCTCGAGTGAGACTGTGATCTACATTGCATGTCATTGCCAAAAAGGCTGGTAATAGATGGTTTTTTTTCTCCACTGTTAACTTCAAGCTTGATTCAATCCCCTCCAAGCCAACAAATGGTTTTGTTGTCAGCAATAGGATATGATTGAGGAATATGTGGATGTGGCATCCAACAAGGAAGGAAATATAAGACTAGGTAGATATGAAAGAGCGAGAGTTCGCAGTTCCAGAAAACATAAATCTGCAATTGTCAATTGAAGCTTTGTTAGAAATGTATCTTTTCACAAAACAACATGAGATTTTCTTCACGTCTTTTTCTAATGAGTTGCATGAATGGTTATTGAGGCTGGCTGAGAACAAGACATGTTTTAAGAACGACGAGCCTATCGCATGGACCCCATAATTGATACAACAACTCAAGGAGAATGATAACAACATATCAAGGGTTGTTGATTTCTAGATTGACAGTATTTTGGGAGGATTTATAACTGATTTCACGATAGATGTATCTTATCATGAAGTTGAGCGAATATTTTTCAAGGGACCGTGATGTAAGTATCTAAAATATCGGAAGTTGTGGATTAAAATTCTTTTATGTGAAAAGGTCGTACTACAAATGCAATAAAATTAATGTTTAGAAGAAGTAAGTCTGGGTCTACATCAAGTGAAAATAAATACAGAGTAGACTGCGAGAACTTCATTGAGACTTATTACATTCCTTTGTTAGAAGAATCTGAAAGTGAAGAAGAAAGAAGTAACTCTGCAACCCCTAGAGGTGCATCATAGGTAGAAGTTGAGAATAATCAGGGCACCTCTAGGATTCTCCATCCCGCTACTCCCTTCACCCCACATCCCCCTCCCCATACTTTCCCTACACCTCCACCTCCCCCTCCATGTGCCCCTCCCCCTCCCACTCCCATAGGAAACATGGCCAATGATATCAATCTACCTATATTGAGAGGACTCCGATTAGAGGATCCTAAGAAATTTTGGTTCATAGTTGAAGCAGTATGGAAAGTGAGACAGATCACTGACGAAGATATAAATAAGGTTCATTTCGTCACTGCATTACAGAAAAGAGCATTGACATGGCACATAAAGTATTCTAAAAATAATCAAGGTGCTTCACTGGATGATACAAAGAAATCATTAACTGCAAAATTTAAGAATTCAAAATTGCAGTCACAATGTATTACTGAGCTAAAGGAGATTCAATAACTACCAAATTAATTTGTTTGGGAATTGGATCAACATTTAAAAATGCTAATGGGAAAAGCGAGCTTTACAATTCTTGAAGAGAAGCACAAGGAATGGTTTATAGATGCGTTATTGCCACATATCAGGCTACCTTTAACACAACAAAAGATATGAACTAAGGTCGAAGCTCTATAAATTGTGATGAAGTTGGAAGCTTCACTGATCGTAGATGCACATGTAAGAGTACAACAAATAAGAGCTAGCTAGTGAGTTTTCATTTGGAGATGAAATATCTGAAGAAGGGTAAGGAATACATGCCATAAATTCAATCAAAAGTATGGTGTATAAAATGTAAGGCAAAAGGCCATTCTAAGGACCAATGCCCTATTTTCAGAGAATATCTGGCTAGTGGAGAACCTAACCCATTAAATCCAGGATTGAGTGTATGGTGTGCCATATGTAAAATTGCAGGTCAACATTGCATGGAAGGGTTCTATTTGTTGTATAATTATGTGCAAACTCCAAATAAATTGTTTGGTAACTTCTGTAGATTAGTGGGGCATGACAGGAAGAAATGTCACAGTTATGATTTTATGATGGAGAAGATTGAAGTTCTTATAGAATACAGGTTGTAGGATGTGGATATTAGGATCAAGGAAAAATTGCAAGTCCAGGAGTATTCCAAGGACGAGGACGAGGACGAGGATGAGGCGCTAGTCGAGGACATGGCCAACTTATCTATTACAACTATGGAGAAGCAAGCCACTTCACGAGGGATTGTAAGAATCTGACTACCACTTGTAAGTATTGTAAAGATTTTTATCATGTCATAGAAAAACGTAAAATCCTTATAAAGAAGATGAGGGAGAAAATAAATTAGCAGCCCACTCAAAATCAACAGATGATGAGTGTTGAACTAAGGGAAGATGACCTGTGCATTAACATAGTAACAAGAAGTGGTCCAATGGCAGGAGATGATAAAGTGGAAGGTAAGAATCCAATGGAAGACACATGGGTTAGGAATACCACTGAAAAGGGCACTGGATTCAACATGCGGAGGGAAAAGGAGACATTCATGGTAGCGAAGTGAAACTTCATGGATTTTGGAACTTCCACATCTAAAGTAGAGTCGCTACATAAGTTAATACTGAAGAAGGAGAATGCTAAGGTGATTAATACAACGAAGGGATTTTATCTAGCTATATTAATATCATTCTTGCAGACCTGCATGAATTTTTTGAGAGATTAGAAGGTTGTTGAAGGACTCTAGGAGTTTTTTACTCTTGCACTAGAAAATAAGAACACTGCAACGAGTCGCACATAGTAAATAAGTTGCATCAACATATGAAGAGAATAGGAAGGGACATGAGACTAACTGCGCAGATCAAGGAGTATGATATGGATGAGGTAATCCTAGATTTTTAATCTGATACCAATGTGTTGCCTAAGAAAACTTGGAGCGAATGGGAAAATCGTAGTTGAAATGGTTGCCGATCTAGTTGAGGATGGCTAACTAGTAGAAGATCATCCCTATGGAAGGTTCCTTGTCATTATAGTGGATATTAAATAAGTGTCCCTTTTTGTAGATTTCAAAGTGATTGAAATTGTATATGATACCAATCCATATCAAGTGCTACTTGGATTGGATTGAGGTTTTGATATTGTCACGATAATAAATTTGAGAAAGAGAAATATGGCGTTCGAAAATGGAGATCTGAGGGTCGTCGTTCCTCTAGACCCATTAGAAGAAGTGTTGTATACAGAGCTTGTATAGGATGAGTACCACGACGCAAATATTGACAATATTTACAATATAACATCTAAAGAGGAAGATTGGATCAATCCCATTGCAGATGGAAGGCTAAGCTGGGAACAAGATAGTTCGTATATTTATAACTATGACGAAGAACTAAAAAATTAGCAGAACAAGTTGCATGAAGTCTCTACAAGACGATGTGCAAGAATCACAAGATCATTGTGCTTCGTAACCTCAAAGGTATGTGACCTATCTTATTATAATGGGATAGGATATGTAAGTATTTTTCTTGATGAATTTTAAAAATAAGTACCATAAGCACAGAGGTTCCAAGCTTTGGATGTAGCACTGAGATCTACACCTGCTAGATGGTGGGGTACTCATAAAGAAAATATAGGTATTTGGAACGAGTATCACAGGCTCATGAAGGTGAGACTTGGCCGAGTAAATATTCAAATTGAAGTAAAATATGATGGCAAGGATGACCCCTAGGAGAATTGTTTTCGTTGGACTTCATTATGGGGTGAAGATCAAGAACCAGAGTGGGTACATGCGTTTTTTCACACATTGGACATGATACCTATGAATTGGTATCCTGATACATAACTGTGACATGGAATGATGAACTAGACGAATTTGGTTGAAGGGTTCCTAGTAAGATTTAGTTTTGAATATGACTATCCATGCATACATGAAGCTCTTCAGGAGTTATTATAACTATTAAATTTTCAACCATCATTTTTATTTTTATTATCTCTCTAGTTTATTTATTACATTTTCAAACCCAAAAAAAAGTTATACACATCAAAGACAAACCATATGTACTTAGTGGACGTTATAGACCAAAGTTAAAAACCAAATTTTTGCCTCAGTGGATGTTAACTGTCATCATCATCATCATAAACTAAATATTGATGTTGGGGTAATGTAAGACTAGTTGAACCTCGTATTAATTACATTCAACTTTTATATAATAATGTTCACATTAAGAATAGTTTAATGTAGTTAATTTTAATTATTGCAAGTTTATGTGGTAATGTCATTAGTAAGGAAAATCAATTTAGTTAAATTTCATAAATCAAATGGATTGGTTCAACAACTTTTAGGATATGATACCCCAACCTTTTGCTCCATTTTAACTAAATTTAAGAATAATGATTAGATATTAAAAATAGAAATAAAGATTATAATTTTGTATCTATATAGAAATATAAATACAAAAGTCTTTGAAATCAATATTTGGAGATTAGAAGTTACCCAAGAAAATTTGTAAAGAGATGAAGAGTTTCTAGGATTGACTAAAACAAGAAAGATGAGTAACTTACCACATAAATCTTGTGACAACTCTTTAGCACTTTCATTCATTGTGAGTGTCTACCTCCGCCTTTGGAGGAGATGGATTAATATACATACATATTACATTAAAATATACAAGTAGTAGTTGAGGGGTTGATCTTTTAAGACGATCCGGGTGATATATTGACATGATGAAGATATTGTAGTCATGTCATACATATATATATATATATATATATATATATATATATATATAGATATGAGTTGAAACAATAAGTTAAAGATCTATTTTAATTAATAAGCACACAAACTTACAATATAATAATATTTTTTACCATGGATATTCATGTCCACTTTGACATAAATATTATTAACTTGTAAAAGGGGTTTGTTACAATAGGATGGGCCAATACCATGACTCATCAATACAAAATGTCCAAAAACCATGTTTCATTTCACACTCAAAATATTTTATAAATACTTTATTTGAATTTAATTTTATAACATTTTTTTTTATTAAATTTAAAAGAAAAAATATTATAATTGTTTTTGAGATATATCTAAGTCTCTATCACATGAAAATATATAAGATATAAATAGTAGCTATAAAATAAAAAAAAACCATTTAACTATATAAATAAAAATAAAAAATTTGTAACTACTTTAACTTTTAGCATTAATATTTACAATATAACAAGATTTTTAACCATAGATATTATTAACCATACTATACCATGAGGCCAATAAGATGGCTCATCAATACCACAAGCCGAAAAACCATCTTTCATTTCACAATCAAAATCAAAATATAAAAAATAATAATTTAAAAACCCATTATAATTTTGTATCCCCATATAAATACAATTAAAAAAGTTTTGTTTGGGCCAAAGCCAAGGTCAAACCATAATTTGCTAATGGTGTGTGTAGATTTGGTCAAGTAGTAGGATGGCAAGATTTGGTCAAGTAACTTCGAGTGGCATTCGGTGGCCAGTTGTAGTACTATATATATTTATGCCATTTTAGACGCCTCATCCTCATCTTTCGATTTGGCGCTGAGACTCATTCGGTATCTTCTTGGCAACTAGGTTGTGGAATATTGAGAAGAAAGTGGCACAAATTGGCTTTGGCTTGTTCACATAAAGTGATAGAAGATTCTTTGACAATGGGTTCCCTGTGGAAAATCCTCAAGCTTGTAGCGGCGGCGAGTTTCTTTTCAGTTTCGTGTGTATCTTCTGATTCTGATGGTGGGTTTGGTTAGAGTGCATTGCAATTTTGTAGTTAGAATTTTGAAAGATGGGATATTGTTTTAATATGGAGAAAGCCCATGTTCGTTCTTTAGACACTCTAGTTTGGTAAAATTTTGCTTCTGTTAGAGAAAGCCTATGTTCTTTTCGACATTCTAGTTTGGCAAAATTTTGCTTCAGAAAGACGAAGATGAAGAAGTTTTGAATTAAAACTCTGAAATACCATATATAATATATTTATATATTTAGATGTATTGAATGGAGAAGAGTAGTGCAGTTTCAACTTTCCTTAATCCAACTCTTATGTCGTTATTGAAGTAAGTAATTTATTTTTGGATAGGTGATGCTCTTATTGCATTGAAGGGAAGCTTATCAGATCCCAACAATGTATTGGACTCCTGGACTCTGTCTGCTCCTGTTTGTACCTGGTTCCATGTCTTCTGTTAGAATAGCCGTGTTACCAAAGTGTAAGCTTATCTATGTCTCCCTACGTAGCTGTCTAGAGATTGTTAGCCTTTTAATATTTCACATTAATGTTCCTATTTTTGTGATGTCCTCAGGGTCTTGGGCGATGCGAATCTCTCTGGTAAATTAGTGCCTGAGCTTGGAATGCTTCAAAATTTACAACAACTGTAAGTTTCGATCTTTTCATTTGTTCGTTGTGCTTGTGAGAATAATCTAGAAATAGATTTAGTTTTGGTTTGTTGTACGGGAGTGTGCATTTAGAAATCAGTTCCATCTATTCAGGGTTGTTTCCTCTTCTTCAGGAAGATTAGGTGAGTGAGTTTCTTATTTAAGGATGATGTAATTGAGCAATTATAATTCATTGAGTTGAGTGAGCTTGTCTCACGTTTGCTGGTGTTTCTGCTGTGCGTTTGTTTTTTGTAATTTGGTATCAGAGCTGTGTGTTAGGGTATTGGAGTAGATACTCCACTTTCGAAACCCACTCAGCGTTTTTCATTTGATCCGCTCGAACCCACGACCCACGAAACCCAAGTGCGTTGAAGCAGAACAGTCAGGTGTTTGATAGACGTTGCTGTGCGTTGAAGCGGAACAGTCAGGTGTTTGATAGACTTTGCTGTGCGTTGAATATCGGATTCATTGCTTGGATTTGCAGCAATAGACTTTGCTGTGCGTTGAAGCGGATTGTGCGCCACCGTGGGGCTCAACCCACGACCCCATTGCCAACGTTGCAAACGTCAGTTCAGGCCCGCGGAGTTGCTGAAGAGCTGTGTGAGACAGCGTATCGGTCAGTTCAGGCCAGCGTTTGAATATCGGATTCATTCCAGGTTTGAATATCGGATTCATTGCTGGAGAGCTGTGTGAGACAGCGTATCGGTCAGTTCAGGCCAGTAAGTTTCAGGTCGAATTTGAAATCCAGAGTTTAATTCATTCAATTGCCAGCATTTTTCACTTACCTTGTCTGCGCATTTTTTTAAAGTGTGAGAGCATTGCCAGCGTTTTTTTTTTAAATTTGCTGAGAGAGGTGTTTGATACCATTTTCTGATCAGTCGACCTGCATTGAGCAGTGTTTTAAAGATCTGAGTTTGTGTTTTAAAGACAGTCCACAGTGCTTTTATTTTTGGATTTGCAGCAACGAATCTTGAGCCAGCGTTTTTTTTTAAAAAGATTGCTGAGAGATATATATATATAATTGCTGAGCTATATATAATTTCCTGGTCGGAGTTCTTTTAAGTTTTGGGGTTCGGTTATCATAAAAGTTTTTTTTAAGAAAGGGAGCAAGTTTGCAAGTTGTTTGAAGTTTTTTTTTTTTTTTTAAAAAAAACATCAAACTCAATAGAGTGTGAGAAAAGCTTGCAATTTTTTTTTGAATTTGGTCATTGGTGGAGAAATGGCTAATCCCCTTGCAGATACATATTTAAATGAGTCTTCAAAACTTGATGGAGAAAATTATGTAAACTGGAAATTTAAGCTCATAACAGTACTGGAGGCATACAATCTCTGGACGATTGTCAAAGGTGACGAGCCCAAGCCTCAACCTCCTGCTGCCACTCAATATTGGGAGAAGCGTGAAATGAAAGCAAGGGTGCTGCTACGCATGTCAGTGAAGGACAATATTATTCCTCACATTCGGGACTGTGAAACTTCCAAGGCGACTTGGGACACGCTTAAAGGTTTGTATGAAACGACTAATGCAAACCGTATTTTATTTTTAAAAACAAAGCTGCTATCTATTAAAATGGAAGCCCATGAGACCATTAGCAACTTTGTTTCCCGAATTAAAGACCTGAGTGATAAACTAGGTGATATTGGTGAAAAGGTGTCTAGTACAGACTTGGTAACTGTTGCTTTAAAGGGGTTAGTTTCAGACTATAAAGTATTTATTTCAGCTCTCTCAGCTAGACCGACACCTCCTACATTTGAAGAATTGGCTGGAATTCTTCTTCAAGAAGAAGAGCGCATGAAAATTTTTGACCAGGAGCCAAATGGTTCTGATTTGGCTTTGACTGCAAGAGGCAAACGACCATTCCGAGGGAGACCATGGGACAGGAACAGAGGCCGTTTTCAAGCAAAGCAGAAAGGTATGGCACCTCCTGATTCTTATGTTAAGAAGAACATTGAATGTGATTATTGTGGAAAACCTGGACATCTGGCTAAAGATTGCTATAGGAGAAAGAATAATGAATCAAATCAAAGACATAGAAGGCATAATGGAAATTATATAAACAGAGACACCTCAGTGAATGATGGATTTAAAAATCTTAAGTTATTTCTTTCTGATGCTGCATTGTCTGCTGAAACTGATGATGAGAATGCATGGTTCATCGATTCTGGTGCATCGGCACACATGACTTGTAATAAAGAATGGTATGATAAATATTATGAGAAATCTGATGGCACACACATTTACCTAGGAGATGACAGGTCACTTAAAGTTCAAGGCTATGGCATAATAAATGTGTACTTACCTAATGGACAAATGCGACAGCTTCATAATGTGATGTATGTACCTGCTCTAAAAAAGAATTTGATATCTGTTTCCACTATCACTGATAATCATTTAAAAGTTGAATTTGGTAAATTGGGGTGTATAGTGAAAGATGTTCAGGACCACTACAGGGTTGTTTCTACAGGTACCAGAGTTGGAGGATTATACAGATTGGATGTGACAGTGAAGCGCCATGTTGCATTGACATCTAAAGAGACATCGACAGCAGAATTATGGCATCACAGGTATGGGCACCTAAATTACAATGATTTATCGTTGTTGCAAAGGAAATCAATGGTTGAAGGTCTTCCTGTTATGAAGTGTGAACATTTACCATGTGAAGCTTGTGCACTTGGTAAGCAGCATATAGAAGAGTTTCCGGTTCATACTGAGAAACGAAAGTATGATATACTTGAATTAATTCACACTGATGTATGTGGACCTATGCAAACTAGGTCTCTTGGTGGTGCTTCATACTTTGTTATTTTTATTGATGATAGATCTAGGTATACCTGGGTATATTTCATTAGAAGGAAAAGTGACATATTTGAGTATTTTAAAGAGTTTCGAACTATGGTCGAAAAACAAACAGGAAAGTGCATTAAAATACTCAGATCTGATCAAGGGGGTGAATATAAGTCAAAAGCATTTAACACCTATTGTAAATCTAATGGAATTCAACAACAGTTCACAGTGCCACATACCCCTCAGCAAAATGGTGTTGCTGAGCGATGGAATAGAACCTTGGTGGAATCTGCTCGCAGTATGCTGCAAGGTAAGAACATCTCTAATGGTTTCTGGGCAGAAGCCATTAACACTGTTGTTTATCTGAAGAATCGATGTCCCACTAAGAAATTAGTTTTTCAAACTCCTTTTGAGGCTCTTCATGGTTATAAACCTGATGTGAGTCATTTCAGAGTCTTTGGATGTACTGCTTTTGCTCATATTCCTAAGGCTAACAGAAGAAAACTTGATGCCAAGTCAATCAAGTGTGTTTTCATTGGATATTGTACGGATCAGAAAGCCTATAAATTGTTTGATCCAAGTTCCCATAAACTATTTGCAAGTCGTGATGTGTTGTTTCATGAGCAGGCTGATAAAAGTAATACAAAGAATGATGCATGGCATATATCTAATGATGCACATGTCAAACTTGATACTTTGATTAAGCAGGAACAGGAACAGGTACAGGTACAGGTACAGGATCAGGATGAGAGCAGCGGTATGAGCACATCTAGCAGCAGTGAGTCATCACAAGGGGGTGATTCACCTCAAAGCCGACGAATCATGGATGGAACACCCACAGGCATTGAAGCACCAAGAAGATCGTCCCGGCAGACTCAGCTTCCTGCAAGGTATAGAGACTATGCCTTAATGTCTAATATAATGAATGTTGAAGAACCAATTGATTATGAGCAGGCTAAACAACATGAACCATGGATTAATGCTATGAATGATGAGTATGCTTCTCTAATAAAAAATCAAACATGGGAATTAGTGGAACTTCCTGAAAATAAAGTTCCAATTGGAAGCAAATGGTTGTACAAATTGAAATTTAAAGAAGATGGTACAATTGATAAATTTAAGGCAAGATTAGTAGCAAAAGGATATGCTCAAAAGGAGGGAATTGATTATGAAGACACTTTTGCACCAATAGCTAAGTTGAATACAATTAGATTACTGATTGCCTTAGCCACAAAACATAATTGGAATATACATCAATTGGATGTCAAATCTGCTTTTCTAAATGGTGATTTAAAGGAAGAAGTTTATTTGGTTCAACCTGAAGGGTTTGTCAAACAGGGAGAGGAGCATCTGGTTTGCAGGTTAAGAAAGGCATTGTATGGTTTAAAACAGGCACCGAGATCATGGTATGTAAAGATTGATACCTTCTTTCTTCAGAATGGATTTGTGAAAAGCAAAAATGATCCTAACTTGTATGTTAAGAAAGATGAAAAAGGAAATGTTGCTTTAATATCTTTGTATGTGGATGATCTCATAATCATAGGGAGTGCTCACAAGTTAATTGAAGAAATTAAAGTTCAGTTGTCACAGGAATTTGAAATGAAAGATTTGGGTGAATTGCATTACTGTTTAGGAATTGAGGTATGGAGAGAGCCTGGTAAAACTTTGATCACTCAAAGCAAATATACTAAGGAGATTCTTAAAAAATTCAATATGACAGATTGCAAAGCTATGTCAACTCCCTTAGAACAGAATGCAAAGTTGTACAAAGAAGATGGATCGAAAGAGGCAGATGGAACATTATATCGGCAGTTAGTGGGAAGTTTGAACTATCTCACCACTACCAGACCAGACATTGCATACTCAGTCAGTATCCTTAGTCAATTCATGGCTAAGCCTTCAGGAAATCACTGGAATGCTGCAAAGAAAGTTCTCCGATACTTAAAGGGAACAATGAATCTTGGTATTATGTATACTGATGAATCTGATGTTGTACTGACAGGTTTTTCTGATTCAGATTGGGCAGGAAATCCAGATGACAGACGATCTACCTCTGGCTATGCATTTCATATTGGATCAGGGGTCGTATCTTGGAGTAGTAAGAAACAACCAACTGTTTCTTTATCATCAACAGAATCAGAGTACAAAGCTTTGACCAATGCCACTTGTGAAGCTATTTGGTTGCGGAGAATTCTTGCAGATCTTGAAGAGGCGCAAAGTGGTTCAACATGTATCAATTGTGATAATCAGAGTGCTATCAAATTAGCACATAATCTAGTTTACCATGCTAGAACAAAACACGTTGAGTTACAGTACCACTTTGTACGTGAAAAAATTGAGTCGAATGAAATTGAATTGATATTTTGTAACACCAAGGATAATGTGGCTGATATATTTACTAAGCCCCTTGGTAAAATCAAATTTTAAGTTTTTAGAAGTCAGTTAGGTATTGTATAAAATCCATTTCTCCATTAAGGGAGGATGTGAGAATAATCTAGAAATAGATTTAGTTTTGGTTTGTTGTACGGGAGTGTGCATTTAGAAATCAGTTCCATCTATTCAGGGTTGTTTCCTCTTCTTCGGGAAGATTAGGTGAGTGAGTTTCTTATTTAAGGATGATGTAACTGAGCAATTATAATTCATTGAGTTGAGTGAGCTTGTCTCACGTTTGCTGGTGTTTCTGCTGTGCGTTTGTTTTTTGTAATTGTGCTTTAGGTGTTCTTCTGAAGTTAAGAATATATTTTGTATTCTCTAGCAAACTTAGCGTGGATTTGTTTTGTTTATTGAAAAGTATGTGTTTATGACGACTTGCTGCTTCGTAATATATGTATCGCAGGGAGCTTCAAAAAAATAAGATCACGGGAAGCATTCCAACAGAATTGGGCAATCTGAAGAATTTGAATTACTTGGATTTGGGTTACAATCAATTAATGGGTCAACTTCCTGCGTCACTTGGGAATTTGAAGTCTCTTGCGACCCTGTATGTGTTTGTTTTAAGCATCCGTATTTTCAGTAATTATTTTTTAAAATACAATTTTGTGATCCGAAATTCTTTTCTTTTCCCGCGGGCATATATATATGTATAAGGCACTGCACTGCACTGCACTGCAGTATCTTTCTCATTACTCCCAGTTCTGTTAAGAATGCTTATGACAGTTGTTACATAATTGATTTAACAGTCGTGTCGACCACAACCAGTTGAGTGGAAAAATTCCGCGGGAGATAACGTCCCTTCCAAAACTTAAAACCTTGTAAGTAGTCAACTTATTTGTTCATTGTTGGTTTTGGTTTTGTTTTTTATCAAATTTAATATTTAATATGAATTCCGAGTAACCACAGTCCACGTTTTTTCATTCTTTCACTTTCATTCATCTTATTTTTGCAGTGATTACTCTGGCAATAAGCTGACACCATCCACTTCCGATGGATTTTAACGCTTTCTTCGGAAGAAGTAAGAATCATTTTCTGAATTTGGTTAAATTAGGTGTACTTTGTTTTTATCCGCTATTTGTGTATCTACAATTACGTATATCTATTTTGTCATCAGTTTAATTGGATTGCACATTGTCTAAATAGTGATTACATCGGTTTGTTTTGTTTGGTCGGTACAGGATTATGCAGAAAACTGAAGAATAGTGATTTTCTAAGTCTACGTTAATATCTCTTTCACTTCACTTCTTCACTCGATGATGTTCTGGATAGCCAAAATGAAATGAATTTTGATGAACACTACACTATACTTCTAGAAATGAATAAGATTATACAAATTTTTAAATTGGTGGTTTTTATTAAAGTTATACATATTTGTTCTTAGTTTCTAATTTCACAATGAAAGTCCTTATACAAATTTTTAAATTGGTGTTTTTTATTAAAGTTATAGAAGTTTCTAGTTTCACAAGGAAAGCCTTTATGAGTCTTTCTCATAAATGTCTAAACTAACTTTTTTATGAGTCTTTCCAATAAATGTCTAAACTAATTTTTTTTGGTTATATAAATTCTATTTTTTTCTTTTTCTTTTTTGTGATATAAATTCTATTTCTAATTCTAATGTTGCATGAATAATTTTGGATCATCTTTAAATGATGAATCTTTGTGTCTTTAATTGAAGTAATTTTGGATTCTCTTTAAATGATGAATATTTGTGCATTTAATTGAAAATGTGCGTTGGAGTCTCCCTAAATAATAAATCTTTGTGTCTTTAATTGAAATATACGAGCTTAAGTAGGTGCATAATTCTATATTGTGATTTAAAATGCTTTATAAGTAATGTATGATTCTATTATATGATTTATATTGCTTTATATATTAAATTCAAAGGTTAGCAATGCAAAATGCAAGATAGAAAAATTTCACGCTTTCATTTATATTGGTTTACATGTTAAATTCAAATATTTGACAATTCCTAATCTCAAGAGCATTAACTTAATTGAATAAAATTCGTATCTACAACATGGTTCCATTCAATTCATTGAGTTTGGTTAATAACTCAATTTTCTAATAAATATAATTCTTTTAATCTATAAGAATATCAATGTATTCAAATTCTCTTAATAATTCATGTGTAATTATTTCCATGACATGAGAAATAATATAACACTGGAAGATGTCATAAAATCTTAAATCACTTTTGATAAGTTTAGTTATCATCTTTAAATAAATAAATAAAATCCCAAATTGAAGTTTTAGTCACTCAACCACAAGGAGTTTGTTATAGAGTTAAATTTATTCTTTTTTAGAATATAAGCATTCTTATGAGTGCCCCCCTCGATAAACGAAAGTTACACATTGGAGATTTTATCATCACCAATAAGTTTAATCCTCAAGTGTCTACTTCCTCTTTGAAAATCTAGCCCTTGTTTCCTGCTATAGCCATTATTTTCAAAAAAATTTAGAAGATGAAAATTTTCTTCTTCATCCACCATCAAAAATCCTTAGAGCACAAGTGGAAAGTGTGTTAAGAACAATAAATTTTTCCGTTGGAAAATTATGAGAATTATAAATTAAGAGATTGATAGGAAATATTGAGTGGAGCTTGGATCCCAGTACAAAAAACATAATAAGAAATATTTTTTTCTATTGATCTCATGATTAAAACCAATAATTAATTCCTAGCTATAATAATTATCAAGCATAGGACCCTACACCCATGAATATCAATGATTACTTGTCATAAATGAAATCAAATTGAAATTTAGAACTCAACTTGTTGAATCTTGCTATATCCTAGGCTCCAAACTCTCAACCTCCTTGAATGAAAAGTTCACAATGTGAACCAGGTCGATAATGGTAAACACAATCTTGTCAAGAAATTTTCACGTGTAATCCATGCTTTCGCTTTGATTCTTGAGACCTCCAGCATGAAAACTTTATTTTATATTATAATTGTTTGGATCATTATCATTTTTTTTTTGCATGAAGTGTAATCCCTCACCACTTTATGTACAAGATCTTGATTTAATGACATGGTAGGAGGTATGCCCATGTCTCCCTCATTCATTCTTGGTGGGAAAGTTACCATGCCCTCCGACACATGTCCCCTCCTTAATACTTGGTGGGGAAGTGTTTTTTTTTTTTTTTGAGAAAAAATCTATGTGGAGCCATGGCTATCTTTGTGTAACTTATCTCTGTGTGGAGCCATGGCTATTTGTTGAAGAATGTGAGGCTCAAAACTCATACAAGAGAGTTTAGTGTCAGGTGGGAGGTAGAGGTAGGGATAGCCTAGTGAATAGACCTAGAGAGAGAGGGTTGAAAAAAAAGTGGACATGGGGAAGAAAATCAATTTGAAAGAGTGAGAGTGGAACGTAGTAGGATGATGAACTGGAAAGCTCTAAAGTAAAAGAAGAAGGGAAAGGTGGAATTTGAGCATACGAGGAAGAAGAAGGTGTAAAAGAAGAAGGGAAGAGTGGAAGTTGAGCATACGAGGAAGATGCATAACAAGAAGGGGAGAGTAGAATTTGAGCAACATTTGAGCAATGGACAGAGCCAGGGTTGTGGTTGAGGAGGAAAGGGTTGAGAGATTATGAGATTGCATTTTGGATTAATCACATCATTAATATTTCGCATACATTATGAACCATATAATGTGGTTCATCATTAGGACAAAGGTGAAAAAACCAATATATCAAATTGAAATTTAGAACCCAACTTGTTGAATCTTGCTATATCCTAGGCTCCAAACTCTCAAACTCCTTGAATGAAAAATTCACAATGTGAACCAGGTCGATAATGGTAAACACAATATTGTCAAGAAATTTTCACGTGCAATCCATGCTTTCGCTTTGATGCTTGAGATCTCCAGCATGAAAACTTTATTTTATATTATAACTGTTTGGATCATTATCAGTTTTTTTTGCATGAAGTGTAATCCCTCACCACTTTATGTACAAGATCTTGATTTAATGACATGGTAGGAGGTATGCCCATGTCTCCCTCATTCATTCTTGGTGGGAAAGTTACCATGCCCTCCGACACATGTCCCCTCCTTAATACTTGGTGGGGAAGTGTTTTTTTTTTTTTGAGAAAAAATCTGTGTGGAGCCATGGCTATCTTTGTGTAACTTATCTCTGTGTGGAACCATGGCTATTTGTTGAAGAATGTGAGGCTCAAAACTCATACAAGAGAGGTTAGTGTCAGGTGGGAGGTAGAGGTAGGGATAGCCTAGTGAACAGACCTAGAGAGAGAGGGTTGAAAAAAAAGTGGACATGGGGAAGAAAGTCAATTTGAAAGAGTGAGAGTTGAACGTAGTAGGATGATGAACTGGAAAGCTCTAAAGTAAAAGAAGAAGGGAAGAGTGGAAGTTGAGCATACGAGGAAGAAGAAGGTGTAAAAGAAGAAGGGAAGAGTGGAAGTTGAGCATACGAGGAAGATGCATAACAAGAAGGGGAGAGTAGAAGTTGAGCAACATTTGAGAAATGGACAGAACCAAGGTTGTGGTTGAGGAGGAAAGGGTTGAGAGATTATGAGATTGCATTTTGGATTAATCACATCATTAATATTTCGCATACATTATGAACCATATAATGTGGTTCATCATTAGGACAAAGGTGAAAAAACCAATATATCAAAATGTGTAAACACCAGTCATTGGTAATTAACCATTATGAATTATCTATTAAGAATTAGTTGTTAGAAATTAATTGTTAGAAGAATTGAAATAATAAAATTTATTATTATTTTGATATTAAATTAGATTAAATTGGATTAATATTTAATTATAGAATAAGAATTATTCATTGGGAATTTGAATTTGTTGTTGTGAAATAACTGTTAGGAATTAGGTGTTATAAGAATTGAAATAATAATTTTATTATTATTATTTTAATATTAAATTAATTCAATTCAATTAATTAAATTAATATTTATTTATAAAATAAGAATTTATATATTTATATATGTATATTAATTATAAAAATAATTTTAATATTACTCTACCATTACTTTTAAATACTATTTAATATGTATGTTCTCACAATATTCTAGGAGATTTTCCTTATTTAACTCCACTGTAAAGAAAAATGGAGTTATTGCACCTATCACTAACCATTCTTCTTGGTAAAGTATATAGGATTCCAATAAAAACTCCTCTTAGCAATACCATTACTCCTCAAACCATCATGCAAGTTTCATTATCAAACACTTTTTTTAACACTTGCATCACTCATTATGATTATAGAAATCAAATTTCAAGCCAATCCTAGGATGTGCATAATGCTAGTGTGTGTTATAATCCTTCCACAAAAAATCTTCAACTTGAATTTACCTCATCTTATTATTATGATTGTTGATTCATCTCCTAGGAAATCATCACCAAAATCATACTTCTCATGATTGCAAAACCACACCCTATGAGGGGTCATATGAAAGGATACACTTGACTCAACTAGCCATGCCTCATGATCTACATGTGCACTTGAAAAAGCTATGTACACATCCCCTCCTTCTAAAGAGGATGTTTTTTCTTTTATATAAGGAGAATAATCAAATCCTTTCCCTTTCTTAGCAATTTTGGATCTATAGTACTTTTTGTAATTTCCATCTTTCCTACATATCGAACATACCTTTACAAATTTTCCTCGAGATGTAGATCTCCCACCCAAGGAATTATTTTTATTCAAACTCTTCTAAGAGAATCCTCTTACAGAAAAGGCATTTGTGATTTAAGTTTCCATATTTTTCTATCTCACATCTTGTGAAAACAAGGATGATACTATTTGATTAAAAATTTTAGTAGTTGCATTGCAACCTATAAAAAATTATAGACCATCCCATGAGTCTATTAAAGAAGAAAAAAAATTGATAAACTTATCTTTATTAAAGGCATTCACATGATATTTCACTCGTTATCCATCCTTCATCCTCTTTTTATACAACTTTCTCTTTAAGAATATTTTTTTCACTAAGGACTTATACTGATACAAAGCCCCTAACTTGTTTGAAATTCATTCATTGTAGTTTATCATGAAAAAATTAATAATATAGAATATGAGAGATAAAATTTTCTTTTTCTTTTTTCCCTTTGATCTAACTTGGTCCACACTTCTATCGACATCCCTTTATTGGAAATATAGATTCACAATGATACATTAGTCTTTTTCCACACATCTTCCATTTTGAGCTTCCCTGAAGACCCTAGTATACACTTATAAACATAAATCATAGCAAGGCCCTGACATGGTACATTATGGAATTCCAGGGTCATCCTAGTCCTGATCTTACCTATCAAAGCTAGAGTTATAGAAGGTATAGCCAAAAGCCCATGGTGGGCTATCATTCCATTAGGAAAAAAAGAAATTGAAGGCTTTAAGAGTAGACATCCCAACTCAATAGCCAGAAAAACCATAAATTAAGGATAATCCTCCCTCTCATGGACTTACTCTGTGAAAATTATATGAAGCCAATATACCATCACTTAACAAGAAAAATAGACATAGGCGGAGTCCAAACTCCATCAAGTGGGCTTTATTTTCCGCATTCGACATAAAGAACTAGCAAGAGCTGAAAAAATCTACCCATTTGAATTTATATATGTTTGAACTACTCACCATTTCCCCTCACCCGAAGAATTGACTATGTCGATCTCCCTTTGTAACTTGTATTACCATAGACCCAAGATAAACCCTCTAACCATAAAAAAACATCCCCTTGAAGCCAAAATTACTTTGGAATCAAATGTGGATTTTAATTGTATACAATTAAGTGATGCACATATATTCTTAATAAAGAATAGGAAAGATGGAATTTCACAAACACTTATTAACATGGATATTTTACAAAAGAAACCCAAACTATGGAAACCAAAAGTAACTTTTAGTATATATATATATATAAAGCCACATCCATAGATTTCCAATCCATTTATCCTATATTAGAATAAGATCATAGTTCCCTAACCAAAATTACAAATTCATTGGCTGAGCCACCTTGTGTTGATGCTTTTATGGTTTGGTGTCGTGCCAAAACTACATTAACATCTCGACCTTCTTGTTCATCTACAAGAAGTAATGAGAATGCTATCCGATAGTTTAAAACCACACGAGAAAAGGTCAAATCCATTCCAAGAGTGGTGAAATTAAAACATCTCACTTATCGAAAGGGTTGCAACTGGATAGAAAGATTCTTGTAGCTAAAAACCCTACCAATTAAAATAAAAGAAAAGAAAAACCTAGCTACCATAACCATAAAGTCCAATTTATTTAAAAAATTTGAAAACTAATCACTTATCTAAGGTTTTGGCCTTAGAATAATGTATAGCCTCAACTACATTTAAGTTAAAAATTAAAGAGAACAAATTGGATACAATACCATTTTATGTAAGAACAACTAAATAAGTGATTGCCCTTCAATTAATGAACCAAATTTCTAACGCATAAATGATTATTTCAATGAAGAGATCTCGAAATATTAGTTGTTTTTATATGCATTAATAGTTGCATTAATACTTATATTATGGAATAAAAACCTTAATCAATCATAAAAAAATATGTAATTAAAGTTCGTTGAATAAGATTTCTTTTAACAACCTGTTGAAGCCTAGAAAATCTCTGCTTCAAACATCGGGGAAAACCACCCGGTCGGGACCTTAAGACAGCTCCTTTTCCGTTTGGTATGGTGGCTCCGACTGGATTTAAAGGACTAGTTTCCTTATAACTAAATGGATTGGTTTGAATGGGTGGAAATGGGACTAAATTAACTGAAATAAAACTATCTAATTTAAACTAAATACTGGTAAATAAATTCTAACACTAACCCGGGTAATTATATGTGAATACAACTTAAGATTGTTCCAATTTAACAATAACCATGAAAATGTATTATTATTTAAATTGAAATGTGCAGAAACAAATAAATATAACTCTGTTTAAGAAATTAAACAGAGTTGTATTAGCATATTGCATTCATCATTGTATACCATATACATGTAATTATGAAAAATAACGTTTCAATTATACTCAGAAATGATATATAAAAGGAAGCGTTGTGAAAACCAATATACATATAAATGATAGAAATTTTAAAACGAATATCATAAGACAAAAGAGATCAACAGTGAACAGATAGAAATACCTCGTTCATCTTGAAGACTTTCAAATGCAATCTGATACTCTATCCAGTAACTCTAATGCAAAATCAAATTCCAAGGTACAGAAATGCAACACTTCAAAGATAATTCCGCATGAAAATCACCAGATGTGATCCTTTTTAAAAAATATATAAGACAATGGAGTACAGAAATGCAATCTCCAAGTCCAAAAATATTAAGATCCAGGACCCCCCTCTAAATGCATGAGAGGGGTTTAAATACTACTTAACTAACTCTAAAAATAGTTTATTACAAAAATTAAGGATTCGGTTCAATGACCGTCCTTTTCCTAGGCTAAAATACAGTGAAATTAAAACTAAATCTATCTATCTATGAATTTGATCTTTAAGCTTGCAGGCATCTAACATAGTTTTGAGAAGATGCGGTTGACCGACTTCGGAATTCAACTGTCCTGAAAAGACAGAGTCGGCAAGCATAGGAGAAATATTCTCTGTAGCATTGATGATACAATTAAGCACACTGTGCTGACTGTGTGGCTTCACCAAGTACATCCAGTATGAGTCCCAATTCAATATTGTCAGCCCTTTTTCTTCTCTTTTAAATCTTTTGTTATACCTCCCTGGCCACAGGTCTGATAAGCAATTTCCCGAGCTACAAGTCTATCTGGAACATATAGGGGTAACACATGGGGAGAAGCATAACTTCCAAAAACCCTAATATAGGTGAATAATTCTTCTCCAAACCATCTCACGACGGGGAGAATATCAACCTCTGTTTCTGAGGATAACCTTGGGGCATCCTTATTATACAATGTTCTGTACAATGGTAGCATTATTCCATGACAAATTTGGTAAAAATGGGGGACAAACTTAGACTCCCATAGTTCTTTATGGTACACATGAATGGGCAAAGGACTGTGAGATAGTCCAATTCCAACCCATCACAAAAGGGAATTTAGAGACATACTGCATGGCGTCCAGACATGCAGACAAATAAAAAGGTGGATAAACCCGCTGGGAAACATTTCGTTTAGACCGGTATTGAAAAATAGCAGTGGTGAGATTATCAGATAGGATCTTCGCCCGGTCTACAATTGTAGAATTAACAGCCGCATTCAACAAGGGAAGCCATTCGGGTAAGATCATATTTATGTCAGTTTTTCCAAAAAGCCTGCATAACATGGCAGCAGTAAAACAGTAAGGAGAGCTAAGCGAACCCGTGCTGTACATACCTTGTTTGTTCTTTTTCAATGGTTCACTTATTTTGGTCCACTCCTTTGTGCATTCTGCCAAATTTGCATGTTCTTTGGCAAATTCTTCCATAAATTGTTTGTTGTAAGTCGTCTGAGGTTCTGGCAACTTATACATTAATCTCACATCTTCTGTGGTGGATGACCCAATTAGCTCTTCAGATGGAGTTTTGAATTGCCTGTCTGAAATATCAGCACTGTCCAGCACCCATCTCACCATGTCAAGGTATGGGAGAATGCTTGGCCTTGCTGCTATTCTATGCAGAAATGAGCAAGCCAAGTCTCTAAGAGTTGTTTCTGCATTCTTTGAACCTGTCAAATTAGAGAGCTGCAACTTATCACCACAAAAGGTTTTCTTCTTCTAACAACATTATACATTCCTTCCCAAGTGGATATACCTAAGATCTCATATAAAGGTCAGATATAGCGAAGCCATTTCTTTGTTCTCAGAACTTGAGCTCTTCTCCTTCTTACCCATAGTGTTTAGCAGAAGCTTTGTATAGTGGTCTGCTCCTTCGTGCCTGCGTTTTACGAGTAAATGAGAGTAATGGTATAAGAAAGGTGATGAGACTATTTTGAATGTGAAAGCTGATGAAATATAATATTTTAATTGTGAAACGACTTTCAATCTAAACACAATCCCATTTACCATTAATAATCAATCCAATCATTTAATTTAATCATTAAAGCGCATAACGGATTTTACATATGGGAAGATTGCCTTAGGATAGTGTGCCTACATGAATCTGCGACATTGCGATCTGCGATTTGCTGCACAATATCGCAATATCGCAATGTCGCAATATCGCAAAATGAAGTCATCGCAGTTATGAAAATAGCGCAAAAGCAGAAATTGCGCAATAGCGCAAAAGCGCATATCGCAAAATCGCAAAAGCGCATATCGCAAAAGAGCGCAAAAGATATTCCTTAATCATTTCTGTTTTCTGCGCTATGCGATCTGTGATCAATGCGTTTTATATATACCATTTTGTTATGGATGCGCTATCTTGTTTAAAGAGAAATTTTATTATAATCTATCATAAACTTAAGTGTTTCTAAATATTTTTTCTAAGGGATTTCTATAGGTTTATGATAGAAAGTTTTATTTGAAAAGGCAAACAAATCCTAATTGATTTTTTGGATTTTTTAACTAAGGGTCCTAATTTATTTAGTATTATTGCTAATAATAAATAAAAGGGGGGGTTGTTGTTGGTCACAACAATTGGAGATTCACTGAAAAAAATAGTTATCTCTGAAAAAATAAAATGAACATTCTATATTTACTAAGTAAAGGTTTCTAAAGATAATGAAAACTATCTTAGAATAATTCAAATAAAATGTAACTATGAAAAGAAATAAAAATCATTTCATAATTTCTTTCTAATTCCTTAAGAAATAAAAACATTTTGGGTTATATCAAGCTTTGATTGGTGTTAATAATGAAGTAAGTGGATCTCTCCAAGTTTTGGTTTTATAATATACTCTATTGCCATAGGTATTGCCTCTGCTGCCAGCAAACGTTCATAGTCTCGACAGGGTTACATTTAAACCATTAACTATTCATTGTCCCATCCAACTAAAATTATGACTTTTTAAAAGATAGATTCATAAGACTTATTATCTCATTTTTTTGTCTTTTATTTATTTTTATTTTAAGAGCCATTGTTCTGGTTTGGCAGCCAGTTAATAATAATGCCATTCACTAGTTATAATTAAACTGAACAAGTTGGCTCGTGATGAGACCCCTTGTCTTATAGTTATAAGCCATTACCTGTTTTGGTATGTAGTATTGGTAATGTCAGTTATATTACTCCTTATGAACATGGTAAGTCGCCTCGTGATGAGACCTCTTATCTCTTAAAATTTTCGTATAATTTCTTAGAATTACATTCTAAAAAATCACAACTTAAATGGATGGGGTGAAATAGTTTTATTCTTAAGAATCAATGGATGACAATTTTCAGAGTTTTTTGAGTTCCAAAACTTTGAAAAAATATTTACTTTGATAGATAACCTTTCTCTGCTTAATAAACTTATAATGATTTACATTCTTCTCAAGTTTTCAAAATATCATGTAAATGATTGAAATAATCTTTCAAAGTTGAACATCTTATTTTAAACTATTCAAAAACTGTGATCATTACTTTAAAAATTCTTATTTACACAAAATAAATATTTATAATATTTTACCGAAGAAATTTTCTCAAATAGTAAACAGTCAATGAGAGACTCATAAACAACCTTTATTTGCAAAAAACAAAAACAATCAAAAACTTTGCAGAAATAAATATGTACAGTTTAATAAGGGGTTACCTCCTTATGAAAAGAATTTCTTCAAGATAAGCCCATTTACAGGAAGAGACTCTCTCTTACCTGTTAGATCTTGGAGTATGAATGTATTTAAGCTTATCTTCTCAACGATCTGAAATGGTCCAAGCCACATTTTCTGAAACTTGGTATGTTTACCTTTTTCTTCGTGTGCTTTATCCCATTTCAAAACGAGATCACCAATTGACAAAATTTTTGAGCCGGTAGAACTTGTATCAAAAGAAGATTTTACAAGCTGTTGATGTTTTTCATGAGTAATTTTTTCTTTATCCCTATCTTCTTCTAATTTAAGGATTTGATCATATCTCAATTGAATGGATGAAGAAGGATTTTCTTCAATAAACTGTACTAGGGCTAATGATGGAAGAGTTAAGTCTGATGGTATCACAACTTCTTTTCCATAAACCAAATTGAAAGGTGAAGTCCCTATTGAAGCTTTTTCAGTGATACGATCAGCCCATAACGCAAAGATTAAATATTTGTGCCAATTCTTTTGATTTTGATCAACGGTCCTTTTAATGATTTTGATAAGGTTTTTATTAGTGGATTCAGCCAAACCATTACCTTGTGGATAATAATTTGCTAAATATTTTAATTTAAAACCTCTTTTGACTGCAAATTCAATTAAGCTATTTCCATAGAAGTAAGATGCATTATCAAAGACAAGAGCTTGAGGTACACCAAACCTGGTTATGATGAATTGATCTATGAAATCAATAATTGAGTCAGAATTGGCTACCTTCAAGGGGATTGCCTCTACCCACTTTGTAAAGTAATCAGTTGCAGTAAGGATGTACTTGTGCTGTTTGGAAGAATGAGGTACTATCTCACCAATAATGTCAAGCCCCCATTGTTCGAATGGTTGCTCAATAGTTACTGGTTGCAAAGGAAAAGCTGGTTTCCTTTGTCTTCCACTTGCAGTTTGACAAATTTGGCACTTCCTTACGTAATCATGCGTATCTTTAAAAAGGGTAGGCCAGTAATAACCAGCGCGAATTATTTTGTGCGTTGTGGTATCATCTCCAAAATGACCTCCTGTTGGTCCATCATGCAATTCCTGCAAAACCTTTTCAGCTTCAGTCTTTTCAAGACATCTTAATAAAATAGAATCATAATTTTTTCTAAATAACACATTATTAATGATCTCATATTTAATAGCCTTTAACCTTAAAGCACATTTACTCTTATAGCTGAGATTAGAAGGAGCATACCCATTTTTCAAATAATAGATAAGATCAGCATACTGAGATTCGAAATCTGTAACAGTTATCTTACTTACTTGAATATCTTGATTTGAATCTTGATGTTCTGGTATGTTATGAGCTCCTGCCAATAATCTGCAAAAACCTTGTCCTCCAACAATCTTAGCTGGTTTAATATCAATATCATATTCTTGCAAGGCTGTTACCCAGTTAGCTCTCTTTTCTCCTACTTCTTTTTGAATTAATAATTGCCTCACTGCAGAGAATGGGACAATGATTTTTGTATGTGTTTTCAAGAGAAAAGGTCTGAAATATTTGATTGATTTAAACACAGCAAAGGCTTGTTTTTCAACATCAGAATAATTAAGCTCAGCTCCTTGCAGATTTGAGCTAAAGAAATAAATTGGTGCTTCGATTTCTTGATCATTGAGTTGTGTTAAAACAACTGCATAGGATGTTTCGGTGGCCAGAGTATACAAAGTAAAATCTTTAGAAAAATCTGGGGTATTCAATGCTGGTGCATTAATGATCGCTTGTTTGATTGCCTCAAAAGCTTCTTTCTCTTTATGTGCCCATTTGAATATTGAATTCTTCTTGATCATATTTTGCATAGGTAAAACAATTAAAGAAAAATCAGGAATAAATCTTTTAACAAAATTGATCTGTCCAAGAAATGATTGCATGGATTTTTTGTTATGTGGTAAAGAAATATCAGAATTTTCTTTCACTCTATCTGGATCAATATATATACCATCTTTTGACACAACAAATCCTAAGAGTTTTCCTTCATCTAAAGCAAAGAAAGATTTCTTTGGATTTAAGGAGATACCAAACCTTCTACATCTTTCAAATATTTGTTTTAAATCGTGTAGATGATTGACTCTCTTTTTTTAAAATACTGTTATGTCATCAAGATAAACAACAACTGATTTATTGATCAGACCTTTGAATGCTATGTCCATGGCTCTTTGAAAAGTTGCTCCTGCATTTATTAGACCAAAAGGCATTTTCTGATAAGCATAAGTTCCCCATTTTGTTTTGAAAGTTGTTTTCAATCTGTCATCTGGATAAACTAAAACTTGAATATAGCCCAAAAATCCATCAAGAAAAGACATAAGTTCAGAACCAGCTACCTTTTGAAGTGTCTGTTCCATGGTTGGCAATGGGAAATTGTCTTTTAAACATGCCTTGTTTAAATTTCTGAAATCAATACATATTATTATATCACCATTCTTCTTCCTTACAGGTACCATATTGGAAACCCAATTAGAGTGCCTGACTGGAAAAATGATTTTGGCTTTCAAAAGTTTATTAAGTTTTGATTTGATTTGACTTTCGAGATATGGATGGATCTTTCTCAACTTCTGTTGAACAGGTTTAATATCAGGAAGCATTGGAATTGTATGTTGAATAATCGAAGTATCATATGTTTTTAGATCATCGTAATTCCAAGCAAAAACGTTTTTATACTTGTTCAGCAGTTTAATGAATGCATTCCTTTCCTCTGGTGTTAAATTGAGTCCTAAGTTAACGTTTTGAGGTTTAGAATCAGAACCAAGATTTACTAATTCAAACTTCAAAGTGGAACTTTGAAGTTTAGCATTAGTGACTTTCTTGAATCTGTCTTTAATGTCATATAAATCCTCTAATTTAACAACGGATTTTGGAATGGGGTTTTCATTACCTTTTGAAGCAATTTGTAAATCATGATCATCTTCGTCAATAATTTTCTCATCATATGATTTCTCTGAGGTCATGAAATTTAGAATATCTTGATCATGATAGAATACTCTCCAATTTGTAACATTATCTGGGACAGATGGACGAAAAATCAATTCTACAGAAAACCTATCAGGACTGCAATCTTCAGCAGGTAGGAGTTTAGATGCAACATTAGCTAACAAGTCAGCTGATGTATTATGATTCCTAGGAATAGGAGAAATATTGAATGCTAAAAAATGAGTGGTGAGGTATTGTACTAGGGTTTGATAGTGTTTAAGATGTCCTGAAAGGCAATGAATAGTGTTCCTAACTTGTTTAATGACAATTTCGGAATCACCAAAAACTTTCAAGTATTTAACATCTAACCCTATAGCTTTATAAAGTCCTTGAACCAAGGCTTCATATTCTGCGGTATTATTAGTACACTCAAATTCTAATCTACATGACAGCATGGTTTTCTCCCCATTTGGATCAATTAGGATGCATCCAGCTCCATCTCCATCACTAGATTTTGATCCATCAAAATATAATGACCAAAATAAAGACTTATCTATTGGCTTATCTACAATTACATCAGAAATATTTACAATTCTGGAAGAATCAAATTGTCAAAAATTTTATATCTGAGAAGCAAAAGTATTTACAGAAAATGGTGATTGAGGAGCCTTGAAATTTCCAAGAAATGATTCAGCAGAATAACCTCCAAGAATATTGTTGTTGAATGCTATAGGTTCATTAGGTTGTTCAAATTCAGTGACAGTGTGCATCATATGTTTTTTTCGTTCAATTTTGATTTGATTTGGTTTCCCTTTGTAGGGAAGCCACATGTGTGAATAATCGGTTGAGATATAACCGTTAAGTTTCACAGACCAGTCCCTGCTCAAGATTAATCCATAGAATTTAGGAATATCAGCAATCAGAATATCAATTCTTTGGACAATCCTAGGATCTGAGGCTAATCTGATAGTAATTGAATTGATTTCTCCTACCATTTGGACTTTAGAGCGATCCAACTGAACGATATGAACTGCTGATTTATGTGGTTCAATATTCAATTTAGCACAGACAGAAGTAGGCATTATATTGGAGGAAGCTCCAGAATCAATCAAACAATTTTGCAGATTTTTATTGTACATCTCATAAGTCAAAAGAAAAGGAGGATTTTGAGAATTTGACTTTTCCCCAATGAGCACAGTATCAGTAGCATCTATCTTATCTGGTGGCTTACCAGATCCTCTTGCTGCTTTTGCAACTACACCGCTTGGTAAAGGAGCAATTGGTGTAGCATTTAATTCTTTCAATAGCAACTTTTGCTGGTGTTTTAGTTTGTTGAGTTCATGTAAGGAAATGTTGGCTTTGATCGTTTTCATGTCTTCAACAATGTTGTATTCCATAGGATCTGACACTACTAAATTTTTCGCTGTTGATGTGAGAGGATTAGAAGAAGATGGCTGATTTTGAGTAGGTAATGGGGAATTTTTCTTCACAATGGGTTTGTCTTTGGTACTTGGAGTTGTAATTTTCTTTTTAGGAACTGTTTGCACTGGTTCTGCTGTAGATTTACTCCTAGTACTTACAGGCATAGCTTCTTCACTATCAGAATTAGGGAGAATAAAATCCCACATTCCATTCAATTCAGCTATTTCTTCATTTTCGTCTTCTTGATCTGATACTATAGATGTATCTCCTTCTTCTTCCTCTTCTTCTGATTCTGCATTAGAGATTACATTAGGAGGTTTAGATTCAACTTGGTTTCTTCTGAAATTTCGGAATGGTTTCTTGGTAGAAGTTTCAGCCACCTGTTTTTTAATTTCAACCATTTCATTTGACATGGTTTTAAGAACTTTCTGTAAACCTTCCATGTCTTATGGATCTTTGGCCTTTTTCTTTAAATCATCTTTGAAGCTGACCTTCTTTGATTTCCTTTCTTCAATAGCATTTTTCTTTTCCAGAGAAGTAATACGTTTTTCCACTGCAATAGCTTCTTTCATATTCTCAGCTAATGTAGGCTTTGCAGCTCTGTCTACGAAAATTGCTATGTTTGAGGGTAAGGCAATTATATACCATTCAATTCTGACTTGTTCACTGGGTTGTGAATCTGTATGAATTTTGTTCAAGAGTTTGTTGAATCTAGCATTGAATTATTTTATAGGTTCCTTGGGTTATATTTTCAAATTTGATAGATCATTGAGTAAAGTTGCAATTGATCGGTCATCTCCAAATTTGGTCAAAAAATTATCTGCAAAAATGTCCCAACTCGTTATGGATCCTGATGGTAATGAAAAATGCCATGATCCTGCTACTCCCTGAAGAGTATATGGGAATAATCTAACAACAACATATTCATGTATGACTCCATTCAAATTAATAGCCAGCATAAATTTATTGATATGTTCTTCAGCTTGAATGTTAAGATCTGGGCTAAACTTTGGAAGCCATTTTCCAAGATTGTCTGGTAAATCATGTAAAGGTGCAGCCATGTTGACTGCTCCTGGAGTAGACCATGGTATCTGTGCCATTATTGGGACAACTATTGGAGGAATAGTAGAAACTGGTGGTATTTGAATAGAAGTGGTTGGAATAGATGATTTTGAGATTGATGAGAATTGAGGAGAAGATGTTTGTGGAGATGATGATTGAAGAGATGATGATGAAACAACCGCACTTTGTTGAGTTGTGGTTTTGGAAATAGGTGATTGAATATGAGATGATGAACTTGTATCACTTTCTATTTCCAATTGAATTCTTTTTGTTTTGCCCTTACTAGGTAAAGGAAATTCTTTCGAAGGAATACAAAGTTTTTCACTTTGCAACCTAGTAAGAGGTTTTGAAGGAATAAATTTTGAAGTTACACTACCTTCAGATATTTCAGACTCTTCCAGAGATAATGAGAATCCTTTCAATTTATGAATTAGATCTTGAACTTCAGGAGACTCGGGATGTTGTTTGTCTGAATGTTTTGAGATTTTGGTAGTGGGTGTTTGAATATTTTCTGCAATTTCTTCTCTAGGATTTTGAATTTCAGAAGAAATCGAAGAAGTTAATGAGGGTGTTTTTCTCTCAGAATGGCTTGTGGATAAAGATTTACTTGCCATTCATAGCTCATGCCCTCCTTCTAGCGCCAAAAATGTTGAAGCCTAGAAAATCTCTGCTTCAAACATCGGGGAAAACCACTCGGTCGGGACCTTAAGACAACTCCTTTTCCATTTGGTATGGTGGCTCCGACTGGATTTAAAGGACCAGTTTCCTTGTAACTAAATGGATTGGATTGGATGGGTAGAAATGGGACTAAACTAACTGAAATAAAAATATCTAATTTAAGCTAAATACTGATAAAGAAATTCTAACACTAACCCGGGTAATTATATGTGAATACAACTTAAGATTGTTCCAATTCAACAATAACCATGAAAATGTATTATTAATTAAATTGAAATGTGCAGAAACAAATAAAGATAACTATGTTTAAGAAATTAAACAGAGTTATATTAGCATATTGCATTCATCATTGTATACCATTTACATGTAACTATGAAAAATAACGTTTCAATTATACTCAGAAATGATATATAAAAGAAAGCATTGTGAAAACCAATATACATATAAATGATAGCAATCTTAAAACGAATATCATAAGACAAAAGAGATCAACAGTGAACAGATAGAAATACCTTGTTCATCTTGAAGACTTTCAAATGCAATCTGATACTCTATCCAGTAACTCTGATGCAAAATCAAATTCCAAGGTACAGAAATGCAACACTTCAAAGATAATTCCGCATGAAAATCACCAGATGTGATCCTTTTAAAAAAATATATAAGACAATGGAGTACAGAAATGCAATCTCCAAGTGCAAAAATATTAAGATCCAGGACCCCTCTCTAAATGCATGAGAGGGGTTTAAATACTACTTAACTAACTCTAAAAATAGTTTATTACAAAAATTAAGGATTCAGTTCAATGACCGTCCTTTTCCTAGGCTAAAATACAGTGAAATTAAAACTAAATCTATCTATCTATGATAGCATAGTTTTGAGAAGATGCGGTTGACCGACTTCGGAATTCAACTGTCCTAAAAAGACAGAGTCGACAAGCATAGGAGCAATCTTCTCTGTAGCATTGATGATACAATTGAGCGCACTGTGCTGACTGTGTGGCTTCACTAAGTACATCCAGTATGAGTCCCAATTCAATCTTGTCAGCCCTTTTTCTTATCTTTTAAATCTTTTGTTATACCTCCTTGGCCACAGGTCTGATAAGCAATTTTCCGAGCTACAAGTCTATCTGGAACATATAGGGGTAACACATGGGGAGAAGCATAACTTCCAAAAACCCTAATATAGGTGAACAATTCTTCTCCAAACCATCTCGCGACGGGGAGAATATCAACCTCTGTTTCTGAGGATAACCTTGGGGCATCCTTATTATACAATTTTCTGTACAATGGCAGCATTATTCCATGACAAATTTGGTAAAAATGGGGGACAAACTTAGACTCCCATAGTTATTTATGGTACACATGAATGGGAAAAGGATCGTGGATAGTCCATTTCCAGCCCATCACAGGGAATTTAGAGACATAACAGATGGCGTCCATGACATAAGCAGATAAATAAAAAGGCGGATAAACCCGCTGGGAAACATTTCGTTTAGACCGGTAGTGAAAAATAGCAGTGGTGAGATTATCAGATAGGATTTTGGCCCAGTCTACAATTGTAGAATTAATAGCCGCATTCAATAAAGGAAGCCATTCGGGTAAGATCATATTTATGTCAGGCTTTCCAAAAAGCCTGCATAACATGGCAGCAGTGAAACAATAAGGAGAGGTAAGTGAACCCGTGCTGTACATACCTTGTTTGTTTTTCTTCAATGGTTCACTTCTTTTGGTCCACTCCTTTGTGCATTCTGCCAAATTTGAATGTTATCTGGCAAAATCTTCCATAAATTGTTTGTTGAAAGTCGCCTGAGGTTCTGGCAACTTATACATTAATCTTAGATCTTCTATGGTGAATGACCCGATTAGCTCTTCAAATGGAGTTCTGAATTGTCTGTCTGAAATATCTGTGCTATCCAGCACCCATCTCACCATGTCTGTATATGGGAGAATCCTTGGCCTTATTGCTATTCTATGCAGAAATGAGCAAGCCAAGTCTCTAAGGGTTGCTTCAGACGTATTCTTTGAACCTGCTGTAGCTGCAACTTTTATCACCACAGGGTTTTCTTCTTCTAACATATTATACATTCCTTCCCAAGTGGATATACCGACATCCTTGTTACAGGCGGTGTCTGCATATAGCGAAGCTATTTCTTTGTTTTCAGAATTTGAGCTCTTCTCCTTCTTACCCATAGTGTTTAGCGGAAGCTTTGTATACTCGTTTGCTCCTTCGTGCCTGCGTTTTACGAATAAATGAGAGTAATGATATAAGAAAGGTGATGAGACTATTTTGAATGTGAAAGCGGATGAAATATAATATTTTAATTGTGAAACGACCTTCAATCTAAACACAATCTCATTTCCCATTAATAATCAATCCAATCATTTAATATAATCATTAAAGTGCATAACGGATTTGACATATGGGAAGATTGCCTTGGGATAGCGCGCCTACATGAAACTGCGACATTACGATCTGCGATTTGCTGCGCAATATCGCAATATGCAATGTCGCAATATCGCAAAATGAAGTTATCGCAGTTATGAAAATAGCGCAAAAGCAGAAATTGCGCAATAGCGCAAAAGCATATATCGCAAAATCGCAAAAGCGCAAAATCGACAAGAGCACAAAAGATATTCATTAATCATTTATGTTTTATGTGCTATGCGATCTGCGATCAATGCGTTTTATATATACCATTTTGTTATGGATGCGCTATCTTGTTTAAAGAGAAATTTTATTATAATCTATCATAAACTTAAGTGTTTCTAAATATCTTTTCTAAGGGATTTCTATAGGTTTATGATAGAAAGTTTTATCTGAAAAGGCAAACAAATCCTAATTGATTTTTTGGATTTTTTAACTAAGGGTCCTCATTTATTTAGTATTATTACTAATAATAAATAAAAAGGGGGGTTGTTGCTGGTCACAACACAACCATTAAACATTAAACATTTTGTAGCCAATAAACACGTGTTAAACCTAAAACAACACAAATTATATACAAAACTAAACAAAGTTAATATCATTAAACACGGCATGAAAGTAAGATATATATATATTACAATTGTGAAAAGGAATGAAACACATTTATACAAGGGAAAGTAAAAGTAAAATTTGGAACTTAATATTCTATTTTCTCATCTAGTTGCAAAATTTTTGTAGGGTGGGATATGAAAAAAAATAGGAAGGTGATGCACTTCTTTTAAATTAATCAACAATGAACTAGAATATCGTATCTTGCACAAAAATCATTCGGTCAATAGCAACTTCAATGGTAAAATAGTGAAAAAAATTCCATGAAGGATCTTAACCTTTGCCCTACTATAAACCAATGGAGCTCTACTATGACCTTCACGGAGACACTCAAAAGAAGTAACGTGAAAACCAACAATGGCATAAAAAAAGCAAAGGTTAGTGGCATGAAGAATCACAAAAGCAAAGTTTAGTTGCATGAATATTGACATGAGAATAATAAAATAAAGAAACCTTACTATTGATCATGCGCTCACCCAAAAAATGTGCAACATCTATGCGTGCAAAGGAGGGAATCTTTTGTTTTGAGTAGCTGCTTGAATTTTTATAGATCTCCTCAAGTATATTGACAGCTTTGATCCTTCTCAATTGCGCATCATATGAGAGCTTTGTGGTTTTTTAATTGTCCTCAATTTTTATAACTTGATTATTTGGGTTGCATGATTTTTTTTTGTTCTTAGGTAAATTAATGAATATAATGTTCCTATGCATCTTGTTAAATTAATTATATATAATTATATATATATGATCTCTCTTTGCTTTCATTAATAAATGAAGTTATTATCCTTATCATGGTGTTAAGCAGTTTTCGAACAATGTTTTTGCAGTCTCCGATCAAAATTCATGCTTAATAGTTATACTCAAACATTGATAAAGTTGTTTCTCCTTTGAAATCATTCAAATGGACATAATATTATCTTTCAAGGACCCATATCTATTCCCAACAAAACTATCAAACTTAACGACTTCTAAGTAGCCAAAAAGGCCTCTTATAATCCCTTTGTGTTCGAAATTTGTTTGAAACAGTAGTACACACCACCTAATGTCATCTCCATTATCACCTCATGAGTCGATTGTTCATGGTATTTTGGATTTATGTTATTAGTGACATCCAAGGTTCTATATGCATTGAAAGAATTTCATGAACTTGCTTAGATTTGTCTCTACACCTATTACCTCGGATACTCCTCTCATCCTCGCACCCCATGAAAATGCAAGGCCAAAAATGTCGAGGCAAAAAATAGCCACTATATGTGGGAATAGTAATATCGGTGAATAAAATGCTTTGTATGGAAAATATACTCTGGGATTTGAACCTAAAAGTTACATAATATCATAAGTGTACTTGGATGTCACTCAAAATGTATGCAACAAAAAAAAAATGTAAGGATTGTTTCATGTCTTTAAGAGAAAAAAAAAACACCTTATATTAAAATACAGTATAGGTACATCATACTCAGAATGATTCATCTATTGACATACGTCCATGCCATAAGCCATTTTCATGCACAAGGAGAGATCTCCCGTGATCTTGAAAGAAAATTACCACTACAGGCGGAAAAAAAATATCATCAAAGATACTTCCCATTGACAATGTATGCCAACATCCTAACATGTCTCAAAACCATTCAGGAAACAAAACATGACATCATAGAGACCATGACCACCTACCTTCCATCTGCTATATCAAAAGCATACAGAAACATTAAAAAAAACCCATAAAAAGACCCTCTTGACTGATACCATAGATATTAATGGGCAAAAAATGAGAGGCATCTGATCCCTGTGCCCTTCATCATGGAATCACGACCTTAAAATCATCCACCGGCACAGATCTATGAAGTGGGAGATGGAAATAATCCCAAAAGGGTCGCTCGGGGCCATTTTATAAATGCGATCAGCCTTGGTGTTTTTCTCGTGGTATATGTGACGCAAAGATGACCCTTTGAGGTTGCGCATAAGAGAGTTGATGTGGAGGATCCACCCTTTCATTCCTGTTGGGAAAAAAATGGAATACCAAGTGATCCCATCAATCACCGTCTTTGCATCTCTGTATATATTGACATCCACTAGCTGCAAATTAAAATCCAACCAGAGGACACTCCATAGGGCTAGAAGCTCACCCTTGATATTTGACCCTTTACCCCCATTCCAATGGAGCAAGTATATTTCACCATTGTCTATCTTGATCCATGCACCACAAATGCATACCCCTCCTTGTCGGGCCCCATCAAAGAATGGCGTAGGAAGAGAAATGGAATGTTAGTGGATGTGAATGGACAGGTCCTTGATGGGCACAAAAGGAGTATGAAAGTTGATATTCCAAGCCAATATTTCCCCATGTATGTGCACCAGATCCATGAAGAATCCCTCAAAGATAAATCTGTTATGGGAAAGCCATACTTCCTATAACAAGAAAAAAGGAAGAGCCATGAATCTAGTAGGAGTTGCTCCCCAATCCTTAAAGGAGGATGAGAAAGATTTTGGCCTCCAATCTAGACCTAAGAGAAAAGTAGAAAACAGAGTCCACAGTATAAGAATAATGGGACAAGATAGGAAGATATCATGAGAATTCTCAGAGTGGGGAAGATAGAAAATGTACCTCCCTGGGGGATGGAAGCCTCTCTTTGCCAGATTGTCCCACGCCAGAATGCGGTTTTTCCATACAAGTCATCCAAAAAGAAAAATTTTGAGAGGGACATTCCGCTTCCAACACTTCTTGAAGGGAGAATTTTCCTTGTTCTCCACCTTATTAAGAATGATGCCATGATAAATTTCCGCCACCTCTATGGCCTCCCTCCTCTTTGAACCATCCCATACAATATTTTTTCATCTATGTAAGCATCACTACTCCCTCTTTTATTTCCAATTCATAACTATCCTTTTGAATACATCACTACACAACAACCTTGAAGTAGATTCATATATTTATAAACATGATTCAAATTTCCATGACCAATTTCCTCCATCTCACGAAAATCTACACAGTACTAGAACAAACAACTTCCCCTTTGGATAGGAGATACAAAAGAAAGAGATCAATGAGAAATTCTTTGAATTATTTCAGGATTATTAATTTAAGGTGGAAATATTACACAATCCCATCGTGATCATAATGGCAATTGTGATACATAATCCTTTTGAAGATATGCCATTATTTTTGGAGTTCTGCAATCATTGGAACTAGGTTCTTCACTTCTAATTCTTGCCAATCATTCCATCATTTTTTCTATCACCATGTTTTCCATTATATTTTTTACTATATATATATATATATATATATATATATATGTAGTATTGAACATGATTGTTATTAATTTCTTCACATTTTTGCCTATTTTTTTCATCTACATGCCATGCTCAGTTGCTATGAACATTAAATTATGGAAAACTCTTCGATTTTTCAAAGAACCTTCATCTAAAACTTCAAGTAACACTTGTGAAGGATTTACATATATATCTTGTTAGATACAACATATATCCCACATATGGTGCACAGAAATTGTACACACCACATATATATAATTTCCCCAACCTATTTTTTTTAAGGATGACACGATGACAAGGAAGTCATGGGACTTCGACTTAAATGTGTATGTAGATGATTGGGTCACTCGTCATGTATGGATTATCCATGTGATGAGATGCAATATAATTTTGAGAAAAATTGATACAAGCTATCCCACATGGGTGGTGGGTAAGTGTAAAATGCATTGTGTTTTCTAGAAACATTGATATGAGATATCCCACATGGGTGGTGGCTAAGTGTAATAACATACACATAAAAACTGTTACCACCCATCTAAGACACGAGATATCCCACATGAGTGGTTGGTAAGTGTAATAACCTATACAATAAATTGGGTAAGTGTAATCACCTATACGAGAAACATTGATACGAGATATCCTACATAGGTGGTGGGTAAGTGTAATAACCTATACATACAAATTGTTACCACCCATCTAAGACAAGAGATATCCCACATGGGTGGTGGGTAAGTGTAATAACCTATATATCAAAAATTTTACCACCCATATAATTTTACAATACATAGATGATGATTATGGGTCCTTAAATCAACTAGAGAGAGCCTCTAGTAATTTCCAACATACAAACTGTTACCACCCATCTAATTTTACAATACATAGATGATGAAATAGAGAGGGCCGCTAGTAATTCCCATATAACATATAATTTTACAATATATAGATGATCAACTAGAGAGGGCCTTTAGTAATTTCCAACATACAAACTGTTACTACCCATCTAATTTTACAATACATAGATGATTCTCAGTAGTCTTTCAGTCCTCAAATCAACTAGAGAGGGCCTCTAGTAATTTCCAGCATACATTGGATAATATATATTACACTTAAATAGTTATAGGAGGACCAAAAGGGAAAATAATAGAGAGCGCCTTTAGTAATTTTACCATCTGATTTTACAATACATAGATGTGATTCCTCAAATCAATATTTTGGATTCTCCTTAAATGATGAATATTTGTGCCTTTAGTTGAAAATGTGTGTTGGAGTCTCCTTAAATAATGAATCTTTGTGTCTTTAATTGAAATATGTGAGCTTAAGTAGGTGCATAATTCTATATTGTGATTTAAAATGCTTTATAAGTAATGTATGATTCTATTATATGATTTATATTGCTTTATATATTAAATTCAGAGGTTAGCAATGCAAAATGCAAGATAGCAAAATTTCATGCTTTTATTTATATTGGTTTACATGTTAAATTCAAATATTTGACAATTCCTAATCTCAAAAGCATTAACTTAACTGAATAAAATTCGTATCTACAGCATGGTTCCATTCAATTCATTGAGTTTGGTTAATAACCCAATTTTCTAATAAATATAATTCTTTTAATCTATAAGAATATCACTGTATTTAAATTCTCTTAATAATTCATGTGTAATTATTTCCATGACATTAGAAATAATATAACACTAGAAGATGTCATAAAATCTTAAATCACTTGTGATAAGTTTAGTTATCATCTTTAAATAAATAAATAAAATCCCAAATTGAAGTTTTAGTCACTCAACCACAAGGAGTTTGTTATCGAGTTAAATCTTTTCTTTTTTAGAATATGAGCATTCTTATGAGTGGCCCCCTCGATAAAATAAAGTTACACATTGGAGATTTGATCATCACCAATAATTTTAATCCTCAATTGTTTACTTCCTCTTTGAAAATCTCGGGCCGCCACAGTTCTTATGTATAGATAATGCGAAAAAACACATAAAACACACACACACGCCGTGGGGTTTGAAAAATCATGTTTCTATCCATAAAAAATGGCTCAATCTCTCCCAAATGATTTCTAATGATCCTTATTGATGATTTCTAGGTTAGAAATCATGTTGGAATGACAAGAAAGGGAGAATGATCTTCATGATAATGAAGCCATGGATGAGCTGACAACACTATTCTGCATGATTCACAAATGTGGTGGAGGAATCTCGTTCTCTTGGTCACATCCATGATGTCATCGAATCTACTTTCTTGGCCCTCATTCCAAAATGTGATGCTCCATCATCTTTCGATGATTTCCATCCTATCTCTCTCTATAATTTTGTCTATAAAGTTATTTCTAAAACAATTGCCAACCGATTAAAGCCTATCCTCTCTAATCCATCTCAAAAGAATAATTTGGCTTCATGGATGGTAGACAAATTCATGAAGCCATTGGGGTCGCACATGAGACTCTCCAAAGTATTAAATTATTCCACAAAATATGTATGGTTATCAAGATTTACCGCTCTAAGGCTTATGACAAAATCAATTGGCTCTATCTTAGACTTTTGCTGACCCATTTGGGGATCCATATTGATTTTATTAATTGGGTTATGAGATATATCACTAATATTTCTTTTGTTTTTCTTATTAATGGAGCAACCTCACAATCCTTTTCTAATTAAAGATGATTGAGATAGGGATGTCCTTTGTCTGCATTACTATTCCTATTAGCAGCTAAAGGCCTTAGTCAACTCATTCATTAGGCCAGAAGATTGGGGACCCTGGGGGGCATCGAAGTGGCTTCAAATATTATTATCATCCATCTCCTCTTTGTGGATGACATTATGCTTTTTAGCAATGGTAATAGATGCGAAGTCAGAAATTTAAAAGAAATTCTAGATCTTTTCATGAAGGCTATAGGCCTAACTATCAACAATCAAAAGTCCTCCCTCGCCCACGAGGGCCTTCCCGAAGCTGATCTTATATGGAATTATGGTCACCTTGCCTTTCTATAGGTGCTATTGGGAACATGAGTTAAGTACTTATGTTGTTTACTAAAGTCGGATGGGTACCGAAAACAAGATTGGTATTGGCTGGTCTCAAAATTTGAAAAAAGAATTAATTCTTGGAGTCACAAATGGCTCTCTAGAGCGAGGAGATTAGTTATAATAAAATCAGTTTTATTAGCCATTCCAGTCTATTTGATTAGTTTGACATGGGTTCCTATTGGTATTCTTAATAAAATCAGAAGTATTTGTAGCAAGTTCTTTTGGTCGGGTAAGGAGGACAAAAAAATCCTACTGTGGGTGGCCTGGGATAAGATTTATAAACCCAAGGAATGTGGAGGTTGGGGTATCAAGAAAATAAAAAAAAATTCTTTTGCCTTGGTTGCTTGGAGGATTATTTTTGAAAATAATTTATGGACCTCTGTGGTTAGAAGAAAATATGTTGATCATGTTCCATTGGATGTGTTATCACCCAAACAAATGAAGCATCATTTAACAACGTTAAATAGGGTCATGTGTCAAAAATTAGGTTATAGGATTCATTTTTTTTATATGCTTGGTCAAGAGAAATATTAAATTTTTCTTATTTAAGTTTACCCTAAGTTCTAAAGCTACTCATTTTCAAACTCCCTCATGTCACATCACTCATCATTTTTTGACTGGTTTCAATTTCCAAGGTTTTTGTACCGAAAATGCCATTTTAGCTAAGAAACCATAGTTTTGTAGCAAAATACACTGTGAAAAGTCAGTTTTCGCTACGAAATTGTTGATAGTTTCATAGCAAAAATATCCAAATTTACACTAGTTATGCTACGAAAGTGCGGTTTCCCATCTGTCTTGTCACATTAGCTGTTAAGTGTCAGAAATCGTTGGGAATGGGTAAGTTAGATGCCATTCGAGTCATGGAAGGATAAAATCAAGGTACATGCTTAGGTCTGTAGTCATCATGATCAGTTTAGGTATGTATGAATCATCATTGAGTCATGAGAGGACATCAAAACTTCAAAAAAAATTCCTAGTTCATTCATTTCTCATTTCTCATACCTTGTGTGATATTGAGCTCTGGAGAGCTATTGCACTAAGCCAAAGCTGTGGCTGGTGTTTTAAAAAGTTTACATTGAGCATCATCAATCGAGGCTGCAATTCATCAAGCGAGGATGCAAATTATCAAGCGAGGTTGTGAAGACCTTAAAGAAACCATGGCAGAAAAAAGAAAAACAAACAAGGGTGGCCAATGCTTGAGATATGAACCAACATACATGAATTTAATCAATGAAGACCCAACAACAGTGTAATTCTTCAGAAGGATAGGTTTCCTGCAGTTTTGTGAGAAATTACAAGGCTGTCATACACAAGTTTCCAAAGAGTTTGCTTTGAATTTTAGTGGAACATCCACCAAAGTGGGAATGCTCAATCCTTCCATCACACCTAAGGTTATTTTAGCTAGTACAGGGATCCCAAGAGAACAGGATAAGTGGTTCAAAGGTTTCAAGTTTAACATGGAGCAGTGCAAAGAATTTATGAAGCCTGAAAACAGTGAAATGGATCTCACCAATGTTGTTCCAAGGAACTACTCAAAATTGTTGCTCATCATCCAAAAGTACTTTACTTGTGAAGGGAGATACCAAAAAGTCTACTCATATCATTTCAAGTAACATTTTCACTTTATTGGTAAGATTTCCCTTGATCTACCTTTCTATTTGCATAGAAGTTTGTAAAAAATGGAAGATAAGGTCCAAGCAAAGTCTGAAGGGAGTAAGACTTCATTATTTCATCATATTTTACTGAAGTTGTTGGTTTTATATGAACTCCAAAGGTTAGGTAGAGGCTGGTCATCATTTTTTTTTGTTAGTGGTTTTGAGTTGGATGCTCCTACTCCTTCAAGAACTCCTAAACCTAGGAAAATTCCATCACCATTAGCAACAGAGCAGAGTGAACCAATGATTTGAAACAAGCTCCAAGAGCTTGGTACAGTCGCATCAACACCTATCTCATCAAAAGTGGTTTTTCCAGAAGCAGGCATGAACCCAGTTTGTATACCAAATCCCATGAAAGTAAAATTCTTACTGTATGCCTTTACGTAGATGATCTTCTTTATATAGGAAATATGATTTTAGAAGATTTCAAAGCAGCAATGCAAGCAGAGTTTGATCTGACAGATCTAGGAGTCATGAAATATTTCCTAGGAATTTAAATTCACCAATCTGATAATGGCATTTTTGTTGGTAAAAAAAAATATGCCATTGATATCATTCAAAAGTTTAGAATGGCCAATTGCAAATCAGCTGATACACCAATTTCTCAAGGTACCAAACTCAGCAAAGAAGATGTAGCACCATATGTTGATCCCACATTGTATAAAAGCCTAGTTGGTAGTTTGTTGTATCTAACTGCAACTAGACCGCATATTGTGTTTGCAACAAGTTTTGTCTCCAGGTTTATGCAGTCACCAAAGCTTACTCATTGTCAGGTTGCAAAAAGGATCTTAAGGTATATTGTAGAGACCATAGACTATGGTTTGTTTTATACACATTCTGAAAATTGTTCACTTCCAGGTTATAGAGACAGCAATTATGCAGGGAGTTTAGATGATTGCAAAAGTACCTCAGGGTCTGTTTTTCATCTTGGAACAAATCAGATTTCATGGGCATCCAAGAAACTGTCAATTGTTTCAATATCTTCTGCAGAGGCAGAATATGTAGCAGCAAATTCAGCAGCTTGTCAAGCAGTATGGTTGAGAAGATTATTGAAAGACATTTTAGATATTCAGAAGGATAACAGTTCAACAATTTCTTTATCAAAAAATCATGTTTTTCACAAAAAGAGCAAGCACATTGACACACGTTTTCATTTCATTCATGAACTTGTCAATGATGGGGACATCACACTTTCTTTTTGTGGTTCCAAAGATCAGCTTGTAGATATTTTCACAAAGCCATTGGGAAAGAATGTATTTGAATTTCAAAGAGAGAAATTAGGCATTGTTAGTGCCTCCACTTGTAACAGTTGAGATTGGGGGGGATGTTGAGATATTAATCTCACTCTCCATTAGGTTCAGTTCATTTAATTTATTGTCTTCTAGGTGTCATAGGTAGTTTAGTTTTACTTCAGATTACTTCATTCATTTATTGCTGATGTTTCCAATGTATTCCTATTTAACTATTTGGTAATATTGAGATGAGCAACTCTCTACTCTAGTTCACGTTTTAGTTTTTCAATTTTTTTCATTACCAAAGTGTAAACTTATCTATTTCTCCTGTTTAGAGATTGTTAGCCTTTTAATATTTTACATTAATGTTCATATTTTTGTGATGTCCTCAGGGTCTTGGGCGGTGCGAATCTCTCTGGTAAATTAGTGCCTGAGCTTGGAATGCTTCAAAATTTACAACTGTAAGTTTCGATCTTTTCATTTGTTCGTTGTGCTTTAGGTGTTCTTCTGAAGTTAAGTATATATTTTTTATTCTCTAGAAAAATTAGCGTGGATTTGTTTTGTTTATTGAAAAGTATGTGTTTATGACGACTTGCTGCTTTGTAATATATGTATCGCAGGGAGCTTCAAAAAAATAAGATCACGGGAAGCATTCCAACAGAATTGGGCAATCTGAAGAATTTGAATTACTTGGATTTGGGTTACAATCAATTAACGGGTCAAATTCCTGCGTCACTTGGGAATTTGAAGTCTCTTGCGACCCTGTATGTGTTTGTTTTAAGCATCTGTATTTTCAGTAATTATTTCTTAAAATACAATTTTGTGATCCGAAATTCTTTTCTTTTCCCGCGGGCATATATATATATATATATATATATATATATATATATATATATATATATATATATATATAAAACCTTTCGCAACGCAACACTTACTTTGCACTATCTTTCTCATTACTCCCGGTTCTGTTAAGAATGCTTATGACAGTGTTACATAATTGATTTAACAGTCGTGTCGACCACAACCAGTTGAGTGGAAAAATTCCGCGGGAGATAACATCCCTTCCAAAACTTAAAACCTTGTAAGTAGTCAACTTATTTGTTCATTGTTGGTTTTGGTTTTGTTTTTTATCAAATTTAATATTTAACATGAATTTCGAGTAACCACAGTCCACGTTTTTTCATTCTTTCACTTTCATTCATCTTATTTTTGCAGTGATTACTCTAGCAATAAGCTGACACCATCCACTTCCGATGGATTTTAACGCTTTCTTTGGAAGAAGTAAGAATCATTTTCTGAATTTGGTTAAATTAGGTGTACTTTGTTTTTATCCGCTATTTGTGTATCTACAATTACGTATATCTATTTTGTCATCAGTTTAATTGGATTGCACATTGTCTAAATAATGATTACATCGGTTTTTTTTGTTTGGTTGGTACAGGATTATGCAGAAAACTGAAGAATAGTGATTTTCTAAGTCTACGTTAATATCTCTTTCACTTCACTTCTTCACTGAATGATGTTCTCGATAGCCAAAATGAAATGAATTTTGATGAACACTACACTATACTTCTAGAAATAAATAATATTATACAAATTTTTAAATTGGTGTTTTTTATTAAAGTTATATATATTTGTTCTTATTTTTTTTCACAATGAAAGTCCTTATACAAATTTTTAAATTTGTGTTTTTTATTAAAGTTATACATATTTGTTCTTAGTTTCTAATTTCACAAGGAAAGCCTTTATGAGTCTTTCTAATAAATGTCTAAACTAACTTTTTTATGAGTCTTTCCAATAAATGTCTAAACTAATTTTTATTCCAAACATGCAACTTGGAGATCCAAAACCTGTCGCTTAGAGATTCAAACCCCTGGCCACTTGGAGATGCAAAACCATGGAGTATAATAAAATCTTGTTTCTATCGATCATGCCACATGGAGATTTAAACCCTGCCACTTAGAGGTCCAAAGTCTTAGACATTGAGACAAAAATTGTAAGATTAGGGTTTTTCTGGTTGTTGTTGTTGTTGTTCCAACTTCCTAATAATACCTTTTTCTCTATGTTTCCCAAATTTATTTTCTCTTTGCTAAATACATATTCATTTTGATAAGTGAGTGGAATGAAGATCTTGTTATCAAGATGCTGCTTCAAACGCTTTATATTTTTGAATTTTTGCATCTATTGGGCGAAACCGAACTTGGTCTATGGTTGGTCAAAAGACTCCACAACTTGAGGAGTGGAATGCGCGAAGTGTATTGTTTGGTCTTCCCATGGTATGTGGACCATCGTTTTGTATGTATGTAAGTGATATATAAAGCAATGTAAGGCTTTATGGAAGTGATAAAGATGAATAGTTGATGAGAACAAGTGCACGATATATCTATTCTTAGTATGTTTTTGGTCTTAGGTGACATCTCTGCAGTTGTGCATGCAGAGGACTTGGAGAGTCTATAGCTTTGTGTGCATACCAACTGCAGTTGTGTGCACACGTCAGAGAAGTGTATGTATGGAAGATACTTATCATAATAAAAGAAGAAGTGTCTTGAATGCATCTTTGTGTTTATCTATTTATTTTATTATTATCTAAAATGTAAAGTTGTTTATATGCTTTATTTTTTTTTTTAATGATAAAGGTGAAGTACACATAAGTATTGCTTGACGAATAAGGTATATAATGTTAAAGTAGGTAGATGCATATGCGCAATTCATAATAAACATAAGTAAGAATTTTAGCCATAGATCCATACCCCGTTGTCCCTCTAGATGCAAAAACTTGGTTTTGACATTCCCCAATATTGCCTCGGGTGAGACTGTGATCTACACTGCATGTCATTGCCAAAAAGGCTGGTAATAGATGGTTTTGTTGCTCCACTGTTAACTTCAAGCTTGATTCAATCCCCTCCAAGCCAACAAATGGTTTTGTTGTCAGCAACAGGATATGATTGAGGAATATGTGGATGTGGCATCCAACAAGGAAGGAAATGTAAGACTAGGTAGATATGAAAGAGCGAGAGTTCGCAGTTCCAGAAAACATAAATATGCAATTGTCAACTGAAGCTTTGTTAGAAATGTATCTTTTCACAAAACAACATGAGATTTTCTTCACGTCTTTTTCTAACGAGTTGCATGAATGGTTATTGAGGCTGGTTGAGAACAAGACATGTTTTAAGAACGACGAGCCTATCGCATGGACCCCATAATTGATACAACAACTCAAGGAGAATGATAACAACATATCAAGGGTTGTTGATTTCTAGATTGACAGTATTTTGGGAGGATTTATAACTGATTTCACGATAGATGTATCTTACCGTGAAGTTGAGCGAATATTTTTCAAGGGACCATGATGTAAGTATCTAAAATATCCGAAGTTGTGGATTAAAATTATTTTATGTGAAAAGGTCGTACTACAAATGCAATAAAATTAATGTTTAGAAAAAGTAAGTCTGGGTCTACATGAAGTGAAAATAAATACAGAGTAGACTGCGAGAACTTCATTGAGACTTATTACATTCCTTTGTTAGAAGAATCTGAAAGTGAAGAAGAAAGAAGTAACTCTGCAACCCCTAGAGGTGCATCATAGGTAGAAGTTGAGAATAATCAGGGCACCTCTAGGATTCTCCATCCCGCTACTCCCTTTACCCCACATCCCCCTCCCCCTCACATAGGAAACATGGCCAATGATATTAATCTACCTATATTGAGAGGACTCCGATTAGAGGATCCTAAGAAATTTTGGTTCATAGTTGAAGCAGTATGGAAAGTGAGACAGATCACTGACGAAGATATAAATAAGGTGCATTTCGTCACCGCATTGCAGAAAAGAGAATTTACATGGTACATAAAGTATTCTAAAAAGAATCAAGGTGCTTCACTGGATGATACAAAGAAATCATTAACTGCAAAATTTAAGAATTCAAAATTGCAGTCACAATGTATTACTGAGCTAAAGGAGATTCAATAACTACCAAATTAATTTGTTTGGGAATTGGATCAACATTTAAAAATTCTAATGGGAAAAGCGAGCTTTACAATTCTTGAAGAGAAGCATAAGGAGTGGTTTATAGATGCGTTATTGCCACATATCAGGCTACCTTTAACACAACAAAAGATATGAACTAAGGTCGAAGCTCTATAAATTGTGATGAAGTTGGAAGCTTCACTGATCGTAGATGCGCATGTAAGAGTACAACAAATAAGAGCTAGCTAGTGAGTTTTCATTTGGAGATGAAAGATCTGAAGAAGGGTAAGGAAGACATGCCATAAATTCAATCAAAAGTATGGTGTATAAAATGTAAGGCAAAAGGCCATTATAAGGACCAATGCCCTATTTTCAGAGAATACCTGGCTAGTGGAGAACCTAACCCATTAAATCTAGGATTGAGTGTATGGTGTGCCATATGTAAAATTGCAGGTCAACATTGCATGGAAGGGTTCTATTTGTTGTATAATTATGTGCAAACTCCAAATAAATTGTTTGGTAACTTCTGTAGATTAGTGGGGCATGACAGGAAGAAATGTCACAGTTATGATTTTATGATGGAGCAGACTGAAGTTCTTATAGAATATAGGTTGTAGGATGTGGAAATTAGGATCAAGGACAAATTGCAAGTCCAGGAGTATTCCAAGGACGAGGATGAGACGCTAGTCGAGGACATGGCCAACTAATCTATTACAACTATGGAGAAGCAAGCCACTTCACGAGGGATTGTAAGAATCTGACTACCATTTGAAATTATTGTAAATCTTTTGATCATGTCATAGAAAAATGTAAAATCCTTATAAAGAAGATGAGGGAGAAAAGAAATTAGCAGCCCACTCAAAATCAACAGATGATGAGTGTTGAACTAAGGGAAGATGACCTGTGCATTAACATAGTAACAAGAAATGGTGCAATGGAAGGAGATGATAAAGTTGAAGGTAAGAATCCAATGGAAGACACATGGGTTAGGAATACCACTGAAAAGGGCACTGGATTCAACATGCGGAGGGAAAAGGAGACATTCATGGTAGTGAAGTGAAACTTCATGGATTTTGGAACTTCCACATCTAAAGTAGAGTCGCTACATAAGTTAATACTGAAGAAGGAGAATGCTAAGGTGATTAATACAACGAAGGAATTTTATCTAGCTATATTAATATCATTCTTGCAGACCTGCATGAATTTTTTGAGAGATTAGAAGGTTGTTGAAGGACTCTAGGAGTTTTTGACTCTTGCACTAGAAAATAAGAACACTGCAACGAGCCGCGCATAGTAAATAAGTTGCATCAACATAAGAAGAGAATATGAAGGGACATGAGACTAACTGCGCATATCAAGGAGTATGATATGGATGAGGTAATCCTAGATTTTTAATCTGATACCAATGTGTTGCCTAAGAAAAATTGGAGCGAATGGGAAAATCGTAGTTGAAATGGTTGCCGATCCAGTTGAGGATGGCTAACTAGTAGAAGATCATCCCTATGGAAGGTTACCTGTCATTATAGTGGATATTAAATAAGTGTCCCTTTTTGTAGATTTCAAAGTGATTGAAATTGTATATGATACCAATCCATATCAAGTGCTACTTGGATTGGATTGAGGTTTTGATATTGTCACGATAATAAATTTGAGAAAGAGAAATATGGTGTTCGAAAATGGAGATCTGAGGGTCGTCGTTCCTCTAGACCCATTAGAAGAAGTGTTGTATACAGAGCTTGTATAGGATGAGTACCACGATGCAAATATTGACAATATTTACAATATAACATCTAAAGAGGAAGATTGGATCAATCCCATTGCAGATGGAAGGCTAAGCTGGGAACAAGACAGTTCGTATATTTATAACTATGACGAAGAACTAAAAAATTAGCAGAACAAGTTGCATGAAGTCTCTACACGACGATGTGCAAGAATCACAAGATCATTGTGCTTCGTAACCTCAAAGGTATGTGACCTATCTTATTATAATGGGATAGGATATGTAAGTATTTTTCTTGATGAATTTTAAAAATAAGTACCAGAAGCACAGAGGTTCCAAGCTTTGGATGTAGCACTGAGATCTACACCTGCTAGATGGTGGGGTACTCATAAAGAAAATATAGGTATTTGGAAGGAGTATCATAGGCTCATGAAGGTGAGACTTGGCCGAGTAAATATTCAAATTGAAGTAAAATATGATGGCAAGGATGACCCCTAGGAGAATTGTTTTCGTTGGACTTCATTATGGGGTGAAGATCAAGAACCAGAGTGGGTACATGCGTTTTTTCACACATTGGACATGATACCTATGAATTGGTATCTTGATACATAACTGTGACATGGAATGATGAACTAGACGAATTTGGTTGAAGGGTTCCTACTAAGATTTAGTTTTGAATATGACTATCCATGCATACATGAAGCTCTTCAGGAGTTATTATAACTATTAAATTTTCAACCATCATTTTTATTTTTATTATCTCTCTAGTTTATTTATTACATTTTCAAACCCAAAAAAAAGTTATACACATCAAAGACAAACCATATGTACTTAGTGGACGTTATAGACCAAAGTTATAAACCAAAGTTATAAACCAAAGTTTGGCCTCAGTGGATGTTAACTGTCATCATCATCATCATAAACTAAATATTGATGTTGGGGTAATGTAAGACTAGTTGAACCTCGTATTAATTACATTCAACTTTTATATAATAATGTTCACATTAAGAATAGTTTAATGTAGTTAATTTTAATTATTGCAAGTTTATGTGGTAATGTCATTAGTAAGGAAAATCAATTTAGTTAAATTTCATAAATCAAATGGATTGGTTCAACAACTTTTAGGATATGATACCCCAACCTTTTGCTCCATTTTAACTAAATTTAAGAATAATGATTAGATATTAAAAATAGAAATAAAGATTATAATTTTGTATCTATATAGAAATATAAATACAAAATTCTTTGAAATCAATATTTGGAGATGAGAAGTTACCCAAGAAAATTTGTAAAGAGATGAAGAGTTTCTAGGATTGACTAAAACAAGAAAGATGAGTAACTTACCACAGAAATCTTGTGACAACTCTTTAGCACTTTCATTCATTGTGAGTGTCTACCTCCACCTTTGGAGGAGATGGATTAATATACATACATATTACATTAAAATATACAAGTAGTAGTTGAGGGGTTGATCTTTTAAGACGATCTGGGTGATATATTGACATGATGAAGATATTGTAGTCATGTCATATATATATATATATATATATATATATATATATATATATATATATGAGTTGAAACAATAAGTTAAAGATCTGTTTTAATTAATAAGCACACAAACTTACAATATAATAATATTTTTTACCATGGATATTCATGTCCACTTTGCCATAAATATTATTAACTTGTAAAAGGGGTTTGTTACAATAGGATGGGCCAATACCATGACTCATCAATACAAAATGTCCAAAAACCATCTTTCATTTCACACTCAAAATATTTTATAAATACTTTATTTGAATTTAATTTTATAACATTTTTTTTTATTAAATTTAAAAGAAAAAATATTATAATTGTTTTTGAGATATATCTAAGTCTCTATCACATGAAAATATATAAGATATAAATAGTAGCTATAAAATAAAAAAACCATTTAACTATATAAATAAAAATAAAAAATTTGTAACTATTTTAACTTTTAGCATTAATATTTACAATATAACAAGATTATTAACCATAGATATTATTAACCATACTATACCATGAGGCCAATACGATGGCTCATCAATACCACAAGCCGAAAAACCATCTTTCATTTCACAATCAAAATCAAAATATAAAAAATAATAATTTAAAAACCCATTATAATTTTGTATCCCCATATAAATACAATTAAAAAAGTTTTGTTTGGGCCAAAGCCAAGGTCAAACCATAATTTGCTAATGGTGTGTGTAGATTTGGTCAAGTAGTAGGATGGCAAGATTTGGTCAAGTAACTTCGAGTGGCATTTGTAGTACTATATATATTTATGCCATTTTAGACGCCTAATCCTCATCTTTCGATTTGGCGCTGAGACTCATTCGGTATCTTCTTGGCAAGTGGGTTGTGGAATATTGAGAAGAAAGTGGCACAAATTGGCTTTGGCTTGTTCACATAAAGTGATAGAAGATTCTTTGACAATGGGTTCCCTGTGGAAAATCCTCATGCTTGTAGCGGCGGCGAGTTTCTTTTCAGTTTCGTGTGTATCTTCTGATTCTGATGGTGGGTTTGGTTAGAGTGCATTGCAATTTTGAAAGATGGGATATTGTTTTAATATGGAGAAAGCCCATGTTCGTTCTTTAGACACTCTAGTTTGGTAAAATTTTGCTTCTGTTAGAGAAAGCCTATGTTCTTTTCGACATTCTAGTTTGGCAAAATTTTGCTTCAGAAAGACGAAGACGAAGAAGTTTTGAATTAAAACTCTGAAATACCATATATAATATATTTATATATTTAGATGTATTGAATGGAGAAGAGTAGTGCAGTTTCAACTTTCCTTAATCCAACTCTTATGTCGTTATTGAAGTAAGTAATTTATTTTTGGATAGGTGATGCTCTTATTGCATTGAAGGGAAGCTTATCAGATCCCAACAATGTATTGGACTCCTGGACTCTGTCTGCTCCTGTTTGTACCTGGTTCCATGTCTTCTGTGAGAATAGCCGTGTTACCAAAGTGTAAGCTTATCTATGTCTCCCTACTTAGCTGTCTAGAGATTGTTAGCCTTTTAATATTTCACATTAATGTTCCTATTTTTGTGATGTCCTCAGGGTCTTGGGCGGTGCGAATCTCTCCGGTAAATTAGTGCCTGAGCTTGGAATGCTTCAAAATTTACAACAACTGTAAGTTTCGATCTTTTCATTTGTTCGTTGTGCTTTAGGTGTTCTTCTGAAGTTAAGAATATATTTTGTATTCTCTAGCAAACTTAGCGTGGATTTGTTTTGTTTATTGAAAAGTATGTGTTTATGACGACTTGCTGCTTCGTAATATATGTAACCACAGTCAACGTTTTTTCATCCTTTCACTTTCATTCATCTTATTTTTGCAGTGATTACTCTGGCAATAAGCTGACACCATCCACTTCCGATGGATTTTAACGCTTTCTTCGGAAGAAGTAAGAATCATTTTCTGAATTTGGTTAAATTAGGTGTACTTTGTTTTTATCCGCTATTTGTGTATCTACAATTACGTATATCTATTTTGTCATCAGTTTAATTGGATTGCACATTGTCTAAATAGTGATTACATCGGTTTGTTTTGTTTGGTCGGTACAGGATTATGCAGAAAACTGAAGAATAGTGATTTTCTAAGTCTACGTTAATATCTCTTTCACTTCACTTCTTCACTCGATGATGTTCTGGATAGCCAAAATGAAATGAATTTTGATGAACACTACACTATACTTCTAGAAATGAATAAGATTATACAAATTTTTAAATTGGTGGTTTTTATTAAAGTTATACATATTTGTTCTTAGTTTCTAATTTCACAATGAAAGTCCTTATACAAATTTTTAAATTGGTGTTTTTTATTAAAGTTATAGAAGTTTCTAATTTCACAAGGAAAGCCTTTATGAGCTTTCTCATAAATGTCTAAACTAACTTTTTTATGAGTCTTTCCAATAAATGTCTAAACTAATTTTTTTTGGTTATATAAATTCTATTTTTTTCTTTTTCTTTTTTGTGATATAAATTCTATTTCTAATTCTAATGTTGCATGAATAATTTTGGATCATCTTTAAATGATGAATCTTTGTGTCTTTAATTGAAGTAATTTTGGATTCTCTTTAAATGATGAATATTTGTGCATTTAATTGAAAATGTGCGTTGGAGTCTCCCTAAATAATAAATCTTTGTGTCTTTAATTGAAATATGTGAGCTTAAGTAGGTGCATAATTCTATATTGTGATTTAAAATGCTTTATAAGTAATGTATGATTCTATTATATGATTTATATTGCTTTATATATTAAATTCAAAGGTTAGCAATGCAAAATGCAAGATAGAAAAATTTCACGCTTTCATTTATATTGGTTTACATGTTAAATTCAAATATTTGACAATTCCTAATCTCAAGAGCATTAACTTAATTGAATAAAATTCCTATCTACAACATGGTTCCATTCAATTCATTGAGTTTGGTTAATAACTCAATTTTCTAATAAATATAATTCTTTTAATCTATAAGAATATCAATGTATTCAAATTCTCTTAATAATTCATGTGTAATTATTTCCATGACATGAGAAATAATATAACACTGGAAGATGTCATAAAATCTTAAATCACTTGTGATAAGTTTAGTTATCATCTTTAAAAAAATAAATAAAATCTCAAATTGAAGTTTTAGTCACTCAACCACAAGGAGTTTGTTATAGAGTTAAATTTATTCTTTTTTAGAATATAAGCATTCTTATGAGTGCCCCCCTCGATAAACGAAAGTTACACATTGGAGATTTTATCATCACCAATAAGTTTAATCCTCAAGTGTTTACTTCCTCTTTGAAAATCTAGCCCTTGTTTCCTGCTATAGCCATTATTTTCAAAAACTTTTAGAAGATGAAAATTTTCTTCTTCATCCACCATCAAAAATCCTTAGAGCACAAGTGGAAAGTGTGTTAAGAACAATAAATTTTTCCGTTGGAAAATTATGAGAATTATAAATTGAGAGATTGATAGGAAATATTGAGTGGAGCTTGGATCCCAGTACAAAAAACATAATAAGAAATATTTTTTCTATTGATCTCATGATTAAAACCAATAATTAATTCCTAGCTATAATAATTATCAAGCATAGGACCCTACACCCATGAATATCAATGATTACTTGTCATAAATGAAATCAAATTGAAATTTAGAACTCAACTTGTTGAATCTTGCTATATCCTAGGCTCCAAACTCTCAACCTCCTTGAAGAAATTTTGTCAAGAAATTTTCACGTGCAATCCATGCTTTCGCTTTGATGCTTGAGACCTCCAGCATGAAAACTTTATTTTATATTATAATTGTTTGGATCATTATCATTTTTTTTTGCATGAAGTGTAATCCCTCACCACTTTATGTACAAGATCTTGATTTAATGACATGGTAGGAGGTATGCCCATGTCTCCCTCATTCATTCTTGGTGGGAAAGTTACCATGCCCTCCGACACATGTCCCCTCCTTAATACTTAGTGGGGAAGTGTTCTTTTTTTTTTTTGAGAAAAAATCTGTGTGGAGCCATGGCTATCTTTGTGTAACTTATCTCTGTGTGGAGCCATGGCTATTTGTTGAAGAATGTGAGGCTCAAAACTCATACAAGAGAGGTTAGTGTCAGGTGGGAGGTAGAGGTAGGGATAGCCTAGTGAACAGACCTAGAGAGAGAGGGTTGAAAAAAAAGTGGACATGGGGAAGAAAGTCAATTTGAAAGAGTGAGAGTTGAATGTAGTAGGAATATGAACTGGAAAGCTCTAAAGTAAAAGAAGAAGGGAAGAGTGGAAGTTGAGCATACGAGGAAGAAGAAGGTGTAAAAGAAGAAGGGAAGAGTGGAAGTTGAGCATACGAGGAAGATGCATAACAAGAAGGGGAGAGTAGAAGTTGAGCAACATTTGAGCAATGGACAGAGCCAAGGTTGTGGTTGAGGAGGAAAGGGTTGAGAGATTATGAGATTGCATTTTGGATTAATCACATCATTAATATTTCGCATACATTATGAACCATATAATGTGGTTCATCATTAGGACAAAGGTGAAAAAACCAATATATCAAAATGTGTAAACACCAAATATGTATCCAGGTATAGAGTCAGTCATTGGTAATTAACCATTATGAATTATCTATTAAGAATTGGTCGTTAGGAATTAATTGTTAGAAGAATTGAAATAATAAAATTTATTATTATTTTGATATTAAATTAGATTAAATTGGATTAATATTTAATTATAGAATAAGAATTATTCATTGGGAATTTGAATTTGTTGTTGTGAAATAACTGTTAGGAATTAGGTGTTATAAGAATTGAAATAATAATTTTATTATTATTATTTTAATATTAAATTAATTCAATTCAATTAATTAAATTAATATTTATTTATAAAATAAGAATTTATATATTTATATATGTATATTAATTATAAAAATAATGTTAATATTACTCTACCATTACTTTTAAATACTATTTAATATGTATGTTCTCACAATATTCTAGGAGATTTTCCTTATTTAGCTCCACTGTAAAGAAAAATGGAATTATTGCACCTATCACTAACCATTCTTCTTGGTAACGTATATAGGATTCCAATAAAAACTCCTCTTAGCAATACTCCTCAAACCATCATGCAAGTTTCATTATCAAACACTTTTTTTAACACTTGCATCACTCATTATGATTATAGAAATCAAATTTCAAGCCAATCCTAGGATGTGCATAATGCTAGTGTGTGTTATAATCCTTCCACAAAAAATCTTCAACTTGAATTTACCTCATCTTATTATTATGATTGTTGATTCATCTCCTAGGAAATCATCACCAAAATCATACTTCTCATGATTGCAAAACCACACCCTATGAGGGGTCATATGAAAGGATACACTTGACTCAACTAGCCATGCCTCATGATCTACATGTGCACTTGAAAAAGCTATGTACACATCCCCTCCTTCTAAAGAGGATGTTTTTTCTTTTATATAAGGAGAATAATCAAATCCTTTCCCTTTCTTAGCAATTTTGGATATATAGTACTTTTTGTAATTTCCATCTTTCCTACATATCGAACATACCTTTACAAATTTTCCTCGAGATGTAGATCTCCCACCCAAGGAATTATTTTTATTCAAACTCTTCTAAGAGAATCATCTTATAGAAAAGGCATTTGTGATTTAAGTTTCCATATTTTTCTATCTCACATCTTGTGAAAACAAGGATGATACTATTTGATGAAAATTTTTAGTAGTTGCATTGCAACCTATAAAAAATTATAGACCATCCCATGAGTCTATTAAAGAAGACACAAAATTGATAAACTTATCTTTATTAAAGGCATTCACATGATATTTCACTCGTTATCCATCCTTCATCCTCTTTTTATACAACTTTCTCTTTAAGAATATTTTTTTCACTAAGGACTTATACTAATACAAATCCCCTAACTTGTTTGAAATTCATTCATTGTAGTTTATCATGAAAAATTTAATAATATAGAATATGAGAGATAAAATTTTATTTTTCTTTTTTCCCTTTGATCTAACTTGGTCCACACTTCTATCGACATCCCTTTATTGGAAATATAGATTCACAATGATACATTAGTATTTTTCCACACATCTTCCATTTTGAGCTTCCCTGAAGACCCTAGTATACACTTATAAACATAAATCATAGCATGGCCTTGACATGGTACATTATGGAATTCCAGGGTCATCCTAGTCCTGATCTTACCTATCAAAGTTAGAGTTATAGAAGTTATAGCCAAAAGCCCATGGTGGGCTATCATTCCATTAGGAAAAAAAGAAATTGAAGGCTTTAAGAGTAGACATCCCAACTCAATAGCCAGAAAAACCATAAATTAAGGATAATCCTCCCTCTCATGGAGTTACTCTGTGAAAATTATATGAAGCCAATATACCATCACTTAACAAGAAAAATAGACATAGGCGGAGTCCAAACTCCATCAAGTGGGCTTTCTTTTCCGCATTCGACATAAAGATCTAGCAAGCGCTGAAAAAATCTACCCATTTGAATTTATATATGTTTGAACTACTCACCATTTCCCCTCACCCCAAGAATTGACTATGTCGACCTCCCTTTGTAAATTGTATTACCATAGACCCAAGATAAACCCTCTAACCATAAAAAGGCATCCCCTTGAAGCCAAAATTACTTTGGAATCAAATGTGGATTTTAATTGTATACAATTAAGTGATGCACATAAATTCTTAATAAATAATAGGAAAGATGGAATTTCACAAACACTTATTAACATGGAGATTTTTCAAAAGAAACCCAAACTATGGAAACCAAAAGTAACTTTTAGTATATATATATATATATATATATATATATAAAGCCACATCCATAGATTTCCAATCCATTTATCCTATATTAGAATAAGATCATAGTTCCCTAACCAAAATTACAAATTCATTGGTTGAGCCACCTTGTGTTGATGCTTTTATGGTTTGGTGTCATGCCAAAACTACATTAACATCTCGACCTTCTTGTTCATCTACAAGAAGTAATGAGAATGCTATATGATAGTTTAAAACCACACGAGCAAAGGTCAAATCCATTCCAAGAGTGGTGAAATTAAAACATCTCACTTATCGAAAGGGTTGCAACTGGATAGAAAGATTCTTGTAGCTAAAAACCCTACCAATTAAAATAAAATAAAAGAAAAACCTAGCTACCATAACCATAAAGTCCAATTTATTTAAAAAATTTGAAAACTAATCACTTATCTAAGGTTTTGGCCTTAGAATAATGTATAGCCTCAACTACATTTAAGTTACAAATTAAAGAGAACAAATTGGATACAATACCATTTTATGTAAGAACAACTAAATAAGTGACTGCCCTTCAATTAATGAACCAAATTTCTAACGCATAAATGATTATTTCAATGAAGAGATCTCGAAATATTAGTTGTTTTTATATGCATTAATAGTTGCATTAATACTTATATTATGGAATAAAAACCTTAATCAATCATAAAAAAATATGTAATTAAAGTTCGTTGAATAAGATTTCTTTTAACAACCATTAAACATTAAACATTTTGTAGCCAATAAACACGTGTTAGACCTAAAACAACACAAATTATATGCAAAACTAAACAAAGTTAATATCATAAAACACAGCATGAAAGTAAGATATATATATTACAATTGTGAAAAGGAATGAAACACATTTATACAAGGGAAAGTAAAAGTAAAATTTGGAACTTAATATTCTATTTTCTCATCTAGGTGCAAAATTTTTGTAGGGTGGGATATGAAAGAAAATAGGAAGGTGATGCACTTGTCCTTTTAAATTAATCAACAATGAACTAGAATATCGTATCTTGCACAAAAATCATTGGGTCAATAGCAACTTCAATGGTAAAATAGTGAAAGAAATGCAATGAAGGATCTTAACCTTTGCCCTACTATAAACCAATGGAGCTCTACTATGACCTTCACGGAGACACTCAAAAGAAGTAACGTGAAAACCAACAATGGCATAAAAAAAGCAAAGGTTAGTGGCATGAAGAATCACAAAAGCAAAGTTTAGTTGCATGAATATTGACATGAGAATAATAAAATAAAGAAACCTTACTATTGATCATGCGCTCACCCAAAAAATGTGCAACATCTATATATGCAAAGGAGGGAATCTTTTGTTTTGAGTAGCTACTTGAATTTTTATAGATCTCCTCAAGTATATTGATGGCTTTGATCCTTCTCAATTGCACATCATATGAGAGCTTTGTGGTTTTTTAATTGTCCTCAATTTTTATAACTTGATTATTTGGGTTGCATGATTTTTTTTTGTTCTTAGGTAAATTAATGAATATAATGTTCCTATGCATCTTGTTAAATTAATTATATATAATTATATATATATGATCTCTCTTTGCTTTCATTAATAAATGAAGTTATTATCCTTATCATGGTGTTAAGCAGTTTTCGAACAATGTTTTTGCAGTCTCCGATCAAAATTCATGCTTAATAGTTCTACTCAAACATTGATAAAGTTGTTTCTCCTTTCAAATCATTCAAATGGACATAATATTATCTTTCAAGGACCCATATCTATTCCCAACAAAACTATCAAACTTAACAACTTCTAAGTAGCCAAAAAGGCCTCTTATAATCCCTTTGTGTTCAAAATTTGTTTTAATCAGTAGTACACACCACCTAATGTCATCTCCATTATCACCTCATGAGTCGATTGTTCATGGTATTTTGGATTTTTGTAATTAGTGACATCCAAGGTTCTATATGCATTGAAAGAATTTCATGAACTTGCTTAGATTTGTCTCTACACCTATTACCTCGGATACTCCTCTCATCCTCGCACCCCATGAAAATGCAAGGCCAAAAATGTCGAGAAAAAAAATAGCCACTATATGTGGGAATAGTAATATTGGTGAATAAAATGCTTTGTATGGAAAATATACTTTGGGAGTTGAACCTAAAAGTTATATAATATCATAAGTGTACGTGGATGTCACTCAAAATGTATGCAACAAAAAAAAAATGTAAGGATTGTTTTATTTCTTTAAGAGAAAAAAAAACACCTTATATTAAAATACAGTATAGGTACATCATACTCAGAATGATTCATCTATTGACATACGTCCATGACATAAGCCATTTTCATGCACAAGGAGAGATCTCCCGTGATCTTGAAAGAAAATTACCACTACAGGTGGAAAAAAAATATCATCAAAGATACTTCCCATTGAAAATGTATGCCAACATCCTAACATGTCTCAAAACCATTCAGGAAACAAAAAATGACATCATAGAGACCATGACCACCTACCTTCCACCTGCTATATCGAAAGCATACAGAAACATAAAAAAAAACCCATAAAAAGACCCTCTTGACTGATACCATAGATATTAATGCGCAAAAACTGAGAGGCATCTGATCCCTGTGCCCTTCATCATGGAATCATGACCTTAAAATCATCCACTGGCACAGAGCTATGGAGTGGGAGATGGAAATAAGCCCAAAAGGGTCACTCAGGGCCATTTTATAAATGCGATTAGCCTTGGTGTTTTTCTCATGGTATATGTGACGCAAAGATGACCCTTTGGGGTTGCGCATAAGAGAGTTGATGTGGAGGATCCACCCTTTCATTCCTGTTGGGAAAAAAATGGAATACCAAGTGATCTCATCAATCACCGTCTTTGCATCTCTGTATATATTGACATCCACTAGCTGCAAATTAAAATCCAACCAGAGGACACTCCATAGGGCCAGAAGCTCACCCTTGATATTTGACCCTTTACCCCCATTCCAATCGAGCAAGTATATTTCACCATTATCTATCTTGATCCATGCACCGCAAATGCATACCCCTCCTTGTTGGGCCCCATCAAAGAATGGCGTAGGAAGAGAAATGGAATGTTGGTGGATGTGAATGGACAGGTCCTTGATGGGCACAAAAGGAGTATGAAAGTTGATATTCCAAGCCAATATTTCCCCATGTATGTGCACCAGATCCATGAAGAATCCCTCAAAGATAAATCTGTTATGGGAAAGCCATACTTCCTATAACAAGAAAAAAGGAAGAGCCATGAATCTAGTAGGAGTTGCTCCCCAATCCTTAAAGGAGGATGAGAAAGATTTTGGCCTCCAATCTAGACCTAAGAGAAAAGTAGAAAACAGAGTCCACAGTATAAGAATAATGGGACAAGATAGGAAGATATCATGAGAATTCTCAGAGTGGGGAAGATAGAAAATGTACCTCCCTGGGGGATGGAAGCCTCTCTTTGCCAGATTGTCCCACGCCAGAATGCGGTTTTTCCATACAAGTCATCCAAAAAGAAAAATTTTGAGAGGGACATTCCGCTTCCAACACTTCTTGAAGGGAGAATTTTCCTTGTTCTCCACCTTATTAAGAATGATGCCATGATAAATTTCCGCCACCTCTATGGCCTCCCTCCTCTTTGAACCATCCCATACAATATTTTTTCATCTATGTAAGCATCACTACTCCCTCTTTTATTTCCAATTCATAACTATCCTTTTGAATACATCACTACACAACAACCTTGAAGTAGATTCATATATTTATAAACATGATTCAAATTTCCATGACCAATTTCCTCCATCTCACGAAAATCTACACAGTACTAGAACAAACAACTTCCCCTTTGGATAGGAGATACAAAAGAAAGAGATCAATGAGAAATTCTTTGAATTATTTCAGGATTATTAATTTAAGGTGGAAATATTACACAATCCCATCGTGATCATAATGGCAATTGTGATACATAATCCTTTTGAAGATATGCCATTATTTTTGGAGTTCTGCAATCATTGGAACTAGGTTCTTCACTTCTAATTCTTGCCAATCATTCCATCATTTTTTCTATCACCATGTTTTCCATTATATTTTTTACTATATATATATATATATATATATATATATATGTAGTATTGAACATGATTGTTATTAATTTCTTCACATTTTTGCCTATTTTTTTCATCTACATGCCATGCTCAGTTGCTATGAACATTAAATTATGGAAAACTCTTCGATTTCTCAAAGAACCTTCATCTAAAACTTCAAGTAACACTTGTGAAGGATTTACATATATATCTTGTTAGATACAACATATATCCCACATATGGTGCACAGAAATTGTACACACCACATATATATAATTTCCCCAACCTATTTTTTTTAAGGATGACACGATGACAAGGAAGTCATGGGACTTCGACTTAAATGTGTATGTAGATGATTGGGTCACTCGTCATGTATGGATTAGCCATGTGATGAGATGCAATATATTTTTGAGAAACATTGATACAAGATATCCCACATGGGTGGTGGGTAAGTGTAAAATGCACTGTGTTTTCTAGAAACATTGATATGAGATATCCCACATGGGTGGTGGCTAAGTGTAATAACATACACATAAAAACTGTTACCACCCATCTAAGACATGAGATATCCCACATGAGTGGTTGGTAAGTGTAATAACCTATACAAGAAATTGGGTAAGTGTAATCACCTATACGAGAAACATTGATACGAGATATCCTACATAGGTGGTGGGTAAGTGTAATAACCTATACATACAAATTGTTACCACCCATCTAAGACAAGATATATCCCACATGGGTGGTGGGTAAGTGTAATAACCTATATATCAAAAATTTTACCACCCATATAATTTTACAATACATAGATGATGATTATGGGTCCTTAAATCAACTAGAGAGAGCCTCTAGTAATTTCCAACATACAAACTGTTACCACCCATCTAATTTTACAATACATAGATGATGAAATAGAGAGGGCCGCTAGTAATTCCCATATAACATATAATTTTACAATATATAGATGATCAACTAGAGTGCCTTATGTGTGATAATACAAGTGCCATCAGTATCTCAAAGAATCCTGTTATGCATTCCAAGACCAAGCACATTACCATCAAGTATCACTTCTTACGTGAACAAGTGCTTGAACAAAAGGTGAAGTTGGAGTATGTTCCCTCCAAAGAACAAGTTTTTGATATATTTACCAAACCTTTACCCAGGGAAGCATTTGAATATCTCAGACAAAAGATGGGAGTAGTCTCTTCCATGCAGAAGATCAGATCTACTTAAATACAGAAGATTAAATTAGATACATGGATTTCCTGAAGGACAGTCGTGTATATACACGAGTTTATAGACAGAAAACCGCGTATGGGTATTTGCTGACAAAAATTTTTCTGGGTCAGCATTCTTCAGCACAACTGCCGTGCTATTGGGTATCTCTGGTGATGTTCCAGCTCTCATATTTCTGTTTCATTCTCTAATGCTTTTGATGAAGATGCCTTGATGATTGTTGTTGAAAGTGTTCAGGATGCACAAGCTAAGGGGGAGCTTTGGTCATATGGAAAGGATGCATTATTGGCATTCTAATTATTTGTTGTGGTCTAATCTCATGCTTGAGATTCTTTGGTCTTTATTGCATAAGTTATTTCTATATTTTGACGAAAAGGTTATACCTATGATGTAAATTGTTATATTCAGTCATGTAAGGACTTCTTCAAATTTGTAAACCCACTTGGTTGGGTAATTGAGTCAAAATTTGTAAACCTACTTGGTTGGGTACTTGAGTCACATATGTAAATCCACTTGGTTAGATCATTGATGTAAGTATGAGTCCTTGGTGATAGGAAATGTCATAGAGTCATGTACTTCATTGAAAAATATGTTTGAAGGTTCAGCATGAACTCAGGGAGAGCAAGCATGGTAACTTCAGTGCACATCAAATCTACAGAGCTCTTCTTTCTACAAGAGAAGAAAAACCTTGTTTGGTTTTGATCCACCCTTTGCCCTTGATGTCAAAGGGGGAGAGTATCATGGTGTTTGAATAATGGTTATAATCAATGTATCTATCTGTTGTGGTGATCAAACACCATCATGGTTGCCATCAAGTCCAAAGGGGGTGATTGTTGGCAATATGATGCAGTGTGTTGTCCTTGATGGCAACCTAATTCATGAAGTTGTCCTTGCTGGAAACCTAATTGATGAGTTTCGTTTTGATAGCAACCAATTTGTTAAAGATGTAAAAATGATGTATCTACAGATCAGTTCAGAAGTAGCAGAAAAAGGAATTTAAGTAAGTGCCAGAGAAATGATAAATATAATATGTCACAATGTATACGCTACTTTTATGAAGGAAACTCGCGTATGGATTCAATGAATACACTAATTTTGTGAAGGAAACTCGCGTATACATTCAGGACTAGTATATACGCATATAGTTTGAAGAGAAATCATGTATACACGCGGATACAAACGCTCCAAGTCGTGTATCCCTTTTGCGCTCTAAAATTATAATATCAAGAGGCATTACCATGGTATTAGCCCACAATATTGAGCGTTGTATTGTCTATTTGATTTCGTCTAAGAATACCATTAGAAGTAGTGTGGTTTTGGCTCATGGTATTGGTAAATCATAAAACTATATAAGGAGAAGAAGATTATAATGCTAGGTGTGCATGTGAAAGGGTTGTTGATGAATAAATTTCTCTAAGGAATATCTGCATGGATGAACTCTGTTCTTAATTGATAGATCTGAATCTATGATGCACCCATGGATATAATGATAGATCTGATGATGATGAATCTCTAGAATGACCTACTGAAGGAATGATGAAGAACTGGCGCAAGTCTGCTAATGAGAATGAAGAAATCTGGGTAATTTTATAGATCTGGTATATTCTGCAAAGTCTACCATTTACAGATCTATACGCTAGTTTGTCTTGGTAAAAGTGTGTGTATACGTGGGTTCTCTTAATAAAAATCGCATATGGAAGTTAGGGTTTTTGAAGCTTATTTACAAATATTACTTCTGTGATTTCTGTTTTTCTCTCTGTTGTCGGTCAATGAAGTCTTCTTGAAGTTTTGGGTTGATTGAATATGGAGTATGCTGCTGATTTGATAATGAACAAATCTAATCACTGATTGAGAAAACATGATGAAGGATGAGTGACTATCTAAACAGTTCTGCATTGCTGATAGATTGTATGAATTGAAAGTTTCAGATCTGAATATGAGTCTAAACAAATTCTGAAAGAAAGCATACGCTAGTTGGTGAAAAGAAAAGTGCGTGTATATGTGGAAACTGTGAAGAAAGGTCGCGTATTATTTCAAGCATATAAAAATAGCATGCACTGAAGCATACGCAGGTTGGTGTGAAGAAAGATGCGTATATACGCGGGTTACATAAATAAAAACAGTGTATGGTATCTGAATTAATGGTTGTTCAAGTTTGAATGTGTATTTGATTATCTACTCTGAAGTCTGGGTTATTTTTGATATTCTGGTTACAGTAGTATTGATGTTCTGATTGAAGTTTTGGGTAAAGTATGGTTGTTGATGTTAAGGGGTTGTATTGAAGCTATTTTGATACAGTATGAAAATCAATGAAACGTGGTCTGCAGTGGATCTGAGGGTTGAAGCCTTCAGTATGAAAGTGAAAGCTTTCTCCCAGTAGAAGCTGGTGCTAACATCAGGGGGTCATAGCTCCCTTCCAGGAGAGGTTGGTAAATGAGATCAGGGGGTTGGAGCTCCCTTCCAGTAGTGGCTGGAGAACAAGAGAAGGTTGCAGCCTTCTGCAAGTGTGTGCCTGCGTGCTGGTGTGAGTCTGCACCAGTACAAAATTGTAAGAAGTTTTCTTTATAATAAATATTGAAGACAAAGTTGACAGTAGCAGTGGTTTTCTCTCGAATTGGGTTTCCACCTTAAATACTGGTGTTCATGTGTGTTTCTTATGTGTGATGGTTTATTCTGTTATTAATACACATGCTTATTGCTTACTAAACATTTGATGAATGAATGATGCAATGATCTAAGTAAAGAATTAAATGCATAATAATATCTCTAGACATATGCAAGTTTTCTTAAGGATATCCACATGTATACACGAGTTGGGTTCAGTTAGCGTATGGTTTTAAGAGAAATAAAAAGTAAAAAGTTTTCAGTCAGCTCTAAATACTGATTCACCCCCCCCCCCCTCTCATTATTTTTTCCAACAAAGGAAGTCAAATTACGGGGTATTGTAGGGAAGCCAGGAAAGATAATAAGCTCTAATGTCATGAATAAGCTTCTAAATAAAGGACAACGAGGTGTAATTGCACAATTATGCTCACTAGAAGTTCCAACATCAAAATCATCTATTTCTGCAGATCTCTAACAAGTCTTGGACAATCATTCCAAGGTGTTTGAAACTCCCAAAGGACTCCCACCTATTCATGATCATGATCATGCTATTCATTTGATTCCAAGAATTGTTCCTCCAAACATCAGGCCTTATAGATATCCTTATGTCCAAAAGAGCGAAATTGAACGTATGATTACAGAAATGTTAGAGGCGAGTATAGTTCAACCTAGTCAAAGTTCTTTCTCTGCTCCTGTAGTATTGGTACACAAGAAGGATGGATCATGGCGCATGTGTCAAAATTATAGGGAGCTCAATAAGCTCACCATTAAAGATAAATTCCCATTCCTGTGATTCATGAATTATTGGATGAATTACATGGAGCAATTTATTTTACCAAGTTGGATATTTGTTCAGGATATCATCAAATTAGAATGAAGACTGAAGATATTCCAAAAACAACATTTCAAACTCATGAGGGTCATTATGAATTTTTGGTCATGCCTTTTGGCCTTACCAATGCACCTTCTACATTTCAAGGGTTGATGAATTCCATCTTCAAGCCCTTCCTTAGAAAATTTGTGCTAGTATTTTTTGATGATATACTAATCTATAGTAGATCTTGGAAGGATCATGTTGAACATGTTGACAGGGTGCTCAAACTATTGCAGGAGAAACAATTATATGCAAAAACATCTAAATGTTTCTTTGGAGTAAAAGAGGTGGAATATATGGGTAATATTGTATCTAACGAGGGTGTTAAGGTCAACCCTAAAAAAATTAAATCCATTAAGGAATGGAAAGTCCCCACAACCATAAAGCAGTTGCGAGGATTTCTCGGGTTAACAGGGTATTATCGCAAGTTTGTTAATAATTATGGGAGAATAGCAGCACCTCTAACAACATTATTGAAGAAATATGAATTTTCATGGACTCCTGAAGCAACTAAGGCCTTTGAACATCTTAAAGAGGCAATGTGCCTAGCACCGGTCTTAGCTATGCCAGACTTCACAAAAACCTTTATTGTGGAATGTGATGCCTCAGGAAATGGAATTGGTGTTGTTTTAATGCAGGAAAGAAGACCCATTGCTTTTGAAAGTCGTCCAATCAAAGGAAAGTATTTACAGAAACCTATTTATGAGAAGGAAATGTTAGCAATACTGCATGCACTAAAGAAATGGCGAACTTACTAATGGGAAGACACTTCAAGGTAAAAACCGATCATGATAGTCTTAAACACTTTTTGGAACAAAGACTATCGTCAGAAGAGCAGCAAAAATGGGTCACAAAGATGTTGGGTTATGACTTTGAAATAATCTACAAAAAAGGAAAGCTTAATGTTGTTGGAGATGCACTCTCAAGAAAGAATGAAGAGGTGGAAGCATTGCTTTGTGCCATTTCTATTATCCAACCAGATTGGATAACTGAAGCAAGAGATGAATGGAAGAAGGACAAAGATGTATGGACACTCATTCAAAATTTGCAGCAAGATCCTAGTACATCCGATACATTTAGTTGGAAAAATGATTCCTTATGGTACAAAGATCGCTTATATCTTTGTAAGAATTCCCAACTAAAAAAAAATATTCTTTTGGAATTGCACACTTCTCCTTTAGGAGGACACTCAGGATTTTTAAAAACTTACCACAGGGTGAAGAAAGAATTTTTTTGGGATGGCCTGAAATCTGATATTCGAAAGTTTGTGGCAGAATGTTTGGTTTGCCAGGAGAATAAAGTTGAGTAAAGTAAGACCCTGAGGCTTCTACAACCTTTATCTATTCCAAGTCAATGTTGGGAAGAGATTTCAATGGATTTTATCATAGGTTTACCTATATCCGAAGGAAAGAGTGTCATCATGGTGGTAGTTGATAGAATTACCAAGTATGCACACTTTTGTGCATTATCTCATCCATTTAAATCAAGTACAATTGCTACTACATTTATGGACAGAATTCAAAAGCTACATGGAAACCGAAGGGTTATTGTGAGCAATAGAGATCCCATTTTTACTGGAATTTTTTGGACGGAGTTATTTTCTTGTTTGGGTACTCAATTAGCTCATAGCTCATCTTATCATCCTCAATATGATGGTCAAACTGAGATAGTAAATAAATGTTTGGAAGGATATCTTCGTTGTTTTGTATCTGATAAACAAAAAAAATGGGTCAAGTGGTTACTTCTCGCTTAATGGTGGTGGTATAACACTTCCTTCCATACTGCAGCAAAAATGACCCCATTTATGGCACTTTATGGATATCATCCACCATCCATCACATCATCTTTAAGAGAAAATTAGAAGGTTCAAGCAGTGGAAGATCACATCGAGCATCAACAAGAATTTCTCCAAATCTTAAAGGATAACCTGAATTTGGCACAAAATCGAATGAAATAACAGGCAAATCAACATCGCAGCAAGAGAAGTTTTGATGTAGGAGACTGGGTATTTTTATGGCTACAACCATACAAACAAATGTCCCTCAAGCAAGCTAAGAAGGATAATAAATTATCGCCAAAGTACTATGGTCCTTACAAGGTGTTGCAAAAGATTAGTACTATGGCATACAAATTGGAGCTTCCTTCTTCTTCACGAGTGCATCCAGTTTCCCATGTTTCATGCTTAAAGAAGGTTATAGATGAAAATATTCCAGTTCAGACAATATTTCCAGAACTTGATGAGGAAGGAAAAATCATAGTGGAACCTGAAGCAATCATGGAAACAAGAACTCAACAGCTACGGAATCAATCAAATTCAGAGTATCTCATCAAGTGGAAGAACTTACCCACTAAAGATTCTACATGGGAGGATGAGAATTTTATACAAAATCACCCAGAGCTACTCAAGCATTGAGGACAACACTTTTTTGAAGGATATGGGCATGTTAGGTCCCTATATTACTAGTATAGTCCCTTATTGTTGTTAGTGTAACCCCCTTATTGTTATTATTGTGCCTTTGTAACCCCCATATTGTTATTATTGTGCCCTTAAATTATTATTGTTAGGTCCGCTAGAATTACATTGTGGCCCCACTAGGATTGCATTATGGCCCCATGGACTCCTACATATAGAAAGGAGTTTTTTTTATTTGTATCATTGAAGAATTGTTCATTCATGTAATGTATTGGAGGTTGCCCCCTCGAAGTGGCTTATTTCTAAGGCGTTGATATCTCTTTTCTTCTACTTTTGGAGCTGGCTTCACAACAACTTTTATGTAATGTCCACTTTGCTTCTCAACAAGAACTTTGTAGTGGCGGAAGCGGTCAAACTATTCACTTCTTTGTTTTAAGAAGTAGACCCATGTATTTCTTGTGTATTCATTTATGAAGGTCAAAATATTATCGTTGCCACCAATTGATGGTGTTTGCATTGGTCCACATAAATATGAGCGGAATATTGCCAAAGGTTCCTTTTCCCTTATTGAATTTCCTACTGGAAATGATTCTCTATGTTGGTTGCCCAAGATTCATCCTTCACATTGGCTATCTAGTTTTTCTATGAGTGGCAATCCCATCACCATGCCTTTCCTATGCAACAAATTCAAACCTCCAAATTTGAGATGTCCAAATCTTAAGTTCCATAACCAATTTTAATCTTTGACCTCTGCTTGAAAGTTTTCTTGTGTGACAACTGCTACATTTCTTTCATCCATTTGTGCATTCATTTATATTTGTGCTTGAGCACCTTCTTCCTTCAAATCTGATCTTAGCTTGAGAGGAAACATTCTATTGTTTGTCATATGAATTTTTTCAATGAGTTGTCTACTTGGAGGCTTATCCAAAATTTTGCACACATCATTTTAAAAAAATACATGGTAGCCCTTTTTCCTGAGTTGTCCAATGCTTACAAGGTTATGTTTCAAACCAGGGACAAAGTAAACATCTAACATGAATTTATTCTCTCCCTTCTTTGTTAGAATGTATACTCTTCCTTTTCCCATGACCGAGACTTTTCTATCAGTCCCCAATGTCACTTCAGATTTTACACTTTCATCTAGATTGGAAAAAATTTCTATGTTTCCAGTCATGTGGTTGCTACACACTGAATCTAAGAACCATACATATCCTTATTTTTCTTGTGCTACATTACAAGCTAAAAACATGCTATCATGGTTCTAATTTTCCTTTATGAAATTTGCACTTGATTTGTTACTTATGTCATATTTATTATTTCTACATTCATTTGCATAATGACCATACTTCTTACAATAATGAAATTGAACTTTATATGTATCTTACCTCTGACATTGTGCTTGATTTTGGCTTGGGCCTTGGTTTGGATTTTGATTATTGCCCCTTCCACTTGAGCTTGAAGGGCTACTTCTTCCACCTCTATGTGGGCTTCTTCCTCTTCCTATGTAATTTGATCTTCCTCGACCTCTACCTTGACCAATGGAAACTTGTGTCTTGAAGGCATGCTCCAGTGACGAGTTTGTTCCTTTGTTCAATCTCTGTTCATGAGAAATCAAAGATGCATGAAGGTCATCCACTGAAAATTGTGAGAGATCCTTTGTCTTTGTGCACCATATGTTGGATATATGTTGTATCTAACAAGATATATATGTCAATCCTTCACAAGTGTTACTCTAAGTCTAAGATGAAGGGTCTTTGAGAAATCAAAGATTTTTCCATAATTTGATGTTCATAGGAACCGAGCATGGCATGTAGATGAACAGAATAGGCACAAATGTGAATAAATTAATGAAAATGATGTTCAATACTATATATATATATATATATATATATATAGTGACAAATATAATGGAAAACATTGTGATGGAAAAAATGGCAGAATGATTGGAAAGAATTAGAAATGAAGAACCTAGTTCCAACGATTGCAGAACTCAAAAAATAATGACATATGTCCAAAAGTATTATGTATCACAATTCCATTGTCCCTATGGGATCATGTTGAGGAGGTAAATCCCCTCTGCGGATAGAGGCAATCCCACTAGCCCTAGAGTGGGTATAACAACAATTGAAACTTGCAAAGCTATTGATTCCTAGTTACAAAAGATAGAATCGCAATAGATCACTTACCATGATTCCTTCGCTGCTGTTGTTGAAGAAGAAGTGGCACTTCTGTTCCTAGCTAGATAAGTCACGATCCATGAGATCGCTGCATACAGATACCTGTACACATGCAAAGAAGAGAGACAACATACAACGTAATATTTCACACTTTATAACTATCGATTAGTCATAGAGGAATGAATGAAATTGCATTATATAATGGATAAACACAATCATGGAACCAATAGCAGAGTCATGTATATCAAGATATGAGAGAATGATTACAACCGGTGCTCTGACGTCATGATCTTCCTTTGACAGGATTCTAACAGGATGTGTCTCATAAGGCTCATCAGGGATTTGACAAAACTCTCTCTCTCTCACAAGGTTCTCCTTAGCTCTGCTCTTGATTGTCACTCAGCTATAATTTCCTTCCCAAAATTTTAGCTAGCTAGCAAATGGAGAGGGCAGGCTTTTATAGTGGAAGAAGGAGAGGTTAGGCTCCCTATAATCATGGGGGAGAGTCCTATCTCTTAGGAAGGTTCCATGAGAGGTGGAAAACCTCTTCCTAAACAAGGAGATCTAGAGCCAAATAGCCCAACCTATTTTTGATGATTAATTCCTGAGGTGGTTAAAGGAAAATTCTGCCTCAATTTGTTAAAAAACATTCCAAAACAAGTTGGCGCGAGCACAACACAGGGATAGAGTGCCAGCTAGCATGCCCACTAGTGTATATTTTCCCCATTGGCCTGAGGGATGAACTGGCTACTCGCGCCAATGCCAAAACATGGGTTTTTGGGGCTTTCCTAAGGAAATGTTCTCGAGGAGAATTCTTGCCCTTATGTAGAAGGATGCCATCAAGGTGTTTTCAGGACATTTTACTGTTCACAAGTCACGGGAATAGTCCTCCAATGTATGGGATGAGGGATTGCAGAGACGGTGACAAAATTTTGTGTAACAGATGCCCCCTAAAGCATGAGGCCCGAGAGAGAGGGAGGGGTGAAATGCTTTATGAGAACACATTCAACTCAAAACACTGCCGTTGGAAGATACAAATAAAACTGATATCTCTAATATATTACATGTGGTATGGGTGCAAGCATCCATAATAGAGTGCATAAACAATGAGATTCAAGGTATGGATGCAGCCATCCAGCAAATAAGGATCAACAAGTAGACTCAGGTATGGTCGTAGCCATCCAATCAAAAGAGTCATGTAATAAGTCATAATAATCCACAAAGAATCCGCAGTCTAGATGTTATCAGAAAAAATCCATGGTCTTGCACTCCATCTCGACCCGAACAGAGTACAAGTTCAAGCATGCAAATATGTGAGCTGAAGTCGAACATGCAATAACATCGTCTGATTACCATCCAATAATGAAAGTCGTTAACAGATGCGAGAGAAACCACCAATAATGACGATGGATCTCAAGGTACAAGAGGTACAATCCACGGAATGTGAACAACGAGTTGGCGTCAAACATCCGCAGAATCATCTGATCGAAGGCTAATAATGAAAACCTTGCGTCTAATGCGAAGAACCTGCCATTGAGGCATGCAGGCTCCAAGGCACCTGAACGGATTCTCTAGTTCATCTTCTTAGATGATGAGCTGAATTCAACAACAGGTGACCTTGATCGAAGGTGGGCCATAATGTTTCCCACATCATCGACATGAGACAGAGGAACATGATATTTGTGAATCAAGACCAACAGAGAATCAAAGGGAGGTTGAAAACTATAGAGGCCAACTTCTCTTGAACATATCGGTGGCACAACACTATATTTGGCAGTATTTGACATCAAGGGATCTAAGGTCATCGTGACATGGCAAAGAGTAGATGAGCGGTCAAAATATATTACCCAATCCCATGAAGGCAATCAGATAATGAGATGAGATGTCCCCAACCCGACACAAATGCAGACAAGTGCCATGTTCAAGAGTGACATATTGCCAATACGACTATAATATTGGTTCCATTTTCCCCCACCATTTCTAGTGAGTACCCCAATTATTTTTTGAGAACAAGCTTGAAGGGGATAGCATATGCTTGTGATGTAAGTTTTTCCTTCGGACAAATCCAACCTAGTACATTTTACGAGCCCTAGGAAGGAGGAACTCGAGTAACCTCATTATGACAGAGTCCGATGTCATCAGTTTTTAACGATTCTAACAAAGGAAGAACTCGACATATTTTCATATTTAGAGAGTTTGAAAAGACAATGGAAAAGAAAACTCCAACAGTCCCTTTTCGTAGGTAGTCCCACAAATCTGAAAAGGTAGAAAACTATGTCTGAGAGAACCTCCTAGTCGCGATAGGCTAGGGTATTCCTTTTTCGTAAATAATCTATCCAAGCTTGGAAAAGGGGTAAACATATACTGGGTAGATGTTGTTTCAAGGCCAATTTAATGAGCTCAAAATGATAAGAAACTCGGCAATATTTTCAGTTTTAGAGAGTCAGAAAAGAGCTGAAAGGTGACTCCAGTAGTGACTTTTTCGTGTTTTCACCGTGTCCAAAAAAGTATAAAATACAACTCATCTCTTCATAAAAACCACGTGAAAAACTTGTTGCTACACAAAAAGGTGTGTGTAAAATATATTCCACAAAAATAATATGAAAATATATTGAAAAATACGTGTCAAAACCTATTTTAGGACTGTGAAAAGTTATAAAATACTAACAGTGGTAAAAAATATTTACTTTTCACTTTTTACCTCTTTACAGAGCAACAATGACCCATTTCTGCTTCGATCTTCAGGTGACGAGTGCGATCAATCCAGTGGACCAAATCGAATTCCGTCCAGTTCAGGTAGGAGTCGACCTCTTTATCCATCTTTTAAGTTACATTTTACTGCATTTTATCATTGTTTGAGGTCCTTTAGGGAAGGATTTTCAAATTTTACGGCTTCGCAATTGGCGCAGGTTCTGGGCACAGACCCACACCAATCTGCTCTATTTTACATAGAGGTCATGCCAGTTTGTGTGAATGTTAGCCAAATAGCCACGCCAACGACGCAACAGAAAATAAGGCTAAAATTCCTCAAAAATCAACTAATGAAATGTTATTTTGGATACCCAAGGAGGTTTATAATGTTCATATGATTGATTGATGCAAGTATCCAGCAAAAAGGATGGTTATTGAATGGAAAGAGAGATAACATAGCGAAGAAGATGAACTGGCAATGGGAAACGAGCATTGTATGAATGCTCTTCGAAATTGTGGGCTAATAAAGTTCTTTCTGACGCCATGTCTCAGGGCTCAGCCCAAATTGCTACAGTATCTCATCAATATTTTGTATGAGGATGAGAAGAAATTCAAACTTTGATACCAAGAACTTGAGCTCGAAGTATCAGATGTATACTTCATCACTGGACTGTCATCACGGGTACCAGGCCTTCAGGAGAAAACATGGCAATGGTCATGAACAGGGTGTGCCCAGGGGCACGTAAAGGAATAGGGAGTGGGAAAATAGACTTTTATACTGTCCCTGATCTAGCACTGAGAGTAGTGCTACACACCATTACGTGGGCTGCGAGATCGTAGGCACAACACAAGGCCACAAAGACGTAGCTACTTCTTGCATCAGAGTGTATGAACCCAACTATCTTTGGCTGGGCCACGGCTGTGACCATGAACATTAAATGCAAACTCACAAAATGAAAGAAGGCCAAACTGAAACATTTTAGATATGGGTCAATTCCAGTGTCGTTCTTCCTGGAACGATTACCTATTTTTCAGTTCCAGGAAGCCATAGTCCCGGATCCACCACTGAGAGAGCCAAAAATGGCTTGATGGGCAGCATTGATGCCTAGGGTAGGGGGCGACCAACAGATGTCTTGACGGCCCGAGTTCTTTGACTGGCTCCGATGATAGTTGTTCGTCATGGAGGACTGGCCCTATGTGGGCACCAATTTTACCGGAGACCTAGACCTTCCGCTCCCAGAGGGAGAGGACTGGGACGAGGAGCTTGGTAAGAATATTTTTAATTTTTTGAGTTTTATGATTTTTTGGTAGACATGCATTTTTTAACAGTTAATCCTATATGTATGCAGATGTTGGCCTAGATAGGCCCGTTGGAATGTCACCAATAGCAATGAGGACCCCTCTCGCTTATGACCCTCAAGGTGAGGGGGCGAGGGGGGCAAGCTTGTACGGAACTTAGAGGGGATCGCTTGCAGAGTTCCAGATTATGCTCATTTAGCTAATGTTCCCTTAACTTATCAGAGGCACACTGTAGGGGTGTCGAGTTGTCTCCACCACTTACTGAGGTAGTTGGTGTGGGCAGTGACATGCTACCATGAGCACCATGCCAATTAGTCACCTAGGCTTTCTATTTTCATATTTTTGAGAGACAGTCATCTCCGGATGTAACAGAAAAAAACATATATATTTTTGATTTTATATGATGCACACATTGAAAACACTCGACAAATATATATACATCTATTTTCTACATGGATCTTGCTTACATATGATAATTTTCTTACAAATTGCGTAAATGTCTATCTAATACCATGTTGGCTACTGCATCTGTTAGTGTATTCATTCATCTTGGTATACGCTGATATGTGATGTAATCAAAATTTCTTTCAAGTAAACGAATACGTAGATATAGTCTTAAAATGCATGGGTTTCTAAATGAATAATGACCATTGAGCTGTAAAAACACAAGATGTGAGTCCAGATGTTAACAACCTCATTTAATAATTCCAAAACGGCACTATATTCCATGACATTATTTGTAGTAGGCCCTAGACAAACACTTTGTAAATTAACCAACTCACCAGCAGGATTCTAAATTGCCTAGGCTGCTGAAGACAGGTTCTTAGTATTTTGGAAGGCACCATCCATGAAACCAACATAAGGAGTAATAGAAATCTGCACAATCAGGAAGACCCAATAAGTAGAAAAATGCTTACAAAGCACACCACACCACACATGCACAAAAATGAAAAAATCACCTATGTACATATACTACGCAAGAATGATTCAAGCATAATATTTCTTCAGGTAAAACCCATTTCTGGCCTACGCCAAAGGAAGACCTTCATAATCGATCAGCTCCTAAGCCCCATTTTTCAATACACATTTAACGATATAGGGCCCATGCCACATAGGTTGGAATTTTCCTGCCCCAATCTTTTCATGAGATTGATCATACAAGAGGACGAGGTCTGCTTTGATATAAGAGTGCAGAGAAACCATTTGATCGAAATGAGCTTTAACCCGCTTTTTTTGTGCCTCGATAGCCAAAGCAGCCAAGCAGCGAGTTTCGTCCAATCTCTTGAGATATAGGATACATTATTCCTCCAGTGAAGTATCGGCTAGTAATTCCACAACCAATTTTAGTGAAGGGATCTCACATTCAACCGGAAGAGTAGCTTCCAGACCATACACCAACTGAAATGGTGTGAATCCGATTGCACTCTTCACTAACATTAGGTAGGCCCAAAGAGTTGAAAACAACTGGAGATGCCAACTCGATTTTTGTATACCAATTGTTCATTGAAGCATCGTGACAAGCACCTTGTTCACGACTTCAACAAGGCCATTTTCCTAAGGGTAATATGGTGTTGAGCTTTCGTGACGCAAGCCCAACTTAGATGTCAGCTCTACCATCATATAGTCCCAAAAATGAGATCCATGATCAGTGACAATGGCTTGAGGAATGCCGAAACGAGTGATCACATATTTGAAAATGAATTGTGCAGCTGTCTTACCGTCCGCAGCTAGTGTAGGCATTGCTTCGGCCCACTTGGTGAAATAATCTATAGAAACGATGATATAAGCATGCCCCCCGGCTGAGTGAGGGTTACACATCATAAAATCAATGCCCCATTTGGAAAAAGGGCCCACAGTAATGACAGGATGTAATGGGAGAGGTGGCGCACGCATATTGCATTGGAATATCTGGCATGCATGACACTTTCGTACTGCAACAATACAGTATTTAAATATAGATGGCCAGAAATAGCCCGCACGAAGGATCTTCTGTGTGGTAGCCTAACCGGACATGTGACCGCCACAAGTGCCACTTTGACAGTCATTCATAACTTTCTCAACCTCTTCTAAGGTGAAACATCAGCGGAGTACGAAATCGACTCCAATATGATATAGGGTATCTTTGGCAATGTGATATGGTTGCGACTGATGTCGAACGTGGCATCAAGCATCCTTCATTAACTCTAACTAGAAGGTAGATGTCTGGAGGTACACGATGATATCACCATACCATGGATCGAGAGTGTTGATTAAGAAGAGAGTTTCATCCAGGAAGTGATCCTCGGATTGAGATGGAATAGAGTCGGTAGGGAGAGAACAAATGAGATTAGAAAAAACCAATGATTTCTTTGATTTGGCAGTAGTGAAATCCAAATCAAACTCTTGGAGGATCACAATCCACTTTGATTACTTGTACCCAACAATTGTCGAGACAAAATGTAAGTCACGAGGTTGCAGTCGGAAACCACGGTTACCGTGCGTAACAAGATGTAATGATGAAACCGATGAATGACCTGGACCGCGGCCAGTGCTAATTTCTCGACATGTGCATAATGCATTTCAGTTTCAAGGAGGTTTCGAGACAGATAATAAATCACGTGTTCGTTACCGCCATCGTTATCCTGCACCAGAACCATGGCAATTGTACTAAATGCGATAGCCAAATAGAGGGTAAAGTCGCGATGATAATTCAGAGGACGTATTAATGGAGTGTTGATAAGAAATGTCTTAAGGTTATCCAAATATTACTGAGCAATCTCATCCCAACAGAAAGGGACATCCTGTTTTAGAAGTCGCGTGAACCCTTTGGCTACCTCCGCATAGTTTGGGATAAAACGATGTAAGAAATTCACTTTCCCTTGAAGACTCTAAAGCTGATGTAATGAGGATGGTAAGGGGATATTAACAATAGACTCAACCTTAAGAGGGTCAAGGTGAATTCCATCCTTAGAGATAATGAACCCTAAAAGTCGACCAGAGTCAATGCAAAAGATGCACTTGTAAGGATTAGGCTGATGTTGTAACATCTACAGCGAAGAAAAATTTGGTGGAGATGTTTCGGATGGTCTTTGCACAGAGCTAAATGAGCCAGAAGGTCATCCAAGTATGGCTGAACAACATTACATATGTCGTGAAAAGCATAAGACATGGCACGTTGGAAGGTAGCCCTAGATTTTTTCTAGCTGAAAGGGAGTTTCTTATAGGCGAATGTTCCCCACGGAAAGATAAAAGTAGTCTTATGTTGATCAGATGGGAGGATATTTATTTGATTATAACCTGAAAAGTCATCCATAAGGGAAAAGATCTCACTCCCCGCACAATATTCAATGATATGATCGATAAAAGGGGTGGGACAGTTGTCCTTAGGGCAAGCCCGATTGATATCTTGATAGTCAACAAAGACTCAAATTGTGCCCTACTTCTTATCCACAGGGACAATGTTGGAAAACCACTCTGTCAGAGGGATCGGATATATGAAACCCGCTTTAAGAATTTTCTCAACTTCAACTTTTATAGCAGTGGCTTTCCGAGCATGCACTGGACGCAGACGCTGGTGCACAGGCTTCGCACCGGGGTAGGTGGGAATTTTGTGCACGGAAATATTGGGATCAATTCCAGGCATCTCTTCGTAAGACCAAGTGAAAACATCACAAAATTCGTGGAAGAGACTAGTGTACACTTGAATCTCATTGGGAGAACAAGTGACTCCCACATGGATGTTCTTGACAACCCCCGGTTTAACGGAGATTTCTATAGGCATCGTTTGGGTAATGTTACTCAAATTTCCTTCTGAGAAAACTTTGTGAGTCAATATTGGTGTTTGGAATGGCGGAGAGGGAACCTGAGATGAAAAATGCTCGAGAAAATTAAACATTTCCCCTAGCCTAGGCATAAACGAGGAACGATGATGCCCATCGCTCGACGGTAGATCTTCGAAAGACATAGTCTCCATGATAGCTTCGTCAGATGGAAAAACTTCTCTCAAAGGATCAGGCGAATCTGCATCGCCGAGCCAAGGGGATTGAGAATAAACATCAAGATCCATGCTCAAAGGAGCATTATTAGTAGGAGGAGGATCTGATGTGGTAATGATCTCATGATAATTGATTTCAACTGGGCACATAGGCATCGATTCTCCAAAAGAGGCAACCTGTTCAAGAGAAGGGATGATCCATGGGTCATCCGACCTAGAGATCATATTTCTTGAACGGTATTCGGTGGCAGAGGAGGAAAAACACCCATAAGGGCAGGATCTTTGAAAAGTCTCGATCCTACACTCTCAAAAGAAGTAGGTATCTGATCCACATATGGGACTTTGTTCTCAAATGAAGAGGTAAAGAAGGATAAACGGTAGAAAGTAAATTTTTTTCCCTCATGCAGAAATTTCAACACGCGAAAGACAGTGGATGGCACGCACATCATAGCATGGGTCCAACTGCGACTGAGTAAAAGATTATAATTGAGTTTCACATCAACAACTTTTACTTTGACTTTAACCGTCTTCCCTTGTAAAGTAATCGATAGACTCGCGAGAACACCTAAGGGTTTCGATTCCCTTCCATCGAATGCCTCAAGGGCATTGGGAGATGAAGTCAAGGCTAGAGAGCTAACGGCCTTCTAGCAGGCAGATGACATGACGAATGTGGATGCACCTTCATCCACAATGGCTCTATGGATATTGAGACCGTTAATACCGACTTGTATAACAAGCGCAATCTGATGCAGAAGTTGGGGAAAAAAAATTTCCAAGTCGAAAGAGAGAAGGATAGAATCGGCAGGATCAATCCTGCCGATGGCAGACAATAACGCCTTCCGCTAAGATGGGAAACTCTAGAGCACTTCCAACGCAAACATGGCAGAGGGCGTTTGTGCCAAATCCTCAACAATGCTATAATGTTGGGAAGCATGGGCATTTAGATTATAGGAAGATTTTGTGAGAACACCTTTAGAAGGTGGCCACACAATGGGTTCGGGACTAGGCCTTTCAATCTCAAGTGGGCCAGATATAGGTGGGGGAGGAGGACCATCAGCGATCTCCTTCCTTGTCGCCTGACGTGACCCAGCATAGTCTTTCGACCGAGTGGCGATAGAAACAGGTGCAGAGCCATTCATCATGAATACTTGTGAACCAAATGGCATAGATGGGGCAGGCTACTCGACCATCTGTGTTTGCTGAGATGGGAAGGGCTCTTTGAGAATAGCAGGAGTTCCCTTTGTGCTCTTGAGCAATCTATTGACCTCCGCTCCTTGTGGACAATCCTTGGTGTAGTGCTCTTCATTGCAGATTAAACAAGGATACTTGGGCTTACGCTGCGATCCGTTATCAGCATGAGGCTTAGCTGAATCTGGCTTTGGGGCATCAGTTTTAGCCTTGAATTTTCCCTTATTTTTACCTTTGGAAGTTTTTTCCACAAGATTGGCCTGAACGGTGTTGACCTCTGAGGACTTGCCAGAGTCCAGAGCAGGCTGAGAAGTAGAATCATTGGATGAATTTTATTTTGGCTTCCCAGCATTAGAAGATGGAGACTTGCAAGAATTTTGAGAGACAGAACCAATAACACCATCTACTGATGGAGTAGCCAACGCTTTAGAGGTCCCTGCTCATGGGGCATCAGTCAAGATGTCGTATAACATGCCCAATTGAGAGTACACTAAAACAAGGTACTGGGCACGAGCAATGGCCTATTCCTCGGTTACACATGCCCCCATAGCACTTCCCGGTGCAATCTTATTGACAAAAGAGGTAGTGAACCAGTGAGTCAAAAGCCGGTCAGAAATTTCAAACTTGATCAGACGACGATGATGTCTCCATTCGTGAATGTGATCTGAAATATGAGTAGCTTTGTTCCATTTCAGAGATGTGAGGAGATGCATCTCGACTTCGTAACGAACCGATAAATGGAAATGCGTCTGGAACGCCATAGCTAGAGTATTAAAATCTTGAAAAATACCACATGACAACTCTATCTACCATTTAGCAGCAACGCCGGTGAGAGTGCGCTGGAAAAGACGCAGACGAATCGAGTCATCCACCCAAGAATTCGAGGAACACCATAAGTGGTATGTCATGACATGATCTTGGCTCCAGATTTTCCCTCGAACTTAGGACAATCACCAGGCACCTTCATCAAAACCGGAGGCCAATATGGATTATGAAGAATCGGATCATTGGTCAATTTGGACACATCCGGTAACTCCAATGTGGCAAGAAAAGGTAATTAAGGGTTAAAAGGCATGGCAGGTCCCCGATAAGGACCTATACCTGTACTCCATCTTGGTTAAGCATAAATCTGCCCCCATTGGTTTTGTCCTGGAGGATTCTAACCATAGGGGGTATAAGCTGGACAATTGGGTTGATATGGTGGCTGAAAACCAGGATACGGGGGTTGATAACTAGGGTACTGATTTTGAGTATACATGGGTCCCGATTGAGCAGTGTAAGGATTTTGTTGCAGAGTATAAGTATAACCTAGCTTTGGAGGGTAATAACCAGAACCTTGAGGTGGGTTGTAAACTAGTCGAGACTGACCTTAAGGGTGATACCCACCTTGGGGTGGAACGGACTACTGGTAAGTGGGGCTCTGCTGAGTCAAATAAGTTGGGCGCACAAGTGGATTCCATTGTGGCATAGAATAGATCAGCGACTGAGCAGGGTTAATAGGCTGTGCAGGTTGTCCTAGTTGAATAGGTTGACCTGGCTGATGAGGGACACCAGGTTGCCCCGGCTGAGCAGGTTGGCCTGATGGTGGGAGTGGGCTAGGTTGTTCCTGATAACTAGGTTGACCTAGGATAGGACCATAAGATGGTCCTGGCTGTGCAAAATTTTGACCAATTGGAAAATGAGGCTGCTGAGGTTTCACTAAAGGTTGAGAAGGATGGGTTTGCCCCCCAGGACTATATGAAGGTCTAGGTTGATACACCGGTTTCCTTGTCGGTCCTTGAGGTTGTCCTGGTTGGACCACAGGGTGAGGCTATAGAGGTTGACCTTGAGGATTGTAAGACTACCCTTGCAGGTTGTAAAATAATCCCTGCTGGACTGAAGGTTGTCCCTGTAAGGGTTGCCCTTGTGGGTCGTATGCATATGCTGGCTCGGCCAAAGGTTGTCCCTAGAAGGGTTGTCCTTGTGGGCCAGAAGCATATCCTTGCTGAAACAAAGGTTGTCCCTGAAAGGGTTGTCCTTGTTGGTCAGAAGGTTGCACAGGCAGGGTAGATATAAAACCGTTAATATATTGATAAGCCTCAGGAGCAGGAAAATAAATGGGGTTGTCGTGCTCATCATATTGAAATGGAAATGAATAGATCGGGGTACCATCCCCTCCATAATGAGAAAAGTAAGGACGAATAAGATCTTGAGAGGACTGATCAACCTGGGATATCGGTGGCTATAAATTCATCCGATACTCCTTGGGAGAAAGGTTCTCAGGAATGGCAGTAGCCATATAAACGTCTTTAGGAACTGATGAGGTCCCATTTGACTGAGTGGTGACAACAGGCGTATATGCAGCCATGCAGAAAGTAGGTCTAACAGGTACCGATGTGACAAAAGGAGATTCCGTGAGAGGTGTCAATGGCGACATCCCTAAAGAGGGAATGGTCAGTTCCATTGATAGAGTCGATATTCCCATAGAAGAAATAGCGGCCATGACCAAACTTAAAGACCTATATCCAGCTGGGAGCGATGGAATAAGTGAAGATAGAACAGGTGGTTCAGGGATGTCTTTGGGGAAAAGCTGGTAGTCTTCACCAGAAGTAGGAATCCCCTCACTAGGAATAGGACTGGATGAGTCCATATCTGACCCTGCCGTAAGATCTTCTAAAAGACGACGGGGACTAGGAGGTACGACAACAACCAAAAATGGTGATCCCGATGTAAGAGGAGGGAAGTTTTCCCCAACTCCAAATCCAAACCAAGTGTTGGACAAGGGCCAATTGAACTCAATTAGTCCTCCAAATGGAAGCTCAAATATAACCAGTCCCCCAAAGGGAAACTCGGATACAACGGGTTGTTGATGCTCAACAGAGGACTGAGAGAGTTCTGATGAATCATCTATATAAGGAATACTAGTAGATGAAACTGATGGCTCTGCCACGGTGACTATAGAAAAAAGAGGAAGAGATCAAAAACAAAGACACATGGGCAAAAACCAAGGCAAGAAAAAATAGGCCAAAAAAATTAATCTCTAAATGGGCATGTGATCGTAGGTGATTAATTTTACCACATTGAAACCAGAAATTTTATTGTTTCATGTTTTAAGAGTCTAGAAACAAGTAAAATATGACTTTATCACTTTCAGTTTGTAAACAACTGTCAAAGGACAAGCGCTTGATGATATTTTCAAATTTAGGGAGTCAGTAAAGATCAAAATGACTGCTCTGGTAATCTAGGTAAATGGGTGTACCAGATATCCGTGAACTGCCATATACACCCTAGTAAAAATGAAAGAGAAATCAATCAAGGACTTAACGTACGTGCAGGTAATCCCTCTGAATGTTGTGTCCGGTGTATCATGGGTAAAAGGCGGCAAGCTCAGGTTCCTATGGATAAAGGATTTGTAACCTAATGGGGTCTCCCTTTATATACACAATGCTATGGGGAGCACAAGTCTGTACTAGCGCTGTCTATAGCTAGATGGTGAGTGAAAGCTACTAGGCTTAAAGACGCCGGAACACGTCTCTACCTTAGACTACTAGATGTTTCGTTAAGTTTCAATGCTGCCTTATGTTAATTCATTAAATTTTAAAGTTGATCTTCAATTTACGTTTTGATTTCAAGGCCCTATCGAATGTTGGATCTCATAAAACCTCCAGATGCAAACTACATGCCACAAAATATCATTTTTTTCAATGAAGAGCTATCTAAGGGAGAGTTGAGAGCTTTCAAATGATAGATAAATGAACACACAAAAACATCCACTACCGATTTCAATGCAAGCTAATGAAACTAGAAAAATTTTCTCTAGAATTATACAATACTAGTAATGTGAAAGCGTTTTCAATTTTCACTATGCCAAAAAAAAATGCAAAAGATTTTTTTTATATTTTTGAATATATTAGAGAAAATGCACTAAATAAATGAAAAACTAATGAAAACATCAATTTGAGAATGATAGAGAGAGAGTTGAAACAAAACAAGTTCACTCAACTCAAACAAGCACAATCAAGACTCAAAATGATGACGAAATCCCTCAAAACGAAGAAGAATCTCGAAAGAGACTCAAACAAACTGTGTGATCTAGGCTTGGAGGAACACAAAGCGAAACTAAATGAAAGCGAGGAAAATCACTCAATAAATGCAATGAATCAATTGGATTCAGCAAGATGAATGCAAAGAAGCAAAAACAAAGTTGACCGGGAAAGAAAAGACCCAAAACTCCCACAGGAGGCTCAGCACACTGAATCACCTAGAAGCCCTAGGGCTAAAATGAAAAACTGATAGAAAAGGGAAAAAAACTAGAGGACAAGGGCTAAACACAGTAAAAAATGACTTCAAAGTACTCAAACAATCAGAAAAAACAAACCAAGACCAAAACTCAAGCTCAGAGAGTCCAAAAACAGGCAAACCCTAAAACCTACTAGGGTTAGCGTGCCTGTTTGGCTATAATCTGCGCCGAACAGGGGATGGCACGGGTGCCTAACTAGAAACTAGAGCCCTTAGGCGCGACTGTTAGATGGATAACCGCGCTAATCAGGTTTACCCTAGAAAATTATGAAAATGAATGAACAGAGGCTAGATCTGGTCTTCTAGGGGTTGAAGAGGGTTTTAACACCAACGAAGGTGAGCTAGAAAAGCAAATTAATCAAACAAAAAGCCAAAAAAAAACCCAATGGAGGAACAAACAACTCCCACTGATCCCCAGTATGGTCGCCAAATTTTTGTGGAGGTAAATCCCCTATGTGGATAGAGGCGATCCCACTAGCCCTAGAGTGGGTCTAGCAACAATCAAAACATGCAAAGCTATTGATTCCTAGCTACAAAAGATAGAATCATGATATATCACTTACTATGATTCCTTCGCTACTGTTGTCGAAGAAGAAGTGATGCTTTCGTTCCTAGATAGACACGTCACTTTTCGTGAGCTCGCTACATCTAGATACCTGTACACATGAAAAGAAGAGAGACAACATACAACGTAATATTTCACACTTTATAACTATCGATCAGTCAGAGAGGAACGAATGAAATTTCATTATATAATGGATAAACACAATCATGGAACCAATAGCAGAGTCATGTATATTAAGATACGAGAGAATGATTATAACCAGTGCTCTGACATCGTGATCTTCCTTCGACAGGATTCCAGCGGGACGTGTCTCACAAAGCTCGTTAGGGATTTAACAAAAATCTCTCTCTCTCTCAGGGTTCTCCTTAGCTCTTCTCTTGATTGTCACTCAACTATAATTTCCTTCCCAAAAGTTTAGCTAGCTAGCAAATGGAGAGGGTAGGCTTTTATAGAGGGAGAAGGAGAGGTTAGGCTCCCTATAATCATGGGGGAGAGTCCTATCTCTTAGGAAGGTTCCATGAGAGGTGGAAAACCTCTTCCTAAACAAGGAGATCCAGAGCCAAACATCCCAACCTCTTTTTGATGATTCATTCCCGAGGTGGTTAAAGGAAACTTCCACCTCAATTTGTTAAAAAAAATTCCAAAACAGGTTGGAGCAGGCACAACATAGGGATAGATCACCAGCTGGCGCACCCACTAGTGTATATTTTTCCCATTGGCTCGAGGGATGAGCTGGATACTCGCGCCAATGCCAAAACATGGGTTTTTGGGGCTTTCTTGAGGAAATTTTCTCAAGGATAATTCTTGCCCTTATGCAGAAGGATGCCATCAAGGTGTTTTCGAGACATTTTACTATTCACAGGTCACGGGAATAGTCCTTCAATGTGCGGTGTTAGCACATGAATTGGACCCCAAGCTGAAAAGGAAAAACAAGGTCACAACTAAACCATGCTCAGCCTTGTAGCTAGCCCTACAAGGACAGGAGAGGGCTCTATTCGTGAAAGAATATTCAAAGGAATACAATAAATGGACTGAAATTAGGCTAGATAAAATGATGGGAAAAAGGTTTAATAAAATGAATGAATTTTTCAGGGACGTGTGGGATAAAAAGAGACAGTTGGAACCAAGAATTAAATCAAGACACAGGGTATTTCATGGGGCAAACTAAGCAGGAACATTAGCAATTAAAATTTAATGAGGATGGGATGGAAAGACTGGTGAGGAGCTGAAAAGGGCACAACAAATGGATCCTTTTCAAACAGAAGAAAAATACAGAGTATGAATGATTTCCCAAGGCAGAGCATATAAAATGGATTCTACCTTTCTATCTTGAAAGCATTCAAAAGGAAATGTTTATGGATGGATGGAACACATAACAATTCACATGTGGAACAAAGGAGAAAGCAAGTGCTAACTCTCATACCACATGGATCCCACAAATCAGAGCTGCATCTCTTATTAATTCCTCTCAAACTGTAGAATGTAGAGTAGAGATGTTATTCCACACTATTCCCCTACTTTCTGAGTTACAGTTTCTCAGACTCTCAGATTGCTTTACAAATGATTTACAATTACATTAAATAGGCTGGAATGTGGGAACTTAGATCCACAAGAAAAGGGAGTTGTTTTAACAGCTGAAGAACTGAAATACAATCATAGTAAAGAAATACAACAATCTGCCCCTGAAAATAAGGGACATCATTGCATTTGACCACTTGGATATTTTTTTGTTAGGCTGTATGAAAGAAAATAGGTAAACCGATGAACAGATTTCCTATTTTGCTGCTTGCTGTAACAATCTTTGTTTTAAATAAGCTCTCGGCCCTTTGACTGTCGCTTTGCTTTCCATTATCTTTTTGGAGGGAACTGAATTTTTTAATAAATTTCCATAGAAATAAAATTGAATTGAATTTATGCATTCGTGAAGGGAAGAAATTAATTTCGAATAGGAAAGAGGAAGGGAAAGGAGGTGGGACCCACATAGCAATCGGAATCAGAGTGGGCCGGGTGGAGGGATATAATATAAAATGGAGTATATAGAACGTGGCATGCGATGGTATTATCACAATTGGTATCGGGGTCGGGCAGGATGTTATATGAAACAGAGAAATGAAAGTTCTGATGTGATTTGGCAAGGCCCGATGGGATATACATAATTTATTATTTACAAAGAGAAATGGGGCCTTTAATTACAGATGGGCGGAGGATTATCGTGGGACCGGGGTCAATTGCAATCACAATATCGGAGTGGAGTGCAACACATATGGGAAACACTGATGCCGATGGCCTGATTGACTTTGAGCCATCGGATCGGCGGGGATAGATCAACGGTGCCGAACCAATCGGAGGTTTCAATCGGGGGATGTTGCGATGCGAGGAATGTTGCGATTGGGATATGTTTCGATCAGGAAATGTTGCGATCAATCAGAGGGGGACTTATGGAAGTGACGATTGTCGATGGCCCGATTAGCTGTGGGCCATCGGATCGGACCAAGAGATTTACGGTGGAGACATTGATCGGGGGTTTTCCATTGGGGGTAAGCCATCGGGGCTATCGCATCGGAAACTTTCGGGATGGGCTGATCTGAACATACAAATAAAACATGTGATTGAAAGGGGAATGGACTTAGGTTATGCAGGTTTTGTTATAATATAAAACTTTATAATAAATTTTTATTACAAAGCATGGTGGGGAAGTGGTTATGATCGGTGGAACTTATAATAAACTTTGATATTGTTTATTATAAAGTTCTACAAGGTATGGTTGGGGAAGTGGTTTGTAGAATAAATCGCACATGTATTTAAAGATTTATAATGCGATTTTATAATCGGAAAAGGGGAAAAAGGATTTATTAAAGAAATATAAAACTTTAATAAAACAAAGTTTAAGGAAAAATGGGGAAATAGGGGGTATATGAGGATATAAGGGCTTTTACTTCACTTAAGCATAAATTTCAATCCAGAAGTTAGTTTTGAAAGTGTAGTATATCGTTGGAAAGCTCTTTCCACGCTCTTTCTGATGGATCTATTTGGAAGATGATTTGGCACTAAACATGCTACAGAAAACTCCCTGAAGGCAGGGACATCACTTTGTGGAGATAACAGGTTCTGAATTGTGACTTATTACACATGATGATATAGAATTAAATAATGAATGATAATAAAGGAAAAATATCATGTTAAAATTACATCAAACTGAATAAAATGTCTCTCTGATTCTTCCAGGTACTGTGACTTTGAATTTATTGACTTCCTCATGACCTTGCTGATATTCTTGACATTTGACTCATTAATTTAACCATGGTGAGACCCTAGAAACTAATGAGACCCATCCTAAGACCTACTGATATGATTTTGAGAATAAAAGTGACTAATGACTAAAGACCATAGAAAGGAAAATCAGCAAGTACCTTATGAGGGACAACTGATAAAAATTACTACCATCAATGAATCCATGACCTAACGGAATGGTGAAATTTATTCGGTATGAGACACCTAATATGCAGATGCAAAAGAGTAGTTTTGATCACTGATGGCAGTATGACTAGACTGACACTAACATTGGCTCCAATGGGGATGGTAGCTCCTTGGAGGTTTCAAGAACACCGTAGACCAAGTAGCCTTATCCATTGGGGATGGAGTCAAAAATGTTAAAAACTGACACAAATGCAAGATGACCCTGACTCTAGACTAAGAATGAAAACTGAAATAAAACCAAACCATACACATATCATCCAAGTTTTATAGCCTTCACCTCAGGCCCCAAACTTGAATGACTGTGCATTTTGAACTTTGATTTTAGGAAAATAAAATGGTATATACAATGATGATGAGATAGATTCTGATCGATGTCTTCAACAATGGTAGTGCTTCAATAGCCTACCATTTACTGCTCCTCCAGGAAAATCTTGGCCATCCATTTCTGAAAGCAAGAAGGCATTTTGACCCCTGTATGCTGTAATTTTGTATGGTCCCTTCCAAAAGTTGTCAAATTTACTGTGCTTCCGTTTGTCTTCATTTCTTGCATCCCATTTCAACACTACATCATCCAACTGAAACTTTTCTGCTTTAGTCTTCCTTTCATAGATCTTTTTAATCTTGTCCTACAACTGGCTCGCTTTCTGTGACACTTCTTCTCTTGTTTGTTGAAGGTGGATCATCTGGTTGATCCTTTGCTGGTTGTCATCATCTTCGCTGCCAACTTCTTGTAATAATCTCATAACTAGAACTGTAAGAGAAGTAGGAAATATAGCATCAGTACCATAAACCAACTCAAAAGGTGACATACCTATTGATTTTTTACTGCTAACTCTGTCTTCCCACAGTGTGTTGATAAGCTTCCAGTGCAAATTTCTTTTGTTGGCCTCCAACATTTTCTTAATTATATTCATCAGCGACTTGTTGGATGACTCTGCCAGGACGTTGCCTTGTGAATAATACGTTGTTGAATGGCCCATCATGATGTTGTATTTATCACAGAAATCGATCATTTTCTTTGATATGAATGCGGTTACATTATCTATCACAATTTTACATGGACAACCAAAACGGGATAAAATATTTGATTCCAGGAATTGAATAATTACTGTGTCAATCGCTTGCCTAGAAGGGATGGGCTCGATCCATTTCGTAAAGTAATCTGTTCCAGTCAATATCCATCGATGCTATGCTAAGGACGCGGGATGTATTTCTCCTATAAAATCGAGCCCCCACTGCTGAAAGGGCGCGTTCACTGAAACAGGTTTCAAAGGAAGTGGAAGCAATTTCTTCTTCACTTGGAAAATTTGACATTCATGACAATTCATCACTGTTTTATATAAATCAGATAATAATGTGGCCCAATAATACCCGGCTCTCAATACCTTGTTCGCAGTATTTTTCCAAAACAGGTGACCACCACAGTCACCTTTATGGAAATTGTGCATTACCTTCTGAGCTTCTTCTTCAACCAGGAAATTTAGAAAAATGCCTGCCGGATCCTTCCAAAACAGAGCACTATTCAAAATGAAATATTTTGCAGATTTAAGCTTCAAAGATCTACCTATACTCTTATACATGCCTGGAGGAGATGACAGATGCTGAAGAACATACACAATATCTGAATGCCAAGGGGACTGCAAAAAAATATCTGAAATAGGAAGTAGCAATCCTTCATCTTCCTCTTCCGACATTGCTGAAATGAGGTTTATATCTAAAGCACGCAGATTTGATTGGGCCATCAATTTCGCCAAACCTTGGCCTTTGATCAACTTAGTAGGATTGATCTCTAGATCATACTCCAACATAGCTGCTATCCATTTTCCTCTTCAACCTTCTGGATCAATTTGCACGAGCACATCCTTGACTACTACGTTAGGGACATATGCTATAGTGTGTGAATGTAGAATATAGACCCTAAAATCTTTCAATGCCTTGAAAAGAGCCAATGCCTGCTTTTCAATAATATTATATCTTAAAGCAGCATCTCTAATAGTCCTATTGAAAAATGCAATTGACTTTTCTACTTCATCTCTCTTTTGCATTAAAATAGCAGCCATAGTATGCTCAGATGCAAACGAAAATATAATAAAATCTTGAGTATAGTCGAGACTGATCAGAACTGGGGCATTAGACAAAGAAAAATTTACCAGATTGAATGACTCGATAGCTTCCTCACTCCACTTAACCGTGCTGTCTTTCTTTAACATATTGGTCATTTCTCTCAAATGCTCAACCAGATTAGGTATAAATCTGCACAAAAAATTCATCTTACCATTAAAGGCCTGAATCTCTTTCTTGTTCCGTGGAAGATCTATGAGCTGATTTGCCTCCAATCTGGTTGGATCTATGCAGATGCCATATTTAGAGATGATGTGCCTGAGAAATTTGCCCTCGTCCATGGAAAAAAGGCTCTTTTTGGGATTGAGAGAAATCCAAAACTTTCTGCAACGCTAAAAAACCACTCTTAGATGGTGCAAATGCTCATCATCTGAACCTGAAAACACTGTCAAATCATCCAAATAAACAACAAGAAAAACGTCTTTTTCATTTACAAAAGCAATGTCCATTGCACGCTGGAAGGTGGCTCCAGCATTCTTCAGTCCAAAGGGCATCTTGGCATACTGGAAGGTTCCCCAGGGTGTTGTGAAGGCAGTTTTATCTTGGTCCTTCTCATGCACCAAGATCTTATTGTAGCCTGAGTAGCCATCAAGTAGTGACATCCTAGATGCTCCAACTACTCTCTACAGAATATGGTCCATTTTTGGAAGTGGGTAATTATCCTTTAAGGATGCCTTATTCAAGTTCCAAAAGTCAATACACAGTCTTATTTCTCTAGTCTTTTTACGCACTGGGACCAATTTTGAAATCCAATCAGAAAATATAATAGGAACTATGATTCCTGCTTTGTACAACATGTTTACCTCCTTTTCAATTGATGGCAACAGCTTTGGATTGATTCTTCTCAGCTTCTGTCTGAAAGGCTTCTGATCCGGCTTCATAGGAATTGTATGTTGAATTATGTTCTTATCATACACTTTCAAATCTGAATAATCCCATGCAAATACATCAGAAAATTCAAAAAGAAATTTAACATAATTCTCCTTTACCTCAAGGGATAATGCCTTTGATAATTTGACAAACTTGGGTTGATCAGCTGTTCCAATATTCACGTCTTCAACTCCTTTCTCCGTGGGCACCAAGATTGGTTTCTTTGCGACATCATCCTGATCAAAAAGCTCCTATAGAGGTATGAGACCTCTAGGAATTACATTATCCTTTAACTGCAATATGTCCATCTAGTTTGATTCCAACTCCTGATCATCAACCTCATACTCACCCTCTATTGGAGTATCTTTGAATTTTCCATCACCCTGAAAAAATGCATTGATCTCATTATCATCCCAAAATACTTGCCAATACCTTAAATTGTCTAGAAAAACAGGCCTATGTTTGACATATATTTCAAACTTATTGCTAGAGTTCATCGGAATCTTCAAGTTACTTGTAGTAGTGGCAAGAGAATCAGCAATAATGTTCTGTATCCTGGGCACTGCTGTCAAAGTATACTCTGGGAATATTTTCAAAATGTACAAGACTGCATTTCTGTATGCCCTTAATCTTGGATGTTTGGATTGGTATTCTCCCTTCACCTATTTGATTATCAATTCGGAGTTTCCATATACAGAAATCCTTTTTGCATTCAACTTCTTCAAAATTTTGAGGCCTGCAATTAAAGCCTCATATTCTGCTTCATTGTTAGAGCAATCAAAAGCTAGCTTATAAGCACAAACTCTAACATTACTTGGAACCTTCTCAGGTTGAAAAACAGGGCTCCTAATCCATATTCCAATGCCAGCTCAATCCTTACCAATAGCTCCATCAAAATCCATACTCCACAGGACTTCTTCTTCTTCTTGAAGATGTTGGAAATTTGTTTCTTTCTCTTATTTACCTTGGCTGATTTTTGGCTATTCATTGTCCCTTTGCTGCTGGCAGGTAGGAGGTTCAGAAGTGTTTGCTACTTTGTCCTTTTCCTGTTTGAGGACCTCTCTAAAATTCTCTGAAATCTCAGGTATTTCATCCACTTGTACCAATTGAACATTCTCATCATTTAAACCACCATCATAATACAAGACAAAAGACTCTAAGTCTGCATGGACAACATTGATGGGATGATTTACAGGCTTGTATTTGCTAGTAATCATATATTTCATTTTATTTTCCCTATATAACTTCCTCAACTGGCCAAATACAAGGATAGTGGCATAAGAGAAGTCAAGCTGCATGGTTCCCTTAATTTTTTCACCCCAAGACCTAGATAGAAGCATTCCAAACCTTGGTGGGACATCAACAACAACTACATCCATCAAGACATTCTTTGCTGGAATCTGATCTTAAGACACTACCAAATCTTTAATTAAACCAATACAGTGGACCCTACTTGAGTCGAAGGAATACAATTCATGATTTTTACGAGTGATGTCAAGGCCTAGCTTCTCCATGACAGCTTTGGGCATAAAATTATGTGAGGCCCTGGAGTCCAACATAGCATTATGCAAGATAAACTCATGTACTCTAAGACTCAAGTAAAAAGGAGGGACTTCATTTTCTACAGATTATTCTGTCACTGGACCGAAAATAAGTTCAGGGTAGTCGTCTTCTACATTGACCATATCGGAGACAGAATCTATTTGCAAGACTTTGGACACCTGAGTTTTATACACACTATTCTTTACCAACTCTGTGAGGGGCATAAACACTTTTAACTTAGAGATTTCATTTTCTAGATTAAAGGAGGGAGCTTTTTCTACCTCTTTAATGGGTGGATATTTCTTCTCTGTTGGCTCTTTTACTATGTTCTGATGTTTCTTCTCATTGGCTATGTTAGCAACTGTAGGTGCTTCGCTAGAGGAAGGATCAGTCGGCTCCTTAGCTTTCTTCTGTGCATCATTTTTCATTTGGAGTTCCTTTCTCTTTTGAATGGGGCTGATTGTAACCTCTCTATTCCTTCAAGAGTATTGCCTTTGTTGAGCTGACAGAGCGTTCATATACCCTCCTTGATAGTCATCAGACTCCTCTTCCAGTACTGTATCATTGGCCAAAATTAAATTTTGGTCTTTTTGAATGTCTAGAGTCGCCACTCTGTATTCTTCGTCTTCTGTAAGGAAAATGGGCGCACCATCAGACGTGAAAAAGTGATTAGCCTCAATCATAGGATCATCATCATCTGAATCTATCCCTTGCACGTAGTTATGCTGAAAAGGAGTTTTAATTTGCTGCTGTGGTGGCGCAGTTTGGTCCGACGTTCTTTTCTCTCTCTGTTTAATTCTGAATTACGGCTGCTGCCCTCTGAAATTGGGATTTCTTATTTGAGGCTTAGGTCTATCTGCAATGGTTAACCTATCAACCATTTTTTCCACTGTTCTGATCAGAGTGTCCATTTTACTGTCTGAAGTAGAGGCCTCCTCTTTTATTGTGACTCTTTTCTCAGCTCTGTCTCGTGCTCTTTTAGCCAGCAGATTAGCTTCAACGTTTACCGCTATCTTCTGCATGTCTTCAGGTGAAGATGGATCTCTTTCACGCAACTGATATGCCATGTCGACATCAAATCCATCGAGAAATTTTAACAATGCCAGTTCCACATGAGGCTTCAAAATAGCTTGAATAGCATTATATACAACATTGAATCTAAAACAATAATCCTGCACGGTTTCACCCACATTATTTTTAACGTTCTCATATTCAGACAGAATTTGAAGTGGGTTCTTTTTCACCTCCCACCGGTTCAGGAACTGAGTGTGCAACTCCTGCAAAGTTCGAATTGTGCCTGGCAGTAGGGCTCTAAACCACTTTCTGACTTTGCCTCTGAAACTTTGAACAAACAGCCTTGTCGTTACATTCTCTGCTTCTACCTCATGCAAATAAAAAATGTCATTCATTTTATCAACATGTTGCTAAGCCGTGATGCTCTAAGTGGCATCAAAAATAGCAATTTTACTTTGATATTCAGCCAACATATCATTGAGGACCTGGGGTAAGACCAGAGGTGCATACCTAGCAGCCATGACTCTGGGTGGACTTACAATAGGATTTGTAGGATTTGAGGGAGGTGTTAATGGAGGAGATGATAATTGGGAATTGACTGATGGGAATGTTGATGAATTGGGAGGGGGAAATGTTGTTCCTGATGATTCTGAAGGCTCAGGGATATTAGTTACAGTGATGGACTGAGGAGAATTCAAAATGTAATCGTCAATGGAGGTATTTGCTCTTTGGACTTCAATATCTAAAGGAAATCATGATCTAAAACTGTATAATCAATGTCATTTTCAGACTTATTCCTAAATAAAGAAAGCTTGAAATTCTCGTCAAAGGAAATATCCTCTACAGAAAACCATTCACTGGGCCAAGTATAGGACCTGAAAATGGGTCTGGGGCTTAATGATCCTTCTTGTCTTCTGACAATTCTTGGGATAAGATTTGGATTTTCAAACACAGGGGGAGGATTTGGATCTAGATTAGCCCTGGTGTATCTTCTTGAAGCCAGTGTGGTCGAATGAATATTTGACAAAAATATTATTTTATAGCCTAGCAAAATCTGAACATCATCTTTCAAAAGTCTGGAATTATTTGATGTACTCGGGCAAATCTTACAAGTCAGATGTTATGTTTATAAAACTAGACCGGATATTGACTGAAGTAGCATTTATCTACTTATTAACTTGCAAAGAAATGTGCAGTTCGAAGGCTACCTGGCATAACTTCAGGCTCCGTCTGTAGTTTATAAAACAAATAAAACTAACAAACAAACAATATTGAACTTTTCCCCAGTATGGTCGCCAGAGATGTTAGCACCTGAATTGGACCCCAAGCTGAAAAGGAAAAATAGGGTAACAACTAAACCACGCTCTGCCTTGTAGCTAGCCCTACAAGGACAGGAAAGGGCTCTCTCCGTGAAAGAATATTCAAAGGAATACAATAAATGGACTGAAATTAGGCTAGATAAAATGATGGGAAAAAGGTTTAATAAAATGAATGAATTTTTCAGGGACGTGTGGGATAAAAGGAGATATTTGGAACCGGGAATTAAATTAGGACACAGGGTATTTCATGGGGCAAGATAGGCAGGAAAATTAGCAATTAAAGTTTAATGAGGATGGGATGGAAAGATTGGTGAGGAGTTGAAAAGGGCACAACACATGGATCATTTTCAAACAGAAGAAAAATACAGAGTATGAATGATTTCCCAAGGCAGAGCATATAAAATGGATTCTACCTTTCTATCTTGAAAGCATTCAAATGGAAATGTTTATGGATGGATGGAACACATAACAATTCACATATGAAACAAAGGAGAAAACAAGTGCTAAATCTCATACCACATGGATCCCACAAATCAAAGCTGCATCTCTTATTAATTCCTGTCAAACTGTACAATGTAGTGCAGAGATGTTCTTCCACACTATTCCCCTACTTTCTGAGTTACAGATTCTCAAACTCTCAGACTTCTTTACAAATGATTTACATTTACATTAAATAGGTTGGAATGTGGGAACATAGATCCACAAGAAAAGGGAGTTGTTTTAACAGCTGAAGAACTAAAATACAATCATAGTAAAGAAATAAAACAATCTGACCCCTGAAAATGAGGGAAATCATTGCATTTGACCACTTGGAGATTTTTTTGTTAGGTTGTATGAAAGAAAATAGGTAAACCGATGAACAGATTTCCTATTTTGCTGCTTGCTGTAACAATCTTTGTTTTAAATAAGCTCTCGACCCTTTGACTATCACTTTTCTTTCCATTATCTTTTTGGAGAGAGCTGACTTTTTTAATAAACTACCATAGAAATAAAATTGAATTGAATTTATGCATTTGTGAAGGTAAGAAATTAATTTTGAATAGGAAAGAGGAAGGGAAAGGAGGTGGGACCCACATAGCAATCGGAATCGGAGTGGGCCAGGTGGAGGGATATAATATAAAATGGAGTATATAGAACGTGGCATGCGATGGTATTATCGCAATCGAGATCAGGGTCGGGCAGGATGTTATATGAAACGGAGAAATGAAAGTTCCGATGCGATTTGGCAAGGCCCGATGGGAGAAACATAATTTATTATTTACAACGGGAAATGGGGCCTTTAATTACAGATGGGCGGAGGATTATGGTGGGACCGGGGTCAATTGAAATTGCAATATCGGAGCGGAGTGCAAAAAATATGGGAAACGTCGATGATGATGGCCTGATTGACTTTGAGCCGTCGGATCGGCGGGGACAGATCAACGGTGCCGGATCAATCGGAGGTTTCAATCGGGGGATGTTGTGATCGGGAAATGTTGCGATGCAAGGAATGTTGCGATCGGGAAATGTTGTGATCAATCGGAAGGGGACTTATGGAAGTGTCGATTGCCGATGGCCAGATTAGCTATGAGCCGTCGGATCGGACCAAGAGATTGACGGTGGAGACATTGATCGGGGGTTTTCCATCGGGGTTAAGCCATCGGGGCAACCGCATTGGAAACTTTCTCCATGGGCAGATCGGGACATACAAATAAAACATGCAATTGAAAGGGGAAGGGACTTGGGTTATGCGGGTTTTGTTATAATATAAAACTTTATAATAAAGTTTTATTACAAAGCATGGTGGGGAAGTGGTTATGATCGGTGGAACTTATAATAAACTTTGATATTGTTTATTATAAAGTTCTATAAGGTATGGTTGGGGAAGTGGTTTGTGGAATAAATCGCACATGTATTTAAAGATTTATAATGTGATTTTATAATTGGAAAGGGGGAAAATGGATTTATTAAAGAAATATAAAACTTTAATAAGACAAAGTTTAAGGGAAAATGGGGAAATAGGGGGTATATGAGGATATAAGGGCTTTTACTTCACTTAAGCATAAATTTCAATCCAGAAGTCAGTTTTGAAAGTGTAGTATACCATTGGAAAGCTCTTTCCGGGCTCTTTCTGATGGATCTATTTGGAAGATGATTTGTCACTAAACATGCTACGAAAAACTCTCTAAAGGTAGGGAAATCACTTTGTGGAGATAACAACTTGTGAATTGTGACTTATTACACATGATGATATAGAATTACATAATGAATGATAATAAAGGAAAAATATCACGTTTTCACCTCAAAACATGGTTTTGAGGTGAAAATTACATCAAACTGAATAAAATGTCTCTCTGATTCTTCCAGGTGCTATGACTTTCAGTTGACTTCCTCATGACCTTGCTGATATTATTGACATTTGACTCATTAATTTGACCATGGTGAGACCCTAGAAACTAATGAGACCCATCCTATGACCTACTGATATGATTTTGAGAATAAAAATGACTAATGACTAAAGACCATACAAAGTAAAATCAGCAAGTACCTCATGAGGGACAACTAATAAAAATTACTATCATCAATGAATCCATGACCTAACGGAATAGTGAAATTTATTTGGTATGAGACACCTAATATGCAGATGCAAAAGAGCAGTTTTGATCACTGATGGCAGTATGAATAGACTAACACTAAGATACGGGACAAGGTATTGCAGGGACAGTGGCAAAATGCTGTGTAACAGATTGTGTAATATTTCCACCTTAAATTAAGAATCCTAAAATAATTCAAAGAAGTTCTCATTGATCTCTTTCTTTTGTATCTCTTATCCAAAGGGGAATTTTTTTGTTTTGGTACCGTGTAGCTTTTCATGAGATGGAGGAAATTGTTCATTGAAATTTGAATCATGTTTAAAAATCTATGAATATATTTCAAGGTTGTTATTATGCAGTGATGTGTTCAATAGGATAGTTATGAATTGGAAATAAAAGAGGGAGGAGTGATGCTTACACAAATGAAACAATATTGTGTGGGATGGTTCAAAGAGGAGGGAGGCCATAAAGGTGGTGGAAATTTATCATGGAATCATTCTTAATAAGGTGGAGGACAAGGAAAATTCGCCCTTCAAGCAGTGTTGGAAGCGAAATGTCCCTCTCAAAATTTTTCTTTTTGAATGGCTTTTATGGAGAAACAACATTTTGACGTGGGACAATCTAGCAAAGAGAGGCTTCCATGGCCGAGTGAGGTGTATTTTCTGTCTTCCCCACTCTGATATTTCACACCATAACTTCCTATATTGTCCCATTATTATTATATTGTGGACTTTGTTTTCTACTTTTCTCTTAGGTCTGGATTGGAGGCCAGAGTATTTCTCATCCTCCTTTAAGGACTAGGGAGCAGCTCCTACTAGATTCAGGGCTCTTCCTTTTTTCTTCTTATGGGAAGTATGGCTTTCCCATAACAGATTTATATTTGAGGGATTCTAGGTGGAGCTGGTGTGCATATAAGGGGAAATATTGGCTTGGAATATCATCTTTCACCCTCCTTCTGTTCCCATCAAGGACCTATCGATTCACATCCACCCACATTCCATTTCTCTTCCTGCAACATTCTTTGATGCAGCCCAACAAGGAGGGCTATGCAGTTGTGGTGCATGGATCAAGATAGATAATGGTGAAATATACTTTCTCCATTGGAATGGGGTAAAGGGTCAAATATCAAGGCCGAGCTTCTGGCCCTCTAGAGTGTCCTCTAGTTGGATTTTACTTTGCAGCTGGTGGATGTCAATATATATGGAGATGCGAAGGCAGTGACTGATGGGATCACTAGGTCTTCCATTTTTTGTCCAACATGAATGAAAGGGTGGATCCTCCATATCAAATCTCTTATCCACAGTCTCAAAGGGCCATCTTGCGTCACATATACTGCGAGAACAATGCCAAGGCTGATCGTCTTTCTAAAATGGCCCTAAATGACCCTTTTGGGCTTATTTCCATCTCCCACTTCATAGGCTCTTTGCAGGTGGATGATTTTAAGGTCCTGATTCCATGACGAAGGGCACATGGATCAAATGCCTCTCAGTTTTTGTGCATTAATATCTGTGGTATCGGTCAAGAGGGTATTTTTATGGTTTTTTTATGTTTTCGTATGCATTCGATATAGTGGATGGAAGGTAGGTGGTCATGGCCTTTTTGATGCTATGTTTTGTTTTCTGAACGTTTTTGAGACATGCTAGGATCTTGGCATATATTGTCAACAAGAATTATCTTTGATGATATTTTTTGTTTCCGCCCGTAGTGGTAATTTTATTTCAATATAAGGGAGATCTCTCCCTATGCATGGAATTGGCTTATGGCATGGACGTATGTCAATATTTCAATCATTATTAGTATGATGTACCTATATTATATTTTAATATAAGGTGTTTTTTTTCTCTTAAAAAAAATAAACAACCCTTACAGTTTTTTTTTTGTTACATAAATTTTGAGTGACATCCATGTACATTTCTAATATTATGTAACTTGTAGGTTCGACTACCAAATTATATTTCCCATACAAAACATTGTATTCACCAATATTACTATTCCCACATAAAGTGGCCATTTTTTTCCTCGACGTTGTTGGCCTTGCATTTTCATAGGGTGCGAGAATGAGAGGAGTATATGGGGTAATAAGCATAGACACAAATCTAAGCAAGTTCATGAAATGCATTCAATGCATCTAGAACCTTGGATATCACTAATTGCATCAATCCAAAATACCATGAACAATCGACTCATAGGTGATAATGAAGAGGACATAAGGAGGTGTGTACTAATGTTTCAAACAAATTGAAAACACAAAGGGCTTATAAGAGGCCTTTTTGGCTACTTAGCAGACGTTAAGTTTGATAGTTTTTTTGGGACTAGATATGGGTCCTTGAAAGATAATATTATGTACATTCGAATTATTTCAAAGAATAAACAACTTTATGAATGTTTGAGTGGAACTATTGAGCATAAATTTTGATCGAAGATTGCAAAAACATTGTTCAAAAACTGCCTAACACCATGATAACGATAACGACTTCATTTATTAATGAAAGCAAGGATAGCGAATAGTTTATATATATATATATATATATATATATATATATATATATATAATACATATTTAATTTAACAATATGCATACAAACATTATATTCATTAATCTTTCTAGGAACGAAAAAAAATTCATGCACCCCAAATAATCAAGTTATAAAAATTGAGGAAAATTGGAAAACCACCAAGCTCTCATGTGATACCCAATTGAGAAGGATCAAAGTCGTCAATCTACCTAAGGAGATCTATAAAAAAATCAAGCAGCCACTCAAAACAGAAGATTCCCTCCTATGCATACATAGATGTTGCGCATTTTGTTGGTGAGCATATGATGAATAGTAAGGTTAGGTAAGATCAGGACTAGGATGACCTTGGAATTACATAATGTACCATGTCAGGGACTTGCTATGATTTATGTTTATAAGTGTATACTAGGGTCTTTAGGGAAGCTCAAAATGGAATATGTGTGGAAAAATACTAATATATCATTGTGACTCTATATTTGCAATGAAGGGATGTCGATAGAAGAGTGGACCAAGTTAGATCAAAGGGAAAAAAGAAAAATAAACTTTTATCTCTCATATTATATATTATTGAATTTTTCATGATAAATTGCAATGAAGGAATTTCATACAAGTTAGGGGCTTTGTATCAATATAAGTCCTTAGTGAAAAATTATTCTTATGGAGAAAGTTGTATAAAATGAGCATGAAGGATGGATAACGACTGAAATATCATGTGAATGGCATTAATAAAGATAAGTTTATCAATTTTTTTGTGTTTTTTAATAAACTCATAGGATGTTCTATATTTTTTTATAGGTTGCAATGCAACTACTAAAAGTTTTGATCAAATAGTATCATCCTTGTTTTCACAAGATATGAGATAGAAAAAAATGGAAACTTAAAACACAAATGCCTTTTTTGTAAGAGGATTCTCTTAGAAGAGTTTGAATAAAAATAAGTCCTTGGGTGGGAGATCTATATCTCGAGGAAGATTTGAATCTGAAGGAAAATTTGTAAAGGTATGTTGGATATGTAGGAAAGATGAAAATTACAAAATGTACTATAGATCCAAAATTGCTAACAAAGGGAAAGGATTTGATTATTCTCCTTATATAAAAGAAAAAACATCCTCTTTAGAAGGATGGGATGTGTACATGGCTTTTTCAAGTATAGATGTAGATCATGAAGCATGGCTAGCTGACTCAAGTGTGTCCTTTCATATGACCCCTCATAGGGTGTGGTTTTGCAATCATAAGAAGTATGATGTTGGTGATGATTTCCTAGGAGATGACTCAACAATCATAATAATAAGATGAGGGAAATTCAAGTTGAATATTTTTTGTGGAAGGATTAGAACACACCCTAGCATTATCGACATCCTAGGATTGGCCTGAAATTTGATTTATATAATCATAATGAGTGATGCAAGTGTTAAAAAAAGTGTTTGATAATGAAACTTGCATGATGGTTGAGGAGTAATGGTATTGCTAAGAGGAGTTTGTATTGGAATACTATATAAGATACCATGAATAATTGTTAGTGATAGGTGCAATAGTTCCATTCTTCTTTATAGTGGAGTTAAAGAACAAAATCTCCTAGAGTATAGTGAGAAAATACATATTAAATAATAATATTTAAAAGTAATGGTAGCATAATATTAAAATTATTTTTTTAATTAATATACATATATAAATATAAAAATTCTTATTGTATAAATCAATATTAATTTAATTTATTGAATTTAATTAATGTAATATTAAAATAATAATAATAAATTTATTATTTCAATTCTTATAACAACTAATTCCTAACAGTTATTTCACAACAACTAATTCCCAATGACTAATTGTTATTCTATAATTAAATATTAATCCAATTTAATCTAATTTAATATCAAAATAATAATAAATTTTATTATTTCAATTCTTTTAACAATTAATTCCTAACCGCTAATTCTTAATAGATAATTCATAATGGTTAATTACCAATGGCTATTCTATACCTTGATGCATATTTGGTGTTTGCACATTTTGATATATTGGTTTTTTCACCTTTTTCCTAAGGATGAAGCACTTTATATGGTTCATAATGTAGACCAAATATTAATGATGTGAATAATAAAAAATTAAATCTCATAATCTCTCAACCCTTTCCTCCTCAACCACAACCTTGGCTCTGTCCATTGCTCAATTGTTGCTCAACTTATACTCTCCCCTTCTTGTTATGCATTTTCTAGCATGCTCTACTTCCACTCTTCCCTTCTTCGTCTACACCTTAATCTTGATATTGGCATATTCTTGGAAAATGATTGGCTATGGAGGATTATCTTAGAGGTTTCCAATTCATCATCCTACTAAGTTCACCTCTCAATCTTTCAAACTCACTTGCCTCCCCAAGTCCACTTTTTTTTCAACCCTCTCTCTCTAGGTCTTTTCACTAGACTATCCCTACCTCTACCTCCCACCCAACAATAACCTCCCTTGGATGATTTTTGACCCTCACATTCTTCAACAAATAGGCATGGCTCCACAATGAGATAGGTTACACAAAAGAGTGGTCTACTACCACAAGTTTCTCTCTTAAGCCCAACAATGTCTAGATACCTCAATAAGGCCCTCTAGATATCATACTCTACAAAAAATTAGAGGGATGGTTAAGGTAAAGAAAGAAATAAAAATGGATCGAGAATGTTTATCAGATGTGGAAATTGTAGGTGAGGTCATTGAAAGGATTCTAGATGTTGGGTACATAAGAAGAAAACTTAATCAATACATGAACACCATTGATATCTTTTGGCACCTAGAAATGTTGCTCAAGAGAGCTTTTCTAAAAAAAAAAAAAAAAACTTCCCCACCAAGTATTAAGGAGGGGACAAGTGTGGGAAGGTATGGTCACTTCCCCACTAAGAATGAATGAGAATGAATGAGAGACACATGGGCATACCCCCTCCCATGTCATTAAATCAAGATCTTGTACATAGAGTGGCGAGGGATTACACTTCATGAAAAAAAAATGGTAATGATCCAAACAATGATAATGTAAAATAAATTTTTCATGCTCCAGGTCTCAAACATCCAAGGCAAAGCATGGATTGAATGTGAAATTTTTTTGACAAGATTGTGTTTAGCATTATATGCCTGGTGCACATTGTGAATTTGTCATTCAATGAAGTTGAGAGTTTGGAGCCTAGGATATAGCGAGATTCAACACAAGTTAGGCTCTAAATTTCAATTTGATTTCATTTACGACAATCAATCATTGATATTGATGGGTGCAAGGTCCAATGTTTTAAAATTGTTATAGCTAGGAATTAATTATTGGTTTTAATCATGAGCTTAATAGAAAAATTATGTGTTATTATGTTTTTCTGTACCTGGATCCAAGCTCCACTCAATTTCTAATTCTCATAATTTTCCAACACAAAAATTTAGTGTTCTTAACACACTTTCCATTGTGCTCTAAGGATTTCTAATGAGAATAATGTGGATGAAGAAGAAAATTTTCATCTTCTAAATTTTTTTGAAAATAATGGCTATAGCAGGAAACAAGGGCTCGGAGATTTTCAAAGAGAAAGTAAACAATCAAGGATTAAACTTATCCATGATGATCAAATCTCCAATGTGTAACTTTCATTTATCAAGGGGGCCACTCATAACAATGCTCATATTCTAAAAAGGAATAGATTTAACTCGATAACAAACTCCTTGTGGTTGAGTGACTAAAACTTCAATTTGGGATTTATTTATTTATTTAAAGATGATAACTAAACTTATCACAAGTGATTTAAGATTTTATGAAATCTTCTAGTGTTATATTCTTTTTCATGTCATGGAAATAATTACACATGAATTATTAAGAGAATTTGAATAAAGTGATATTCTTATAGATTAAAAGAATTATATTTATTAGAAAATTGAGTTATTAACCAAAATCAATGAATTGAATGGAAATATGTTGTAGACACGAATTTTATTCAGTTAAGTTAATGCTTTTGAGATTAGGAATTGTCAAATATTTGAATTTAACATGTAAACCAATATAAATAAAAGCATGAAGTTTTTCTATCTTGCATTTTGCATTGCTAACCTTTGAATTTAATATATAAGGCAATATAAATCAGATAATAGAATCATACATTACTTATAAAGGATTTAAAATAACAATATACTATTATGCACCTACTTAAGCTCACATATTTCAATTAAAGGCACAAAGATTCATTATTTAAGGAGACTTCAACACACATTTTCAATTAAAGACACAAAGATTCATCATTTAAGGAGAATCCAAAATTATTTCAATTAAAAACACAAAGATTCATCATTTAAAAAGGATCCAAAATTAATCATGCAACATTAGAATTAGAAATATAATTTATATCACCAAAAAAAAATTAATTTAGAATTTATATAACCAAAAAAAATAGTTTAAACATTTATTAGAAAGACCCATAAAAAATTTTGTTTAGACATTTATTAGAAAGACTCATAAAGACTTTCATTTTGAAAGAAACTAAGAACAAATATGTATAACTTTAATAAAAAACACCAATTTAAAAAATTTGTATAAAGACTTTCATTGTGAAAGAAACTAAGAACAAATATATATAACTTTAATAAAAAACACCAATTTAAAAGTTTGTATAATCTTATTAATTTCTAGAAGTATAGTGTAGTGTTCATCAAAATTCATTTTGGCTATCCAGAACATCATCGAGTGAAGAAGTGAAGTGAAAGAGATATTAACGTAGACTTAGAAAATCACTATTCTTGAGTTTTCTGCATAATCCTGTACCAACCAAACAAAACAAACCAATGTAATCATTATTTAGACAATGTGAAATCTGATTAAACTGATGACAAAATAGATATACGTAATTGTAGATACACAAATAGCGAATAAAAACAAAGTACACCTAATTTAACCAAATCAGAAAACGATTCTTCTGAAGAAAGTGTTAAAATCCATCGGAAGTGGATGGTGTTAGCTTATTGCCACAATACTTTTCAACCCTCTCTCTCTAGGTCTTTTCACTAGCCTATCCCTACCTCTACCTCCCACCCGACATTAACCTCCCTTGGATGAGTTTTGACCCTCACATTCTTCAACAAATAGCCATGGCTCCACAATGAGATAAGTTACACAAAGGATTGGTCTACTCCCGCAAGTTATTCTCTTAAGCCCAAAAATATCTATATACCTCAATAAGTCCCTCTAGATATCATACTCTATCGAAAATTTAAGAAGGTATAGTTAAGGTGAAGCAAGAAATAAAAATGGAGCGAGAATGTTTATGAGATGTGGAAATTGTAGGTGAGTTAATTGAATGGATTCTCAATGTTGGGTAGATAATAAGAAAACTTAATCAATACATTAACACCATTGGTATCTTTTGGCACCTAAAAATGTTGCTCAAGAGAGTTTTTCTCAAAAACAAAAGCACTTCCCCACCAAGTATTAAGGAGGGGACATGTGTGGGAGGGCATGGTAACTTTCCCACCAAGAATGAATGAGGGAGATATGGGCATACCTCCTACCATGTCATTAAATCAAGATCTTGTACATACAGTGGTGAGGGATTACAATTCATGCAAAAAAATTTATAATGATCCAAACAATGATAATATAAAATAAAGTTTTCATGATCCAAGTCTCAAACATCAAAGCGAAAGCATGGATTGAACGTAAAAATTTCTTGACAAGATTGTGTTTAGCATTATCGACCTAGTTCAGATTGTGAATTTGTCATTCAAGGAGTTTGAGAGTTTGGAGCCTAGGATATATCAAGATTCAACACAAGTTAGGTTCTAAATTTCAATTTGATTTCATTTATGACAATCAATCACTCATATTCATGGGTGTAGGGTCTTATGTTTGAAAATTAGTATAGCTAGGAATTAATTATTGGTTTTAATCAAGAGATCAATAGAAAAATATTTGTTATTATGTTTTTTGTACTGGGATCCAAGCTCCACTAAATATTTCCTATCAATCTCTCAATTTATAATTCTCATAATTTTCCAACGCAAAAATTTATTGTTCTTAACACACTTTCCACTTGTGCTCTAAGGATTTCTGATGGTGGATGAAGAAGAAAATTTTCATCTTCTAATTTTTTTTGAAAATAATGGCTATAGCAGGAAACAAGGGCTAGATTTTCAAAGAGGAAGTAAACAATCAAGGATTAAACTTATTGGTGATTATAAAATCTCCAATGTTTAACTTTCGTTTATCGAGGGGGCCACTCATAAGAATGCTCATATTCTAAAAAAGAATAGATTTAACTCGATAACAAACTCCTTGTGGTTGAGTGACTAAAACTTCAATTTCGGATTTTATTTATTTATTTAAAGATGATAACTAAACTTATCACAAGTGATTTAAGATTTTATGACATCTTCTAGTGTTATATTATTTCTCATGTCATGGAAATATTTACACATGAATTATTAAGAGAATTTGAATACAGTGATATTCTTATAGATTAAAATAATTATATTTATTAGAAAATTGAGTTATTAACCAAACTCAATGAATTGAACGGAACCATGTTGTAGATACGAATTTTATTCAGTTAATTTAATGCTTTTGAGATTAGGAATTGACAAATATTTGAATTTAACATGTAAACCAATATAAATAAAAGCATGAAATTTTGCTATCTTGCATTTTGCATTGCTAACCTTTGAATTTAATATATAAAGCAATATAAATCATATAATAGAATCATACATTACTTATAAAGAATTTTAAATCACAATATAGAATTATGCACCTACTTAAGCTCACATATTTCAATTAAAGACAAAAAGATTCATTATTTAAGGAGACTCCAACACACATTTTCAATTAAAGGCACAAATATTCATCATTTAAGGAGAATCCAAAATTATTTCTGTTAGGAATCTGTAATCAGCAAGATTGGCAAAGTCCGATCACAGGAACAACATTGTTTCAACCACTTTGGGATTCTAGGATCTAGCCCTCCTAAATCCGGAGAGGGATCTCTCCAATGAGTGCAAAGATGGATTTGTCTTTGAAGTTTTGGGTAATGATATTAGGCTAGTTATGAAGGCCGAGGGTTTGTTTTTGTTTTGGATGGCTAAGCATCATTACTATTTGAGGTGGAAAGTTCTAAGTGCAAAGAGTTTCAGAGGTGAGAATTTGCAAGAAAATAGAACAAGTTGTGGCCAGGAAGATATATAATTGCAGGTTTTAGTCCATTGGGCTATGGAGTCATAATAGGGTTTAATTGAAACAACAAAAAGCAAGAGTGGTCCATGGGGAAAGTCATCTATGTCTAAGGATCTCTTGAAAGTTCGATTTATGGAATGAAATTATACAATAAGAAGGGGAATTAAACAGATGAAGAACAAAGAGTAGCCTAGGATCTTGTAAGTACTTTGAAACTAGCCAGCCTTTGACATATGCTTAAGAAAGACATGAAAGTAAACTAGGATCTGGTAAGTACTTTTAAACTAGCCAGCCTTTGATACACTTTCAATAGAAAACATGTACAAACAGAGGGAAGCACTAATGATAACAAAGAATGGTCTAAGATCTAGTAAGTACTTCTAAACTAGACAACTTTCAACACATTCCAAGGGAATCATTTAGACAATCTTTGGGGATAAAACTAGGACCAGGGCACACCATATCTTCCTTTGTTCATCTCTACTTAACTAATACTGAACATAACATTTAAGAATAATATTCAGATAAGACAATAAGGCGAGGGAACGCCAGCATTCCTATGCTTAAACTGAATTGAATAATTCCTAAATAACACATATTGGAAGAAAACATTCATATAAAGATTTTCAGTCAGACAAGGGTTCTGGTATACAGTAGGTCCTAACTCCATGCATGTTTTTCTTTATAAGAGAAGATGAAACATAGTGAAAACAGAAACAAAATAACAAGTTACAATGAGAAAAATGTCACCGTCAACATAGACCAAGATCCCATAAATCATCTTCTATTGATGCTCCAAACCAGTTACAGCTTTAAGTCCAATGCTTTAGTTTAGCAGTCATCTACACCTCCCAGACTAACTTATCTATTACAAGCAGAGCTCCAAGAGCCAGTGAACACTATTTACAGATAGAAGTCTCAAGCTCAATTGCATTTCAATGTTTAGTAGCCAAATCAACCAACCCCTCTCTCTTCTTCTGCAGTAGTATTTATAGAAGAATGAGGAGGTGAGATCTGATAAAATATATCTAAAGATAATTAACACAGACTTGATGGCTTCTCAGCCTTTGGGGGACTCAATGAAGAAGCTTACATAGGTGTTCTATGTATTAAATAATTTACAATAATATTTAAGCTCGGTGGGAGCTCTTCTTGACTTTTGAGGCTCAGTGTTGTGTTAAAGTAACTCTGTTGATATTTTGTCATTAATTTTATTTGCAGAATTAACTTCTTTGGCTGCACTGAGGCAAATACCGGATCTTGATCAATAATTTTGGCCTCTATCTGAATGCTTTGAGGCACAGGGGGCACTGTGGTAGCTGGGAGGAATCAATTTGCCTCAGATGTGGTGGTGGAGGCTTTTTCTCTGATGAACCTTTATGATTTACCTTTAAACTGTGTCTAAATTGGGGATTAGGCTTTTGATAAACCATCTTAGATGTAATCCCCATAGATCTGTCTTCAATCTTTTGTTCTGGTATATTTTTGTCTTCGACACTGATACTCTTTGATTTGTGTCTGATTCGTTGGTTTGTTGGTGTGCAGGGATGCAAAGGGATCGAATGGCATCAATGCCTCATGAGACACTGATGAAACGTGGAGTTTAAACCCTGCAAATTATTCTCTTTGATGAATCGAAGGTAGGAGGATCGTCACCCTCAGTCTTCGAATTTTCTTTAACATGGAGGAAAAACCATTTAAACCTTGAAAAATATGAACAACATTATAAAATCTTGCATATATAGATTTTCTGCTTCAGAAGTCACGTGGAGAGAGCGTGGCCATTGGATGGCACCATCCAACGGTCAATATTGATTAGAGGAGGACAAAGGGAAGGCGGAAGAAGAATTTAAATAGGAACCATCGATCGTGTAGAGATTGACAGTTGGGAGTGGAGGTGAATAAATAACGTTAAGGATCACATTATTTCGAAAAAATAAAATAAAAAGTAGAGAAGAAGGTTTAAAACCTTTGTTTCGGCAAAAAATGGTTGAAAAATGAGTGGGGAGCTCGGGATGAACATGGGCCATCGGATGATATCGGCCCACGCGATCAATGGTGGAGATCAAGTATCGACAAACCTTATAAAACATGCCCAGACATCAAAAAAGGTTAATAAGATCATGCTGTATAAAGTCCCCCAGGTCCGTAACTGCTGACTAGGCGAGGAAACTGAGTGATCGAGGATGGGTCGTCGATTTGAAAATCAGATCGACGGTGGAGAAGTTCAATGAAACTCGTCGTACCTTGGACTAACACACGAGCTTCTCCAGAGTGCGATCACCGTCCAATGAGCTGGCCTCAGATTGGACGGTGGACGCTAATATCTTGTCGGGCCCATGTCTGAATTTTAATGTGCGATGAGGGTGGTATTCAAAATTTTCTCAAGGCCACGCATCGGTCAGTGAATGGCATCGTTGCCAAATGGAAAAAACTGCCTCCCTCTCAAAATCGGTGCGATTGATTCCACCCGGTTTTGAACAGTGAGTGACTGGCAGGGACCATTGGGGCAATAGATTGTACGCCGTCGATCTGCAGATTAGATCGACGGTGGAGAGCGAATGGAAATTTGCACCAGTGGAAAATGTTATGATATAATAAAAACCTACAAATTCGTATAGACAAAGGTTTATACTTCGGGGGGCGAATTATTTATTTACAATACGGCCTGGCGCCTGTCTGCAGGGCCATGGGTTATATGGAATGCAACATGATCCAGGGTTATAGTATAAAGGGCTAATCGGCATCAGATATTTCAATAAAGGGGGAAGACTTGCACACTGTGTTACCTCCAATGCGATAAGTGCCCAAACAGCTCAGCACCTGGTTCTAGCACCAGGGCATATGGAGTGAAAATGGCTAAGGACTTAGCCTAAGGGGAGTTAAACCTTTACACCAAAATATGTATTTTTTTATGAAGTTTTCAATGATTTTCAAGGGTTTCGAGGATTTCAATAAGGCAAAGAAGGAGTCTTAAACCTTATCACAGGGGTTTTGATGAAGGGAAGAAAAGGAAAACATGAAAAATGAGGGATTTTATGGGGAATAAAGGGATAAGAATGAGGTTAGTTTTGTAAGTGGAAGGAAGGGGAAAATGGTGCTTGCAGCAGTATTCTCTCTTGGAAATCAGTAGAATTTCTGGGGCATAATGGGCACAACAGTGAATATTTTTAACAAAGGCATGAGGCCTTTAAGAGTCTTCAAGAGCCAACAGTTTTTGCAATAAAATTTGTTCCTTGAAGGCTCCAAAAATGATTTAGCCACCTTTTGGTATAACAAATTTTATAGGTGGCTAACAGTGGCTCCACTTGGGGATGGTGCCTTCTTGAAGGCATCAAGAACTTCAGACTTGGTTTCTTTGGGAAGCTGACCTATGGCTAATCCATTGGGCTACTCTTCCTTTCTGTGGATGATATTCTTTTTCTCTAAAAACATATTAGCAGCCATAAAAACAATGGATCCTCATCAATACAACCTGTCTACCTACCCAATCCTACTGATCTAACATTTTTTCTTCTTTAGAGTGCACTTGGATTGGCAAACTCTATTTCAACATTTTATTCTTTGAAAGTAGGGAAAACTAATCTATTTCTACTCCTTATTTCTCCATGGACTCTGATTAAATAGTTGAGCCAATATGATTCTCTACCTAATCTACTGTCTGTTGGGATTAAGCTATCCAACAGATTTTTATTCTCTAAATTCTACAATAGAAATTTAAAAAGCATACAAGACAGGATTGAACAGTCTAACTTGATGTTGGTCTATGGCATAAAAACAAGCTGCACATAGACATTATTTTGCACAAAATTTAAAACAAAATGGAAGGCTTGAGATCTGAAATTTCAAAGCATTTCCTTCCCCCTTTTTACAGCTATGTTTTGACTCTTGCTTGAGCTATCTTTCCTTTGTCAACTGGTTCATATTTTGAGCTAATTTGAACCTTTCATTTCTACCCTAGACTATCTATTGATAAGCCAAGATTAAATAGTTTGGCAAATCAAATTCACTATCCTATCAGCAGAAAATTTAAAGCTAATTAGTCAAGATTAAGTTGTTTGAATAACTAGAAGTGTGTTCTCCAGGAGTGGCATTTGAGCTTGCACACTTTCAGATTTGTTTCTCTTTTTGGTATGGGGCTATACCTTTCTTGTTTTCACAATCTGCCCTCTTTTCTTTCTTTTCTTTGTTTTTTTATTTTTGATTTTTTGTAACTTTGAATGCAATGGTGGATGAAATATTTATAATGGGAAAAAGATAAAAAGGCTTTCAGAACATGAAATGTATCAAGAGAAGTAATGCTTAAGAATCTTGCCATTGACAGGACCCCCAAACAATTATGCTCCATTCAACTCCTGTAAGAAATAGGCATTATTACTAGTAGCTGAATGGATAGAGTAAGGGCCAAGCCATAAGTTGTCAAATTTTCCATGCTTGCCATTGTCTTCCCTCCTTGAGTCCCACTTTAAAAATTTGTCCCCAATATTGAAATTGTTGGCCTTTGTTCTTCTGTCAAAAAGCTTTTTAATGTTGTCTTGTTCCTACAATGCTTTGTTATAAACCTCCTCCCTGGTTTGCTAAAGATGAATGGTCTGATTTATTCTTCTGATTATGTCATTATCTTCAGTTTGCAACTCTTGAATCAACTTCATCACTGGTACACCAAGGCTGTTTGGAAAAATTGCATCAGTACCATATACAAGCTGGAAATGTGACATGCCAATAGATTTCTTCAGAGTCAATCTGTCTACCCAAAGTGCATGAACTAGCTTTGTGTGCCAAGACTTTTTGTTGTCCTCCAACAATTTCTTGATTATGTTCACTAAACTCTTGTTTGAGGATTCTGCAAATCCATTACCTTGGGGGTAGTAGGCCGTGGAATGCCCCAATGTTATCTGATATCTGTGACAGAATTCAACCATCTTCTTTGATCCAAATGCGGCTGCATTATCAGTGATGATCTTAGTAGGACAGCCACATCTAGAGAGAATATTTTTCTCTATGAAATTTATAATAAAAGATTCATTGGCCTGCCTACAAGGTATGGCTTCTATCCACTTCGTGAAATAGTCTGTGGCAGTGAGAATCCATCTATGTTGGGAAAACTATGGTGGATGGATTTCTCCTATGAAGTCAAGTCCCCACTGTTGAAAAGGGGCTTCAACAGTGATTGGATGCAGAGGTAGGGGTAGTGTTTTCTTTTTCCTTCAAAAAGTTGACATTTATGAAAGGCTACGATCATCTTGTGCACATCATGAAAAAGAGTAGGCCAATAGAAACCAGCCCTCAAAATTTTGTTGGCTGTTGTCTTCCAGCACAAATGACCTCCACACTCTCCTTCATGGAACTCGTGTTTAACCTTCTCTGCATCACACTCAGGAAAACATTTAAGCAATACAGCAATTGCATTTTTCCAATAAAGACATCTATCTATAATGCAATAGTTTACAACTTTTAACTTTAGGAACCTTGCCTTTGTTTTTGTCAAACCGGGAGGTGCATCTAAATTAAGTAAAACATAAATAATATCAGCATACCAAGAGGAATTCATAAAATGGTCTTCAACAATGGGAGTTGAGATTTCCTCTTGATCATCCAAAACATCAATCATATTAATATCAAGAACTTCAAAATTTGATTCAGCCATTAATCTAGCTAGACCTTGGCCTTTGATGAGTTTAGTGGGCTTTATCTCTAAATCATATTCAAGGATAACAACAATCCACTTACCTCTCTTACCATCTGGGTCCTGCGTTAGAATGTATTTCACAACTGAATTTGGGACGAAGGCAATGGTGTGGGAATGTAAGATGTACACTCTGAAGTCTTTCAAAGCCTTAACCAAAGCAAAATCTTGCTTCTCCATAATGTTATATTTCAGAGGGGCATCCCTCAATGCCTTGCTAAAGAATGCAATAGGCTGATCTTGTCCTTGTGGGTTTTTCTGTAAAAGGACAGAAGCTATGGTATGTTCTGATGCAAATGAAAAAATATAAAAATATTTTGAAAAATTAGGATTTATCAGAACCGGTGTTTTGGTTAACGCTTGTTTCGCCAGCTCAAAAGAATTCTTTGCTTCTAAAGTCCATTTTACCCCTTGTTAATTTTTCAACATGTTTGTTATATTCCTAAGGAACTCGGCCAAGTTGGGGATGAACCTTCTCAAAAAGTTAATCTTTCCAATGAAAGATTACAACTCCTTGATTTTCCGAGGATGAGAGATTTGCAATATGGCCTCAATCCTTTTGGGATCAATCTTAATACCCTCTTCTGAAATGATGTGCCCAAGAAGTTTACCTTCTTGGAGCCCAAACAATGTTTTCTTATTGTTTAAAGACATCCCAAACTTTCTGCATTTCTCGAAGACTGTTCTCAAGTGTTTTAAGTGCTCTTCATCTATTTTTGAAAACACAGTAACATCATCAAGGTATATAATGATGAAGAAGCCCAGTTCTTCCGAGAATGCTATGTCCATGGCTCTCTAAAAGGTTGCTCCAGCATTCATTAGACCAAAAGGCATTTTCACATACATGAAAGTGCCCCATGGTGTACTAAAGGCTATCTTTAATTGATCAGCAGGGTGAACTAAGATCTGATTGTACCCTGAGTAGCCATCAAGCAAAGAAATTCTTCTAGACCCTATCACCCTTTGTAAAATATGATCCATCTTAGGTAAAGGGTAGTTTCCTTTTAATGAAGCTTTTTTTAAGTCTTTAAAGTCTATATAACGCCTGATTTCTCCAGTTTTCTTCCTAACTAACACCAGATTAGGCACCCACTCAGAATATCTAATAGGGACAATAATACCAGCATCGTACATTTTCATGATCTCCTTCTGAACCAAGGGCAACTGGACAGGGTTTATTCTGCACAGTTTATGTTTGAATGGTTTTTGGTTCTCTTTGAGGGGAATTTTGTGTTGTATTATTTCAGTGTCATAGGATTTAAGATCTTCGTAACTCCATGCAAAAACATCAGAAATTATTTAAAAAACTCTATGTATTTGAGTTTAATGTGAGCTGGTAAAGTTTTATACAATTTGATCATTTTCGGTTTAAAATAACTACCTATATTTCACTCTTCCACTTCAGTCTCTACAGATTCCAGTTTTGGTTTATTTGCCACATCGTTAAAATCGAAAAACTCTTCTAAAGGGGCCAGACCGCTTGACAAACTTTGATCTTTAGAGTGCAGAGTTTATAAATCCTCTGTTTCTAACTCCGCATTGAATTCTGTTTTGTTTTCAAGTTTTTTTGTCAGAAAGTTAATATTGACAAGCTCAGGAAACGACTCTTCTTCACCAAGAAAATTTTCTTCACTGCAGTCTGTTTCATAATCTGAGTCTAAACTGTGTAGTTCGAATTCATTTCTGAATTGCATGAAGTCTTCTATATGTTTGTCTCCATCAAACACCTGCCAATACTTTTAATTATCAGGCACGAATGGTCTAAATTTTATCTGAGTTGTGCAGTCTTTGGTTTCATATGACATTAAGCATGTTCTAGCTGCAAAGGCTAAATTGTGGGCATCGATATTTCTTTTTCTTGGCACAAAAATCAGTTTGGACTCCTTGAAAGCCTTTAAAAGGTCCATGACATCATTTCAGTAGACCCTAAGTCTGGGATGATTTGCGTTATACTCCCCGTTGACTTGCCTAATGATCAATTTTGAATCCCCATACACTTTGATTCTTGTGGCTCCTAAATTTTTCAACAAACGCAAGCCTAAGAGAAGGGATTCATATTCCGCTATGTTGTTGGAACACTGAAAGTTTAATCTACAGGAAATGATTTCTGTGTGGTTTTTTTCAGTGCTAAAAATCCAGACACCTGCACCAGCGTTGGTGTTAGTGCAAGACCCATCGAAGTGCATACTCCATAGAGGACTAGTCTCGAGTTTATCATTTTTTTGGTGATTTTCCTCTTCAACTACTGTGCTTTCTGATTGTTATTGAGTATCATCACACTGTCAAACTTGTTTTAACTCCTCAGATTTTCGATTGGGTTGAGGACTACTTTCTTGACTCTCAATGTTTAAAAGCAAAGAACACATGATTTGTAGCTCAAGACCTGTGTTTCAGCCAACTGTTCTGACACTCCTACGTTATCTTCTTCCTCCTCTCTATTTATCATTGAATCAGAGAAGGTCATTGGTTCGCTGAAAGTTTCATCATCGAAAAGGATAAATGAATCCAGGCCTGTGTTTATGGAATAGAGAGGATAATTTTGTTGTCTGTCTTGACTTGTGACTATGTATTGCATATGAGACTCCTTGTAAAGTCTCTAGTCTGGTTGAAAACTAGGATAGTTGCATAGGTCATGTCCATTTGCATAGTCCCTTGTAACTTAGCTCCCCAGGACCTAGATAATAAAATTCCATACTTTGGGGGCACATCAGCCACAAAAATATCCATTACTAAGCATTTTGCTGGAATTTGGGCTAAGTTAACACATAGGTCTTTGATTAATCCTAAACATTTTACTCTGCTTGAGTCAAAGGAGTAAAGGTCTTTGTAAGGTCTGGTGATTTCAAGGCCTAGGCTCTCCTTGAAAGCTTTCGGCATCAAATTGTGAGAAGCTCTTGAATCATGCATAGCGTTGTGCAAAATTTTGTCATGAACATTTAAACTTATATAAAAGGGAGGAACAGGTCCCTCTTGATATCTACCTTCAATCTTAGGACCAAAAATAAGCTCTGGTTGGTCATCATTAAGATTGAATGTGTCATTATTCTCTTCAATGTTTAAAGCCTTCAAAATTTGGGTCCTATATACATTTTGGGCAGCTAACTCAGTAAAGGGAACAAAGATTTTGATCTTTGAAGTTTCTTGCTCTAGGTTGAAATGAATTTGGTTCTTTGAAGAACTTGTCTCAGCCTTACTAGCTGCTAGTCTATCAACAACATCAGCTTGCTGATTTGTTTTATTTACATTTGACAAAATGGTTTTAACAGGAGTACTAGCTGAAGTGTTAGTACTACTAAGGTCTGCAATCTGTTTTTCACTGTTTTGAGTGCATTTCTGTCTACCTTTATCAGAATTAACAATTACTGTTTTGTCCTTTTGTTTGACAACTTTAGGCTTGGTTGCAGTGCTATTTTGTGAATATTTTTCAGAGGTTTTGATGTTGGGAGTTTGCTGATTGGTTTTTCTTCTAAGGTCATATTCTTTTTGAGACTCTATGATGACATTTTCCATGTCTTGATAATAACTTTCATCATCATCTCTTTTTTCATCATAAGGTGTATAAAGACCTTGTTTTCTATCGTAATGAATCTCAAAGTCATCATCATATACCCCCAGAATGTTGATATCATCTTCCTGTGTTATCTCATTTGTTTCCTCAACCTCACTTACATAGTTTTGATGAAAGGAAGGAGTGATCTATTGATCATGTTCCCTAGATCTGTTTGGAGGTTGATTCCTTCTAAAATTCTAATTCTGGTTCTAGTTTCTTTTTTGAGGAGCAGTCTAGTTTTGACTGGATTGTGCTCTCTCAAGGATGCTAATTTTCTTTATCATCTCTTCCATCATTCTCTCCATATTTTAGTTGGAAGTAGAGGGTGTAGATTCCTCTCTAAAGGACACTCTCTTTTCTTTTTTCATTCTTGCTCTCTTCTCCATCAAGTTGACTTCCACAGAAATAACACCTTTTTGCATCTCTTCAAGAGTTGTAGGATCTCTCTCTCTCATCTGATAGGCCATCTTAGGGTCAAACCCTTCAGGAAACTTGTTTAAATCTGAGCCTTGTGGAGGTTTTAGATCTAGGGAAAGTGCATTATATACACTGTTAAATCTGGTACAATAAGCTTGTACACTTTCCCCAGTGTTTCTATGGAGGTTCTTGTAATCAGAAAGGACTTGGAGAGGGTTCTTCTTTACTTCCCATTTGTTTAATAATGTCTGATGAAAGGCTTGGAGATCATGGATACTATGGGGGGTTAAGCCTTTAAACCATTTTCTTACTTCTCCCCCTAAGCTCTGAGCAAATAATCTAAGCTTGACATAATCATCATCAATTTCATTTCTGTCAAAATAGTCATTCATCTTATCCACATGTTGTGATGCAGTTGTAACATTGCTAACATCGTATAATGGAATTTTGGATTGATAGTCTTGTGGAAGATTGACTAGTGGTACAGGAAGGAATAAGGGGGCATACCATGTAGCCATGGCAGGAGGTGGAGGTGGATTTACAAGAGGTGGTTTAACAAGAGGGAAGGTGGGTTGGAATGGAGTGGCTTGAATAGTGGATGTTGGGTGAGTAGAAGTGGATGGACTAGGAGTAGATTGCTGAGCTAATCTTGGATGAGAGACACCTAAGTTAAGAAGGAAATGTAAATCAGGAGGTGTTGTTTCTCTGGTACCAGGATGTTTACTTTTTTCAGAAGATGAAAGTGAAGACTCAGAACCTAACTGATCCAAATCATCAAGAGACCTAATTCTAAAGTGATTTACTAAGTTGACTTGTGATTTTTGTAGAGCTGAAATATTTTCAGGAACTGAATTAGCTCTCAAGGGTGATATGAAAACAGTTGATAATTTAATCCTAGGAGACTTCCTAAGGATACTTTCCAGGTTATCCACTGTCTCAGGTGGATTAGGGTCAGGATAGGCTCTAGTGTGAACCTTTCTAGGAGCCATTATGTTGTGTTTTTCAGACCCAAATAAACAATAAAAGTTCCACCAGGTATGACAGTATTTAAAAGGTCAACTAATCTGTTTACACAAATTCTAATCCTACAGTCCTCTAACTGAGTTTGAATGATATTACAATGATAAGGGTTCTTCCCAGTGGAGTCTTAAGGTCTGTTCAGGATTGTGGAGTCGCCAAGTGGAAGTTTTTAGCTCATAAGGAGGTAAAAGGTTTTATGGTCCACCACCATGTTTATTGAATACCAATCCGAAATATTTTCAGTTTTTTTGAGTTATTTTTTAGTTGTGTGGTTTCTAAGAATGTCCTAACTCTGTTTCAAAAACTTAGCTACGGTTATGAGACAAAGAGAGTCCACTCTTATGGCTAAGCCAACTGATCTTTCAAGGTTAGATAAAGTCTTATGAGAATCCTAGGTTTTGCCTAGTTTGTCACTGATTCAAACAAGTTTCATCATGATTACCACTTCTTGGTAGTGCTTAAAAAGGCTTCTTTTTGCTCATAAGGTTTTATGAAGTGTTTAAGGGAACCTAAGGTGAAGATTCAACTTCGATGTCCCTAGTGGAGTCACCATAAATGTTAGGAATCTGTAATCAGCAAGATTGGCAAAGTCCGATCACAGGAACAACATCGTTTCAACCACTTTGGGATTCTAGGATCTAGCCCTCCTGAATCTGGAGCGAGATCTCTCCAATAAGTGAAAAGATGGATTTGTCTTTGAAGTTTTGGGTAATGATATTAGGCTAGTTATGAAGGCCGAGGGTTTGTTTTTGCTTTGGATGGTTGAGCATGAAGACTATTTGAGGTGGAAAGTTCTATGTGCAAAGAATTTCAGAGGTGAAAATTTGCAAGAAAATAGAACAATTTGTGGCCATGAAGATAGATAATTGCAAGTTTTAGTCCATTGGGCTATGGAGTCATAATAGCGTTTAATTGAAATAGAAAAAAGCAAGAGTGGTCCATGGGGAAAGTCATCTATGTCTAAGGATCTCTTGAAAGTTCGATTCATGGAATGAAATGATACAATAAGAAGGGGAATTGAATAGATGAAGAACAAAGAGTAGCCTAGGATCTGGTAAGTACTTTGAAACTAGACATCCTTTGACATACGCTTAAGAAATACATGAAAGTAAACTAGGATCTGGTAAGTACTTTTAAACTAGCTAGCCTTTGATACACTTTCAATAGAAAACGTGTAAAAACAGAGGGAAACACTAATGATAACAAAGGATGGTCTAAGATCTGGTAAGTACTTCTGAACTAGCCAAATTTCAACACATTCCAAGGGAAACATTCAGACAGTATTTGGGGATAAAACAAGGACCAGGGAACACCATATATTCCTTAGTTCATCTCTACTTAACTAATACTGAACATAACATTTAAGAATAATATTCAGCTAAGACAATAAGATGAGGGAACGCCAGCATTCCTATGCTTAAACTGAATTGAATCATTCCCAAATAACACAGATTGGAAGAAAACATTCAGATAAAGATTTTCAATCAGAGAAGGGTACTAGTATACAGTAGGTCCTAACTCCATGCATGCTGTTCTTTATAAGAAAATACGAAAAACAGTGAAAACAGAAACAAAATAACAAGTTACAATGAGAAAAACATCACCGCCAACACAGACCAGGATCCCATAAATCAGCTTGTATTGATGCTCCAAACCAGTTACATCTTTAAGTCCAATGTTTTAGTTTAGCAGTCATCTACACCTCCCAGATTAACTTATCTATTACAAGCAAAGCTCCAAGAGCCAGTGAACACTATTTATAGATAGAAGTTTCAAGCTCAATTACATTTCAATGTTCAGTAGCCAAATCAGCAAACCCCTCTCTCTTCTTCTGCAGTAGTATTTATAGAAGAATGAGGAGGTGAGATCTGATAAAAGATCTCTAAAGATAATTAATACAGACTTGATGGCTTCTCGGCTTTTGGGGGACTCAATGAAGAATCTTACATATGTGTTCTCTATATTAAATAATTTACATTAAGATTTAAGCTCGGTGAGAGCTCTTCTTGACTTTTGAGGCTCAATGTTGTGTTAAAGTAAATCTGATGATATTTTGTCATTAAGTTTATTTGCAGAATTAACTTCTCTGGCTACACTGAGGAAAATACCAGATCTTGATCAATAACTTCGGCCTCTTTTTGAATGCTTTTAGGCACAGGTGGCACAGTGGTAGTTGGAAGGAATCAATTTGCCTCAGATGTGGCGGTGGAGGCTTTTTGTCTGATGAACCTTTATGATTTACCTTTAAACTGTGTCTAAATTGGGGATTAGGCTTTTGATAAACCATCTTAGACGTAATCCCCACAAATCTGTCTTCAATCTTCTGTTCTGGTATATTTTTGTCTTCGACACTGATACTCTTTGATTTGTGCCTGATTCACTGGTTTTTTGGTGTGTATGGCTGCAGAGGGATCGAATGGAAGCAATGCCTCATGAAAGACCAATGAAACATGGAGTTTAAACCCTGCGAATGATTCTCTTTGATGAATCGAAGGCAGGAGGATCGTCAACCTTAGTCTTCGAATTTTCTTTAGCATGGAGGAAAAACCATTTAAACCCTGGAAAACATGAACAAAATTATAAAATCTTGCATATATAGGTTTGCTGCTTCAGAAGGCACGTGGAGAGAGCGTGGCTGTTGGATGGCATCATCCAGCGGTCGAGATTGATTAGAGGAGGATGAAGGGAAGGTGGAAGAAGAATTTAAATCGGATTCATCGATCACACAGATATCGATGGTCGGGAGTGGAGGTGAATAAATAATGTGAAGGGGTCACATTATTTCGGAAAAATAAAATAAAAAGCGGAGAAAAGGGTCTAAAACCTTTGTTTCAGCGAAAAATGGTTGAAAAATGAGTGGGGAACTCGGGACGAACATGGGCTGTCAGATGAGATTGGCCCACACGATCAACGATGGAGATCAGTTATCGAAAAACCTTATAAAACATGCCCGGACTTCAAAAAAGGTTAATAAAATCATGTTGTATAAAGTCCCTCGGGTCCGTAACTACTGACTAGGTGAGGAAACAGAGCAATCGAGCTTGGGCCGTCGATCTGCAAATCAGATCGACGACAGAGAAGTTCAATGAAACGCGTCGTACCTTGGACTAACACACAGGTTTCTCCAGAGTGTGATCATTGTCCGATGAGCTGGCCTTAGATCGGAAGGTGGACGCTAATATCGCGCTGGGCCCATGTTCGATTTTTAATGCACGATGAGGGCAGTATTCGAAATTTTCTAAAGGCCACGTGTTGGTCGGTGAATGGCATCACTGCCAAATGGGAAAAACCGCCTCCCTCTCAAAAGAGGTGCGATGGATTCCGCCCGGTTTTGAACAGTGAGTGACTGGTGGGGACCACCAGAGCAATAGATTGTACGCCTTCCATCTGCAGATTATATCGATGGTGGAGAGCGAATGGAACTTTGCACCGGTGTAAAATGTTATGATATAATAAAAACCGACAAATTAGTATAGACGAAGGTTTATACTTTGGGGGGCGAAATATTTATTTACAATACGACCTGGCACCTGTCTTCAGGGCCATGGGTTATATGGAATGCAACATGATTGGGGGTTATAGTATAAAGGGCTAATCGGCATCGGAGATTTCAATAAAGGGGGAAGACTTGCACATTGTGTTACCTTCGATGCAATAAGTGCACAAACAGCTCAGCGCCCGGTTCCAATACCAGGGCATATGGAGTGAAAATGGCTAAGGACTTAGCCCAAGGGGGCTTAAACCTTTACACCAAAATATGTATTTTTTTATGAATATTTCAATGATTTTCAGGGGTTTCGAGGATTTCAATAAGGAAAAGAAGGAGTCTTAAACCTTATCACAGGGGTTTTGATGAAGGGAAAAAAAGGAAAACATGAAAAATGAGGGATTTTATGGGGAATAAAGGGATAAGAATGAGGTTAGTTCTACAAGTGGAAGGAAGGGGAAAATGGTGCTTGCAATAGTATTCTCTCTTGGAAATCAGTAGAATTTCTGGGGCATAATGGGCATAGTAGTGAAGATTTTGAACAGAGGCATGAGGCCTTTAAGAGTCTTCAAGAGCCAACAATTTTTGCAATAAATTTTTTTCCTTGAAGGCTCCAAAAATGATTTAGCCACCCTTTGGTATAACAAATTTTATAGGTGGCTAACAATTTCAATTAAAGACACAAAGATTCATCATTTAAAGAGGATCCAAAATTATTCATGCAACATTAGAATTAGAAATAGAATTTATATCACCAAAAAAAAAAATTAGAATTTATATAACCAAAAAAAAATTAGTTTAGACATTTATTAGAAAAACTCATAAAAAATTTAGTTTAGACATTTATTAGAAAGACTCATAAAGGCTTTCATTGTGAAATTAGAAACTAAGAACAAATACGTATAACTTTAATCTTGATCTTGGTATATTATTGGCAAATGCTTGGCTATGGAGGATTATTTTAGAGCTTTCCAATTCATCATCCTACTACGTTCACCTCTCACTCTTTCAAATTGACTTTCTTCCCCATGTCCACTTTTTTTTCAACCCTCTCTCTCTAGGTCTTTTCACTAGGCTATCCCTACCTCTACCTCCCACCCGACACTAACCTCCCTTGGATGAGTTTTGACCCTCACATTCTTCAACAAATAGCCATGGCTCCACACTAAGATAAGTTACACAAAGGAGTGGTCTACTCCCGCAAGTTTCTCTCTTAAGCCCAACAATATCTAGATACCTCAATAAGGCCCTCTAGATATCATACTCTACCAAAAATTCAAGAAGGGATAGTTAAGGTGAAGAAAGAAATAAAAATGGAGCAAGAATGTTTATGAGATGTGGAAATTGTAGGTGAGTTCGTTGAATGGATTCTCGATGTTGGGTAGATAAGAAGAAAATTTAATCAATACATTAACACCAATGGTATCTTTTGGCACCTAAAAATGTTGCTCAAGAGAGTTTTTCTGAAAAACAAAAACACTTTCCCACCAAGTATTAAGGAGGGGACATGTGTGGGAGGGCATGGTAACTTTCCCACCAAGAATGAATGAGGGAGACATGGGCATACCTCCTACCATGTCATTAAATCAAGATCTTGTACATGAAGTGGTGAGGGATTACACTTCATGCAAAAAAAAATGATAATGATCCAAACAATTATAATATAAAATAAAGTTTTCATGCTGGAGGTCTCAAGCATCAAAGCGAAAGCATGGATTTCACGTGAAAATTTCTTGACAAGATTGTGTTTACCACTATCAACCTGGTTCACATTGTGAACTTTTCATTCAAGGAGGTTGAGAGTTTGGAGCCTAGGATATAGCAAGATTCAACAAGTTGGGTTCTAAATTTCAATTTGATTTCATTTATGACAAGTAATCATTGATATTCATGGGTGTAGGGTCCTATGCTTGATAATTATTATAGCTAGGAATTAATTATTGGTTTTAATCATGAGATCAATAGAAAAAATATTTCTTATTATGTTTTTTGTACTGGGATCCAAGCTCCACTCAATATTTCCTATCAATCTCTCAATTTATAATTCTCATAATTTTCCAACGGAACAATTTATTGTTCTTAACACACTTTCCACTTGTGCTCTAAGGATTTCTGATGGTGGATGAAGAAGAAAATTTTCATCTTCTAATTTTTTTTGAAAATAATGGCTATAGCAGGAAACAAGGGCTAGATTTTCAAAGAGGAAGTAAACACTTGAGGATTAAACTTATTGGTGATGATAAAATCTCCAATGTGTAACTTTCGTTTAACGAGGGGGGCACTCATAAGAATGCTTATATTCTAAAAAAGAATAAATTTAACTCTATAACAAACTCCTTGTGGTTGAGTGACTAAAACTTCAATTTGGGATTTTATTTATTTATTTAAAGATGATAACTAAACTTATCACAAGTGATTTAAGATTTTACGATATCTTCCAGTGTTATATTATTTCTCATGTCATGGAAATAATTACACATGAATTATTAAGAGAATTTGAATACATTGATATTCTTATAGATTAAAAGAATTATATTTATTAGAAAATTGAGTTATTAACCAAACTCAATGAATTGAATGGAAACATGTTGTAGATACGAATTTTATTCAATTAAGTTAATGCTCTTGAGATTAGGAATTGTCAAATATTTGAATTTAACATGTAAACCAATATAAATGAAAGCATGAAATTTTTCTATCTTGCATTTTGCATTGCTAACCTTTGAATTTAATATATAAAGCAATATAAATCATATAATAGAATCACAATATAGAATTATGCACCTACTTAAGCTCACATATTTCAATTAAAGACACAAAGATTCATTATTTAGGGAGACTCCAACGCACATTTTCAATTAAAGACACAAATATTCATCATTTAAAGAGAATCCAAAATTACTTCAATTAAAGACACAAAGATTCATCATTTAAAGATGATCCAAAATTATTCATGCAACATTAGAATTAGAAATAGAATTTATATCCCAAAAAGAAAAAAGAAAAAAATAAAATTTATATAACCAAAAAAAATTAGTTTAGACATTTATTGGAAAGACTCATAAAAAAGTTAGTTTAGACATTTATGAGAAAGACTCATAAAGGCTTTCCTTGTGAAATTAGAAACTAAGAACAAATATGTATAACTTTAATAAAAAACACCAATTTAAAAATTTGTATAAGGACTTTCATTGTGAAATTAGAAACTAAGAACAAATATGTATAACTTTAATAAAAACCACCAATTTAAAAATTTGTATAATCTTATTCATTTCTAGAAGTATAGTGTAGTGTTCATCAAAATTCATTTCATTTTGGCTATCCAGAACATCATCGAGTGAAGAAGTGAAGTGAAAGAGATATTAACGTAGACTTAGAAAATCACTATTCTTCAGTTTTCTGCATAATCCTGTACCAACCAAACAAAACAAACCGATGTAATCATTATTTAGACAATGTGCAATCCAATTAAACTGATGACAAAATAGATATACGTAATTGTAGATACACAAATAGCGGATAAAAGCAAAGTACACCTAATTTAACCAAATTCAGAAAATGATTCTTACTTCTTCCGAAGAAAGCGTTAAAATCCATCGGAAGTGGATGGTATCAGCTTATTGCCAGAGTAATCACTGCAAAAATAAGATGAATGAAAGTGAAAGAATGAAAAAACGTGGACTGTGGTTACTCGGAATTCATATTAAATATTAAATTTGATAAAAAACAAAACCAAAACCAACAATGAACAAATAAGTTGACTACTTACAAGGTTTTAAGTTTTGGAAGGGATGTTATCTCCCGCGGAATTTTTCCACTCAACTGGTTGTGGTCGACACGACTGTTAAATCAATTATGTAACAACTGTCATAAGCATTCTTAACAGAACTGGGAGTAATGAGAAAGATACTGCAGTGCAGTGCAGTGCAGTGCCTTATATATATATATATGCCCGCGGGAAAAGAAAAGAATTTCGGATCACAAAATTGTATTTTAAAAAATAATTACTGAAAATACGGATGCTTAAAACAAACACATACAGGGTCGCAAGAGACTTCAAATTCCCAAGTGACGCAGGAAGTTGACCCATTAATTGATTGTAACCCAAATCCAAGTAATTCAAATTCTTCAGATTGCCCAATTCTGTTGGAATGCTTCCCGTGATCTTATTTTTTTGAAGCTCCCTGCGATACATATATTACGAAGCAGCAAGTCGTCATAAACACATACTTTTCAATAAACAAAACAAATCCACGCTAAGTTTGCTAGAGAATACAAAATATATTCTTAACTTCAGAAGAACACCTAAAGCACAACGAACAAATGAAAAGATCGAAACTTACAGTTGTTGTAAATTTTGAAGCATTCCAAGCTCAGGCACTAATTTACCGGAGAGATTCGCACCGCCCAAGACCCTGAGGACATCACAAAAATAGGAACATTAATGTGAAATATTAAAAGGCTAACAATCTCTAGACAGCTAAGTAGGGAGACATAGATAAGCTTACACTTTGGTAACACGGCTATTCTCACAGAAGACATGGAACCAGGTACAAACAGGAGCAGACAGAGTCCAGGAGTCCAATACATTGTTGGGATCTGATAAGCTTCCCTTCAATGCAATAAGAGCATCACCTATCCAAAAATAAATTACTTACTTCAATAACGACATAAGAGTTGGATTAAGGAAAGTTGAAACTGCACTACTCTTCTCCATTCAATACATCTAAATATATAAATATATTATATATGGTATTTCAGAGTTTTAATTCAAAACTTCTTCGTCTTCGTCTTTCTGAAGCAAAATTTTGCCAAACTAGAATGTCGAAAAGAACATAGGCTTTCTCTAACAGAAGCAAAATTTTACCAAACTAGAGTGTCTAAAGAACGAACATGGGCTTTCTCCATATTAAAACAATATCCCATCTTTCAAAATTGCAATGCACTCTAACCAAACCCACCATCAGAATCAGAAGATACACACGAAACTGAAAAGAAACTCGCCGCCGCTACAAGCATGAGGATTTTCCACAGGGAACCCATTGTCAAAGAATCTTCTATCACTTTATGTGAACAAGCCAAAGCCAATTTGTGCCACTTTCTTCTCAATATTCCACAACCCACTTGCCAAGAAGATACCGAATGAGTCTCAGCGCCAAATCGAAAGATGAGGATTAGGCGTCTAAAATGGCATAAATATATATAGTACTACAAATGCCACTCGAAGTTACTTGACCAAATCTTGCCATCCTACTACTTGACCAAATCTACACACACCATTAGCAAATTATGGTTTGACCTTGGCTTTGGCCCAAACAAAACTTTTTTAATTGTATTTATATGGGGATACAAAATTATAATGGGTTTTTAAATTATTATTTTTTATATTTTGATTTTGATTGTGAAATGAAAGATGGTTTTTCGGCTTGTGGTATTGATGAGCCATCGTATTGGCCTCATGGTATAGTATGGTTAATAATATCTATGGTTAATAATCTTGTTATATTGTAAATATTAATGCTAAAAGTTAAAATAGTTACAAATTTTTTATTTTTATTTATATAGTTAAATGGTTTTTTTATTTTATAGCTACTATTTATATCTTATATATTTTCATGTGATAGAGACTTAGATATATCTCAAAAACAATTATAATATTTTTTCTTTTAAATTTAATAAAAAAAAATGTTATAAAATTAAATTCAAATAAAGTATTTATAAAATATTTTGAGTGTGAAATGAAAGATGGTTTTTGGACATTTTGTATTGATGAGTCATGGTATTGGCCCATCCTATTGTAACAAACCCCTTTTACAAGTTAATAATATTTATGGCAAAGTGGACATGAATATCCATGGTAAAAAATATTATTATATTGTAAGTTTGTGTGCTTATTAATTAAAACAGATCTTTAACTTATTGTTTCAACTCATATATATATATATATATATATATATATATATATATATGACATGACTACAATATCTTCATCATGTCAATATATCACCCAGATCGTCTTAAAAGATCAACCCCTCAACTACTACTTGTATATTTTAATGTAATATGTATGTATATTAATCCATCTCCTCCAAAGGTGGAGGTAGACACTCACAATGAATGAAAGTGCTAAAGAGTTGTCACAAGATTTCTGTGGTAAGTTACTCATCTTTCTTGTTTTAGTCAATCCTAGAAACTCTTCATCTCTTTACAAATTTTCTTGGGTAACTTCTCATCTCCAAATATTGATTTCAAAGAATTTTGTATTTATATTTCTATATAGATACAAAATTATAATCTTTATTTCTATTTTTAATATCTAATCATTATTCTTAAATTTAGTTAAAATGGAGCAAAAGGTTGGGGTATCATATCCTAAAAGTTGTTGAACCAATCCATTTGATTTATGAAATTTAACTAAATTGATTTTCCTTACTAATGACATTACCACATAAACTTGCAATAATTAAAATTAACTACATTAAACTATTCTTAATGTGAACATTATTATATAAAAGTTGAATGTAATTAATACGAGGTTCAACTAGTCTTACATTACCCCAACATCAATATTTAGTTTATGATGATGATGATGACAGTTAACATCCACTGAGGCCAAACTTTGGTTTATAACTTTGGCCTATAACGTCCACTAAGTACATATGGTTTGTCTTTGATGTGTATAACTTTTTTTTGGGTTTGAAAATGTAATAAATAAACTAGAGAGATAATAAAAATAAAAATGATGGTTGAAAAATTAATAGTTATAATAACTCCTGAAGAGCTTCATGTATGCATGGATAGTCATATTCAAAACTAAATCTTAGTAGGAACCCTTCAACCAAATTCGTCTAGTTCATCATTCCATGTCGCAGTTATGTATCAAGATACCAATTCATAGGTATCATGTCCAATGTGTGAAAAAACGCATGTACCCACTCTGGTTCTTGATCTTCACCCCATAATGAAGTCCAACGAAAACAATTCTCCTAGGGGTCATCCTTGCCATCATATTTTACTTCAATTTGAATATTTACTCAGCCAAGTCTCACCTTCGTGAGCCTGTGATACTCTTTCCAAATACCTATATTTTCTTTATGAGTACCCCACCATCTAGTAGGTGTAGATCTCAGTGCTACATCCAAAGCTTGGAACCTCTGTGCTTCTGGTACTTATTTTTAAAATTCATCAAGAAAAATACTTACATATCCTATCCCATTATAATAAGATAGGTCACATACCTTTGAGGTTACGAAGCACAATGATCATGTGATTCTTGCACATCGTCTTGTAGAGACTTCATGCAACTTGTTTTGCTAATTTTTTAGTTCTTCGTCATAGTTATAAATATACGAACTGTCTTGTTCCTAGCTTAACCTTCCATCTGCAATGGGATTGATCCAATCTTCCTCTTTAGATGTTATATTGTAAATATTGTCAATATTTGTGTCGTGGTACTCATCCTATACAAGCTCTGTATACAACACTTCTTCTAATGGGTCTAGAGGAATGACGACCCTCAGATCTCCATTTTCGAACACCATATTTCTCTTTCTCAAATTTATTATCGTGACAATATCAAAACCTCAATCCAATCCAAGTAGCACTTGATATGGATTGGTATCATATACAATTTCAATCACTTTGAAATCTACAAAAAGGGACACTTATTTAATATCCACTATAATGACAGGTAACCTTCCATAGGGATGATCTTCTACTAGTTAGCCATCCTCAACTGGATCGGCAACCATTTCAACTACGATTTTCCCATTCACCCAAGTTTTCTTAGGCAACACATTGGTATCATATTAAAAATCTAGGATTACCTCATCCATATCATACTCCTTGATCTGCGCAGTTAGTCTCATGTCCCTTCATATTCTCTTCTTATGTTGACGCAACTTATTTACTATGCGCGACTCGTTGCAGTGTTCTTATTTTCTAGTGCAAGAGTAAAAAACTCCTATAGTCCTTCAACAACCTTCTAATCTCTCAAAAAATTCATGCAGGTCTGCAAGAATGATATTAATATAGCTAGATAAAATTCCTTCGTTGTATTAATCACCTTAGCATTCTCCTTCTTCAGTATTAACTTATGTAGCGACTCTACTTTAGATGTGGAAGTTCCAAAATCCATGAAGTTTCGCTTCGCTACCATGAATGTATCCTTTTCCCTCCGCATGTTGAATCCAGTGCCCTTTTCAGTGGTATTCCTAACCCATGTGTCTTCCATTGGATTCTTACCTTCCACTTTATCATCTCCTGCCATTGGACCACTTCTTGTTACTATGTTAATGCACAGGTCATCTTCCCTTAGTTCAACACTCATCATCTGTTGATTTTGAGTGGGCTGCTAATTTATTTTCTCCCTCATCTTCTTTATAAGGATTTTACGTTTTTCTATGACATGATAAAAATCTTTACAATACTTACAAGTGGTAGTCAGATTCTTACAATCCCTCGTGAAGTGGCTTGCTTCTCCATAGTTGTAATAGATAAGTTGGCCATGTCCTCGACTAGCGCCTCATCCTCGTTCTCGTCCTCGTCCTTGGAATACTCCTGAACTTGAAATTTTTCCTTGATCCTAATATCCACATCCTACAACCTGTATTCTATAAGAACTTCAGTCTTCTCCATCATAAAATCATAACTGTGACATTTCTTCCTGTCATGCCCCACTAATCTACAGAAGTTACCAAACAATTTATTTGGAGTTTTCACATAATTATACAACAAATAGAACCCTTCCATGCAATGTTGACCTGCAATTTTACATATGGCACACCATACACTCAATCCTGGATTTAATGGGTTAGGTTCTCCACTAGCCAGATATTCTCTGAAAATAGGGCATTGGTCCTTATAATGGCCTTTTGCCTTACATTTTATACACCATACTTTTGATTGAATTTATGGCATGTCTTCCTTACCCTTCTTCAGATCTTTCATCTCCAAATGAAAACTCACTAGCTAGCTCTTATTTGTTGTACTCTTACATGCGCATCTACGATCAGTGAAGCTTCCAACTTCATCACAATTTATAGAGCTTCAACCTTAGTTCATATCTTTTGTTGTGTTAAAGGTAGCCTGATATGTGGCAATAACACATCTATAAACCATTCCTTATGCTTCTCTTCAAGAATTGTAAAGCTTGCTTTTCCCATTATCATTTTTAAATGTTGATCCAATTCCCAAACAAATTAATTTGGTAGTTATTGAATCTCCTTTAGCTCAGTAATACATTGTGACTGCAATTTTGAATTCTTAAATTTTGCAGTTAATGATTTCTTTGTATCATCCAGTGAAGCACCTTGATTCTTTTTAGAATACTTTATGTACCATGTCAATGCTCTTTTCTACAATGCAGTGATGAAATGCACCTTATTTATATCTTCGTCAGTGATCTGTCTCACTTTCCATACTGCTTCAGCTATGAACCAAAATTTCTTAGGATTCTCTAATCGAAGTCCTCTCAATATAGGTAGATTGATATCATTGGCCATGTTTCCTATGGGAGGGGGAGGGGGAGGGGCACATGGAGGGGGAGGTGGAGGTGTAGGGAAAGTATGGGGAGGGGGATGTGGGGTGAAGGGAGTAGCGGGATGGAGAATCCTAGAGGTGCCCTGATTATTCTCAACTTCTACCTATGATGCACCTCTAGGGGTTGCAGAGTTACTTCTTTCTTCTTCACTTTCAGATTCTTCTAAAAAAGGAATGTAATAAGTCTCAATGAAGTTCTCACAGTCTACTCTGTATTTATTTTCACTTCATGTAGACCCAGACTTACTTTTTCTAAACATTAATTTTATTGCATTTGTAGTACGACCTTTTCACATAAAAGAATTTTAGTCCACAACTTCGGATATTTTAGATACTTACATCACGGTCCCTTGAAAAATATTTGCTCAACTTCACGGTAAGATACATCTATCGTGAAATCAGTTATAAATCCTCCCAAAATACTGTCAATCTAGAAATCAACAACCCTTGATATGTTGTTATCATTCTCCTTGAGTTGTTGTATCAATTATGGGGTCCATGCAATAGGCTCGTCATTCTTAAAACATGTCTTGTTCTCAGCCAGCTTCAATAACCATTCATGCAACTCGTTAGAAAAATACGTGAAGAAAATCTCATGCTGTTCTGTGAAAAGATACATTTCTAAAAAAGCTTCAATTGACAATTGCAGATTTATGTTTTCTGGAACTGCGAACTCTCGCTCTTTCATATCTACCTAGTCTTACATTTCCTTCCTTGTTGGATGCCACATCCACATATTCCTCAGTCATATCCTATTGCTGACAACAAAACCATTTGTTGGCTTGGAGGGGATTGAATCAAGCTTGAAGTTAACAGTGGAGCAACAAAACCATCTATTACTAGCCTTTTTGGCAATGACATGCAGTGTATATCACAGTCTCACCCGAGGCAATATTGGGGAATGTCAAAACCAAGTTTTTGCATCTATAGGGGGAATGGAGTATGGATCTATGGCTAAAATTCTTACTTATGTTTATTATGAATTACGCAGATGCATCTACCTACTTTAACATTATATACCTTATTCGTCAAGCAATACTTATGTGTACTTCGCCTTTATCATTAAAAAACAACATAAAGCATATAAACAACTTTACATTTTAGATAATAATAAAATACATAGATAAACAAAAAGATGCATTCAAGACACTTCTTCTTTTATTATGATAAGTATCTCCCATACATACACTTCTCTGACGTGTGCACACAACTGCAGTTGGTATGCACACGAAGCTGTAGACTCTCCAAGTCCTCTGCATGCACAACTGCAGAGATGTCACCTAAGACCCAAAACATACTAAGAATAGATATATCGTGCACTTGTTCTCATCAACTATTCATCTATATCACTTCAATAAAGCCTTACATTGCTTTATATATCATTTACATACATACAAAACCATGGTCCACATACCATGGGCAGACCAAGCAATACACTTCGCGCATTCCACTCCTCAAGTTGTGGAGTCTTTTGACCAAGCATAGACCAAGTTCGGTTTCGCCCAATAGATGCAAACATTCAAAAATATGAAGCGTTTGAAGCAGCATCTTGATAACAAGATCTTCATTCCACTCACTTATCAAAATGAATATATATTTAGCAAAGAGAAAATAAATTTGGGAAACGTAGAGAAAAAGGTATTATTAGGAAGTTAGAACAACAACAACAACAACCAGAAAAACCCTAATCTTACAATTTTTGTCTCAATGTCTAAGACTTTGGACCTCTAAGTGGCAGGGTTTAGATCTCCATGTGGCATGATCGATAGAAACAAGATTTTATTATACTCCATGGTTTTGCATCTCCAAGTGGCCAGGGGTTTGAATCTCTAAGCGACAGGTTTTGGATCTCCAAGTTGCATGTTTGGAATAAAAATTAGTTTAGACATTTATTGGAAAGACTCATAAAAAAGTTAGTTTAGACATTTATTAGAAAGAATCATAAAGGCTTTCCTTGTGAAATTAGAAACTAAGAACAAATATGTAGAACTTTAATAAAAAACACAAATTTAAAAATTTGTATAAGGACTTTCATTGTGAAAGAAAATAAGAACAAATATATATAACTTTAATAAAAAACACCAATTTAAAAATTTGTATAATCTTATTTATTTATAGAAGTATAGTGTAGTGTTCATCAAAATTCATTTCATTTTGGCTATCCAGAACATCATCGAGTGAAGACGTGAAGTGAAAGAGATATTAATGTAGACTTAGAAAATCACTATTCTTCAGTTTTCTGCATAATCCTGTACCAACCAAACAAAACAAACCGATGTAATCATTATTTAGACAATGTGCAATCCAATTAAACTGATGACAAAATAGATATACGTAATTGTAGATGCACAAATAGCGGATAAAAACAAAGTACACCTAATTTAACCAAATTCAGAAAATGATTCTTACTTCTTCCGAAGAAAGCGTTAAAATCCATCGGAAGTGGATGGTGTCAACTTATTGCCAGAGTAATCACTGCAAAAATAAGATGAATGAAAGTGAAAGAATGAAAAAACGTGGACTGTGGTTACTCGGAATTCATATTAAATATTAAATTTGATAAAAAACAAAACCAAAACCAACAATGAACAAATAAGTTGACTACTTACAAGGTTTTAAGTTTTGGAAGGGATGTTATCTCTCGCGGAATTTTTCCACTCAACCGGTTGTGGCCGACACGATCGTTAAATCAATTATGTAACAATCGTCATAAGCATTCTTACCGTAATCCGGGAGTAATGAGAAAGATACCGCGTTGCGCTGCGGGGCAGAAGCACTTATATATATATATATATATATATATATATATATATATATATATATATATATATATATATATATATATATATATATATATATATATGCCCGCGGGAAAAGAAAAGAATTTCGGATCACAAAATTGTATTTTAAAGAATAATTACTGAAAATATGGATGCTTAAAACAAACACATACAGGGTCGCAAGAGACTTCAAATTCCCAAGTGACGCAGGAAGTTGACCCGTTAATTGATTGTAACCCAAATCCAAGTAATTCAAATTCTTCAGATTGCCCAATTCTGTTGGAATGCTTCCCGTGATCTTATTTTTTTGAAGCTCCCTGCGATACATATATTACGAAGCAGCAAGTCGTCATAAACACATAATTTTCAATAAACAAAACAAATCCACGCTAAGTTTGCTAGAGAATAAAAAATATATACTTAACTGCAGAAGAACACCTAAAGCACAACGAACAAATGAAAAGATCAAAACTTACAGTTGTAAATTTTGAAGCATTCCAAGCTCAGGCACTAATTTACCAGAGAGATTCGCACCGCCCAAGACCCTGAGGACATCACAAAAATAGGAACATTAATGTAAAATATTAAAAGGCTAACAATCTCTGAACAGTTAAGTAGGGAGAAATAGATAAGTTTACACTTTGGTAATGAAAAGAATTGAAAAACTAAAATGTGAACTGGAGTAGAGAGTTTCTCATCTCAATATTACCAAATAGTTAAATAGGAATACATTGGAAACATCAGCAATAAATGACTGAAGTAATCTGAAGTAAAACTAAACTACCTATGACACCTAGCAGACAATAAATTAAATGAACTGAACCTAATGGAGAGTGAGATTAATATCTCAACATGCCCCCCTAATCTCAACTGTTACAAGTGGAGGCACTAACAATGCCTAATTTCTCTCTTTGAAATTCAAATACATTCTTTCCCAATGGCTTTGTGAAAATATCTACAAGCTGATCTTTGGAACCATAAAAAGAAAGTGTGATGTCCCCATCATTGACAAGTTCACGAATGAAATGAAAACGTGTGTCAATGTGCTTGCTCTTTTTGTGAAAAACATGATTTTTTGATAAAGAAATTGTTGAACTGTTATCACAGTAAATTGGAGTTGGCTCCTTCTGAATATCTGAAATGTCTTTCAATAATCTTCTCAACCATACTGCTTGACAAGCTGCTGAATTTGCTGCTACATATTCTTCCTCTGCAGAAGATATTGAAACAATTGACAGTTTCTTGGATGCCCATGAAATCAGATTTGTTCCAAGATGAAAAACAGACCCTGAGGTACTTTTGTGATCATCTAAACTCCCTGCATAATTGTTGTCTCTATAACCTGGAAGTGAACAATTTTTAGAATGTGTATAAAACAAACCATAGTCTATGGTCTCTACAATATACCTTAAGATCCTTTTTGCAACCTGGCAATGAGTAAGCTTTGGTGACTGCATAAACCTGGAGACAAAACTTGTTGCAAACACAATATGCGGTCTAGTTGCAGTTAGATACAACAAACTACCAACTAGGCTTTTATACAATGTGGGATCAACATATGGTGCTACATATTCTTTGCTGAGTTTGGTACCTTGAGAAATTGGTGTATCAGCTGATTTGCAATTGACCATTCTAAACTTTTGAATGATATCAATGACATATTTTTTTTTACCAACAAAAATGCCATTATCAGATTGGTGAATTTAAATTCCTAGGAAATATTTCATGACTCCTAGATCTGTCAGATCAAACTCTACTTGCATTGTTGCTTTGAAATCTTCTAAAATCATATTTCCTATATAAAGAATATCATCTACATAAAGGCATACATTAAGAATTTTACTTTCATGAGATTTGGTATACAAACTGGGTTCATGCCTGCTTCTGGAAAAACCACTTTTGATGAGATAGGTGTTGATGCGACTGTACCAAGCTCTTGGAGCTTGTTTCAAACCATATAAAGCTTTCTTCAATCTATATAATTTATGCTTTTTTCCTTTTACTTCAAAACTTAGAAGCTGCTCTACATAAAATTCTTCCTGTAATACACCATTTAGGATGGAAAATTTTACATCAAGCTGATAGACTTTCCATTTGTGTTGAGGTGTTGTGGAAAAAATGGTTCTAACAGTGTCTAACCTTGCTACTAGAGAAAATATTTCACCATATTCGACACCAAACTGTTGTGAGAATCCTTTGGCAACCAACCTTGCCTTATGTTTCTCAAATTTTCCTTTTTCATTTAGCCTGGTCTTATATACCCATTTTACACAAATTTTTGTTTTGTCTCATGGGAGATCAGCTAATTCCCAAGTCTAATTTTTCTCTATGGCAGCAATTTCTTCGTTCATTGCTTCGACCCAATGCTTTTCTTTGACTGCTTCTTCAAAATGATTTGGTTGAGTTGAAATGAATGCAAACATATTTTTTTGTTCAGATTCATGCTCTTGTTCATATATCTCTCTGATACTTCTTGTTTTCTGTCCCTCTTCTGAAGATGTTTGATCACTAGCTGAATCAGTACTTGATGATGTCCCATTTTCATAATGTTCTAGCTGTTCTTGAACCTGCAATCTTGGAGTTTGTGGTAGATAAAAAGGATGATTTGAAGTTTCATCTACATGGTCAAACCAAGATTTGTTTTCGAAAAATTTCACATCTCTGCTCATAATGAACTTTTGGTAATGGGGTTATAAATTCTGTAGGCTTTCGACTGCTCACTGTAACCTACAAATATGCATTTCTCACTTCTATCATCAAGCTTTTTTCTTAGTTTTTTAGGAACATGAGAAAAAGTTACTGATCCAAATATTCTAAAGTGTGACACATTTACCTTGTCTCCATCCCATGCTTCTTGAGTTATTTTATCTTGTAGGCTGGATGTTGGGGATCTGTTAAGAACATACACTACTGTCAACACTGCTTCAGCCCAATATTTATTTGTCAACTTCTTCTCCCGTAGCATGCATCTCGCCATGTTCATGATCGACTGATTTTTTCTTTCTGCTACTCCATTTTTCTGTGGAGTGTATCTGGTACTGCATTAGGATACCTTGTTGTCGAAAAAATGTTTTGAATTCATTTGAAGTGTATTCTCCTCCTTTGTCTGATCTGAGTACTTTCAAGAGTTTTCCACTATGTTTTTCTGCTTCTACCTTGAACTCCAGGAATCTAGAGAAGGTATCTGATTTGTTTTAATTTAAAAAATACACCCATATCTTCCTGCTAAAGTCATCAATAAAAGTCAGAAATTAGAAACTACCACCAATGGAAAATGTCTGCATTAGATCACAGATGTCGGTATGGACAAGTGCCAAAGGCTCTTTCGCCCTTGAGGTTGATGAGGGAAAAATATCTCTTTTATGCTTGGACAAGACACAAACTTCACAATTACAGACTTTTTTACTGATAGTAGGTAGACAATGACTATAGATTTCTTTTGAAGCAAACCGAGACTCTTGACTGGAATGTGACCATACCTAGAATGCCATAGATGAGTTTCATCTATTCTTGATACATTGTGGATTAAATATTGGTTCGTATTTTGACTTCTAAGGGTCAATGGAAACATCCTACTCTTGGTCTTTTCAACTTTTGCTATCAATATTTTATGAGGATCTTTGTCATATATATAGCAGGTGTTCTTTTGAAACAATACATCATAGCCATGTTCTATTAATTGTCCTACACTAAGGAAGTTATGTTTGAGCTGAGGAACATAATAAACATCAGGGATGTATTTTTTTTTTTATTCTGCTTAGTAAGAATAGGAACAGTACCTTTTCCTTCAACTTTAATACTTGTACGATCTCCAAGCATTATCTCTGATGTTATGGAAGCATCTAGAGAAGAAAGAAGTCTCTTGTTGTTTGTCATGTTATTGGTGCATCTGCTATCGAGCAACCAAAGATCTTCACTCTGTTTGTCTTCTGAGAGATGGCATGAAAGAAACATGGTCTCTGAGGATTCTGTTTCACTGTTGGAGAGATTGATATAGCCTCTGTGCTGATCTGACTATTTCTTTCTACAGTCGTGTTCGTAGTGGCAAAAATTCTTACAGTAGTAACATTGAACACTCGATTTGTTCCATGACCTTCCTCTCTGATTTCGATTTTGTGGAGGTCTCCACTGCTCTGTTGCATGATGATGATCATATTTTCCATTGCCTCGATCTCTGCCTTGCTTGTTGCCGCCTCTGTATCCTCTGCCTCTACCTCTATCAAATGAGAGGTGTGCTTTGAAGGCTTGTTCCGTGAATCTTCTATCAGATTAAGTCTTGTTTAGTGTGCCAAAAGTGATCCAGTCAACTGTTCTACTAAGAAAGTTTTAAAATATTTGGATTCCAAAATGGTTGTGAAAATCATGTCATATTCTTTTGGTAGACTTCGAAGAACCTTTTCAACAAATTTCTAATCTGTAATGGTTTCACCAATGAGTTTGATTTGATTCACTATTCCCATGACTGTAGTCATGAACTGATCCACATTCTCAGTGTCAACCATATTTAGGGTTTCAAACTAAGCGCTCAATGTTTGTAGTTTAACGGTCTTTATTGTATCATTTCCTTGATATGCAGCTTGGAAAATATCCCAACATTCTTTTGTTTTTGTCGCACCAGTTATTTTGTCAAAAATAGAATCATCGACTGAATTTTGTATCCATCATTTGGCTTTGTGCTCCTTATTTCTGAGTTCAATAGCTGCATTTATCTAATTATTGTTCATGGCCGCCCATGCTTCTTGGGTCGGCTCTACATAAGCAATCAGAAGCGTGTCCCAACAATCTTGTGCTTGTAAAAAAGTCTTCATTCTCAAATTCCAAAATTCATAATTTTTTCCAATCAGATTTGGTGTCTGTGGCAAAGAACTTGAAGAGGCCATTATTTCTTCAAATGCGCCTTTTGTAAATCTCCTCTAAAAATTTTAAATCTCTTTTAAATATTTAAAAAAAAAATCCCTTAAAACCCTTTTTTTAAATTTCCTCTTCCAAAAAAAATTTCTTCTTTTAAAAAAAACTTCACCTTCACCACATGCTCTTTATAAAAACCTTTGAACAAATTTCAAGTTTTTTTTTTATAAAAAAAATTAAATAAAAAAAAACTTTTCTTGATATAAAACTTTCACCCTTTTTTCAAATCACGTAAAACTTTGAAAATCACGTAACTTTTTTATCAAACTTTCACCCCCTTTTTTTTTTAAATCACGAAAAACTTTGAAAATCAAAAAAGTGTTTCACCTTTTTTAAATTGATATTTTAACAAGGATATTTCTCTTTAAAACATGATTCGATTTTCGAAAGCCCTTCATGCATGCGTTTGACCTTTCATAAAAAAATATTACGGCTCCGGGATTTGAAACGCAGATGCATTATTACTTTTTCTTGCAGACTAGCGCAGTCTCGAGGGGAATAGTCGTTCTTTTGCTTGCAGAATGGCACGGTCCCGAGGGGAATAGCCGCGACTGTTTCAAAAACAATGCAAGGCATAAAACTGGTGTGGGTATGGCATGTATTCCAGCGCCAATCCATTTTTTGGCACGTTGGCACGAGTATCAGATTCACAGTCGCGCCAACCAACTTCTCCTCTCTTCTACTCCTTCGTGGCTCTGTTGCTCCTCTCCAGGGAGGCTTATGCAATCTGGCTCTGATACCATGAAAATAATTGAAAAACTAAAACGTGAACTGGAGCAGAGAGTTGCTCATCTCAATATTACCAAATAGTTAAATAGGAATACATTGGAAACATCAGCAATAAATGACTGAAGTAAACTGAAGTAAAACTAAACTACCTATGACACCTAGAAGACAATAAATTAAATGAACTGAACCTAACGGATAGTGAGATTAATATCTCAATATGCAACATGGCTATTCTCACAGAAGACATGGAACCAGGTACAAGCAGGAGCAGACAGATTCCAGGAGTCCAATATATTGTTGGGATCTGATAAGCTTCCCTTCAATGCAATAAGAGCATCACCTATCCAAAAATAAACTTCAATAACAACATAAGAGTTGGATTAAGGAAAGTTGAAACTGTTGGAAATGTTGTCATTGATGGCAAAGGAAGTGGCACGAAGGAGCATCTAAACAACAACAAGGCAAAGAGTGAAGCAAGGAGCAACATTAGACAAGAAGCAGAGATAGTAATAGAGAGATAGCAGAAGCAGCAGAGAGGAAGCAAGGAAGATAAGGAATTGAGGCAGCAGACAACGCAGAGACAATGAATAGAAGTAGAATGCATAATTGAAGTGTTGAAAATATTAAAGTCACGTGCTAAGCCTTGAGCAGGGAGAAAATAGTACAAAGGCAGCAGCAGCAGAGATTGAGTGCGCAGCACCGTGTAATAAATAAGAATGGGAGAATGTAAGGATGAATTAATTGTTGATGGGCCGCAGCCACAAATGACAGAGGAGAATTAATTTTGTTTGGGTGAAGTTGTTTCACAGTGGAACAAGGATTTCCCCGTAGATCTGAACTACGGAGGAGCAGAGTTTTATTAATACAGTCATTTCAGGCGTTTAAAGCCCTCAACAACCAAAATGAAGAGAAATTGATTAAACAACGGAAGGCTTAAAGTTTTTGAAAAGAAGCAGGATAAGTGGTCCCTACCACTTTAGCGAAAATCGCAAGATCGCAAGTTTTAAGTATTAGTGTCTTGTTGATGTGGATGTTTGCGATGTGCGATCATCGCGCCATCGCACCATCGCAACATCGCAATGTCACATAATAACCCTCCGCCCATGCCAGAGTTCCGTTGATTGTTTGCGATGTGATCGTTGTGCCATCGCACGATCGCAAATCGCACATTCATTGTGTTATCACCATATATATTTGAACTGTTGTTGAAAACCGCGATGCGATCACAAATCACGCCATTGCAAATCTCAAGTGTTCCGCCTTTTTGTTTGATCACGCCATCGCATGATATTGCGCGTGCAAGTTGCCCAAGCAATATCTGTCGGATTGGATGATGTGGCGCGATGGAATGTGAGCCCTTCGATCGGGTTGATTGTTAGCAATGGGCCCTAGTTTTAAATAATATTGATTAAGCCATCGATTATGCATGTGGGGGCGCATCCAAAGAGAAAAAGAATACCTTTGGGACATTTCGTGCATGGAAGAACGAAGATTGGATTTTCAATTTGGATTGGTTCGAATTTTAATATGAATACCATTGGTAGTTGGATGGTTTTGACTCATGGTTTTACTAAAGGAAAAACTATATAAGGAGAAGAGAAATAGAGAATGAGGTGTGCATGTGTAAGGGTTGTGAATGAATAAATTTTTCTAAGGAATATCTGCATGGGCGAACTCTGTTCTTAACTGATAAATTTGAATCTACGATGCACCCATGGATATAATGATCTGACGATGATGAATCTATGGTTTTAACAACGGACGAAATCATGAAGAACAGGTGTGAATATACAGAATGAATAAATCTGATGGCATGCAAGGTATGTCATGTGGAAACTGGTGGATCTAGGGTGAAAATTGATGAAACATGGTCCACAATGGTGCTAAGGGTCGAAGCCTTAAGTGAGGGGGTTGTAGCTCCCTTCCAGTGGTAGCTAGTAAACGAGAGCAGGGGGTAGTAGCTCCCTTCCAGGAGAGGCTGGTAAACGAGCGCAGGGAGTTGTAGCTCCCTTCCAGGAGAGGCTGGTAAACGAGAGAAGGTTGTAGCCTTCTGTAGGTGGGTGCCTGCGTGGTGGTATGAGTCTGCGCCAGTACATGGTTCTAAGAAGTTTTCTTTATAATAAATATTGAAGACAGAGACGACGACAGCAGTGGTTTTCTCCCGAATTGGGTTTCCACCTTAAATCATGGTGTTCATGTGTGTTGCTTATGTGTGATGATTTATTCTATTCTTACTGCACATGTTTACTGCTTATTAAACATCTAATGAATGAATGATGCAATGATCTAAGTAAAGAATTATCTGCATAATGATATCTCTGGTAATACGCAAATTTTATTAAGGATATTAGCATGTATACGCAATTTGGGTCTAGTAAAGTAGCGTATGGGTTTTAGAGAAAGAAAAAGTAAAATTTTTCAGTCAACACTAAATACTCATTCACCCCCCCCTCTCAGTATTTTTCCCAACAATTGGTATCAGAACAGGTTCTTCTGCAGAAGCTTGATCGCTTGAAGGAGATCTGTCGCAATGGGAAGTCATGAAGGAGTATTTTCTCTAAAGCCACCTCTATTCAATGGAAGTAATCTATTATTCTGGAAGATACGAATAAAAGCATATTTGCAAAGTCTTGGTGCAGAAGTATGGGAAATCGTGGAAGAAGGTTATCAGTATCCGACAATTATTCCTACTGATACAGCAGAAAAGAGGAAATATGAAATCAATGCCAAAGCAGTCAATTTTTTATTAGGAAGCATGTCTAAATCATAATTGGTTAAAGTGATGCAACTAAATTCAGCAAAATAAATATGGGAAAAAATCATTCAAAGCTATGAAGGAGATACAAAGGTAAAAAGTGCAAAACTCCAAACTCTCAGAATTGAATATGAAAATTTAAGAATGCATAGTGATGAGAGTATTTCCAGTTTCGTTTTACGTCTAGATGATATTATAAATCGCATGAGAAATTTGGGTGAAACCATAACCGATACTACTCTAGTGGAAAAAGTCTTAAGATCTTTGACTTCAAAATTTGAGTCAAAAGTATCAGCCATTGAAGAAAGGAAATATCTGCAAACTCTTACTATTGTTCAACTACATGGTATTCTAACTGCTTTTGAAATGAGAAAATAAGGTCCCCCTCAAATCAGAGAAGTTTCCTTTAAGGCATGTGCAAAAGGAAGAGAAAAGGAAGTTGTCAAGGAATCAAGTTATATATCAGAAGAAGAAGAAGAAAATTTTGTGAGAAGACTCCAACCAGGTACTGGAAGATTCAGAGGTAAGCTTCCCTTCAAGTGCTTTTCTTGTGGAAGAGTTGGACATTATGCTGCTAAATGTCCTTATGAAGAAAATCATGATAAAGGGAAACAATTTGAAAAGGGAAAGAGTTATTATACAAATGAAGATAATGATGAAATGTCAAATGAGGATGAAGAAGATTCTGACCAAGATCTGCAAGTGCTCATGGCAAGGAAGAAAAAGAAGAAGGCTACTCAAAGAAAGGGGATACCTCAAAAAACATGTGCAGCAGAAAATGAAGAAGATGAAATAGGTATTGATTGTCGTTCTTGTGATTCACTTTCTTGTGCATGCAATGGTGAAGATAGTGAAAGTAACAGTACGGGTCTAGAAGAAAATCTCGAAATCAATGATGAAGATCAAGTTAAAAGGAAGGAATCTATATAAAAAGATGTGATCTCTTGAATGAATGAACAGATAAACAAGTATCAAAGGTTGTATGATTATGCAACCAATCACAGTGAAGGACTTAAAGCAGAAAACATCTCTCTCAAAACAGATCTGGAAAAATCAAATAAGAAGAATGAAGAACTTTTACAAACTTTTCAAGAACAATAAAATGGGTTGAAAGAAGAGATTTTAAAATTGAATGATCAAGTAGAAGAAGGAAGAAGGGTCGAAGAAAGTATGAAGAAGCAATGCCAAAGATTGGAGGTTGAGGTAAATATTTTGAAAGGTAAATTAGAAGAAAAAGATAAAATCTTGAGGTTTCAAGATAGTACTAAGATTCTAGACAATATTCTTAGTAATCAAAGGTCTCCTTCTATTAAATTTGGTCTTGGTTTTCATGAAACTGTTAAAGGAGAATCTAGTTCACAAGGAAGTGCTAAAGATTCAAAGGATATCAATGCAAAATCTGAAGTGTTGAAAGAAACAGAAGGTCAACCGACAATCATGAACTCTCAAAAGAATTCATTCCCTCCTTTGATCAATAATGTTGAATGATTTAAATTTCATAATTATGGGCATGTTGCAGCCAATTGCAAAAGCAGATTGTTTCAGTCACAGAAAAACAGATTCTACATAGAAAGGTACTCAGGTTTCTTTAAGGGATATTGTTTTTCATGCAGCAAGTTTGGTCATAAAGCAGCTGATTGCAATAGAATAAAGAATAGAAAAACACATTATGATCCCTATGCTTACTTTTCTGGTCACACAAGATGTTATGATTGTAACAAGTATGGACATGTAGAAAAATAATGCACGATGAATAGATATGAGAAATTGGATAAATTTCAGCACACAATAAGAAACTTCAAGCAAAGCTGGAAAAAGAAGGCGGACCGGTCAGAAACGTAGGGAATATTGACCCTACTACATTCATCTGTTTCTAAAAATTTTACTTATCATAATGACTACAAGAGTGATGTGAGATACACTATAGGAATCAGTAATGTATCATCACAGGGGGAGCAATATATGTGATTCCCATGGTTGTTTCGGTAATTCTGGTTATGTTTATTTCTGACAATGCATTTGATGTAAAGAAGACAGGTACATGTGGCATAAATTCAGGGGGAGATGGAGTTGTGAAAATTTTTCTGTACTTCACTTCCTATATGCGGGTTTCATGAACTAAAGTCGCGTATACATGCTAGTTCCAATGAAGACAAAAACATATGCTTTTCTATTAAGGAAAACAGTGAGATGGCTCAAGGACAGGAGAACAGGTTCAGGGGGAGCATTAGCCTTGCTGAGAGTAATGCATTGTTGGCATTATGATGGTTCTAAAATATGATCTCTCTCTTGAGGTCTTTTTTGTATTGGTTATAAAAAGTCATATTTGTATTTTGATCAAAAGGCTATGTTGAGACCTATGATGTAAATTGTTATATTCAGTCATGTAAGGACTTCTTCAAATTTGCAAACCCACTTGGTTGGGTATTTGAGTCAAAATGTGTAAATCCACTTGGTTGGATCATTAATGTAAGTATGAGTACTTGGTGATAGGAAAGGTCATAGAGTCATGTACTTCATTGAAAAATATGTTTGAAGATTCAGCATGAATTCAGGGGGAGCATGGTAACTTCATTGCACATTAGATCTACAGAGCTCTTCTTTCTACAAGAAAAGAAAAACCTTGTTTTGGTATTGATCCACCCTTTTCCATTGATGTCAAAGGGGGAGGAAAAGAAACAAAGGGCTTCTATAAGAAAAACTGAGGAAGAATATTTCCATTAATGCCAAAGGGGGAGATTGTTGGAAATGTTGTCATTGATGGCAAAGGAAGTGGCATGAAGGAGCATCTAAACAGCAACAAGGCAAAGAGAGAAGCAAGGAGCAGCATTAGACAAGAAGCAGAGATAGTAACAGAGAGATAGCAGAAGCAACAGAGAGAAAGCAAGGCAGATAAGGAATTGAGGCAACAGACAATGCAGAGACAGTGAATAGAAGTACAATGTATAATTGAAGTGTTGAAAATATTAAAGTCACCTGCTAAGCCTTGAGTAGGGAGAAAAGAGTACAAAGGCAGCAGCAGCAGAGACTGAGTGCACAGCACCGTGTAATAAAGAAGAATGGGAGAATGTAAGGATGAATTAATTGTTGATGGGCCGCAGCCACAAATGACAGAGGATAATTAATTTTTTTTGGGTGAAGTCGTTTCACAGTGGAACAAGGATTTTTCCGTAGATCTGAACTACGGAGGAGCAGAGTTTTATTAATACAGTCATTCCAGGCATTTAAAGCCCTCAACAACCAAAATGAAGAGAAATTGATTAAACAGTGGAAGGCTTAAAGTTTTTGAAAAGAAGCAGGACAAGTGATCCCTACCACTTTAGCGCAAATCGCAAGATCGCAAGTTTGAAGTACTAGTGTCTTGTTGATATGGATGTTTGCGATGTGCGATCATCGCGCCATCGCACCATTGCAACATCGCAATGTCACATAATCGCCCTCCGCCCATGCCAGAGTTCCATTGATTGTTTGCGATGTGATCATTGCGCCATCACACGATCGCAGATCATACATTCATTGTGTTATCACCATATATATTTGAACCGCCATTGAAAACCGCGATGCGATCACAAATCTCAAGTGAAAACCGCGATGCATCGCGCGATATTGCACATGCAAGTTGCCCAAGCGATATCCATCAAATTGGATGATGTGGCGCGATGGAACGTGAGCCCTTCGATCGGGTTGATTGTTAGCAATGGGCCCCAGTTTTAAATAATATTGATTAAGTCGTCGATTATGCATGTGGGGCCGGATCCAAAGAGAAAAAGAATACCTTTGGGACATTTTGTGCATGGAAGAACGAAGATTGGATTTTCAATTTGGATTGGTTCGAATTTTAATATGAATAGCATTGGTAGTTGGATGGTTTTGCCTCATGGTTTTACTAAAGGAAAAACTATATAAGGAGAAGAGAAATAGAGAATGAGGTGTGCATGCATAAGGGTTGTGAATGAATAAATTTTTCTAAGGAATATCTGCATGGGTGAACTCTGTTCTTAACTGATAAATCTGAATCTACGATGCACCCATGGATATAATGATCTAATGATGATGAATCTTTGGTTTGAACGACGGACGAAATCATGAAGAATAGGTGTGAGTGTACTGAATGAATAAATCTGATGGCATGCAGGGTATGTCGTGTGGAAACTGGTGGATCCAGTGTGAAAATTGATGAAACGTGGTCCACAATGGTGCTGAGGGTTGAAGCCTTCAGTGAGGGGGTTGTAGCTCCCTTCCAGGAGAGGCTGGTAAACGAGAGCAGGGGGTTGTAGCTCCCTTCCAGGAGAGGCTGGTAAACGAGAGAAGGTTGTAGCCTTCTGCAGGTGGGTGCCTGCGTGCTGGTATGAGTCTGCGCTAGTACATGGTTGTAAGAATTTTTCTTTATAATAAATATTGAAGACAGAGACGACCGCAGCAGTGGTTTTCTCTCGAATTGGGTTTCCACCTTCAATCTTGGTGTTCGTGTGTGTTTCTTATGTGTGATGATTTATTCTGTTCTTATTGCACATGTTTATTGCTTACTAAACATCTAATTAATGAATGATGAAATGATCTAAGTAAAGAATTATCTACATAATGAGATCTCTGGTAATACGCAAGTTTTATTAAGGATATCACTGTGTATATGCGATTTGGGTTCAGTAAAGTAGCATATGGGTTTTAGAGAAATAAAAATAAAAAAATTTCAGTCAGCACTAAATACTGATTCACCCCCCCCCCCTCTCTCAGTATTTTTCCCAACAGAAACTGCACTGCTCTTCTCCACTCAATACATCTAGATATATAAATATATTATATATGGTATTTCAGAGTTTTAATTCAAAACTTCTAGTAAGAATATTTATGGGTCTTAAATTCACCATTGGTCTTGGTCTTCGTCTTTCTGAAGCAAGATTTTTCCAAAATAGAATGTCTAAAGAACGAACATGGGCTTTCTCCATATTAAAACAATATCCAATCTTTCAAAATTCTGACTACAAAATTGCAATGCACTCTAACCAAACCCACCATCAGAATCAGAAGATACACACAAAGCTGAAAAGAAGCTCGCCATCGCTACAAGCATGAGGATTTTCCACAGGGAGCCCATTGTCAAAGAATCTTCTATCACTTTATGTGAACAAGCCAAAGCCAATTTGTGCCGCTTTCTTCTTAATATTCCACAACCTAGTTGCCAAGAAGATACCAAATGAGTCTCAGCGCCAAATCGAAATATGACGATGAGGCATCTAAAATGGCATAAATATATATAGTACTATGACTGGCCACCAAATGCCACTTGAAGTTACTTGACCAAATCTTTCCATCCTACTACTTGACCAAATCTACACACACCATGGGTTTGTATTCTAGTTGATATCTTAGTCAAGATTTTTAGCAGAAAGAAAGTTATGTTGAGAGTCTTCATACATGCAACGTGAAAAAAAACCTCATGTGATACAAAAATACAATGGTATACCTCCTCTCACAAGTAATATAGATCTTAATGAGCTTGACAGTTTCAGCCCTTTCATCCTTGAGATAACTACTAGCAATCCCTTTAGCCCATTTAGGGTCTCTGTATTCATCCCTGATGAAGTTGTTCATGTCTCCTCCAATAATAACTTGTTTTTTAAACCATATCTCTCCTTATTTTGGGAGGTGGAAAGCTTCAACAATGGATTCTGTTGATACCTGCAGTTTGAGGCCATAAAAATTTGCTTATTTTCCATCGAATGAGAGGGAAGATTCTTTGGCTACTCCTAGATGAGAGCTTCCTAACCTTGAGAAAAATGGGTACCACCCATCCTTTAAAAAAAACCTCCTTAGATGTGCTTGTTCCTCCTAGTTTCAATCAAGGCTCATTAAACCCTCATGGCTTTGAAACTATGAACCCTAGAATTGTTGGAAATACTAAGAGGGGGGTGAATCCGTATTTATCTTCAATTGGTATAATTTTAACTTCACAAATAATTAAATATCATTAGTGGTAGATCATTATAAATCAATATCATATGAAAAATAAACAACGCCATTCAACAATCTACAAAAATCAAGACTATAGACAACATATTTTTAGGTGGAAACCCTTTCTAAAGGAAAACCACTAAAAACTTCTTAATATTTGTCTTCAATAAAGTTTATATCAATAATTTCAGATCCAACTAAAGGAGGATCAAACCCCCTAATTTACAAGCTCGAACCTGAAGGATGCTCCAATGTCTTATTTCACCAAATCCAACTCAAAGGATGCTCCAATGCCCTAGTTTATAGGCTCCAACCTTAAGGATGTTACAACACCCTATTTTCTAGTTGCAACCGGAAGCATGCTCCAATGCCACAACTCTTATTAACAACCAATATGATCTGTGTGATACATAGCCAATGCTCAATACATCATGCTCTCTTTATATAGCAACAAGCCATCTATTCCTCTACAAAACAAGCTAAATAAAAAAAACCCTAGCTATATCAAATTTACGCTCAACCAAATCTCCTTGTACTAAGTCATTTCTCAACATATTTCTTCTATAAGAGAAATCTTACTCAAACCCTAGTTGTTGTATATCAAAAATCCAACAACATTCACATAACCATATCAACACTATCACAGATTTACTGGTAAGTCCTGTATCATTTTTTCATTTATTCTTAGTCATTCATAATAACCATCATAAAGGGATAACAAGATAGTTCATGTTCTTCATACAAACATGGTCAATTTACGATATTCAATATAGTACTCTAAGATAAGGAAATATTTATTATAAATTTCTTACAACAATAACTACTTCATAATGCAGGTCCTAGCATAATAGAATGAAAACCCTCATCATTAATGTAAATCTCTACTTTAGTAGTAACTTATATTCTATCAATATTTGTATTCATTGTGAAATCCTAACATATCAACAAATTTTTGTCATTGTTGTATGATTGCTATCATTATCTGACTTCTTTATTTTTTTTCTCTTTCTTATGTCCAACAGCCCATAACTAATTAATCTCGTAAATACAATTATTTCCACTATATACCTTATCCATAGTCCTTCAAGAATGCTCGCTCAACATGTACACATGTCTATGATAGTCCAGGCATAAACCTTAGTCTAATTTGGCAACAAGTGTAAGCTCCAACAACTTTAGTAGTATAATGAAAGCACAATCATTCAACAATGTATCAATATATATATTCTTAGTATATAAAATCTATCTTACAAACTTCCATTCTCAATTAATCAATTCCGACTCTAACATTATTGTATACACAACATGTTTAAACGTTAGAGGCATCCATTATGAAAATGAACACATTCTACAACAAATTGTTCATAGTTTTATTTATATGTTTGTTGGAATTATACTCCCAACCACCACCATAAATGAGAAGCGGCAACAACCCACACTTCATCAATTTTGTGCAGACAAGGACTAGCAAAGATCCAAGAGCCTGAAGGTGTTTACAAGCAACCACATTAAAAAAATTACCCGAGCCATCCTCTGTGTTTATTTCCTTACCTACCAATTTGACTTACCTTCGCCCACAACACGCAATCGTGAGTATTTTGTTTTACCACTTAATCCATTCACCATATGTTATTCTACCATCAATGTGATATCCAACGGGACCTACCTTAACCTTACCGCATGAGCCAAAACCTTATTTCACACCAAAATCCTTTATATTTACCTTACCGTACTTACTAATAGTTAGCCGCACCGCAAAGAAAACTTTGCAATGTTTACCACTTACCTTTCTGCCATCCGCAAGTTAAGTTGTTTAACGTGCGATGCGATCGTGTTATCACACACTGCATTAGCAACCATTTAAGTTTACCATTTAATCACCACAATGTATGTTGTTTTATTTGTGATGCGATCGTGCCATCACACATCGCACCTGAAAGGATTTATGTTTACCATGTTTGTGCCAGTTGAGAGTTAAGATTGTCGATTTGCGATCTGTGATAACAAGCAAGATGCGATGAGAACTCAAAGATAGAACAAATAATATTTGAGATCCAGCAGTTTATGTTTTTGAAAACGTTCTTATGTGTTTTTGTGTATAAACCAAAATATGGCCTACATGCCGATTTAATGAAGATATGGGTCTTTTGACAGCCTAAGGACGAGAAGTTGTTGAATGTCCGTTCAACAATAAATTGCATTGATTAGATTAGGTTTTACAGGCTTCGACCATTCTTGTATAACTAATGTAATTTCATTTGTTTTCAGAGAGAGAGAGTTGAATAGAAAAATGAATTTCATTCCTCCCCTATGATTACACTGTCTGTGTATGACTATTTAATTTCCGCATTATTTGAAGTCTTTATGTTGTGGGGAAACACATTTTTCCTCTATTTGTTGCATTAATAAATTACAAAATGGTATCAGAGCTGGTCTAGGCTCTCGGTGAAAGACGCACGAGCTCACTCTTCACTACAGAAGTTGTAATATTGGTTTGATGAAGTGGATTTCTACAGCAGCGAGCAAGCATATGTTTTACACAGTCAAGAAGATTGTTTGTTTAACACATTCATGATGGAAAAAACAGGCACAAGCCTGACAAATCCCAAACTACCATAGTTTAATGGGATTAACTATGACTATTGGGCCATTACAATGAAGGCCCTGTTTTCTTCACAAGATATATGGGAGCTGGTGGAACAAGGTCTCCAAGAACCATCAGATGCAGCAACGCTTGCTACTTTGATAGCAGAAGAAAGAGACTTGTTGAGAGATAACAAGAAGAAGGACTCTAAAGCCCTCTTCTATCTCTAACAAGCAATACACGAGAGTATTTTACCAAGGATTGCAGCAACAACAAAGTCCAAGGAGGCATGGGATATTCTCAAGACAGGCTATGAAGGCATGGAGAAAGTGAAGACATCAAAGTTACAAATGTTGAGGAGAGACTTTGAAACTCTCTGTATGAAAGAGTTTGATAAAATAGAATCATTCTTCACATATGTGATTGGGTTGGTTACTTAGATAAGGTCTCATGGAGAGATACTTCAGGAAATAACAATACTGGAGAAAATCTTGAGAAGTCTACCATCAAGATTTTATGCCATAATAGTGGCAATAGAAGAGACAAAGGATCTCTCACAATTTTCAGTGGATGAGATTTGTGCATCCCTGATGTCTCATGAACTTATTTTGAATAGAAAAATGAACTCCTCATTGGAGAATGCTTTCAAGACACAAATGTCTTTTGGCCGAGGTAGAGGTCAAGGAAGATCAAACTATCGAGGAAGAGGAAGAAGCCCACAGAGAGGTGGAAGAAATAGCCCTGCAAGCACAAGAGGAAGGGGCAACAACCAGAATCAAAGTGAAGACTCAAGCCAACACCAAGCTCAAGGACAAAGGTATGATAAATCCCAAGTCCAATGTCATTATTGTAAAAATTATGGGAATTATGACAATGAATGTAGAAAGAAACAAAATTACATGAATAATAGGAAAAATGTTAATTTTTCAAAAGAAAGTCAGAACTAGAGTAATGTGATTTTAACATGTAATATAGCACAAGAAAAACATGAGGATGTATGGTTATTAGACTTAGGCTGTACCACATGACTGGAAACATAGAAATGTTTGCCAATCTGGATGAAAATGTAAAATCTGAAGTGACAATGGGGATTGAAAGCAAAGTCTCTATCATGGGAAAAGGAAGAGTATCAATACTCACAAGGAAGGGAGAAAAGAAATTTGTGCCAGATGTCTATTATGTACCTGGCCTGAAATGTAACCTTTTGAGCATTTGACAGCTTGTGAACAAGGGCTACAATCCATTTTTTAAGAATAATGTGTGTACTATCATGGACATACCTCCAAGTAAAAGAGTCATTGTAGAAGTGCATATGAAAAATAATAGGATGTTTCCTCTCAAGCTCAGAATAGACTTGAAGGAAGGAGGTGTGGTTGCAGCAGTCGCATAAGAGGTCTTTCAAGAAGAAGTGATAGACGAAAACTGGTTATGGAATTTGAGATTTGGACATCTCAACTTTGGAGGTTTGAACCTCTTGCATAGAAAAGGAATGGTAAAAGTTTTACCACTCATTGAGAAACTAGACAACCTATGTGAAGGTTGCATCTTGGGCAAACAACACATAGAATCCTTTCCAGCAAGAAAGAGTATAAGGGAAAAAGCACCCTTAGATATTATCCACTCAGATTTTTGTGGACCAATGCAAATGTCATCATTAACTGGTAGTCACTATGTCTTGACATTTATAGATTATTATACAAGAAATACATGGGTTTATTTCTTAAAATAGAAGAGTGAAGTGTTTGAACAGTTCTACCACTTCAAAGCTCTTGTAGAGAAGCAAAGTGGGAGCTACATAAAAGTGTTGAGAACTAACAGAGGTGGAGAATATGTCTCCAAATATTTCCTACATTTCTATAGGGAGAATGACATACACAAGAAATTTACCACAAGATATACACCACAACAAAATGGTGTTGCATAAAGGAAGAGTATGACAATCATGGACATGGTCAGAAGTATGTTGAAGGAAAAATAGTTTCCAAATAAATATTGGGTAGAAACTATAAATTGTGCAGCTTATATTTTAAACAAATGTCCAATTGAAGCTGTTGTGAACAAATTTCCGAAAGAAGCATGGAGTGGAACAAAGCAGTTTTTCACTCACATGAGAGTATTTGGATGTGTAGCATATGCACATGTCTGAGATCAGCTAAGGAATAAGTTGGACAACAAGGGGGAGAAGTGTATCTTTGTTGGATACAGTGATGAATCAAAGGCCTACAAACTCTATAATCCATCCACCAAGAAAGTAATAATCATCATAGGTGTGCAGTTCATTGAAGGAGAAGCTTGGGATGGAAGCTTAGAGAAGAAGGTGAATGTGAAGACATGTATTTCTGACGAAGAGAAATAGGAAATCACAAAAACAAATAATTCCTCCACAATGGCTCCTCCTCCACCTATACAAGCTCAACAGAGCACACCACAAGTAGGAAACAAAACAGCCTTGAGAAATCAAGGAAGTGTTTCTCCAAGCACACCACAGGGATTGGAAACTCCCTTAAGTTCTATTAGCCACCTATAAATTTTTTGTAAGCAAACAGGTGGCTAAAATGTTTCTGAGCCTTCAAGAAAAATATTTCCCTTGAAAATATTTCATCCTTGAAGCCTCTATGTGTCTTTTGCCTTTAAAAATATCCTCACTGCTGCTTCCACTAAAAAAGCCCTGCTGTTTTGGGAAGAATAATTCTTCAAAAAGGCCTCCATTTACCCTTATTTCATTCCCACAAAGCCTATGTTTTCATCACCTTTTCCCTTTCAAAATCCCTCATCAACCCTCCAGATCAACCTAAATCCCCTTTAAACCTTACAATTTCCCTTTGTCCAGTTTAAAAACCTCTTTTTCTGCTTACCAGAACCCTTCTCTGAAGCCTTAAAAAAATTCATTTTGGCTTAAAATATCCTTTTTTACATTACAGGCTTAAGCCCCTTTCGCCTAGCCCTTAGCCCCTTTCTCTGCATATAACCCACGCCAGAAGCAGGCGCTATACTCTCGAGCGCTAATCACAATCAGAATTTTTGCTTTGAGCGTTTTCCTTTGTTAATGGTAAATCCCCGATGCGATTTTATTTTTTTCTGTAAACCTATGGATGCAATATTAGTCATTGATCTATATAGATCTAACGGCCAGCGCTGACCGCACACCCCGCCCATCGCTTCTCTTCATTTTTCCCTCTGATAACATATGAACTGTTGATCTCCCCTCTGGATCTAATGGCCAGTGCTTAATCGCTGCACGCTCGGCCATCCATTTTCCTTCCCCGCCTATGCGATCTCCAATTGGATCCCAACCGTCTAATCTTTTAGATCCGATGATCCAGATCGCCTCCGCGATCATATAACGTTTCTCCCCCTTTGTAACACTATCGCACCAGCTTTTAATCTCGGCCATCCATTGAATAGATCCAACAGTTGTTATTGAAACCGATGGCCCACTTCCACTCGTGTACCTTTCTGTATCGCGCTGCCACCTCCACCGTCAGATCTCTTCACTCCACATCCAACGGCCAAGATGCATATCGCATGATTTTAGTGTCTGATGGTTAACAGTTTAAATTTATGCGATGAAAGTGGTTTTAAAGGGACATGTGTTGAGTAGCAGAGCATATCGCATTTTTTTTTTGAGAAAATTCGAAACCATTCTATTGCCACGCAACACCGACGGTTTTTCCCACTAAAACTACCTTTCCCCCCTTTGCCCCCGAAAGCTCCATCATCAATCTCGATCGTCCATTGATCTAATCTAATGGTTCGTATCACATTGCGTTTTTCACCCATATCTCTTTCATCGGGGCCTCCATAGAGTTTTATCTGAGGATCCCCACCATTGATCTCCTCCTGAGATCCAACGGTCCTCATTCAAATTGCCCTTCGCCCTCCGGGTCCCACCATTAAAGACCCTCGATTTCATGCATTTTTCTCTTTTCCCTTTGTAATCCACCCAAAATTAAACCTTAGTGTCTTAACACTAAAACTCATTTATTCTGTCTACCCTGCCTCCCCGGTAAATCCTGACCATTGATCACCTTTGCCTTATCTAATCAGACGGTCTGCAACCCTCTTTGCACCAAACCTCCATCAGATCATCCTTTCACCATTCTTCAATGCTTTTTTCCCATTTTTCACCTGCATCCACCATTTCTGCCTCCATTCCACAGGCCTCCACAACAATATTCCACCACTCCCCTGGATTTCATGACGATTTTATTGTATTGTACAGGGTTTACAGAGTGCGAAATTCACTCTGTCTCCATAATCACAGTCCCTTTGATTCAAAGCACAGAAAGGCCATCACAGCAGTGGAAAAGAGTACCAGAGACAGATTAAAGGATTAAAGAGCTTTATTGAAGATTAATAATCATAATCTGATGTTTAGAAAGGACAAAGATAGCATGAAGACCTTAAAACGATATCAGAAGCCAAATTAAGCCTAAAACACAGAGCTAAAGCAAATTGAAAGCGTTTTAAGGTAAATACGAGAAATCTATCTATCCGAGAACACCTCCACCACCACACCAGAGGCCAATTGACCCCTCTCCAGCTACCAAAAGACACCTGGAGCCTTACAAAAATCAAATAAGGCTGAGTTATTGACAGAACAGAGGATATCTGCCTAAAGATAGCTGGATAGTTATTTCTAACTGTCAGCAGAGTTATTTTAAAGATAAGGAACAATCCTACAATATATTTTCTCATACATTGAGCCTCAAATAATAGAAGCAGCAGTTATGGAAGTATGGGAAACTTGCAGATTTCTATCCCCCTTGCTTATTTCAAAGGTCAAAGACAGAGAACCAGAGTACCAGTACAAGCAAAGGACCATTAAATGAAGCATGGAGCATGTCTTTTCTTATCCATCAAGCCTCCCAGGGGCCATGAAACATTAAGTTCCTCATTTAATTGGGCCAAATGTCTATTCTACTACTTCACTCCCTCATTCACCTATAACTATTCATTGAAAATCCATTGGTTGTTGTTGTTCGTTGTAGGGATTCTTTCGACTGTTAGAAATATTATTAGGGGAAGTAGCTGAGTAGTTTTTAATCTAGTAGGTTGGGAGGAGAAGTTTGGAATGTAAAGAGCCATTGAGCTCAGAGTATGTGATTGGTTTTGCACATCAATCAAATAAAAAAATTTCACAGGATCCTGGTCTATATTATGGGTGATGTTTTTCTTACTGCAATTGTCTCATTACATTTTTCATGTTGTTCATTATTCTCTGATAAGAATCAGTAAATCTGGCTTAGGATATACCCCAACATGCTACCCTAATTCTTTCCTGCTCTTCTTATCTTTGATGTTTTCTGTTGATGGTGTATCTAGGGGAAAATTCATATAATTTAACCAGTCAAAGATGTTGGTATTACCCATGCTTACTGATGTTGGAATTCAGGGTTTGTTGCTTAGATGTTCTTGTTGGGTTTAAGCTGGAAGAATTGGGATACTGGGGATTTAGAGTTAGCCCTGTCCACTAGGGTCCTCTTCTAACAGATTGGCCTTTCTAAGATCCCTTTGAGCTAGTGTCAAAAGCATTGAAGGTTAAAAGCCCTTCTCTAATCTTAGGCCTTGCTATGTGTTAAATCTTATTGTTTTTCCTTGAGATTATGTTGAAAGCAGGTCTAGAGTTAAATGAACTCTGACTTGATCTTAAGCTACCCTTTGTGGCTTTCCTTCACCCATTCTTAATGTTCCATTCCACCATCTATCTGAAAGATCCTTTAGTATAGATGAATTTCCCTATGAAAACCCTTGGATATTTGATATGCATGTAATCCCCTTTCATGACTCCATAACCCAATGGATTGACACTTTCTTGATCTATTTTATTTTTCCGAAACATCCTGCTTCTTTGTTCCTTCATCCCATAACCTTCTCAGTTAATGATCTCTAACCAATCTAAACAACCAAATCAAACAATAAAAAAACCTTGCACTTCATACCTATGTCTTGTACTACGATGATAAGAGAATATCATGACCTAATGGAAAAGGCTAATAGGGAATGCTGCATTGAGAAAAAAAGAAACCACTTAGAAGATATAGAATCTGAGGTGCAAGAAGAACCAGTACACATAGAGGCTCCCACTCTAGATGATAACTCATCTCAGATTCTACTAGAAGAGTGGCATCCTGATCATATAGAAGAAACAACTCATGAACCTCGTATCCTAATTGAACATCATCAAGATCATGAAAATTTGTTTGAATCAGAAAGAGACCAAGAAACATCATAAAATCCTCAAGGTTTCCCTGCTAGCACAAATGAAGATATCATAGAAGAGGCTCGAGAAGACATCCAGCCTCCAAATCAGCCAATACAAGAAACAGAGAGCTGCTATACTTCTGCTCAAAGAAACACAAGAACATCTTCCCCTTTGACAGAAGAAGAAATAGATTAGATCATCAGTAGACTGCTAGCCTCTGAGATCTTTTATAGAACACATACGCTTGCTCATTCATCTACTGAGCTTGATTGCACAAATCCAGAAAGCTCCCCTGTAATTCAGAATGAAGAAAGATTTTTTGATGATCCTGTGTGTCTGATTGGTAACACTACTTACTTTCATGATTTTCCTAGTTTTGATTTGTCTGATGATGATGTTTTCCAAACAGAAGAGCCATCATTAGTAGATTTGTGGGAGGAAAATCAATTCCATCAACTTCAAGGAAGTAATGAGCCAAGTCAGGCTATTTATGATACTGATGGGGAAAGTTATGAAAGCCTAGTAATAGATGAAGATTCATTGAATTTTCACTCTGTCACACCTTAGACCATCAGTAATAGTTTCCATGTGATGGGATATTAGCAACCTTTCATCTTACAAAGAGAAAAGGAAAACAAAGAAGATAATTTTGAGCAGATTGAAAACAAGGAGCCTTCTCTTGAAAAAGAAGAAGCAATAGAACAAACCCCTTTTCAAGAATATAGTGATATTTTCACAGAGTTCAGCTTACTAGATCAAAAGATCTCAGAGCTACAAGAGAAAAAAGTTGTTGTATATGATGAGTCCTCCAGCTCAGAAAATGATGAACATGAGGAAGATATTCTTTCTCAAAAGAATCTTTTTCTTGATCTAGTGGAAGAGGAATCAGTCCTAGTTGAGAACCACTTGCCAAATACTCACAACCAGGTATCATTTCATGATCCTTATGCTCATTTCCTGCAAACATTTGAAGAAGGATCAAAGGTCATCATGAGCAGCTTGTTGCGGGAAACAAGAAATATTTTAAAAGCTGCTAAGAAACAAAGAGAATGGGAGTGTTGCTACCTATCTAGCATGCTCAAAGAATTGAGCAGAAAATACCAGTCATGGGATCATCTGATTGATTGGATTTATTGGAAAAGAAGGTTTGTCAGTTAGACATGTAAATATGCCAAGTTAGAGTAGGGTAGGTACGAAATCTCAAATAAGCTCAATATGTCAGCTGTAGTTAGTTGTTGAGTTTTTCTTTGAAAGGAAAGGTTCAGATATGCTCAAAACTTGAACCAGAAGACAAAAGAAGAATTAGCTCTAACAAGATCAAAACCAAAACTGAAATGAAGGAGAAAAGTGACTCTAACAAGCTCAAAATATGAGTCACAAAAAGAATGAAGGATGGTGGTGATTTTCCAAATCTAAAGCCTTCCAATTTTGTTTTACTTTCTGCAAATTTCAGTCCATATGCAGCTTGTCTTTATGCTATGGACCCATAGCAAACCAGACAATCTAATCCTAGTTTGACTATTTTTAAATTTCTATTTTAGAATGTAGAGAAAGAAATCTGCTAGAAAATTTAATCCTAGCAGATATTAGTGTAGGTAGAGAAGCTATGAGGCCAACTGTATAATCTGGTCTCATGGAGAAATAAGGGTAGAATTAGATTAGTGTTTTTTGCTTTCAATAAAAAATGATGATGTAGAAGGTCTGCAACTCTAAATGCACCTTAAATAAAAATCTTAGGATAATAGGATGGGTAGGTAGTTTTGTAGGAGAATGCTTCTGTTGATATGATGTCTTCATGATTTGTGGCAGCTGATCAAAAGAAAAGGATGTGTCAAGATACCAAGCATCCGGCCTACTTCCAAAGATTATTTTCTGATATTCTTGACACCTTCAAGAAGATGCCATCTCCATGTGGAGCCACTATTAGCCACCTATAAATTTTTGTCAAGAAAAAAGGTGGCTAAAATGTTTCTAAGCCTTCAAGAGAAACATTTCCCTTGAAAATCTTTCATCCTTGAAGCCTCTATGTGTCTTATGCCTTTAAAAATATCCTCACTGCTGCTTCCACTGAAAAAGCCCTGCTGTTTTGGGAAGAATAATGCTTCAAAAAGGCCTCCATTTCCCCTTATTTAATTCCCACAAAGCCTCTATTTTCATCACCTTTTCCCCTTTCAAAATCCCTCATCAACCTTCCAGATCAACCTAACTCCCCTTTAAACCTTACAATTTCCCTTTGTCTGGTTTAAAAATCTATTTTTCTGCCTACCAGAACCCTTCTCTAAAGCCTTAGAAACATTCATTTTGGCTTAAAATCTCCTTTTTTACATTACAGGCTTAAGCCCCTTTCACCTAGCCCTTAGCCCCTTTCTCTGCATATAACATGTGCCAGAACCAGGCACTATGCTCTCGGGCGCTAATCGCAATCGGAAGTTTTGCTTCGAGAATTTTCCTTTGTTAATGGTAAATCTCTGATGCGATTGTCTTTTGTTTTGTAAACTCGTGGATGAAATATTAGCCGTTGATCTATATAGATCTAATGGCCAGCGCTGACCGCACACCCCGCCCATCGCTTCTCTCTATTTTTCCCTCTGATTACATATGAACCGCTGATCTCCTCTCTGGATCTAACGGCGAGCGCTTAATCACAGTGCGCTCGGCCATCCGTTTGCCCTCCCCGCCTGCACGATCTCCGATTGGATCCTAACTGTCCAATCGTTTAGATCCGACGGTCCAGATCGCCTCCACGATCATATAACGTTTCTCCCCCTTTGTAACACTGTCGCTCCTGCTTTTAATCTCGGCCATCCATTGAATAGATCCAACGGTTGTTATTGAACTCGATGGCCCGCTTCTGCTCGTGTACCTTTCCGTATCGCCCTGCCACCTCCACCGTCAGATCTCTTCGCTCCACATCCAACGGCCAAGATGCATATCGCATGATTTTAGTGTCCGAGGGTTAACAGTTTAAATTTATGCGATGAAAGCAGTTTTAAAGGGACACATGTCGGGCAATAGACCATATGAAGCTTTTTTTGGACAAACTTCAAAACCATTCTATTGCCGCGTGACATCGGTGGTTTTTCCCACTAAAACCACCTTTCCCCCCTTTGCCCCTGAAAGCTCCATCATTAATCCTGACCGTCCATTGATCTATTCTAACGATTCATATCACATTGCATTTTTCACCCATATCTCTTTCATCGGGGCATCGATAGAGTTTTATCCGAGGATCCCCACCATTGATATCCTCCTGAGATCCAACAGTCCCCATTCAAATCGCCCTCTGCCCTCCGGGTCCCACCATTAAAGACCCTCGCTTTCATGCATTTTTCTCCTTTTCCTTTTTAATCCACCTGAAATTAAACCTTAGTGTCTTAACAGTAAAACTCATTTCTTCCGTATAACCTGCCTCCTCGATAAATCCTTACCGTTGATCACCGTTGCCTTTTCTAATCGGACGGTCCGCAACCCTCTTTGCACCAAACCTTCATTGGATCATCCTTTCACCATTTTGCAATGATTTTTTCCCATTTTTCACCTTCATCCACCATTTCCGCCTCCAATCCATAGGCCTCCACATCAATCTTCCACCACTCCCCTGGATTTCATGATGATTTTATTGTATTGTGCAGGGTTTACGGAATCACAAATTCACTATGTCTCCATAATCATAGTCCCTGTGATTCAAAGCATAGAAAGGCCATCACAGCAGTGGAAAAGAGTACCAGAGATAGATTAAAGGATTAAAGAGCTTTATTGAAGATTAATAATCATAATCTGATGTTCAGAAAGGACAAAGGCAACATGAAGACCTTAAAACGATATCAGAAGCCAAATTAAGCCTAAAACACAGAGCTAAAGCAAATTGAAAGTGTTTTAAGGTAAAGACAAGAAATCTATCTATCTAAGAACACCTCCACCGCCACACCAAAGGCAAATTGACCCCTCTCCAGCTATCAAAAGACACCTGCAGCCTCATAGAAATCAAGGAAGGTCGAGTTATTGACAAAACAAAGGATATCTGCCTAAAAAAAGCTGAATAGTTATTTATAACTGTTAGTAGAGTTATTTTAAAGATAAGGAACAATCCTAAAGTCAGTTTTCTTGTACACTAAGCCTCAAAGAGTAGAAGCAACAGTTATGGAAGTATGGGAAACATGCAGATTTCTATCCCCCTTGCTTATTTCAAAGGTCAAAGACAGATAGCCAGAGTACCAGTACAAGCAAAAAACCATTAAATGAAGCATGGAGCATGTCTTTTCTTATCCATCAAGCCTCCCAGGGGCCAAGAAACATTAAGTTCTTCATTTTATTGGGCCAAATGTCTATTCTACTACTTCACTCCCTCATTCACCTATAAGTATTCATTGAAAATCCATTAGTTGTTTTTGTTGGTTGTAGGGATTCTTTCGACTATTAGAACTGTTACTAGGGGAATTAGCTGAGTATTTTGTAATTTAGTAGGCTAGGAGGAGAAGTTTGGAATGTAAAGAGCCATTTAGCTCAGAGTATGTGACTAGTTTTGCACATAAATCAAACAAGAAAATTTCACAGGATCCTGGTCTATATTACGGGTGATGTTTTTCTTACTGCAATTGTCTCATTACATTTTTCATACTGTTCATTATTCTCTGATAAGAATCAGTAAATCTGGCTTAAGATATACCCCAACATGGTACCCTAATGCTTTCTTTCTCTTCTTATCTTTGATGTTTTCTACTGATGGTGCATCTAGGAGAAAATTCATATAATTTAACCAGTCAAAGATGTTGGCATTACCCATGCTTACTGATGTTGGAATTTGGAGTTTTTTGCTTAGATTTTCTTGTTGGGTTTAAGCTGGAAGAATTGGGATACTGGGGATTTAGAGTTAGCCTTGTCCACTAGGGTCCTTTTCTAACAGATTGGCCTTTCTAAGATCCCTTTGAGCTAGTGTCAAAACCATTGAAGGTTAAAAGCCCTTCTCTGATCTTAGGCATTGCTCTATGTTAAATCTTATTGTTTTTCCTTGAGAGTATGCTGAAAGCAGGTCTAGAGTTAAATGACCTCTGACCTGATCTTAAGCTACCCTTTGTGGCTTTCCTTCACCCATTCTTAATGTTCCATTCCACCATCTATCTGAAAGATCCTTTAGTATAGATGACTTGCCCTATGAAAACCATTGGATAGTTGATATGCAAGTAATCCCCTTTCATGACTCCATAGCCCAATGGATTGACACTTTCTTGACCTAATTTCTTTTGCTGAAACATCCTTCTACTTTGATCCTTCATCCCATAACATTCTCAGTTAATGATCTCCAACCAATCTAACGAACCAAATCAAACAATCAAAAACCCTTGTGCTTCATACCATCATTCTTTACATTTATATAGAGAGATCCCTCTTTGGATCTAGGAGGGCTAGATCCTAGGATCCCAAAGTGGTTTGATGTTGTCTTATCTTTTGGTCTTGCCAATCTAGCCAAAACATAGGAACCCCAACAAGTTCTATTGAAACTCCAAGCACACCAAGAAAACCAAGATTCAGAAATCTGAGTGAAATTTATGAGGAAGAAGTTGATAATAATAATGGTTTGAATTCTTTATTTTCTTTGTTTTTTCATGTTGATGACCCGGTCCATTTTGAATATACAGTGAAAGAAGAAAAATGGATTGAAGCAATGAATGAAGAGATTGGTGCAATAGAAAAGAATGAAACATGGGAGTTAGTGGACCTCCAAAAATGTAAAGAAGTCATTGGAGTAAAATGGGTCTATAAGGCGAAAAGCAATGCTGAAGGAAAAATAGAAAGGCATAAAGTAAGACTTGTTGTGAAAGGCTACAAGCAAAAACAAGGAAGATATTATGAATAAACCTTTGCACCTGTTGCAATGATGGAGACAGTGCAGATAGTGTTGTCCATTGCAGTGCAATAAAAGTGGAAAGTCTACAAAATGGATGTAAAATCAACATTTCTGAATGGGGTGTTGAAAGAGGAGGTATATGTTGAACAACCTCTAGGCTATGAAATTGAAGGCAAAGAGCACAAAGTATGCAAGTTGAAGAAAGCTCTTTATGGGTTGAAGCAAGAACCAAGACCATGGTACAACAAGATTGATGCTGCCTAATCGATAAGGGGTTCGAAAAGTGTGATGGTGAACCCACACTCTACATTAATGAAAATGAAGGTAAAATCCTTATTTTTGTTTTATATGTAGATGATTTTATTTTCACAGGCAATGAAGTTTCTCTCATTTCTGATTTTAAGGCAGTCATGAAGAGTGAATTTGAAATGAATGACTTAGGTTTATTGAGATATCTCTTGGGCATAGAAGTAAATAAAAATGAAAAGGGAATTTTTATTTCCCAAACAAAATATGTTGCAGAAGTTTTGAAGAGGTTTAACATGCATAACAACAAAGCTTCAGTAACTCCAACTGTCATAGGGTTAAAGTTAAGTAAAGAGGATTGTAGCAAGAGTGTCGATCCAACATTGTACAAGAGCATAGTTGGTAGTCCAATGTATCTGACTGCAACTAGGCCTGATATTATGTATGTTGTAATTTTAATTTCTAGATTCATAGAAACACCAAAGGAGACACATTTGCAAGAAACCAAGAGGATTTTAAGGTTTGTGAATGGAAAAAAGGAGTATGGTGTTCTATACTCCTCAATTGGTAATTTTAATTTGATTGGTTACACTGACCGTGATTGGGCTGGAAGTGTATTGATGATAGAAAGAGCACATCTGGGTATGTTTTTCATTTGGGATCGGGAGCCATTTCATGGGTTTCAAGAAGGAACCAATAGTTGCTTTATCAAAACAAGAAGCAGAATATGTGGCAAAAACAATAGTAGCATGCCAAGAAGTATGGATGAGAAGGATGTTGATAGATTTGTGTCATGAGAAAGACAAAGGAACCACAATTTATTGTGATAATAGCTCAGAAATTCCATTGTCAAAGAATTTTGTTTTCCATAAGAGAAAAAACCACATAGATTCCAAATACCATTTTATAATAGAATTGGTTAACAATGGTGAGATTTTTTTGCAGCATTGCAGGACAAAGGAACAATTTGTTGATATCCTCAAAAAGCCATTATCACATAAAAGTTTTGAGTATCTCAGAAAATGTATGGGAATGACCAATGACAGCAGTTGTGATTAAGGGGAAGCGTTGGAATTATTCTCCCAACCACCACCATGAATGAGAAGCATCAGCCGCTCACACTTCATCAATTTTGTGTAGAGAAGGACTAGAAAAGATCCAAGAGCCCAAAGGTGTTTACATGCAACCACAGTAAATAGAGTACCACAACCATTCTCTGTGTTTATTTCCTTACCTACCAAATTGACTTACCTTTGCCTTCAGTGCGCAATCACAAGTATTTTGTTTTACCACTTAAGCCATTCACCATATGTTATTCTATCATCAATGCGATATCCAGTGGGACCTACCTTAACCTTACTGCATGAGCCAAAACCCTATTTTGCGTCAAAATCCTTTGTATTTCCGTTACCACACTTACCAACAGTTAGCTGCACTGCAGAGTGCACTTCACAATGTTTAGCACTTACCTTTCTGCCATCCGCATGTTAATTTGTTTAAGGTGCGATGCGATCATGCTATCGAACATTGCATTCAAAACCATTTAATATTACCATTAAAGTGCCACAACGTATGTTGTTTGATTTGTGACGCAATCATGCCATCGCACATCGCGCCTGCAAGGATTTATGTTTACCCTTGTTCACGCCAGTTGGGAGTTAAGATCGCCGATCTACGATCTGCGATAAGGAGATGGATGCTATGAAAACTTAGAGCCAGAAAAATAATATTTGAGATCTGCCAGTTTATGTTTTTGAACACATTCTTACGTGTTTTCGTGTATAAACTAGAATACGGCTTGTGTGACGATTTAATGAAGATATGGGTCTTTTTACATCCCAAGGACGAGAAGTTGTTGAATTCCCATTTAACAATGAATCAAATTGATTAGATTAGGTCTTACAGGCTTCAACCATTCTTGTATAACTAATGTAATTTCATTTGTTTTCAGAGAGAGAGAGATTTGAATAGAAAAATGAATTTCATTCCTCTCTTGTGATTACATTGCCTTTGTATGAATTTTTAATTTCTGCATTATTTGAAGTCTCTGTGTTGTGGGGAGATGCATTTTTCCTCTGTTTGTTGCATTAAGAAATTCCAACATCTCACAGCCATAATTTTTCTGCATACACTATATTTAAATGGTATAGCTTATTGACATATAAGGATTATTCTTAACAATTTATTTGTTCATACTTTTTGTTCCAAGCTCATTGCAAATATTTCTTATGGATACTTCTATAAGAAACTTTGATGTCGGGGGTTGCTAATTTCATTTCCAATGCAACAATCATTGCACAAGTATGACATCACTATGTAATGTACAATGCATACAATACCAAATTTAAGTGTCTACATATTATTAACAGTAATACCGTGTCAACGTACTTGGAAATATTCGCATGGCAACTGGAAACCTTTCACTATATCAAATATGAGCTTTATCACATTGGAACCAACAAAAATGTCTCTACAATAATGTCATAATCACTAGCATAAAGGCATAAAAATACAATCCATGCTCTTCATATGAACATAGTCAATCTGTGATCTTTTCTATGCTGTTATGAGATAATACAATATTTATTATGAAATTATTGCAACAATAACTACTTCATAATAAAGATACTAACAGAAAATAATCGAAACCCTAGTAAACAAAGTAAATCTTTACTTTAGTAGTAACTTAGGTTCTATCATTATTTGTATTCAATGTGAAACCTTAGCATATCAACAAATTGTTGTCATTGTTGCATCATCACTATCAATATGGAATTTATTGCTTGTTCTTGCCTTTCTTTTGTCCAATGGTTCACAACTAATTTATCTCCTTAATACAATTATGTCCATTGTATACCTTACCCACAATCCTTCAATACTTCTTGCTAAACCTGTACACATATTTATGATGGTATAGGCATAAACCCTAGTGCAATTTTACAACAAGTGTAAGCTCCAACAACTTTGGTAATACCATGACAACACAGTCATTTAACAATAAAATCCTCTAAATCTTGCAACAGTAGAAATATATATATATATAGCTCATAAAATTTTATTCTTATTTAATCAATTCAGACTCTAACATTATTATATACACAAATGTTTAAACTTTATAGGAAACCATTCAAAAAATGAGCCCATTCTATGACAAATCAATCATCGTTTTCTTCATATTTTGGTTCGCACCAGACATATATCTAAATCAGGTACACTACTCTGATAGTGGTATGACGAGGCTGGAACCATAATAGTGAGCTACTGGATTAGTGTAGACATGGTTATTGAACATGTTGAATGTGTCACACTTTGGCAAGAGTTCAAGGAGCACAACTTGTGTCAAAATATTGCTCGTGATGGTGCATGATGGATGCCTATGGTTGGGAAATAGAATCCCTATCGATGAAATGTTGATATGGAGAATCACAGGGCTCCCATATCAAGGACAGAACCCAGGGGAAGACTTTGTTGGAAAATATCAAGACAAACCAGTAGCTGAAAGCATGGAGAAGAAGTTCGGATTGAAAAAAGGGAAGTGAGGATATGACATCAACTCAATCAGTGACTAGGGAGTTCACTTCTCTGCACACATATTAACTAGAAAGATCATCAGAAATTTTTTGGCTAATGAAGTCCTTGCAACACTAGTTTTATTAGTTGTGCACTGCACCAATGGGGTTCAGTACAGTTGGGCCGTGTATCCTTACAAAAAAAATTTGGAAGATTACTGCGAGGTCTAGAAGAAAAGTAATACATTTCACTATGCATGGCTGGTTTTGATAATAGAAATGATGGCATGGAGAGATCCATAGGATTCACATTTTCCTCTGGTAGCTTAAGATGTTTGTGAAGCCGTGAAGTATGTCTCATTATGGTATACCAATAATCTATCACGAGCACAAGAAAACAAGAAGCTTTTTGTAATATATCACATGGATTTGCATATGTTGGTAAACCAACACCCTCACCTTTCACCAAGCCTATACCGGCAATATCAATCTGTCGCAAAGTTCAAGGTTGACTTCCACAGAATCTCTATACATGCTCGCAAGGATGCGATGAAGACATGGAATCCCTTGCCATATTTTGTAACCGAAGATGATCTTCTTACAGAAGCATAACAGTGGCCAGCAGAAAATAATTGAAACCATAGTCAACAAAGTAAATCTTTACTTTAGTGGTAACTTAGATTCTATCAGTATTTGTATTCAACGTGAAATCTTAACATATCAACAAATTTTTGTCATTGTTGTATGATCACTATAATTATGACACTTCTTGCTTGTTGTTTCCTTTATTTTTTCCAACGGTCCATAACTAATTTATCTCCTTAATACAATTATGTCCATTGTAGACCTTACCCACAGTCCTTCAATAATGCATGCTCAACACTTACACATATATATGATAGTACAGGCATAAGCCCTAGTGCAATTTTACAACAAGTGTAAGCTCTAACAACTTTAGTAATATCATGATAGCACAATCATTTAACAATAAAATCCTTTGAACCTTACAACGATATCTATATATATATATATATATATATTCTTATTATATAATATCTATCACGTAAAATTCCATTCTTAGTTAATCAATTCAGACTCTAACATTATTATATACACGACATGTTTGAACATTAGAGGAAACCATTCAAAAAACGAGCACATTATATGACAAATCAATAATTTTTTTCTTTATATGTTGGTAGCCATACTTTTTCTGCATACATTGTATTCAAACCATATAACTTACTAGCATATTGGCTTCTCCTTAACAATTTCTATGTTCACATTTTATATTCTAGGCTCAGTGTGAATATTTCTTATGGATAATTTTACAAGAAACTTTGGTGTCGATGGCTACTAATTTCATTTCCAATGCATTAGTCATTGCACAAATATGAAGTCACTACGTAATGTAAAATGAATATAATACCAAATTTACGTGTCTACATCCACCCAGAAGTAATCCAATGTGTCAAATCCCTTGGAAAGACTTGCATGGCAACTGAAAACATTCCTCTATACCAAATGTGAGCTTTATCACATTGGAACCAATAACAATGTCTAATACTGCAAACTTTCAAGCATTGCTTCCATGATTACTTACACACACATGCATATAACCATCCATGGGTTAGACTCCTCCCATCGTACCCATGCAAGAGATTAATATACATCTGCCAAAGTTCTAGTAAGATAATTATTAACTTCGGCTACTAAACTTTAGAAATAATTGCATAATTTGGTGTAAATCATTCAAGTGATCATTCTAGAATTATAGTTGAGATAATGATTATTGCCTCCAAATTACCTAATTGCATGCACTACACAATAGAAATATAAAAGAAACAAAATCAACTGCATTCATATATGTAAATACTTTCCCATCACTGATCCTTCATGAAAGGTTCCAAAAAAAATTCATAGAGTCTGCACATATATAGAACCATGGCCACACGTTTCGAGTACCTGAGCATAGGAGAGATACATCCAATATACCCACAAATGGCCACAACGAATCTGTCTCAAATGGGCTACAAAGTATGCTTGAATTTGCGATCAACAGGGTCATAGGTATCGTGAATGAACTTCATATTATGACCTGTGACAAAACAATGAAACCCATGATCCCAAAAACAATCAACAAACCCTTCAAGAATCCTTCCAGATTTGGCATAAAGTATAATTAATATATCCTTGACCGAGATGAAATTATTTGAGAACACAATCAATTGAATTGATGTATGTTCGATACATATCCAAGTGATGGAGATGAGGTGCCATTATATAGTTTTGCAGATGTCTATAAGAGGTAGTCAAAATTGAAAAATGAGGAAATTATTTTAATTTGATAGAGCATTATTTTGAATTATAATTCAAAATATTTGGAGCCAAAACATGTTTCTTTTAATTTTAAAATAAATTTTAAAAACCTCCACAAACAACCTTGTGCCATAAAATTGCTTAATTAATTTTTTTGAGAATACTTTTGAAAAATAATATACTGCCACATCATCCATTGTTTGGGGTTTTTTACAACAAGGTGGGTGCTTCATCTTCAAACAAGAATATCTCACAAAATTTGTGGACTCTCATGGCATGCCATATTCCACTAGAATTGGCTCAACAAGGAGAAACTAATAAAGGTGATCTTAGGAGGAACCCAACTAATCTTCATCCTCAAACATCTAAATAGATTTAAGGATTATAGGGCTTTGTAAGGTTACTTTTACTTGGAGCCTCCAATTGATGAAATTTATGACATATATTAAGAGTGTCCAGAAATTACATTGACATCAATGAAAACACCATTCAACAATATCCCACCTTCTAATTGAAGGCAACACATACTCCCCCTTCGAGCACCACTCCCCCTGACTTCATGCTTCTAATCTTCTTCTCCTAATTTATCTCCCCAATTATAGAAATTTTGAGGTGAAAAATGCACCTAAAAATAATTGTAAAACCAAAATAAAATTTATAAGAGAAAATAGGATTCAAGATGATAATGTCAACCATCGGGGATGATTCACCATTTTCCGAGTAAAAATTAAAAAAGTTTAAAAAATAAAATAAAATAAAAACTATTTTTTAAACTCGTATTTTCAACTGATCTCCCTACGATTTTACCCAAATTTTGAGTGGAGCACCCATTGGATGGAAAATTTAATTCCTTATCCAAGGATTACCTATGTTTCATACTCTTGATGGACCCTGCTACACGAAAAATGAGAAATACATGAAAAACATGATTGTAATCAGTTTTTTCATGTATTTATCATTTTTCTTGTAGTGGGATCCATCAAAAGTAAGAAACATGGGTACTCCTTGGATGAGGAATTAAATTTCACATCCAAAAAGAGCCCTTGCTCAAAATTTGAGTAAAACCATAGGGAGATAAGTTGAAAATACGACTAAAAAAAGTAGCATTTTTTCCCTCTAGAATTTGATGATGTAATCGAATCTTATTTTATTATTTCCACTATTATTTTATAATATTCCTTAGGAGGCCCATTTCAGACCTAAAAATTTATCTAATTCTTTGATGTCAATTAAAAAGGGTGACTCCCCCTCAAAATATTTTTTCTTTTCTTTTTTTGTAACATACTGTTGCTCCCCCTAACACATTATACCTTTCACAACTTTCCACAACTGAAACTTTCTGCACTTGTTATTACTAAAACTATATAATCTTCCCACAATTTTGGTGACTCCTTCATATCTACCATATATCAACCTATCAATGATAGATATTCGAAATTACAACCAATGCTATAAAGAATCCCCCTCTTTAACATTCGCATGATAGGTAGTCACCATGTTCCATTCGTTAGAATAATGTATGAACCAACTCTTTGGCTAGATCATCTTGAACCATGTCATCACCCATTATAGATTCATCATGATATTTTGACCTAACAAATCCTGAAAGAATGACTACAGAGAATTTTTCATTTACTTGATCTTCTTCCTTCTACTTTCTTCTCCAAACCTTAATGTACATGATAGAATATTTCGTCTTGTCCCTAAAATCGTGAGATATATTCCCATAGTTATGGAATATGTAAAATTCAATGTTGGGCTTGAATTTTAGAGAAAATGATATATACTTCCTTCTTGAAAAGCCATTTTGAAATATGTCTTGTGATCCTGCAATATTTCTTCTATGGTTTTGATAATGCCTTTGATAATGACCCATTTCATACATTCTGTTATCCCTAGCCATATTCCCAAAGTTAGAACATGAACAAAATAACCATTAAACATGCTAGGGTTCATTTATGTGTTTCTTGTCTTATAGACCTTCTGAAGTCATCCCTTTTGGTAGGAGGTGCAGCCTTTTGTTGATTACTTCTCGGAGCAACACCAGTTTTAACCTTCTTTTATCCTTCATTTAGATTTGGCCTTTAATGGATATTGTTATTAGTCTTCTCATTAATCTTACTTTGCAAAAACTTAGAGCTTGTGCCTTAATTGCATGGAGCTTCACCTTCATATTCAATTTAACAATGTCATTATTCTTCTTTTCATCATTCGACAATTTCTCCTTCGTGAGTTTGTGTATTTCAATTAAGGCAGTGTCAAGTTATTTTTTCTTTTAAGGAATACCTTCTTGAAATTGAATTTTCAATAGTTTTCTTCTTTCTTATTCCTCCTCTACTTATAGCTTTAGAAGAGTTATATTTTTTTCTACCGTGTTAAGATATTTTGTTTGTTCCTTCTACCTTTCATTTTCATTTATGAGCCTACTAATTTCTACTAAAAATGCATCTTTTTCCTTTTATTTTTTATCAACTTTAGTTACATACCTTTGACCAGATTCCTTTAATCAGCTTGTCAAATATTTCTCTTTCTTTTAGGATTCTTGTACTTGGATTTTGAAGAGAACACCTTCTCCTTTGAGTGTGTGATTTTCATTTTTTGTGTTCTTCCATTATTTGAAGGAACTAAATAATCCTTTATCCATGTCCTCTTCTTCCTCTTCTTCTTTAACATTGTGAGTATTTGATATGAGGATATTCTTGATTTTAGCCATCATCATCCTAATCTGCATGCTTCTTTAATTAGAGACTATGGAACCTCTTCTAAATAATTTTAGCTGTTGAGCACTGACCAACTTTGTATTTTACAGGGTCTGGAAAAGCATCAAGAAGGACCTTCATGGATATTGTATTGTACCTTATATATTCATCGGTAGATGTGTCTCCAGAAATAATATATTTTCATACATTGTATCGATGATATTTGAGATCAACTACCATTTTAGATTCCCATATCCAATATTTTGGTCGATCTAACACATGAACCAGATGAATGATCTGTATATAAAAAGTTGAAGGTTTTTATGAAATGTACAAGAGAAACTTTATGTTTTTTATGATATTATACAAGTTTCTATAACACATAAATTAAGTTTTAAACTCATTTTTGTAGCAAATAATAGAGATAATAATACCATAACAAAAACAAAAAAACAACAAAATGATGGATTTCACCCCTCCCGGGCTTCATCTCCTGGTCCCGCTTCCAATGTTGGGCACTTTTCATTATGCTAAAAAATATGTGTTTACATGGATTTTTATTGCTCAAAATGAAAAAAATAATGTCTCTGATAGCTATAGAACCATAAAAAACCACTTGTTGGGCTCTTTTGGCACTCAAAAAGGTAAAACGTTGACTGAGTTATTCTCTAGAACAATTTCTCTACTAACTACACTACAATTCACACACACCTGCAATCCATCCTATAGTTTCCGCACTTTTCCGCCATGTGGAGCAACAAATTTTCCTCATGCCAACAAGATTTGCATCACTTTAGGGGCAAATTATCGAACAATTTAAATGCCTGGTGACCCCATGAACCAATCAAAATGGGCCAAGTGGCGCAATAATAGGCATTCAATGCAAGGTTGTTCAAACGGATCCCGCTAATTGTTGAACTAGGGTTTAACTATGGCTTGGTTGGTAACTATGGTGGAGTTCCTAACTTTCACACCCAAAACTAAACTCAACCTCACATTCAAATTATGGTTCAACCCACTTCTGGGTATGTTAAACTCCATGCCACACAAGCCTTAACCCATGACTTGACTCTGGTATACACCATGGTATGTTTTAATGTCATCGGAGGTTTGAACTACCAACAGAATTGTGGTCATACATTGGTTCGTGGTGTTGGGGCCACGGTTAACCCCATGACCCTGGCTGCTGAGTTGTGGTCTTGTGGCATTGGGTGGATCGGGGGCCAGGGGTTAACCCTGACCGTGAACCTCAATGTGAAAATTTTTCATCTTTAAATAGGATTTACGTCCTACGGTTTACAAGGAACACCAATGGCACAGTGGTGGAGAATTGTGGTGCACCCTGGAGGTCTCCCTTTAGATTCACATGGAGGCCAGTTCGACCCATAACCAATTTTTACCATGACGTCAGGAGGCCACGTGGACCTCCCCCATTAGCCCAAGTAAAATCTCAACTAACCAATAAAAACCCATGAAATTTTAACGAACCAAAGGAAGAAAATTGACGCAATTTCACTGGCCTGAAAATACACAATCAGTATGCCTAGTCACATGCATAGTTAGCATACATACTACTAACTAAGCATACCTGCAACTCAATTTCAAATTTTTTAGCTATTTGAGAAAACAATCAGAATGTGATATCAGGAACATATGATATTTTTTTTGAGTGAAATGAGTTGTGTTGGATTCAAGGAAATGAGATCTTCATTTTGGCACTAGTTTCGAGCACTTTTGAACACTTTAATTTTTTAGCATTTTACTGATTCACTAGATCATTCGTCCCGAATGGAAGCTTTTATACCTAGAAAAGATAATTTTTAGTTAAAAAATAGATGAGGGTACAATTCCCTAGTCTTATAATATTAATCCATTTGGTTTTGCTAATGTGAAGCCAAACTTCATTACCGACTTGGAAATTGTGATCCACATGATGCTTATCATGTCTTCTCTTGTGCTTGGCTTGACTCTTTTCCAAATATTGTTGAACTGTTTGATGTACCAATTGAACTTGTTAAATGAATATTTTGGGCTTATTAATGTCACTATGTCCATCAATAACAACATCTTTCCTGGAGATAAGATCCCAAGCATGTCTCAAATGGAGATGTTTGAGTCGATGAATGCTTGTCCCGGTTGTAAGCATGTTGAATATAGTGCAAATGTTTATTTAACAACTTAGGATGCTTGCTACAATAAACATGAAGAATATGTATCATCGTTATTTTCACCACCTCTATTTGGCCATATGTTTGAGCATGTAGTGTTGTGTTCTTTTTCAATCTAGTTTCCATGGGTCCCCAAAATCTTAAACAAAAGTTCCCAAAAAAGTGATAATCTTGACCACTAAAAATGGATGTGGGTAACCCAAAATGTAACCATACATTCTGAAAGAAAAACTGCGCAGTATGTTCAACGGTAACCTTATTTTTACAAGGAATCAAAATACACATTTTGTTGAACCTATCCATAACTACATAAAGATACTCATGACCTCTCCTAGATATAGGTAGACCTCCTACAAAATCCATAGAAACAATTTCCCATGGACGGGAAGGTATTGGAAGCGGTGTATACAATCCAAACATTATATTTCTAGGCTTACTAAAAGCACATAAAAAACATACTCTTACAAATTTTGACACACTCTTACAAATCGTGACACACTTTCAAGCATACAAGGTGTTGAGCCTCAAAATTGTGCTTTCTTTCACCTCATTTTACCTCATTTTTCCCTTGTCCATTGCTATCCTAGACCCAATTGATCAATGAATATAGTTAAAATTACTTCTAGAATGATTTACATGACTGACTTGCTAAGTTTTGTGATTTTTGCCATTGTAAAGCATTTTGACCGGAACTAGCTACAGAATGAAGACATTCCGTAGCTAACCGGCGATTCTGCAGCTGCCTTCACGTTTGAGTATGTTCCAGGTGGCCTCTCAAGAAAAACCGCATATGGGCATAATCCACGTCATGTCTACATGGTTTGTTGCTCATCATGGAGGAAGAAACGAATTCTGGGTATGGTTTTGGAACATGGGAACACATTTAGGAAGGAAGACTTCTATTAGGACTGTCTCAGTCCAGATGCCTTTTCCTTTTCACGCAGCCACTTCAAGAGTCCTAATGTGATTCCGATAAGGAAAGAAAGTGTTCCTGAATTGTTTCAAATCTTGTTATTTACATTTGTTATATAAACACTTGGGAAACCGAGAGCTAGGTTAGATTTGATGTTAGATTTTATGCTAGATTTTGCTTAGATTCTGTGCTACATTTCTGAAGACACAGAGTGCTATGTTCAAGTTATTTCATCTTTAATGAAGCAGACAGTGTTGTTTTGAAAGCGTTGATTTAATTTGGAGTTGAATTCCGTCAGGTGGTAGAGGGCCCCTGCCTCTTGCATGGATTTATTTGCGTAAATTAGATAAGTATTCTAGTTGCCTTTACGTTTTTGAATTTGAATTAGTAGTTGTTTTAATTAGCTACTGTAGTTGTACTCATTCTAACTCTTCTACAAGAAGAAGCTCTTCCAAAATATTATAATGATGAATGGGAAATGGCTATAGTATTGTAGGATTAGAAGTTGAATTCATAGTTGTTTTTAATTAGCTACTGCAGTTATACTCATTCTAACTCTTCCACAAGAAGAAGCTATTCCAAAAGATTATAATGATGAATGGGAAATGGCTATAGTATTATAGGATTTAATTGTAATTTTTGTTGTTCACTATCACAGTTACACTTGTTCTAATCACTCTTCCACAAGAAGAAACTCTTCCAATAAATTCTTAAGGAGCCCAAGACATGACCGTGATAATGAATGATTTAGTGTGTGTTTGCACTAAGTACCATCTCTGTTCTTGCTCTTAAACGCTTGTCCAAAATATCATAATGATGAGTGGGATATGGATATGATATCTTAGTTTTTCATTGCTTTCAGTCCTTTATGTTTGCATTTGCACTCAATTACACAGTCAGAATTGTTCTAACTCTTCCAAAAGAAGGAACTCTTCCAAAATATCAATAATGATGGACAAACAGACTGTATAATTTCATAGAATAATGCATGATAAGTATAGTTAGGATACTCCGGAGTTTCATTGCACTTAATTCATGTTCAGTTGTTTTGTTTTGGGTTTGATAATGACTTGTAGTTTAACACTGTTTTAGGCTAGTGACATCTTAGGTTTGGTTGTAGTTCAACTCATTGCATTTGCACTCCACATTCAATTGTTATTCACTGCACATTAGATTACTTCAGTTGTTAAGATTAACAAAACAACCTTCATTATTCACAAACCTCTTCTTGTTCTAAAATCCATAATTAACCCATCACTACATGAACAGAAGACCACATCATTTTAAGGCCTGAAGTACCTCTGCAACTTCCTCATCATTTCATAAACAAAGCTCTCCCTCAAAAGACTACTTTGAAAAGAAATCAATAACTCTTGAGTAAGGTTTTGTGATATTCAATTAAATTGCAGAATAGAGTTAGGAATTAGCTTTAGAGTAGAAAATCTTATGATGATATCAATGTTTTACTCCAAACATACTTCAACAAATCTCTAATCAAGTTAAGATGTTGCATCATTATGAGTTAGTTGTTTAAACTATTTAATTAGGAAGATTTGCATGCTTAGTTGACCATGTTTCAAGCTCTCTCTCAAATGCCTTTGATGAAAGAATTTGTTAAGTTTAGTTTGTGTTTTGAATCATTTGCTTAAAAGTCATTATCAAGCTCTGCTTTCACTTAGTCATAGTTTAGATTTGATTCTACTTCAGTGTTTGCAATTGCATTTGTCATTTGTCATTAATCAATTAAGTCTCACTCTGTTTTTAATCATTAGCTTCCTTCCATTAGCTTTTTAGGCATTTTCCTTGTGAACATAAAACCACCAAAAGACCAAAAACATCATAAATCATCACAAAAGACCAAAAACATCACAAAACACTACACACAACGCATTAGGAAACAAGCACCTAGGTACATATAGTACACTTCACTTCTGCAATTTACCAACCCTGGTTGACAATTAAATGAGCTCAGTTTAGGAGACTAGATTGAGACCAAACATTTTGGTGCCGTTGCCGGGGAAGTGAAAACTAAGTAACCTTTGTTTCTTAGCATCCAAAAAAAATTTTATGCGTAGAGAGAGAGATTCAAGGGGAAGATTTATAAGCAGCAGAGGCAGAAGTTTGATTTCTAGAACACCACTTGTTTCATCTAGATCTAGAGCTAGTACACCTTCAACTCATACCCATATTCCACCCTCCCTTGATCCTGGACTTCTAGAAGATCTAAGGTCAACTATTCCATTAGAGAAACCTTCCACTTCATCCACTGAACCTGCCATAGAAGAAAATCTAAAGACTCCTAGTAGGGAGGAGGAGTCAACCATGGCAGAAGAAGGAGGAGGAGGAGTTTTTAATGGAGAAAACACACTATTTGGAGGTATAGGTAGAGGTATAGGAGAAGGAGGTAGAGGAGAAGGAGGTAGAGGTGCAAATGGAGGAAGAGGTATAATAGGAAGCTCTTTTGGGTTCCCTATACTTGATGAAGAAACCAATACAACCATGAAAAACATTTCACCCTCTGTCCTTCCAAACTTCTATGGACTTAAAACTGAAGATCCTGAAACTTTCTTATTCTAATTTGAAGTGCTGTGTAGAACTTATGACTACCTACAAGATGCTCAAAAACTAAAATTATTTCCTTGAACTTTGAAGGGAGCAGCATTGAAGTGGTTTATGAGTCTAATCAGTAGTTCTATTAGAACATGGGAAGATATGAAACAAGAATTTCTAAAGAGATATTTGGATTATTGTATGCCGGTTAATCATAAGGAAGAAGTGTTCAAGATGTTACAAAAAGAAGATGAAAACTTAGAAGATTTGTTGGAAAGATTTAATTACAACATCAAAAGGGAAAAAATGGAAAATCTAGATCAAGACACCTTAAAAGCTCTTTCGTTGAAAACAAGTAGGGATGAATGGTTGGATATTCTTAACATGATGGGAAAAGGGGATATATCACAACTTACATTACCTGAAATATCCGAGTTATGTATCAACCTTTCCAGAGGGAAATCTAAAACTGTCAAAGGTCCAAGAGATCCCGCTCTTGCAAGGGCAAGTAAATCTGCTTCTGGGACAGTAAGTAGATCAGAAATAGGACACATGCTTGATGATTTTAAATTTGACATCTTAGGGAGTCTTAGTGAACAAATAGACACCCTTAAGATACAAAACAAGCAAAAGGCTGAATCTGATGCTTTGGCAATCTTTTGTCCCAAATGTAGAAAGAAACATGCCTTGAGAGAGTGTCCTTTAGATGTAAAAATTGTAGAGACCTGTGTCATTTGTTCTAAAAAACATGAGACCAAGAATTGTCCTTCTCTTCCTGGTCTCAAAGCTGTCTTTCAGGAAGAAACTCCTACAGACTCCACAGAATCTCTTAACTTTGTATCTAGAAGACCTTGGCAGGGACCTCAGACACAAGGATTCCATTATCAAATGTATAATCAACCTCCACCTTGGAATTCTTGGCAGCAACCTTGGCCCCAATTTCAAAATCAATCTCAATATTGGACACAAGGAACACAAAGTCCCTATGGAAGATACTCTCCATACTATCAGTATCCACCATCCTATCCACCATATCCACATTTTTATCCTCAAAATCCTCAACAAAATTCTCCTCAAAATCTTCAACAAAATTTTCAACAAAATCCTCAACAACATCATCAGAACCAACCACATCAAAATCAACCACTTCCATTACCATTCCCTCAAAAATCCAATCAATTGCTAGCTCAACCCATACCAAACCCCAATAATAAGAACCCTCAGAATACATACATGATAGAAGGCCAACAGTTTCCAACTTATTTAATTACTCCTTTAGACCTTAGTGATGTTCAACTGAGGTCTGGAAGAATACTTGAAAAGAGGAAACCTTCTGTGATCATACAAGAACAAGATACTTCTGAGGAAGACTCCCTACGGGTGAATAAAAGTCTTGAGGAAGACACATCCTTTCAAGACCCACACATTAAAAAACTAAAACAAAAAGATCCAATAAATCCAACTCCTGTATTAGAGCAACCATCCACATCTACTTCTATACCTCCCTTTCCGGAAAGATTACAAATTGATAGAGGTGTAGAAAAACAAATCATGGTGCCTAATTATTATTTCTTAGATGAATTGAGAAATGTTTGCATTAAAATTCCATTATTGCAAGCCATCAAAGAAATCCCAATTTTAGCCAAAACAATAAAGGAGTTGAGTATGAAGACAACAAGAAAAAGAATAAGAGAAACCAAGAAAATTCAACTGGTTGGACAAATAGAAGAAATTATGATGGGCAAGATTGCTATTCCAAAGTATCTTGACCCAGGAAATCCAGTTGTCAAAATTCACATCAACGGAATTGAAATTCAAAACACACTCATTGATTTAGGAGCAGCAATAAATATCATGAGTAGACAAATCATGGACAAACTGAAACTTCCTAATCTTCTCTTTACACCCACACTATTACAATTAGCAGATAGATCTGTGATTAGACTAGATGGGGTAATAGAAGACATTCCAGTGTCCCTAGACTCTTGGGAGTACCCTGTGGATTTCATGATCCTAACTCCTAAGAATAATCTAGGAGGCCATCCTGTTATACTAGGAAGACCTTTAATTTGGCTACGGTGGAAATGCTTTTATTAGTTATTAGTCCCAAGTGATATATGTTTAAATGTGTTAGTTCAACAAAGAAATTCAATTTGTGTCCTCCGGCTGGGACAGTTACGGATCTAGATGACCCTCGATAGATGAAGGATGAAGATTTACAATATCTTCACAATTTCGAAATAGGTGAAGATAGTCAGGTCAGATACTCTGAAAACTGAATCTCAGCTTGAACGTGAATCATTTCAAGAGGGATCCAATATTGGGTTTTTGTCATCTAAGCGAGATGTCTCTTCATTATATGAACAAATTTATGACGTGTCTTACAAGTGAAATTTTTCCAGGCAAAACTTTGAACATAAACAAGAACCTAGAAAAATCTCAACAAGAAGAGTTAATCAATGTATTACAGAGACATTCTTCTGCATATGCATGGGAATACACTGACATGAAAGGGATAAGTCCCAAGACTTGTACTCATCACATCTATATAGAGGCAAATTGCAAACCAATTAGACAACCTCAAAGACGGATGAATCCAAATCTTAGGGAAATTGTTAAGGAAGAATTGCAAAAATTGTTAAATGTTAATTTCATCTATCCTATTTCAGATAGTCAGTGGGTTTCTCCTTTGGTGATTGTGCCTAAGAAAAATGGAAAATGGAGGGTGTGTGTTGACTACCGAGAATTGAATAAAGCTACTCTTAAAGACCATTTTCCTTTACCTTTCATAGATCAAGTATTAGATACATTAGCTAGCAAAAAGTACTTTTCATTCCTAGATGGGTTTAGTGGTTACAATCAAATCCAAGTAGCCCTTGAAGACCAAGACAAAACCACATTCACCTGTCCTTGGGGTACCTATGCCTACCGAGTATTTCCATTTGGATTATGCAATGCACCTGCAACATTCCAAAGGGCAGTATTAGGAATTTTTTCTGATCTAATACATGACTGTGTAGAGGTGTACATGGATGATTTCACAGTTTATGGGGACACATTTGAAGAGGCTTTAGAAAACTTGGAAAAAGTCTTAAAAGATGTCAAGAAGCAAACCTTTCACTTAGTCATGAAAAATGTTTTATGATGTTCACTGAAGGTATTGTTTTAGGGCACCACATTTCAGGGGATGGGATTAGAGTTGATGAGGCGAAAGTTGAAGTCATTTCTAACCTATCCATTCCTAGTTTTCAAAGAGATGTTAGAAGTTTTCTAGGATTTACAGGGTATTATCGGAGATTTATAGAAAACTTCACCAAAATAGCATCTCCACTCTTCAAATTACTCACCAAAGATTGTGAATTTAAGTGGACTTCTGATTGCCAGTTAGCTTTTGAAACCCTGAAAACCAAAATTTCCGAAGCACCTATATTAAGGGGACCTAACTGGAAGTTACCTTTTCATATCTCGACAGATGCTTCCGATACAGCTCTAGGAGCAGTATTGGGACAGAAAGATTTAATTCCCTATGCCATCTATTATACCAGTAAAAATTTGACTCCTGCAGAGTTAAACTATATTGTAACTGAAAAAGAGTTTTTAGCTGTTGTTCATGCCATAAACAAATTTAGACACTATATAACAGGCTATGAAACTTTTTTTCATACTAATCATTCTACAATTAGATACTTAATGAACAAATCAATCACTAATGGCAGAGTTATAAGATGGTTGTTGCTCTTACAAGAATTCAACATTACTATTCTAGATAGGCCTGGAAAACAAAACACAGTGGCAGATTTCCTATATAGACTCCAAAATATCAAAGATGACACTCTGGTTGAAGATCAATTTTCTGATGAATATATTTTTGCAATCTCTACTCAAACTCCATGGTTTGTCGATATTGCTAATTATTTAGTTTCAGGAAAATTTCCTTCAATTATGAATGCAAGGGATAAAATAAAAATCATTAATGATAGTGAAAATTATTCATGGGTCGCTAATGAGTTGTACAAGACAGGTCCAGATTTGATCATTAGAAGGTGTGTTCGTGAAGATGAGATGCCTGAGATTCTCAAGGCATGTCATGACGAACCTTGTGGCGGACACTTTGCGGATAAGAGGACAGCCTATAAGATCCTTAATCTAGGATATTATTAGCCATCTTTGTTTAATGATGCTAAAGAGTATGTCAAAAGGTGTGACAGTTGCCAAAGGGTAGGGAAACCTTCTCCTTCAGGTGAGATGCCATTACAACCTCAGGTACACATTGAACCTTTTGAAAAACGGGCTTTGGATTTTGTAGAACCTATCAGTCCTCCATCAAGACAAAAGAAATATATATTAGTTTGCACTGATTATGTTACTAAATGGGTATAAGCTAAACCATTACTTGTTGCTAATGAATCATCTGTAGTTAATTTTCTTTTTGAGAATATTTTTACTCGTTTTGGTGTCCCAAGGGAAATTGTTACAGATCAAGGAGCTCAATTTACATCAAGGCTAGTGGAGAAAATGATGGAGAAGTACAAAATCAGGCATAGAAAAACTACTCCTTATCATCCACAAGCAAATGGTCAAGTGGAATATACCAATAAAGTCATTGAAGGAATCCTAACAAAGACTGTTCATTTACATAGAAGAGATTGGGTAGATAGGCTTCCTGAAGCCTTGTGGGCCTATAGAACTACATGGAGAAACACAACAGGCCATACTCCTTATGAGCTTGTTTATGGAAAGCAAGTTTTGTTTCCCATGGAGTTCCAAATTCAAACCTTCAAGATGGCAGTTCAGCTAGGACTTGATTTAACGGAGGCACAAAAGCATAGACTGGAGAAAATTAATGAATTGGATGAGATCAGACAAGATGCAGTTCAGAAAACAAGTCTAGTCCAACAGCAAAGGGCTAGATGGCATGACAAGTACATCAAAGAGAAGAAATTCAAAGAAGGTGACTGGGCTCTCTTGTTTGATTCAAAATTCAAGGATTTTCAAGGTAAATTTCAAACACATTGGCTTGGGCCATATGAAATTGTTGAAATTTTTGACAATGGAGTAGTAAAAATCAGGACAATAGATGAAGAAGAGGTCACTTTTCTTGTGAATGGTCATAGACTGAAGCTATATCACAAACCACTCTCAAGAGAAGAATTTGTCAAGAAGTTCCAAGAAAGCAATGATGTGAAGTTAATGAAGAAGAATCTCTCTTCTTCATCAACTTGATTAAATTTTCTGAAGCATTTCTCTTTGAAAAAAAAAATAAATAAATAAATAAAAAAATAAAAGGTATAAACATGAAAACCAATCATTGATTGGCATGTTTATACAGAAAAGATAGGGTGAAAAGCAGAGTCTCTCTGACACTCTAACTTTTCCCATTTTTGTTTTTACAAGCAGCTGTTACAAAAATCATAAGTTCAGATCCATGGTGCTTATGATCCATCTCATTTCATTTCACTCCATTCACTTATCCATCCATACTCCATCTCATTCATTCATTCATTCCATTCCACATATCATGCATCTCATTCCATCCTCCATCCATCTCATTTTCATGTCAAAATACAAAATTTGATGTGTTGCTGAAAGTGAATAAAACATGTCATGAATTGCAGTACAGTTCTTATGTTCTTTCACTCCATTTCATAAAATAAATCCATTCCATTTCATCATCCACTTCATACATATCATAATCCATCATCCACCTTCATTCATACCATGTAACATTTCACCCATACTCCAAAAACATTCCATTCCATGATTAAAATGCTCTACAGGAGCATTCTGCAGCTCAACAGACATTCTGCAGCTGATCAGCCTTTCTGCAGCCAGACAGTCTTTCTGCAGCTACAAATCCTGAAGGCATCACTCAGCAGACATTAGAATTGCAACAAAATGACCCATTGTATCCATGAATCAAAAGCATCAAGAAAATTATGAAGACTCTTCCAAAGGTGAACAAAGAAGACAAAGACTACAAAAATCAAATGAAAGGCAGAGGTAACAAGTTTAAATTATAATGGCATTTCATTAAATTTTAGCATAGTTTTAGTTATGGATTGTTCGAAAAGGTTGTTTTAATTATTTTTATTGATCAAGACCAATAAACCCTCCACAGACTTTGGATTAAAATCTCTAATTTCAAATTCCATATCCGACATCATTTAAGCGGTTAAAATGGTCGAGGTATTTGAATTCTTCACGTATCTTAACCAAATCATTCAATGATGATTCTCTTTGCCGTTGTAAAAATCTCCGACGTCTCTTCAATCATTAATTCATTCCCTCCACGTCACTCCACTACTTCATTCTGTGACCACTGCCATCACTCCATTCTGTAGCCGGCATTTCATTCCGTAGACAGAGATATTCTTATCACCGAGAGCAGAGCAAAAGGGTAAACTCAGAGGTATAGCAGCGTGAGAATTTGAAGCCATTTGAATCCATGGGCAGACAAAGTATCACTGTGGGCAGAGATTGAGCATTACCATTATAAACATAGAGGTATAACAGTGAAGAATTTGAAGTCATCTGTTACCAAGAGACAGAGGTATAGTACTGTGGGAATTTGAAGCTATTTGCCACCAAGAAGCAAAGTATAGTAGTGTGGGAATTTGAAGCCATTTATCACTAAGAGACAGAGATACATTAGTGTAGAATTTGGAGCCATTTTCCACTGTCTACCAGAGACATATCAGCTCGAAGTTTGAAATTGTTTTCATTGTCAACCAGAGGCATATTAGTCCGAAATTTGAAGTTGTTGTCATTGCCAATCAGAGGGATATCATTCCGAATTTTGAGGACATTTGTCATTGTCAACCAGAGGTATGTCATTCCAAAATTTGAAGCCATTGTTATCTAGAACTTGAAGCCATTTTCAATTCGAAGGTGAAAGTTATTATTTCTGTGGGTAGAAGAGTGTTAATTTGAACATTGAAGAAACAATTATGGGTTTCATTATAAGAACAGAACTAGTGGGTTCAAAATACTAAGAAGGCTACCCCCAATGTAAATAAATGTTGCAACAAATAGGATGGCTTCAATTTTTGGAGAAATTTAATGGCTTCCAAAAGGAAGTCACTAAAACATTTGCAAGATCATTTCAAGGAACTGAAGTTGAAGTGGGAGATGTCAAATTTACTGTCACTGAAGTTTTCATTGCAGAGGCTACAGGGTTGCTCAGAACTGGAGAGAGATGGTTCAAAAATAGAGAATTCCACAATGAATCCTGGAAACAAATTTTAAAATCACCAGGTATGGATGTCGCTGTATTTAAGAAAGGAATTCCCAGTTCTGCATTGAAAAATAAATGGAGAAATATACTACTTCTTCTGCAAAATTTATTACATGTGAGGGTAGATATGGGACATTTTATGTCTACCACATTAGACTGATAATGCATTTTCTGGGAGAAGACTTAAATCTACCATATTTCTTACTTCAAAGTTTGAAGAAGATGGCTTCCTGTGTTCAAAGAAGGGTTCAATTTTTAGAGACAACTTTATATCATCATGGTTTGGTCAAAATTTTGATTGAACACCATCTAGCTAAAACAAATGATACATGGGACGATTTCTTGATAATAAATCATTTTGAAGAGCCAAAAGAACCCACACCTGAACCACAGCCTACAAGGAGAAGCAGGAAATGGAGGGCTTCAAAAGTTGAAATTGACAAAACAGTCCAAGAGAGCAGTGAGGAAATCATTTTAGAGAAGTTGACTCAAATCAAGAGGCAACTTAAGAAAGAGAAGGTAATCAAGAAATCTGCCACAGAGAAAGGAGAGGGATCCTCTCAGCCTAGAAGAAGCCACAAAATAAAGGGGAAACTGAAGAAAACACTAATCAAACAGACAGAGGTAATTAATATAGAAGATGAAGAAACATCCATTGAAGAAGATGTTGAAGAGAATTTTAATGAAATAACCCCTAAAATTGACCCTGCTCAACAAGAAATTTATGACTATGTGGAAACTTTGGAGAGGAGAGCTTCTGAAAGCAGAGAGAGAACCCCCAGTCCTCCACTGTCTGAAATAGATATATTAAGAAGGGATAGGTATGAGTTGGAATTACTGAAAAGACACATCAAAAATGAGAATGAAATTCTCAAGGATCAAGTCAAGCTCAAAGCTGATATGAACTCAACCTTATCCCTGCGTATAGACAAAGTGGAGAAGACCAATGAGAAGTTGAAGAAAATGAACAAGAAGCTAATCAGGGCACTCACCAACCTAAGGTTCAAACTTGTTATAAGAAAACCCAGAAGATCTCTAGCTTCCAGACAAAGGAGAAGGAGAGGATTAGATGTCCTTGTAGAAGCCTCTGAGTTCATAGGATAATTTGCATGAGGACATGCAAAGAGACAACAGTGGGGGTATGTTGAGCCTCAAAATTGTGCTTTCTTTCATTCCATTTTACCTTATTTTCCTTTTTCCATTGCTATCCTAGACCCAATTGATCAATGAATATAGTTAAAATTACTTCTAGAATGATTTATATGACTGACTTGCTAAGTTTTGTGATTTTTTCCATTGTAAAGCATTATGACCGGAACTAGCTGCAGAATGCAGACATTCCGTAGCTAACTGGCGATTCTGCAGCTGTCTTCACGTTTGAGTATGTTCCAGGTGGCCTCTCAAGAAAAAATGCATATGGGCATAATCCATGTCATGTATACATGGTTCGTTGCTCATCATGGAGGAAGAAACGAATTCTGGGTATGGTTTTGGAACATGGGAACACATTTAGGAAGGAAGACTTCTATTAGGACTGTCTCAGTCCAGATGTCTTTTCCTTTTCACGCAGCCACTTCAAGAGTCCTAACGTGATTCCGATAAGGAAAGACAGTGTTCCTGAATTGTTGCAAATCTTGTTATTTACATTTGTTATATAAACACTTGGGAAACCGAGAGCTAGGTTAGATTTGATGTTAGATTTTATGCTAGATTTTGCTTAGATTCTGTGCTACATTTCTTAAGACGCAGAGTGCTATGTTCAAGTTATTTCATCTTTAATGAAGCAGACAGTGTTGTTTTGAAAGCGTTGATTTAATTTGGAGTTGAATTCCGTCAGGTGGTAGAGGGCCCCTGCCTCTTGCACGGATTTATTTGCGTAAATTAGATAAGTATTCTAGTTGCCTTTACGTTTTTGAATTTGAATTAGTAGTTGTTTTAATTAGCTACTGTAGTTGTACTCATTCTAACTCTTCCACAAGAAGAAGCTCTTCCAAAAGATTATAATGATGAATGGGAAATGACTATAGTATTGTAGGATTAGGAGTTGAATTCATAGTTGTTTTTAATTAGCTATTGTAGTTATATTCATTCTAACTCTTCCACAAGAAGAAATTCTTCCAAAAGATTATAATGATGAATGAAAATGGCTATAGTACTGTAGGATTTAGTTGTAATTTTTGTTGTTCACTATCACAGTTACACTTGTTCTAATCACTCTTCCACAAGAAGAAACTCTTCCAATAAATTCTTAAGGAGCCCAAGACATGACCGTGATAATGAATGATTTAGTGTGTGTTTGCACTAAGTACCATCTCTGTTCTTGCTATTAAACGCTTGTCCAAAATATCATAATGATGAGTGGGATATGGATATGATATCTTAGTTTTTCATTGCTTTCAGTCCTTTATGTTTGCATTTGCACTCAATTACACAGTCAGAATTGTTCTAACTCTTCCAAAATATCAATAATGATGGACAAACAGACTGTATAATTTCATAGAATAATGCATGATAAGTATAGTTAGGATACTCCGGAGTTTCATTGCACTTAATTCATGTTCAGTTGTTTTGTTTTGGGTTTGATAACTTGTAGTTTAACACTGTTTTAGGCTAGTGACATCTTAGGTTTGGTTGTAGTTCAACTCATTGCATTTTCACTCCACATTCAATTGTTATTCACTGCACATTAGATTACTTCAGTTGTTAAGATTAACAAAACAACCTTCATTATTCACAAACCTCTTCTTGTTCTAAAATCCATAATTAACCCATCACTACATGAACAGAAGACCACATCATTTTAATGCCTGAAGTACCTCTGCAACTTCCTCATCATTTCATAAACAAAGCTCTCCCTCAAAAGACTACTTTGAAAAGAAATCAATAACTCTTGAGTAAGGTTTTTTGATATTCAATTAAATTGCAGAATAGATTTAGGAATTAGCTTTAGAGTAGAAAATCTTATGATGATATCAATGTTTTACTCCAAACATACTTCAACAAATCTCTAATCAAGTTAAGATGTTGCATCATTATGAGTTAGTTGTTTAAACTATTTAATTAGGAAGATTTGCATGCTTAGTTGACCATGTTTCAAGCTCTCTCTCAAATGCCTTTGATGAAAGAATTTGATAAGTTTAGTTTGTGTTTTGAATCATTTGCTTAAAATTCATTATCAAGCTCTGCTTTCACTTAGTCATAGTTTAGATTTGATTCTACTTCAGTGTTTGCAATTGCATTTGTCATTTGTCATCAATCAATTAAGTCTCACTCTGTTTTTAATCATTAGCTTCCTTCCATTAGATTTTTAGGCATTTTCCTTGTGAACATAAAACCACCAAAAGACCAAAAACATCATAAATCATCACAAAAGACCAAAAACATCACAAAACACTACACACAACGCATTAGGAAACAAGCACCTAGGTACATACAATACACTTCACTTCAGCAGTTTACCAACCCTGGTTGACAATTAAATGAGCTCAGTTTAGGAGACTAGATTGAGACCAAACACGAGGCAAGTAACAATACCTCTATAATTGTGCCATTGTCTTACCTACACCAAAATGACCAGAAATAAGAGAAGTATGTGCTTCCATTTTGATGTTGACTCTCTCTTTCTATGGAATACATAGCTTGCCAAGATGATACAACAAGTTATCATGCACATGATAATCCAATTCCTCTACTTGGTTATCTTGACACAAATTTGCATATACATCCTTAAAATCATTGTCTAAAGCATATTTTTTAACATAGATCTCATGCATTACATAATTATGCTTAGGAATCATGGATGCACTAACAATTGGTATATAAAGAATATCAACAACCCTATTATAGATACCTTTCTTATACCTTATCACCAAGTAGAATTGTTGAAGAAAACACATCCATATGAAGTGCCTCTCTTTCTATAGCTTTATTTGTGATTGTAAGTATTCGAATGGTTGATGATCTACGTGAATGATTGTTTCCTTACGCATCAAGTAATGTTTACTCTTTTTCACACTTTGCACCAATGCATAAAATTCATTTTCATATGTAGGATAGTTAATCACAGCACCATTGAAAGTTTCTGAATGAAAACATATGGGCTTACCATGTTGCATCAAGAGTGCTCCCTTGGCATAGTCACTTGCATCACTTTTTATCTCAAATGATTGTATCAAGTCTGGGAGTGCAAGTACATGTTTTGAACTGATATTTTCTTTCAATGCATCAAATGATTTTTTTTGTTTTCCTCCCCAATGAAAAACCTAGTTCACACTTGTCAATGCATGCAATGGAGATGCAATGGAAGAAAAGTTAGAAATGAACTTTCTCCAATATTGGTTTTCTCCGAAGAAACGTCTAACCTCTATCACTGTCATGGGTTTTGGCCAATTCAAAATTACTTAGACCTTGGTAGGATCTATTTTCAACTCATATCCTCTAACAATATGACCCAAGTAGACTAAATAAGTTTTCCCAAATTCACATTTCGACATCTTTGAAAACAAATTTTCCTTCTTTAAGACATCTAACAATTGCTTGACATGCATGACATGTTATTCAAGGGAATTGCTAAAAATCAGTATCTCATATATGTATAGTATCACAAAATCATCTAGAAAATGCCTTAAAACATCATTCATTACCCACATTAATGTAGCAGGAACATTACAAAGCCCAAAGGACATAACCAACCATTAAAACAAACCTTGATTTTTTTTTAATGTTGTCTTCCATATGTCTCCTTCAACAATCCTAATATGATGGTAGCCACTCCTCAAGTCCAAATTATTGAAATACACAACATCTTTCAATTCATCAAGTAAATCATCGATTCTAGGAAGAGGGTAGCGGTTCATAACTGTGATATTGTTCAATGCATGGAAGTCCACACACATGCAGCATGTACCATCCTTATTTGGCACTAAAACAATAGGTGACCCACATGGAGACGTGCTTGGTTTTATGATCCCTTTATAAAGAAAATCTTGGATTTATTTTTTTATTTCTTCATTTTCCATCACTGACATCATGTACATGCCAATGTTAGGAAGAGGACAATCTTGCAGCAATTGGACTTCATGTTGGATTCCTCTTTTAGGAGACAATTATTTAGGATCCTGAAACATATCATCATATTTGTTAACAACCTCAACCAAATCATATTTTAGCTTTGTATAGCATCCTTGAAAGGCTTCATTCTCAACATCATTCTTGGGTTTGATAATTGAAAGTACACAATTCTTGCTAGAGTTAACAAGCCTCTTCACTTGTCCAACATTCACAAGTGAAAGATTTAGTTTATTGCGATGTGATCTAACAATGTAATCAATACCACCTTTGAACAAATTATACTTGTTTTCATGGCGATGAAAGATAGATTTCATATCACAAACATACGGGCTTCCCATAAAAATACCACATATGTCTAATGGAACTACATTAAGTTCTACCTCATCAATGAAGTTTGCAGTAATGGCGAATTTCAATTTTCATTTTATAGTTACTTGCAGCTTTGCATTGTCACACACCCAACCTAAAGGATAATGTTTTGGATGAGGAATGGTTTCAAAATTTAATTTCTTGAATTTTTTTTCAGAAATGACATTAGCTTGTGATACACTATCAAATAAAGTGTTAATTTTGTTATGTTTTGAGATGAGTCTAATATGGAAAAGATCTATTATTTATTTTTCCTTTTTATTTTTTTTGTATTTATTTGAAAAACTAGTACCTTCAATGGATTCCTTAATTTTCAATATCGTGGATGTGACCTTTGTTTCATCTCTCGAATCAAATCCTAAATCATGTTGTGTTGTTGCAACTGTCTTTTTTTTTCCTTTGTTGTTAAAATTTTTGGGTATCATATCAAGATGAAGTTTCCAATTGTGGTCTTCATCGTGTCCTTCTTTTGTGCAATGTTTGCATGCTACTTTTTCTCCCTCTTTCTTGATGGAAGCATTTTTCTTCCCTTTTCCTTTGTCTCCACCCTTAAATGAATTTTTGTTGCCCTCTTGTGGAACATTATTCCCTCTTGCTTCTAGATGTATTTCCTATACACAAACATGATATAAATTTGTAGGGTTAAACATGATAATTGTGTGTCTCAAGTAGCTATGTGAACCTCCAATGTATTTGAGTAAAGTGTCTTGAGAGGATAAATCTACACCCAATATAAATTCTCTCCTTCTAAACTCTTAGGTATAACTTTGCACACTTTGACCCTTTAATTTCCTAAAGTTTTTCCAGTCCATTATAGCTTTCTGCATGTATGCTAAAGGAAAAAATTGTCTTCATAATGCATCGATAAAATCATTTCAAGAAGTTATGATCTTACCTCTTTTCTTAATGTCCTCTTATGTTTTGGTTTCCCTCCAAATGAGTGTTTCACTTTCAAACCTTAATGAAGCAAGATGAATCTTGGTCTGATCATCTTTGATACTTTGTATCCTACAATAAATTTCAAGCAGATGAATCCAGTTATCTAATTTCTCATCATTTGCCTCTCCATTATACATAGGAAATTCAAACTTTATGTCAAGTTTTAAAAATGTATTTTTACCATGTCCTTTTGGATAATGTGGAGGTGTTTTTGAAGGGGTTTATGTAGAAGATGATGATGGTGAAGATGAATACGAGGATAAAGGTGGAGTTATAGGTGGTTTATCACCATTCCCTCCACTCTGTTTTGGAGGCTTGTCTCCATTTGCTCCATTTGCATTTGTTGGATTTGAGCTCTCACCTTGCAATATTGAAGTCCTTTCCTTATAGAGAAATTTCACCATATCACTCATGCCAAAGAATGCTTTCCTAAAATCCTTCTCATCCTTAGTCATATTTTCAGGCTCTCCTTCATGTGTCATGACTTGTGAGGCCTTTGGTGAAACTTGAGGTGAAATTTGTGGTGGAGATTGTGGCAAATGTGCTCTCCTTGAACTGGCTTAAGGAATGGCTACCACAAGTTTCCTTTCTCCTCTTTTGAGCTTAAACCTTGTAAACATCATAAAACAGTTGGAAAAAAATTAAATCCTCAATAAAACCAAAGCTCTGATACCAAATGGATATGTATATGAAAAGTGGAAGGTTTTTATAAAATTTGTAAGTGAAATTATATGGTTTTTATGCAATTAAACAAGTTTCCACAACGCATAAATTAAGTTTTAAACTCACTTTTGAAGAAGATAAAAAAGAAAATAATACCATAACAGAAACAAACAATGGAAAAATTATGAAGGAGTTCACACCTCGTGGGCTACATCTCCTGGTCCATCTTCAATGTTCGACCTCTTTCATTATGCTAAAAAATATGTGTTTGCATGGATTTCCAGCGCTCAAAATGAAAAAGTAATGCCTCTAATGGCTCAAGCATAGTAAAAAAACCCTAGTTATTCTCTTTCTACACTCAAAAAGTTAAAAATTGATTGAGTTATGCTCTAGACTAGTTTCTCTTCTAATTGTGCTACAAGTCACACCCAACTATAGTCCATCCTACAAATTTCGCACGTTTCGACCACATGGACTGATAAGTTTTCCCCTTGCCGATGATATTCGGGCCAGTTCAGGTGTAAATTTTAAAACCCTTTAAATTCTTGTTGACCCCATGAACCAAGAAAAATGGGCCAAGTGGCGCAATAATAGTCGTTTCATGTCAAGTCATTCAAACAATTCTCATAAATGGTTGAAATAGGGTTTAACTGTGGTTCAGTTGGTAACTGTGGTGGAGTTCCTAACTTTTGTACCTAAAACTTAGCTTAACCATACATTCATATTATGTTTATACCCACCTATATGTTGCTTAAACTTTGTGCCACACTTACCTTAACCCGTGACTTGATTGTGTTGTACACCATGGTATGGTTTATTTTCCCCAGAGGTTTGAACATTCAACAGACTTCTAGTAAAATTTTGATCCATGGTTTTGGGGTCGAGGTTAACCCTATGCCCCTGGCCGCCCAGCTATGATCTCATGGCGTTTGGTGGACCAGGGGTCAGGGGTTAACCCTGGCCCTGACCCCCAAATGTGAAAACTATTAAAATTTAAATAATATTCATGTCCTATGGTTCACAAGGAACACCAATGGTGTAGTGGTGGAGGATTGTGCTACCATGTTGGAGTTCTCCCATTCGATTTGCATGGAGGTCAGTTTGATCCATAACCAAATTTAACCATGATGTAAGGAGGCCACGTGGTAGCCATCCATTGGCCCACATGACCCTCCCCCATTGGCCAAAGTCAAATATCAACCAACCAAATGAAGGCACTCAGTGCAATCTCACTGGCCCAAAATTACACAGTTAGTCTACCCAATGACATGCCTAGTCTACATACGGACTGCTAACTAGGCGTAACTGCAACTCAAATACAATATTTTTAGCTGTTTGAGAAAATGGTCAGAACATGATATCAGGAGCATATGATATTGGCTTTGAGTTAAATGAATTGCGTTGGATTTAGGGTGATAAGATATTACTTTTGGCACTTGTTCTGAGCACTTTTGAACACTTTGAATTTTTATAATTTTACTAATCCATTGGATCATCCAAGTTTACTAATTTTAATATTGGAGTATTGTTTTTATTCTTTTGAATGTTTGGAGGCTTGCTTCTTCAAGTTTCACATCTTTGCACTCTGAGATCTCCCTTTTAGGTTTTAATTTGCAACTAAAGGAACCAACTCTAATACCAATTGTTGGAGATACTAAGAGGGGGTTGAATCAATTTCTCATACATTAGTATATTTTTAACTTCATATAGAATTAATTATCATTAGAATTATCTCATCATAAATAAACATCATATGAACAGTAAACAACATCATTCAACAATGCACAAACGTCAAGACAATAGACAACAATTTTTTAGGCGGAACCCCTTTCGGGAGAAAAAAAACCGAACGCTTCTTAATATTTGTTTTAAATAATTTGACATCAATACTTTCATCTCAATTTTAAGGAGGATCCAACCCCTTGGTTTACAGGCTCCAACTTGAAGGACACTATAATTACCTAGTTCACCAACTCCAACTGGAAGGATGCTCCAATGCCCTAGTTTACAGGATCCATCCTTAAAGATTATCCAACACCCTATTTACCATCTGCAACTAAAATGATGCTTAAATTCCCTATGTAGGCTCCAATATTCCCTAACACAACCCTGCCACCCTAATCAACCAACAAACCATGTTTCACAATTTTTAGACTAGATCCGCCTGTCTCAATCTTAACTCAAAATAAACTGACATAACTTCTGCCAAAACTTTGCTTAACAATCGATATGATATTTGTGATATATATATCCAATTCTCAATACATCATGATCTCTCTCCATAATGACGTGTCATCCATTCCTCTACAAAACAAGTTAAATACAAAAACCCTAGCTGAATCAATTTTTTTCTCAACCAAATCTGCTTCTTCTCAGTCATTGCTCAACATCTTTCTTCTATCAGAAAAATCCTACTCAAACCCTAGTTTTAGTATATCAACAATCCAACAACATTCACATAAGTATATCAATACTATCACAATTTTTCTTGTAAATCCTACAATCATTTCTATTCTTAGTCATTCACAATCACCATCATAAATGTAGTTCATGCTCTTCATACAAACATAGTCAATATATGATATTTACTATGATGCTCTGAGATAAGGAAATCATTATTATAAATTTTTTGCAATAATAACTACTTCATAATGTATATCCTAGCTGCACATGATGCAAACACTGGTCATAAAAATAAATTTCTTGCTTAGTAGTAACATGGATTCTATAAGTATTGGTATTCAGTGTGAAATCATAACATATCAAAAAACTTGTTAGGTCACTATAATACTAGTGTATTCCCCTTATTGTTATTATTATATACCCTTAATGTTATTGTTGTTTTGATGTATCCACCATGTTGTTATTGTTGTGACCTTACATTATTATTGTTATGTAGGTTGGGATTATACTGTCACCCCTTAGACTCCTATTTATACCAAGGAGGTCTTATCATTTGTATCATCTATGAATTATTCATTTATGTAATTTAAAGGAGTTTTCCCCCTGGAAGAGGCTAATTTTTAATTTGTTGATATATATTTTCTTCTATTTTTTGAGCTGGTTGCATAACATTTGGTATCAGAGCTTTGGATTCTAGGGTTTTGCTTCCTGAAACAGGCCATCTTGGAATTTTCAATATATTTTTTTTTCTACAAGGATTCATAAGCTAAATTGAAACCACATGGAGCCAAAATATTGGTGAAATTTCTGTACACATTTTAGAATATGGTTAAATATATTTTTGATGATATGATCTAAGAAAGTTAGGGTTTTTGTAGGCTCAATAATTCCATCACAAACAAGTGATATAATGAAAATAGTCATAAATTTCTCACCGAGCATCTGATTTGAATTTTGTAAAAAATGAATGAAAGTGCACAAACTGCAGTTTTTATTGTATTATTTTTAGGGCGGAAGGTCAAAACAATGACACGTGGAACTCCATAAAAATGATATCTACTAAACCAATATATAATCAGGTCATCATGGGAGATTGGACATAACTCTTTCTTGAAGAATCCAATATCAGTCTGACCTATGGGGTTGGAAAGAAGAATCAAATTGATACGACATGAATAATGTTTAGGCCTTGGAGATATGAACTTATAGATATACAAAATATTTTTTTTTTTTTGCTAGTTTAGACTAATCCTACACCCACGGGTTTCGAACCGGTGACCTTGCAGAACGGAGTGCCTTAACAGTGCACCCCATCACCGACTGTTCTACGCCTCGTGGGCTGATATACAAAAGATTAAATATCAATAAAAAATATGAAAAAGGTGTGTACTTTTAAATTTTACATAACTTTTGTTTGAAAAATTAGTTTTAAGTGATTCAAATGGCATATTCAAGAATAGATATCAATATCTAGTTCTAAAATTCCTCCAAAAAAAATAATTCTACATCCATTAAGCCCTTAGAAATATCTACTATGACTCATGAATAGGAAGCATTGCAACATGATATATCAAAATTACGGGACCAAGTGCTACAAATTTGACTCTCGCAAAGAGCAACCAAACATGAACTAAAATGGGACATTGATGGCTTAAAAGGGGACATGGATGGATTAAAATATGACATCAATGTTTTAAAATCATTCATGGAAGGTTTGAAGGAAGGTTTGAAAATTTTAATATAAAAAATGTTTCCTAATAGAAAAAAGGTATTCCATGAAACTCATGATGAGAAAAAAAGGAATATGAATTATGATTTTAGAGTTGGGTTTAAGACCCACCACATTCCAAATATCGATATGAGGAAGTTTTATGGAAAGGATCAGGTAACATGGATACTACATATGGCACAATAGGATTGATATGAACTTATGCATGAATGAAATAAAATACAAAAATACAAATAAACGCGGAGATGCAACAAAATAAGACTTAATTTCCTTAATATCACATAACTTAAATATGCCTATAGACAGAATGCAAATAAGTTATCTAGGGCATTGGTAGCTTATCTCTGAGAAGAGATGTGGTGGCTACAGGCCTCTGAAATGTGTTACAATGAGGCTCGAAGGCCTATTTATCATTGAGAAATAATGGAAACCCATAAACATCCAAAAAACAAACCCTAGGAGATGAAACACCAAACTATGGGCCCCGTTGGGCTAAATTGGTACATCAATTTCCCAGGAACGTAATTCTAGCATACGATCTCCATTTGACACATATGATACCTCATTAGAAAGATGTATATGAGAAATAAAATTATCGATAATGAATGGCGAGTATTTTACCACATTTTCTTGGAACAATATTTCCCAAAAAATGTCATTTAGGGCGTCAAAAGAGCTCCAAAATTTTAGGACTCAAAAACTACCAAAAATAGTAAATAGTGCTATAATTAAGGAAACTAAAAAACTGAAAGGAACAATGGTGGGGGTCCAAGAAGAATAGGCAGGTGGCCACCAATTTACACCTGGATCATTCCTCCCCCCTTAGGAAGCAATGTTCCCCATTGCGTTGAGTTCCTCCATGAGATGAGGAAAATTCTACTAAACTTGGTCCCTTGTGAGCCACTTGCCCTGGTGAAGGATTTGGCCTGCTTTTACAAATCAATATAGTTGGATCCTCTGTTGGTGGTTGTTCTAGATTTGTGTGTCCATGATTTAATTATTTTTGGATTTTTTCATGTAGTTTCGGTTTAACTCTATTGGTGTGAGTTGTTCTGCCATGTTAGATGTGTCCAATAGAGTTGGAAAGTAGGGCCGAGGGTAGTATATATTGAAAAATGGGTGCAGAACAAGGAATGGTTGAATACTAAGCTCGAAGGCATTGTCCCTACAGCCCTGGTGATGGTGTATGGCCCATATCAGAGCATGGGAAGCTTGTGGTGGGGTCCAACGAGGTGCTCCTTCTGAAAATGTAGCCACACTTTCTCTCCCACCTAGAAGTTGTGTGGCACCAGATGCTGATCATGTCATTGCTTGTACTTAGCATTGGATTTTTCCAATATGTCATGAACCTGTAGGTGGATGTGTTGAATGTGTTTAATGAATTTGTTTGCCTTGTCAAATTCATATTGGACATTAGTCGAATCGACTTGAGTAGCTGCAAATTACATGGCTATGTCAATGGGATATAATGGCTAGAATACCAAGCCCTCCTGAAAGGGGTTGTGGACGGTTGAGATGTGGAGGGCCCCATTATAGATGTGTTGTACATAGGTGAGTCTCTCATCCCATGTGCATGGATCCTTTGAGTTTTAAATGTGCAGAATGTGTACGATCATCATGTTGACAACCTCTATCTGGTAATCATTTTAGGGATGGAAAGCTATGGAATTAGTGAGCTTGGTGTCCAACATTGAATAGAGGCTAGACCAAAATTTATCGAGGAATATATTGTCTCGTTCTGAGATGATATACTATGGCATCCCAAAGTGTACCCACACTCATTCAAAGAAGATTTTAGCAATGGCTTCTATTGTGATATTATTCTTGCAGGCCTCCATAATGGCCATCTTCAGGAATTTGTTCACAACCATGAAAATACAGTGATTTCCATGCTTAGCAGAAGGAAGGCTCGGCATGTAATCCATGGAGATGGATTCACGAGGTTGAATACAGGTAAGTAGTGGAGTATATATGCCTTGTTTTTTGATCGTCGGTTTGGCAATGCTGCAGGTAGTGCAGGATATTATGTACTTCGTGACATCCTCTTGAAGCATTGGCCAATAGAAATACTTATGCAGTACTTCCACTATTTTCTAGACCCTGATATTCCCAGCGACCCAACTCTAGTGTGCTTCCAAAACATCTTGGAACACTCCCTTGAAGGAACACAATGGTGTCCTAGGTGAAATAGCAGGGTATCCTGGAGGTAAAAATTTGGATCTTGGTTACCCTCCAAGAGCTTCTTGTATGTATGGCCAAATTCTGGATCTCTCTTGTAGAGAAGTGGCCAATTAGAACTCTCATGCCCACAAGAGTTGAGCATGGTGGTTAGTGCCACGATTGGTGGTCGGCTGAGGCAGCCTACAACGTTATTGGTGTTGTCCTTATTGTACTTGATGTTCAAATGAAATTGTTGTAGATATGTGGACCACTTCTGATGGAAATTTTTCTACAACTTCCCTTGTATCTATATGAACTAAATGGGTTAGTGATTTTTATGGATGAATTTTTCCTTCCCCAAAATGTAATGCTTCCATTGTCGATAAGCCTGAACAATAAAATACATCTCTTTTCCATAAGTGGAATACTTTAGGAATGTGTCAGATAGTGTCTCACTGTGATATTCTACTGGATGCCCCTGTTGAGTAAGAACTACCCCAATAGCATAGTCAGAGGCATCTATCTCGATCTCAAAAGGTTGTTGCAAGTCTCGTAATGTGAGAATTGGGGAAAAGAAGAGGCGATGCTTCAACTCTAAGAATTCCTTATGTTGATATTGAAACCAAAATAATTTTTCTTTTGCTCCTTCTTTTGTGACTTGACTCAAATGCCAAGTGATATGAGATAATCCAAACACGAACCTACAATAGAAATTAGCAAGACCCAGGAATTTTCAGAGCTCTATTAGATTGGTTGTGGCTGGCCAGTCCTGAATGAATTGGAACTTGGCCAGATACATATGCACCCGCGTTCATCAATAATGCATCCTAGATACTAAACCTGGGTAATGCCAAAAGTGCACTTCTCCAAATTGGCACACAACTTTTGTTTCCACAATGTTTGGATGACTTTCTGGATGTGGTGGAAGTTCTCTTTCCAATTCTTCCTAAAGATCAATATGTAATCCAAGTGAACTACTAAAAATTAGTTGGTGAATGGCCGCAAGATGTCTTCCATTAGCCTCATGAAGGTAAAAGGAGCATTCTTCAACCCGAAATCATGATCATCCATTCAAACATGCCCTCCTTGTCTTTGAAGGTAGTCTTCCACAAATCAGAGGGTTCGATTAGTACCTGGTGATACCCAGACTTTAAGTCGATCTTGCTGAAATATTTTTCCCCCTTGAGTTGGTCTAGAGGGTCATCAATTTGTGGGATTAGGTACCTATTCAGGACAATGCTCTTGTTCAGCGCCCGATAGTCAATACAGAGTCTCCAAGTCACATCATTCTTATGTACCAACACTATTGGGCTCCCATAGGGTGATGAACTCCACCATATGTGACCTTTCTAGAACAACTCTGGAATTTTCCTCTTGATTTTGTCATTCTCTAGAATAGAGTGCCGATATATTCATCCATTGGGCAGTGGCACACCTAGGGTCAGATCAATGGGGTGCTTGACCTGACATTGCAGAGGTACCCCTGCGAGTGAGGTGAATATGTACCCGTACTCCTCCATGACCTTGTTAATTTTTTGTTGTCGTGTGGAGGAACCATGTATGGAGGTTGTGGCCATAGTTTTATTCTTGCCCTGAGGGTAGATCATCAGGAAAAAAAATTTATTGGTTTTGGAAATGAGCTTACTGCATTTTTTTGTAGTAACCAAGGAGATGGAGGGAGCTGGTGCTACCTTCAGTATCCTGTACAACTTATTGACTAGATTAACAATAATAGTGCAAGGTTGGGACTCATATGAAACATGTTGCTTCCACAAGTATGGTTGGCCAGATAATACATCACAAACATCATGATGGGAAATTTCACATAATACCTCATCCATCAAGGGCTTGATGTTGTAGGGAAGGTGGCAATGTTGGCTGATGCGTAGATCCCATCCTTGGTGAAGCCACATGATGGTGTACAACTGTGGGTGTGTTGTGGTCAGCAAGCCCAACTGCATCACAACCTCTACTAAAATGAAGTTCTTTTGTCTCCTATTGTTGATAATTAATTGTAGCAGGGAACCCTTTACCCACATATAGGAATGGAATATGCATTCCTCCTCCTCTAGATATTCCGGTTCTTCCTTCTAGATATTTGTAGTGGCAATGGTGGTGCTGGGCTCCGCATCGATAATTTTCTTCTCTTTGTCACTCCCCTTATCAGGTTTTGATTCAGAGTTGGAGCATTCATCCGATTCATAATCCTTTAGCTCAACCACTAGAAATTGCATGATCTGACAGTCACGTGTGTTGTGAGTGGAGCTCTTATGGAACTCATACCACTTACCCATGTCCTTCTTTGGATTAGAGGTGTTGTTATTTTCTTGTAGCCTTGGTGAGTTATCCTGGGCCACCCTGCCTTGGATTTTTCCTTTGTTCTGCGGTTTTGGGGCACCTTTCCCTTGCTTCTAATTCAAAGAACCAAAGTCTCGCTTCTTCTATTTGAACTTCTACTCAATATTGGTAGCATACCGGTATATTGTACCAAGCGAGGAGATGTCGAAGAAATCCATTTCCTCCTGAATATATTTCTGCCGACAACTGTGGTACTTTAGTAACAAATGTTTCTCTGAATCTTTGATACCCAATTTTGTGCACAAGGTATGGAACAAATTCATTAAGTCATGCACATATTGATCTATTTTTTGCCGCGTTGTAGTCCATTGTATGTACTTGTCCTCATAGCTCCCCATGGGATAATATTGTTCCTTGGTGGCGTCTCAGAAATAATTCCATGTAGGCGTGGCCGAAAATAGATAGGGTTCCCTCCCATCCTTTTTATCACAGTAGGTTTCCCATTAGTCCTTGACATGGGGGGTGGATTTGAGGAGTGAAAAAGTAATATTTTCCCAGTTGGAAAAGTCATGAATTGATAAATACCCTTCTAATATATTAAACCATCTATCTATGATGTTTTCATCTATTTTTGTTGAATCCTTAGTTAAACTGAGAGGGGGGGGGGGGGTGAATCAGTTTAACACATACATCAGCTTTTTGAATTTTTCATCAACTTATTTATAGCTTAATTTTCTAACAAACTTTAATATGTGAACAGTCTTAATATGTTGCAGCAAGTATTAAATTAATGACACACCAAACTTATTATGAGATCAGCAAACATTAAGCAGATTGGGCAGATCATCTCAACACATAGGCAACACACATAGAGACAACAGATATAAGTGGAAACCCATAAAGGGAGAAAACCACATCTTATTATTGTTGTGATGCAAAGACAAGATCCAACTCTCTCTCACCACTGTTTTTCTATAGGCACCAACCTAAAGGAGGCTCCAACCTCAGTTAGCTACAACTGACAAGTATCAAGCTTCAACTTGATAGGGAAGCTCCAACTTCCTCAATTTATCAAAAGAAATGTTTGTTGATTTACCTTAGATATCAGCTCTATTCTGTAGCATCTCTTTCGGCTCTTCTCTTCCTTATCTTCTCAGCCTCAATTTTCCATACTCTGCATTCTCTATACTCACTCTCTCTAACCTATCTATGCACATCAAGGTGATATTACTTATAGAGAATTCCTGATGACTGTTTGTTTTCCTCTAGGAATTCAAAATGGATAGCCATACCTCTTAGTCTTCTGTCTTCTCATTTCTTTCCCAGCTCGCTCAGAAAAAATATAACTGTATGTACTAATTTTAACATTACAGTGGGATATTTTTTCTCTTCCGGAGACTTGTCGATGCATCACAAACAATATAAATCAATTAAACAATTTACATTTAATTACAATGACAGCTCCATCTCACTCATTCAGCCTCTTGGTTCACTGTGCTTGTCTTTTCTGTGACTGTGTTTGTCCATTTTTATTCTCTGTATGCCTTTCTGTTTATTATTGTTGTGTAACTCCTGTATGTATGTAACTGTGCTTTTTATATCATGCAAATCAATTCTCGGCATAATAATAATAAGGCGTTTTTAATATATGCACTGCCATGTTATATAACTTAAGTAACTTCCAACGATATAATGATAAAAGATCGTTTTAATATATAAAATGACCTTACAAGCCCACTCGCTGAACTTGCTCAATTCTCTGATTCGATGTATCACTTCTCGACTACTTCCGATTGCGATTGATCGCAATCGCAACTTTCATTTATATGTTTCGATGCCCTACTCCTTCTCTGATGTGATCAATCACTATTCACTTTGAAACATCGATGCGATGAATCGCTCCGATGCGATGTAACACTGTTTTATTTTATTTCGGAACTCAAACATATATGAGTCATCATTTAAACCATATCAGGTCTGGAACTCAATCGCAATCGCAACTTTCAATATAGTGCTCCGATGTTCTGCTTCTTTCCGATGCAATGGCCTACTTTAATGTCGGAAATTAAGCATGTATGCATCACATTTTATAAGCCCATCGGGTCCAGAACTTCATCGCAATCGCAATGTTTTGTCAATATGTTCTGCTGCCAAGTTTCTCCAATGCGATTGGTGAGGGTCCCACAATATAAGACTTTGTTTTTATTAACTTGAATAATAGAGTGCTACATATAAATGTATATGCTTTGGACCTTTGTATATAAAGCACAACATATGTACTGCGCTGCATATATATAAGATTCTGCTTCCGCTTTAATGTATCCTCCATCTTGGGTAATGATTCTCAGAATTTTATGTAGGGGGGTCCACACTATATGTATAATATTATCTGTCAACATAGTATTAAGTATTTCGCTCAGAATTAAACCCAACACTAATGTATATATATATTTATATAACCTCTCAGGCTCCGTAGTTCGTTTAATGTTTCTTCTCCCAGCATAGACTTAGCCATGTTCTTTATTCGAACCTTAGTATTAATGCTACAAATGGTTCCGGCTCTTTTAATTACATACATCCGCGCTTATAGTATTCACTCAAGGTTTATATATATTAATGCAGCTCCTATATCATATGGTTGTTCACGGGTCCCACGCTCTACCATTCCCCCTCTTCAGTTAAGAATTTCCACATTATATACATTGTTATAGGTCCGCACCCTTTGTATCATTTCATTCGAATCATCAATCAACTTATAACTTAACCCAACGCGACATTTTAATACAAAACCATTCCATGGATCTCACATATGTTTGATAAACTCTGCACTTTTAGTACGTTCCAATTAACAGCACCCTTTGACACACACACACACACACACACACACATATATATAAGCCTAAGTCAATCCTCGACCATGGTTTTAATCCTTGGCATGAAATAATGTATTACCTTGCATCAAATATATAATCTGCACATAACCCATTCTTATATGTGCATTCAACTTTAATATATATACAATATTGCAATATATATCAACCCTGATATATTTTAACACATATACGTTCCCAGGGCCCACCTCCATTAACACACATCTTGCATCCAACGACTGACAGTTTATCGCATCGACTCCGATGAGGCAACGAACGACGCACAATATCGCGCAACTTAAATGCTCGCTTCATAATTCTCCAAAATCATGCGAAAAAGGTTGTTTTACAAAACTGACTGAGGACACGTGTCCTTCAATGACATATATCACGTTCATTTTGGTAATATAGCTTACCACTTCAATCGACGCGCAAACCCACTGGTTTTGTGGCCCTCCGATTTTACTGTTCATGGTTGGGGTTTCACTTAAAGTCATGGTTCCATTCCAACAAAGTCTTCGCGCCTTTGTTATTTTCATATGCATATAATCTCTGTTCAACTTATTTCTTCAGCGTTTACTATATAAGTTTATACATATAAAGTTATTTCTTCAGCGCTTTTTAGTATGTAAACCTTGTTTCATTAATATGTTAATTCAACGTTACCTCAAGGTTTAATACCTGACTTAATTATGTTTTTATTGCTAAACGCTTGGTTCCATTTCCCTCAGGGTTTCATCTCTGCTTGGTCATTTCACTATTTGTTAATGGCTCTGCCTCTGCCTCTGCTGCTCGACTGTTTTATCTCTGTCTCTGTATTCTCTGCCTCCTCCTCTGCTGCTCTACCTCCTCTAGTTCTGCCTCCTCCTCTGCTGCTCTACCTCCTCTAGTTCTGCCTCCTTTCTCTGTGCCTGCCTCTGCTGCTTGACCATTTTATTTCAATAGTTTCCATCTATACTGTCTCCTTTGCACTTCTTTGATTTTATTTTTGCTGCCCTGTCTCTGTAAATAGACTCTCCCTCTGTTCTTCTCATGCTCCTTGTAAATGTGACTAAATCATTCACCAAAGGCTTGTTGTCTTTCCCTTTGCCTCTGCTGTTGTCCTTTGTCTATCTCTGCCTCTGCTACCTCCTTTGCCATCAATGAAAACATTTCCAATAGTCTCCCCCTTTGGTATTGATGGCAATACACTTCCTATGCTTTCCTGTTAGGACCCTTACTTCTGTTGCTTGCTCTTCCTCCCCCTTTGACATCAATGGCAAGGGGTTGCTCATTGTTTAGTGTGCTTTTAACTCTCGCCCATGTTGCACTGATCTTGAGGACATATCTCATGCTTTCCTTGCTAACTAATCTCCCCCTGGAGTGATATTTTCATTTCTGTTCTCCCCCTGAAACTATGCTTTCTCTTCATATCAGAGAGTAGCATCCACAGATACTACCCCTAGTCTATCTCTCAAATATTCAAATGGTTCTCTAACAAGAGGTTTGGTAAATATATCTTCTGTCTATTCTTTTGTTGGCACATACTCTAGCTTCAATAGCTTTTGAGCTACTTGTTCTTGAAGAAATTGATACTTGATTGGGATATGTTTAGTTTTTGAATGAAGCACAAGATTTTTTTATATGCTTATAGCACTTGTATTGTCACATTTGATAGAAATAGGTTCTTCAATGCTTACCTTCATGTCTTAAAGTGTCTGCTTCATCCACATGACTTGTGTGCAGCATGCTCCTGCTGCTATGTATTCTGCTTCTGCTTTAGATAGAGAAATAGATGTTTGTTTCTTGCTTAGCCATGCTACCAGACTTTCTCCTAGATAGAATGCACCTCCACTTGTGCTTTTCCTGTCATCCACATAGCTGGCCCAATATACATCTATTTATGATGTCAAAGTGAAGCTTTTTCCTTTTGGATACCATAGCCCAAACTATATTGTTCCTTGTAGATATCTAAATATTCTTTTGACTACTAGAAGATGATTTTGCTTTGGTGCTGCTTGATATCTAGCCACAATTCCTACTGCTAGCATGATGTCTGGTCTTGATGCTGTTAGGTACAATAGACTTCCTATCATGGATCTGTAGAGTCTTTGATCTATATCAGCAGATCCAACATCAGCACATAGCTTGCATCCCATGATCATGGGAGTTGACATAGGTTTGCAGTCTTCCATTTTGAAATTTTTCAACATTTCTTTTAAGTATTTTTCTTGTGAGATGAATGTACCTGTGTTCTTTTGCTGAATTTGAAGTCATAAATAGAAACTGAGCCCTCTAATCATAGACATCTCAAACTATGATTTCATCTCCTCAACAAACCCTTTTGCTAGTTCATCTCTGTTGCTTCCAAACATAATGTCATCAACATATACTGCAACAATCAGGAGTTCATTTTCATGGGATTTTATGTACAGATTGTTGTCTACTCCTCCTCTCTTAAAGCCTTATTTTTGCAAGTATTTATCCAGCCTTGAGTACCAAGCACGAGGAGCTTGTTTTAGTCCATATAGAGCCTTATTTAGTCTGCATAAATAGTCTTCTTTGTCTGTTAATGAGAAGCCTTCTGGTTGTTCCATGTAGACTTCTTCTTCTAGATCTCCATTCAGAAAAGCAGATTTCACATCCATTTGATATACCTTGAAGTCTTGGTAGCATGCAAAGGTCAGAAACATTCTGATAGCTTCCATTCTGGCTACAGGGGAAAATGTTTCATCGTAATCAAGTCCTTCGATTTGTGAATATCCTTTGCAGACAAGTCTGGCCTTATTCCTGATTACCTTTCCTTGCTCATTCATTTTATTTTTGAATACCGAATTTGAGCCTATGAAATTTTTCTTAGTGGGTGTAGGAACTAGTTTCCAGGTATTGTTCTTTTCAATTTGGTCCAATTCTTCATTTATATCATTCACCCAATACTTGTCCTTGTTGGCTTCTTCAAAATTCTTTGGCTCTATTTGTGATAGCATGGCTATGTATACCTCTTCTGTCTGTTCAGTTAGCTACCTTCTTGTCTGTACCCCTACTCTCTTGTTTCCAATGATCTAATCTTCAGGATGGTTCTTCTGAGTCTATCTTGAGGGGGCTTTAGAGCTCAGTTCAACATATTCTGTTGTCTTTCTTATTTCATTATCATATTTGTTTTCTTCTTCATGGTTTTTTGAAGGACTGCTGCAGTCTATACCTCTTGTATTGTTTGGAAGTTCTTCATCAAATCTCACGTCAATGCTTTCTACAATTTTTCGAAGAGTCTTGTTGTAGCACCTGTACCCTTTACTTTTAGATGCATATCCTAGAAATATCCCTTCATCTTCTCTTGCATCAAATTTCCCAAGGTTTTCATCATTATTCTTTATGTAACACTTGCTTCCAAAGATTCTAAAGTGCTTGATTGAAGTTGGTTTACCATGCCATAGTTCATAGGGAGTTTTGTCACTGCTTGGCCTTAAATTGGCTTTGTTAAGGATATGCACGGCTGTGTGTACTGCTTATTCCCAGAAGGTTTGAGGAATATTACTCTCTTGCATCATGGCTTTGGCAATTTGTTGTACAGACCTGTTTTGTCTCTCTGCGACTCCATTCTGCTGAGGTGTCCCTGCAATAGTAAATTGTTGCTTTATCCCATGTTCATTGCATAGGTTTGCAAAGTCATAATCTATGAACTCACCTCCTCCATCTGATCTGATGCATTTTAGCTTGCATCCTGTTTGATTTTCCGTTAAAGCTTTAAATATTTTGAATTTCTCCATAGCAACCCATGCATTCTGGAGAAATAATCTATTATCAGCATGAAGTAGGATTCTCCACTTGGTGTTTTAGTTCTTGTAGGTCCACACAGATCCATTTGCACAAGCTGGAGTGGTCTTCTTGTTGATAAATCATCTTTGGCCTTAAATGATGTGCGGGTTTGTTTTCCCAATTGACAAGATTTGCATATGGTATTAGAAGGCCTTTTTATTTCTGGCATGTCTCTGACAGCTTTCTTCTTGCTCAGTCTGATGATATGATCGAAGCTGAGATGTCCCAACCTCTTATGCCATAACCATGACTCCTCAAGTTTGCTAAGATGGCATGCTTCATCTTCCTCTTTCACTATGTAAACATTACTCTCTGATCGAACTCCTTTGAGCAGAGTCTTACCTGTGGTGCTTGATCTAGCTTCAAAATCTTGTGCTCTAAAAAGAACTTCACAACCTTTATCACACTTTTGACTGACACTCAGCAAGTTTTCTTTTAGCCCATCTACAAATAGTACATCTTGGGCCTTTCCTATGCCATTATATAGGCTGACTGAGCCTTTTACTTTGATTTTTCCTGATTTATCATTGCCAGATTTCTTTTCATCAAAAGTTATAAACTTGCTTCTGTCTCCAGTCATATGTTTTGAGCAACCACTGTCCAAATACCACTGGCTTTTTAGGTCTTGAGCAGTTAGAGCCAGGTCACATTTATTCACCTTCTTTTTCCACTGGAAGCATCCTTTTGTTTGGTATTTTTTGTGAGATGATGAATTACATCTTTTGAGAGGACATTTGGAAGGCATATGTCCAATTTTATTGCATACACAACATTTGATTATGATTTTGGCAGAATTGTGAGTATGAGTAAAATTTCCTTCATTCATAAACCTCCTTGAGGTGTTGAGCATCAATATTTGTCCATGTTTTCTACACTCAATGATTTTATGGCCAAATTACTTACAATAAAAACAGTAACCATAGAAACAATTTGCATACCTGATGTGAGGTTGTCTTCTCCATTTGTTTTCTTGAGCCAGTCTCTTCACTGTTTGCATCTTTTGCTAGTTTGAATTACTCCTCCTTGTATGACAGTATGAAGCAATGTGTCCCAGCTTGTGGCAGACATAACAGGTAGCATTTTTCATAGGAGGGAAGAATCTCCTTTGATGTCTTCCAAATTTGACATACTCAGGGGTATATGATCCTTTTTCTGTTGTCTTAGTATTTATTGCATTATTTGTTATTAGAGGTTTCTTCTGATCTCTGTCTCCCTCATTACATGTTTCTTCTTTTGTAGGAATTATTTGAGATGCTTCATCAGCCTTCTTTGCTTTTACAAAAATAATATTTTTGTTTTCCTTTTCTTTTCTTTTACTTGATTCTCCTTCATAGCCTACTCCAGTTTTTATAAGAGGAGATCTTTGAGCATCCAGAATTTCGTTCAACTTACCAAAGCTTGTTGTTTGAGAAGAATTTGTAGACATTTTCCTTTGAGAATTTTATAATTTCTTCCTCAAAAATACTACTTCTTCTTCCAGCTTCTCTTGTTCTTGAGTTTTATCCTTGCTTTTTTGAAGTAACATGTCTTCTATCTTCTTGGCTTCTTCAAGCTCTACCTTCAGCTGCATGAGGAATTCTGAATTTTTCTCTTCTCTTACATACTTGAGGAGAATGTCCTTTTGTTTTTTGCACTTCAGTTTGAGTCTGTCAATCTCCTCCAGGGCACTTCTTAGCTCCCCCTCAAGGTCAACTTCACCTTCTTCTTCATCTTCTAGCAGGAGTCCTTCAAGTTATTCTATGGCCATCAGTAAAAATTCAGAGGTTCCTTCTTCACTTGAGGGTTCATTTGAGTCTTCAGATGCATTGCTATCTTGTTGAGCATAGAAGGATTTTCTACCGAATTTCTTTCCTTTTTGCCAGTTCTTTGATGTATTTTTCTCTGGTTCTTGAGCCTGATTCCTAAATTTCTTGTGAGGACACTTAGCAGCATAGTGTCCAACTCTTCCACAATTAAAGCATTTGAAAGGAATTTTAACTTTGTATTTTCCTGATCCTCTATCCAGTTTCTTGACAAATTTAGCCTCTTCTTCATCAAAGCAAGAGAATATGTCTTCCTTTTCTTATTTCTTCTTTTCTATTTTAAAAGCTGCCTCCCTCATACTTGGCTTCTTCTGTGGGAGCCTCATCTCATAGGCTGTTAGATTTCCAAGTAGCTGGTTCATGGTCAAGGTTTCCCAATCAGCTGTTTCTTCTATGGCAGAAACCTTGGGGTTAAAGCTGGGTGGAAGAGATCTTAGAATATTTTGTACAATTACACATTCTGATATAGTTTCTCCAAGAGCTTTCATATTTTTAAAAAATTTTGCAACTCTTAAGAAGAAGCTGCCAACATATTTATCATCATTCATTTTTAAATCTTCAAATTGATCACTATATACTTTAATTTTGGCGGTCTTTACCTTTTTATTTACCTCATGGATGTTTTCAAGAGTATCCCACATATCTCTGGCAGTCTTACTGTGCATTATTTTGATAAATTTAGCCTCACATTGCCCACTTAAGATTGCATTCATGGCCTTTGCATTTGCTACAAATTCTTGTTTAGCTTCTCTCTTCGGGTCAGTTGCCTTTGGGGCATATCAAAATTCTACAACAGCCCAAATCTCTATTCCTAGAGACATTATGGATGCTCTCATTCTGATTTTCCAGAAGGCATAATTAGCACTGGTGAAAAAAGGGGCTTTATTGGTTGAACCTCCTTCTTGACTAGCCATCCTGGGGACCTAGGAACTCCTTTCAGTGGTTAAACTGGAACAAAGGAACTTGGATTTGATACCAATTATTGAATCCTTAGTTAAAATGAGAGGGGGGGGTGAATCAATTTAACACATACATCAGATTTTTGAATTGTTCATCAACTTATTTACAGCTTACTTTTCTAAATAACTTTAATATGTGAACAGTCTTAATATGTTGTAGCAAGTATTAAATTAATGAGACACCAAACTTATTATGAGAGCAACAAACATTAAGCAGATTGGGTAGATCATCTCAACACATAGGAAACACACATAGAGACAGCAGATATAAGTGGAAACCCATAAAGGGAGAAAACCACATCTTATTATTGTTGTGATGCAAAGGCAAGCTCCAACTCCCTCTCACCACTGTTTTTCTGTAGGCACCAACCTACAGGAGGCTCCAACCTCAGTTAGCTACAACTGACAACTATGAATCTTAAACTTGATAGGGAAGCTCCAACTTCCTCAATTTATCAAAATAAATGTTTGTTTATTTACCTCAGATATCAGCTCTGTTATGTAGCATCTCTTTTTGCTCCTCTCTTCCTTATCTTCTCAGCCTCAATTTTCCATACTCTGCATTCTCTATACTCACTCTCTCTAACCTTTCTATGCATATCAAGGTGATATTACTTATAGAGAATTCCTGATGACTGTTTGTTTTCCTCTAGGAATTTGAAATGGATAGCCATACCTCTTAGTATTCTGTCTTCTCATTTCTTTTCCAGCTCACTTAGAAAAAATATAATTGCATGTATTAATTTTAACATTACAGTGGAATATTTTTTCTCTTTTGGAGACTTGCTGATGCATCACAAAAAATATAAATCAATTAAACCATTTACATTTAATTACAATGAGAGCTCCAGCTCACTCATTTAGCCTCTTGGTTCACTGTGTTTGTCTTTTCTGTGACTGTGTTTGTCCCTTTTTCTTCTCTGTATGCCTTTCTGTTTATTGTTGTTGCATAACTCCTGTATGTATGTAACTGTGCTTTTTATATCATGCAAATCAATTCTCGACATAATAATAATAAGGCGTATTTAATATATGCACTACCGTGTTATATAACCTAAGTAACTTTCGGCGATATAATGATAAAAGATCATTTTAATACATAAAATGCCCTTACAGGCCCACTCGCCAAACTTGCTCAATTCTTCGATGCGATGTATCACTTCTCGACTACTTTTGATTGCGATTGATCGCAATCACAACTTTCATTTATATGTTCCAATGCCTTTCTCCTTCTTCGATGCGATCAATCACTGTTCACTTTGAAACACCGATGCGATGAATCGCTCCAATGCGATGTAACACCGTTTTCTTTGATTCTGGAACTCAAACATATATGAGTCATCGTTTAAACCATATCGGGTTCGGAACTCATTCGCAATCGCAACTTTCTATATAGTGCTCCAATGTTCTGCTTCTTTCCTATGCGATGGCCTATTTTAATGTCGGAACTTAAGCATGTATTCATCATAGTTTATAAGCCCATCGAGTCCAGAACTTCATCGCAATCACAATATTTTGTCAACATGTTCCGCTGCCAAGTTTCTCCGATGCGATTGGTGAGGGTCCCACAATATAAGACTTTTTTTGTCTTAACTCAAACAATAGAGTGCTACATATACATGTATATGCTTTGGACCTTTGTATATAAAGCAGAACATATGTACCGCGCTGCATATATATAAGCTTCCGCTTCCGCTTTAATGTATCCTCCAGCTTAGGTAATGATTCTCGGAATTTTATGTAGGGGGGTCCCACACTATATGTATAATATTATACGTCAACATAGTATTAAGTCTTTCGCTCAGACTTAAACCCAACACTAATGTATATATATATTTATATAACCTCTTGGGCTCCATAGTTCGTTTAATGTTTCTGCTCCCAGCATAGACTTAGCCATGCTCTTTATTCGAACCTCAGTCTTAATGCTACAAATGGTTCCGGCTCTTTTAATTACATACATCTGCGCTTATAGTATTCACTAAAGGTTTATATATATTAATGCAGCTCCTATATCATATCGTGGTTCATGGGTCCCACACTCTACCATTCCCCCTCGTCAGTTAAGCATATCCACATTATATACATTGTTATAGTTCTGCACCCTTTGTATCATTTCATTTGAATCATCAATCAACTTATAACTAAACCCAACGTGACATTTTAATACAAAACCATTCCATGGAGCCCACATATTTTTGATAAACTCTGCACTTTTAGTACGTTCCAATTGACATCACCCTTCGAACATATATATATATAAAAGCCTAAGTCAATCCTTGACCATGGTTTTAATCCTCGGCATGAAATAATGTATTACCTTGCATCAAATATATAATCCGCACATAACCCATTCTTATATGTGCATTCAACTTTAATATATGTACAATATTGCAATAGATATCAACCCCGATATATTTTAACACATATACGTTCATGGGTCCCACCTCCATTAACACACCTCTTGCATCCAACAACTGACAGTTTATCGCATCGACTCCGATGATCCAACGGATGATGCACAATATCGCACAAATTAAATGCTTGCTTCATAATTCTCCAAAATCATGCAAAAAAAGTTGTTTTACAAAACTGCCTGAGGACACGTGTCCTTCAATGACATATATCGCATTCATTTTGGTAATACAGCTTACCACTTCAATCGACGCACAAACTCACTGGTTTTGTGGCCCTCCAGTTTTACTGTTCATGGTCGGGGTTCCACTTAAAGTCATGGTTCCATGCCATCAAAGGCTTCGTGCCTTTGTTATTTTCATATGCATATAATCTATGTTCAACTTATTTCTTTAGCGTTTAATATATAATTTTATACATATAAATTTATTTCTTTAGTGTTTTTTAGTATGTAAACCCTATTTCATTAATATGTTAATTCAACGCTACCTCAAGGTTTAATACCCGAATTCATTAGGTTTTTACTGCTAAACGCTTGGTTCCATTTCCCTCAGGGTTCCATCTCTGCTTGGTCATTTCACTATTTGTTAACAGCTCTTCCTCTGCCTCTGCTTCTCGACTATTTTATCTCTATCTTTGTATTCTCTGCCTCCTCCTCTGCTACTCTGCCTCCTTTCTCTATTTTTGCCTCTGCTGCTTGACCATTTTATTTCAATCGTTGCCATCTATGTTGTCTCCTTTGCAGTGCTTTGCTTTTATTTTTGTTGCATTGTCTCTGTAAATAGACTCTCCCTCTATTCTTCTCATGCTCCTTGTAAATGTGACTAAACCATTCACCAAAGACTTGCTATCTTCCCCTTTTCCTCTGCTGCTGTCCTTTGTCTACCTCTGCCTCTGCTGCCTCCTTTGCCATCAATGAAAACATTTCCAACAAATTTTCCGTCAAATATGGGAATTTCAAAGTTTACTTGTACCTTAAAAGCAGTTACGCCTCCATAGTGGATGTTAGATGCAAATGCACCACCACTAGGCACTCGTTGAAGAATCTGGGCAAAGTTATCCATCATTGCATTCCTTTTGATAAGATATCTTTCTCTCTCATATTTATTTTCTTCCCCCATGTGCTACCGTTATGGTTTAAGAGGATAATATTACAAATGTTCAACCAGATTGAACCCTAACTCCTTATACCTCAACCTCGTTGGGGACATGCAAAGAAGGATCGAGAATAAGTAGACCGTTATGATACCATTGATCCAAAATTATGCAGGAACGCAATAAAATACATAAATACACATAAATGCATATATGAAACAGAAATAAGACTCCATTTCAATAATATCACATAATTGAAATATGCTTACAGACATAATGGAAATAAGCTAGCTAGGGCATTGGTAGCTTATCTTTGAGAAGAGATGTGGTAGCTATAGGCTTCTAAAATGTATTACAATGAGGCTTGAAGGACTATTTATTATTGAGAAACAATTGAAACCCCTAAACATCTAAAAACCTAACCCTAGGAGATTAAATGGAAAACTATGGGCCCTGTTGGGGTAGATTGGTACATCAATTTCCTGAGGTCATAAATTTGGCATACCATCTCTATTTGATGCACATGATACTTCATTAGAAATATATATCCGAGGACTAAAACTGCTCAAATTAAATTTCGAGTCTTTGACTCACATTATCTTGGAAGAATGTTTCCTTGAAAACGTTGTTTAGGGCCTCAAAACGGCTTCAAAAGTTTAGGACCCGAAAAAATGCCAAAAATAGTAAATTTTGCTACAATTAAGGAAACTAAAAAACTAAAAGAAACAATGGTGGGGTTCCAAGTGGAAAAGGCAACTGGCCACTAATATCCACCTGGATCAATGATTCCAAAGGGTAATTTATTTGCCATTGGAGCATAGGATTGATTTCTTCATAGGTACTTTGAAGGATAACATCCAACATGAGGTTTTCCTTTGGGAACCTAATTCATTGGAGAAGGAATTCAAGGTGGCAAGAAAATTTGAAAGAAAAATTATGGCAACAATGAATTCTACCACTCACAACTATAAATATGGAAGTGTTTTTGTTCTTGGCCTTCCACAACCTACACATTTGATGCCACAAAAATTGGACGAATAAAGAGAAGAATGGCTTTGTTATAATTGTGATAGAAAATACACTAAAGGCCATAAGTGTGTTGAGAAGAAATTATTATACATAGATTGTGAAGAGGAGGAAGAAAAGGAACAATAAACATCAAAACAGGACGATATACACTAGCAACCAACCCCATATAAAAAAGAAATGAAGCCTACCATATCTTGTAATTCATTAACAGGAATTACCACTCCTCAAACTCTCAAGATAGAAGGATATATCAAGAATAAAAAGGTAATAATGTTGATTGCTTCGGGTAGTACCCATAATTTTATTAATTTTAAGATAGCTAAGGAATTGAATTGCTTCCTATATCTAACACTAGAGTGTAAAGTGATGGTTTCAAATGGAGGAACTATAAATTTCTCTAGAAAGTTCCATAATATCAAGATAACCATGGGGGAATATTTATTGAATAGTAAATTTCTTTCCATTCTAATGGGTGTTTTTTATGCTATATTAGGATTCCAATGGTTACAATCTTTGGGGATGATAGCCTTTAATTTTCAAGAATTTTTCTTGTATTTTTTTTAGGAAGGAAAGGAAGTTTAATTAAGGGATATCACCAAAAAAATAGGAAAGATAATAAGCTTTAATGACATGACAAATATTCTGAATAAATAATAATGGGGCATAATTGTACAATTATGCTAACTAGAGGTTCAAACATCAAAATCATATATTTCTTCATATCTTCAAAATGTATTGGACAATCAATCCAATGTATTTGAGACTCCTAAAGGACTCCAACCGATTCTTGATCATGATCATCCTATTCATTTGATTCCAGTAAGTGTTCCTCCAAAAATCAGACCTTACAAATATCCCTATGCCCAAAGAGTGAAATTGAACATATGGTTACAGAAATTCTAGAGTCTGGTATAATTCAACCTAGTTAAAGTTATTTCTCGACTCTAGTAGTATTGGTGCACAAGAAGGATTGATCATGGAATATGTGTCGATATTATAAGGAGATCAAAAAGATCAATATTAAACACAAATTTCCCATTCCTTTCATTAATGAATTGTTGGATGAATTACATGGATAAATTTACTTCACCATGTTGGATCTTCTTTCAGGATATGATCAAATTAGAATGAAGAATAAATACATTCCAAAAATATTATTCATAACTCATGAGGGTCATTATGAATTTTTGGTCATTCCTTTTGGCCTTACTAATGCACCTTCCACATTTTAAGGTTTGATTAATTGTATTTTCAAACCCTTCCTTAAAAATATTTCTTTAGTATTTTTTGATGATATACTAATATACAACAAGTGTTGGAAGGACAATGTTAAACATGTTGAGAGGGTGCTCAAACTATTGGAGGAGAAAAAATTATATGCAAAAACCTTCAAATTTTTCTTTACAGTACAGGAGGTGGCATATTTAGGTCATATTGTATCTCATGAGCGTGTTAAGGTAGAAAATACCAACAACCATAAAGCATATTCAAGGATTTATCAGGTTGACAGGGTATTATCAAAATTTTGTTAAAAATTATGGGAGAATATCAACAACACTAACAAGAGTACCAAATAAATATTCATTTTCTTGGAATATAGAAGAAATTAAGGCCTTTCAACACCTTAAAGAGGAAATGTGCCAAGAATCGGTCTTAGCTATTCCATACTTTACAAAACCTTTTCTGTGGAGTGTGATGCCTTAGGAAATCAAATTGGTGCTTTTTTAATGCAAGAAGTAAAACCCATTGCTTTTGAAATTCATCCAATCAAAGGAAAGCATTTATACAAACCTTTTTATAAGAAGGAAATGTTGGTAATACTACATGAACTAAACCAATGGAGACCTTACCTAATGAAAATACACTTCAAGGTAAAATCGGATCATGATAGTCTTAAATACTTTTTGGAACAAAGATTATCTTTAGAAGAGAAGAAAAAATGGGTCAGAAATATTTTGGGTTATGACTTTGAAATCATCTACAAAAAGAGGAAAGAAAAATAGTTTTGCAGATGCACTCTCAAGAAAGGATGAGGATGTGGAGGCATTTCTTTATGCAATTTATATTATCCAACCTTATTGGATAATCGAAGCGAGGGATTAATGGAATAATTAAAAATATGTTGGGACAATCATTTAAAAGTTGCACCAATATCCTAGTACATATGATACATTTAGCTGGAAAAATGATTAATTATGGTACAAATATCATTTATATCTTTGTAAGAATTCCCAACTCAAGAAAAGTATTCTTTTGGAATTTCACACATCCCCCTCAGGAGGGCACTCAATATTTTTAAAAACTTACCATAAGTTCAAGAAGGAATTTTTTGGGGATGGCCTTAAATATGATATTCAGAAGTTTGTGGAAAAATGTTTGGTTTGTCAAAAATATAGAGTTGGGACAATTAAGACCCAAGTCTGTTACAAACTTTAGTCATTCCAAGTCAGTGCTGGGAAGAGGTCTCAATTGAATTTATAATAGGTTTAGCCTAGTTTGAAGGAAATATTTTCATTGTGGTGATAGTTGATAGAATTTCTAAGTATACACACGTTTTTTCATTATCTCATCCGTTTAGAGATAGTATAGTTGCTACTGCATTTATGGAAACAATTCAAAAACTACATGGAAACCAAAATATTATTGTAAGTTACAGAGATCCCATTTTCCCTGGAATTTTTTGGACATAATTATTTTCTTTTCTTGGTACTCAATCAACTCATATATCATCTTATCATCCTCAATCTGATGAGAAAACTGAGATAGTGAACAAATGTTTGGAAGGATATCTTCGTTTATTTTTATCTAATAAACAAACACAATGGATCAAGTGGTAACCTCTAGTTTAATGGTGTTATAACACTTCCTTCCATATTGCAACAAAAATGACCACATTTAGGGCACTTTATTAGTATCATCCACCATCTAGCGCATAATTTTAAAGAGAAAATTCTAAGGTTCAAGAAATGGAACATCACATTGAGCATCAACAAAAGCTATCCAACTCTTAAAGGATAACCTCACTCTGGTGAAAAATTGAGTGAAACAATAGGTAGATCAGAATCACAATTAAGGAAGTTTTGATGTAAGCGATTAGGTATTTTTATGGCTAAAACCATACAATCAAATGTCCCTCAAGAAATCTAAGGATAATAAATTATCACCCAAGTACTATGGTCCTTACAATGTGTTGCAAAATATTGGTACTGTTAGCACTTGAATCAACACTTGCATTGTGACAATACTTGACCAGACACATCTTAGGCTCAGGGATATTTATGATTTGGATTGGATTGTGGAAAGTGACTGAATATTACATATTTGGCTACTTCAAATATATAACTATCTCTAACACATATGAGGATATTAAGGCTTGATATGGTAGCAAGACTAATTGGTAATCTAAGGTTAGGAAGACATGCATATGGATAATGATTCTATCACATACAAATCCACTGTTTGGACAGAAAAATAACACAAAGTTCAGACTAATAGTATATCAATGAAAGAAGGCTCCTAGAAGTCTTAAAATAATCTCATTGCACACTTTAAAAATATTTTCCACAAGGAATTCTCACATTTAATTTACTAGACATATTTCATCAAGAATGCTTGCCAAGCAAGACTAAAAAGATTCTATAATTATGTGAAGGTATAACATGAGACTGATAGAAACACATAGGGTTAGTCGATGAAGGAGTTAGGGTTTTGCGCTTCATCTCTCAACCGAAACCCTAGCGTTCACGGTAGCCTGCTCATGCTGCACAAGCTCTGATCGCGCCGACCTTCCTGGTAACGCAAGCCTGCGTCTCAGCATGGAGGTAGAGACGGGGGGAGGCAGCAAACCTCCCCCTGCAAATGAGGCTGGACAAGAAATACGAATGGAGGACAAAACTGACAGCAACACGGGGACTGAAACAGCCCAGAAGTCTGCCCCTGACACAAGAACGGAGACGTAGCAGGCCACTTCAACCACCTGCAAGCCCATTGCACCAGAATGCCCCAAAATAGATCTGCCTAGTCATCGCATAAACGCCAGGATCCAGTACATGAGGAACCATGCCCTCATTGGAAAATTTGTCGGGTTTTGGCCAACGGAAAAAACCCTTCAGGGATGGATAGCGTCCAAATGGAAGCCTAAAGGGGAAGTCTCTCTGCAGCTAGGAGAAAAGGGCTTCTTCACAGCCACTTTCAATTGTCTGGAAGACAGAAACAAAGCTATGGATGGGGGCCCATATTTTTTTAACTCAGCAGGGTTATATTTGAGGAACTGGGTGGAGCGATTTAACCCAGATCTGGAAAATTTCAACTGGGCACCTGTTTGGATTCGGCTCTACTCACTGCCGCTTGAATATTGGGATGAGGAAAATCTGCAAGCGATAGGATCGGGACTAGGAGAGCTCATAAAAGTTGCAGAAGAAACCAAGCTTCGGAGGTACACTTCCTACGCCCGAATTTGTGTTCAAATGCACTTGGACAGCGCCCTGCCTGATGCGGTAAGTATCTTTCATGATGAATTTGAATGGATCTAGCCCTTCGACTATGAGCATGTGCCCTTTAGATGCAGAAGATGTCATGCCCATGTACATCTATTCAGAGACTGCCCTTTAACAGTTCAAGCCTGAAGTGCAGAAGCGGAGGGCAAAGCGGAAGCGGATGGGTTCACTAAAGTAACCTCCAGGAAAAGACACAGCAAAAAATCTGCCCCCGGGAAGAAACCTAGCTCCTCTGCCTCCACTCCCTCTACCAGCAATAGCTTTGCCTTGCTTGCTCAGTCGGACCCCTCGAATGACTCTATCCTTGTCTCTTCTAACCTTGCTGGCCCTTCCATCCCCCCCCCAAATCAACCCAATCCCGCATTATCGGAGCCTATCCCACCCTCTTCGACCTCTACTGATAAACCCGACCCAAATCCCTCCCTCAATCAAAAACAGGTCACTTGGGCCCCTAACCTCACGATTCCGGAAGGAACTGCCCCTTTAGCCAATCTGGAAGCCTCTGATTTTCTACAGCTTGACCAGACTATCCAAATGGAAGAGGACACTGAATTTATTGCTATCACTGAGCTGGATCTCATGGGTCTTGAAGAAGCCTGCGAACGGAAGGAATTTGACAAGATCAATCAAAGAAAGATTGATACTCTTGAAGCGATTCTTGTCAAAGTTCAACAGCACAAGAAACTGGGCATCCAGCCCGGCAGTCATTGGGACAGTCTGAAGGTGATGAAGGAAACCAATAAAAGAGGAAGAACTCCTGACTGGCAGCGCACCATAGCCCTTGGACAGATATTAGTGGAATCAGGACAGTATTCCAAGCTTACTAGGTTTTTCAAACCCCTTCCAAATAGTTCCCAATGAATTTGATCTCATGGAATGTATGAGGACTCAATGGTCTCGGGAAATACAGAATGATAAAGAACTTGATACAGAAGGAGAAGCCCCACTTACTCTTCCTTCAGGAAACCAAGTGCAACAGTCAAACGCTAGGCTCTATCTTAACTAAAGCATGGCTTGGTAGCAGATCAGTAGCTGTGGATGCCTCAGGGTTTTCAGGAGGGTTAGCGATAGCATGGGACCCTGAAGCCTTGCAGGCAGGCAACTTTCACGCCTCTCACAATCTCATCCAGGCAACCTTCCACCCTATAGGCACCAATATCCATGGACATCTGTCCAATGTTTATTTTCCTCAAGACCAAGCAAGCAAAGTAGCGCTTTTGAATACTCTTGAGCATCTCAACTCCAATAGAACTCATCCCCTCTAGATTCTAGGTGGAGATTTCAATATGATCACGTGGTTAGCTGAAAAATCTAGAGGCCGAGCCAGACTTGATCAGGACAGTGCCCACTTCAAGGACTTTATCAACAGTAACTGGCTCATAGATATACCTTTTTGCAATGGCATGTATACTTGGAACAATCGCAGAATTGGCAGACAACAAATCGCCTCTAAGCTGGACAGATTTCTCTTATCGGACAATGCTATCCATATAGGAGGAGATATCACTGGGTCTATTCTCCCTCTCCCTCGCTCTGACCATTGGCCCATCATCCTCCAATGGCAAAGTATAGGCTTTCACCTAAAAAGGCCTTTCAGGTTTGATGCTTTTTGGCTTTCTCACCCCTCCTTTACTGACCTGGTTCACTCTGTCTGGAGAAGGTTCAATCCGCCTAAAGGGTCCAAAATGTTCCAATTTCAGCAAAAGCTTAGGTGGCTTAAGGAGCATATCAAAGATTGGAACCACAATATCTTTGGCAATATCTTTGTGGAGAAACGAACCCTTGAACAACAGATGAAGGATGTGCAGCAGGAGATTATCACTTCTGGAAGATCTGAACCCCTGGCTGCCAAGGAACTTGAACTTCAACGAAAATTGGAGGACAAATACAAACAAGAGGAAATCCTTTGGAGGCAAAAATCAAGAGTTCGTTGGCTGAAGGAAGGAGAAAGAAACACCAAGTTCTTCCACAGCACGACCATCCAATGAAGAATGCAGAACAGGATCAGCCACATCACCAATCAGCAAGGGGAACGTATGGAGCGGCATGAGGACATGGAAAAAGAGCTGGTGGACTACTTCAAGGACCTCCAAAAGGAGCAGCAAGATAACAGACAGCCAGCCATAGACCAAATCACGTAGCTCATTCCTACTCTAATCACGGATGAGCATAATCAAATGTTGCTTCGACCAATCACACCACAAGAAGTGGATACAGCTATGGCACAACTCAAGGACGGCAAGGCTCCTGGTCCAGATAGCTTTACGGCTAACTTCTTTCACCACTTTTGGGAACTTATTAGAGAAGAAGTATGGCAACTAGTAGAAGAATCACGAACTATGCATTGGATCTTGCCCTCCCTCAACACCACCTTTGTTGCGCTTGTGCCAAAAGAGGAGCAGCCTAGCAAGCCTGAAAAATTCAGACCTATTGCCCTTTGCAATGTCATATACAAGGTCATCACCAAGGTCATTGCCAACAGACTCAAACCTCTTCTTCCTCTCCTCATTTCGCCAGAACAAACACGTTACGTTGAGGGGCGACAAATCCTGGATGGTATCATTCTTACTCACGAAATCATACATTCTCTAAAAGTCTGTAAGAAGCCAGGTATGCTGCTCAAAATTGATCTCTCAAAAGCTTTTGATAAGATGAACTGGAATTATATCCAGCAAATTTTAAGTGCTTTTGGATTTGATTGCATGTGGATCTGCTGGATAATGAACCTCATCTCCTCTTCCTCGCTCTCCATTCTCCTCAATGGCTCTCCTTCCCCCCCCTTCCACCCATCCAGAGGAATCAGGCAAGGGGACCCCCTCTCCCCCTTCCTCTTTGTTCTTATGGCTGAAGGGCTAGGTAGACTCATTCACAAAGAAGTCAGTCTCGGGCATCTGCGTGGTCTCTCCCTTCACGGAGCTCCCACCACGACCCATCAACAATTTGTTGATGACAACATGCTCTTTGGCCACCCTTCTGTCCAAGAAGCCCGCTCGTTCAAAGCTATCCTCAACCTCTTCTCTCAAGCTTCAGGGTTAACTATCAATGACTCCAAGTCTCAGATCTTCTTTTTCCATACTTCCCCTCCTGCCCAAGTTAACATTGCTCGTATTCTTGGCTTCTCTGTGGCTACTCTTCCTGACAAATATCTTGGAGCTCCCCTCACTGACTCTGCCATCAAGCATTCCTCCTGGAACCAGCTCCTTGAGAAATTGGAATCCCGACTCTCCTCTTGGACCTTCCGTGCCCTCAATATGGTTAGTCGTCTCACTCTTATCAAAGCTATTTTACAATCTATGCCTCTTTATCTTTTTTCTGTTCTTGCAGCCCCGAAATGGGTTCTCAAACAGATCAAAGCTCTTCAAAGATGCTTTCTCTGGGGCTCCTCTGGGCATAATCGCAAATGGGCCTTAGTAAACTGGAGCACTGTTTGTACCCCCAAAGCAGATGGAGGACTTGGATTGAGAGACCCCTCACACAGCAATGAAGTCATGGCTGCTCGTGTATGGTGGAGATGGCTCTCCAATCCCCATACTCCTTGGGCCAAACTTTGGACAGCAAAGTACGCCAACAACAGAGCTACTGCAGATCTGGTTCGACTGGCCCCAATTAATTCGGGTTCCCTGATCTGGAACGCTGCAAAGCAGCACTATGCACTCATTCAGCAACATAGCTTTTGGGAGGTGCACAATGGCCAATTTGTGCGCTTCTGGACAGACTCCTGGCAACAAGAATCTATCCTTCTGGAAAAGTTTCCCCTAATCAACCTTGGAGATCCTAGAGCTGCTCTGGATGGAAAAATTAATGAACATTGGATGGACACTGACAGCAATGGGTACCGGAAATGGAAACCCTCACATCTCATCATAGCTCATGCTCAGAATACTATGATCGAGGACCTTGACCAGGAACTACAATGAATACAAATCAGAAGCTCTCCTGATCCTGATATCCTCAGATGGGGTCACACCACTAAAGGAATGTTCACCACCGAAGAGGCCTACTCCTTGTTGCATCCTTCCCCTTTCCCTAGGGATCCCCTTTGGCAGATAATTTGGAATCCCCATACCTGGCCCAAAATCTCTACTTTCCTCTGGCTCTTAAGTCATCGGCGCATCCTCACCTAGGACAACCTTGTCAAACGAGGCTTCATTGGGCCCTCACGATGCCCCAAATGTGCTCTTAATGCTGAAACTATCCAACACCTCATGCTGCTCTTCCCTCTAGCCAACTCCTTTCGGGACAAGTGTAGCTTCTGGTGCCAGAAGCGCAAGCCCCCTAGTGATATCACATCACTCTTACGAAATTGGCCCAAACGCCCCTACTCCTCTGCCCTCCTCAATGCCCTCTGGCAGCTCCTCCCCGGTTTGATCTTTTGGACCTTATGGAAGGAATGCAATAGACGCATCTTCAAAAACCAAACCTCTTCCATGGACACTTTATGGCTCTCCTTCATTGGTAACCTTCAGGAATCTTTAGCCCTTCATTCCTAGCAAGAAGAAGATTTCCCCAAGCAGAAGAGAGAAATCCTTGTCTGGCAAAATTGGAATCTCACCCTTGGGATAACTCCGAAACTCCAAAACAAAACGGCCACAAATACGCCCTCAAATTGGATTCCTCCCCCCCCGGGAGTGCTCAAATTAAACTTCGACGGAGCATCCAAGGGGAACCCTGGACAAGCAGGTTTTGGCGGTATCATCAGAGACTCCACGGGAGAAGTTCAGCACCTCTATTTCGGCTCCATTGGTTGGGACACCAACAATTCGGCCGAGCTTGAAGGCCTCTGGCAAGGCTTGAGACTCACGCTCCAGCACAATCTCTTCCTTATCATCATTGAAGGAGACTCTCAAATCCTCATCCATATCGCCAATCAGCTTCTTTGGGGGGCCGATCCTCATAAAGTGACTCAAAGTTGGCATTTGGTTGCTCGTATAGATAAGATAAGTGACTGGCTCCAAAACAACAGGGAAATCTCCTTCACGCACGTCAAGCGGGAAGGTAATAAGGTCGCTGATCTTTTAGCCAATTTCGGCACTGAGAGCAACAACACGCTCACTCACGGCTCCCTCTCCATCATCCATGATGCAAACACACAACAGAACTACACCTCCCTGGTGCACAAGGATTGTCTCCCACCGGATGCGGATGTGGTGGAGCATTAATGTGCCAAGGGCACCTGCGCAGCTCCCAACGACGCCTGCATGCTGTGCCCACATGGCCCCGAGCATTCCATCTGCTGGCGTTATTAATACGCCTCGGGTTGATCAGCGTTGTAGTTATTGCACCCTGGCTCTATGGTATATGGCGATTGTGTTGTTGATTGTTTTCGCTATGGAGGATGAGCAGCAAGGCGGGAGCCATGAGAGACCTCTGATTCCCTTGCGCAGTGTTTGCCCGCCCGGTTTCGCCAATTTGAGTTATAAAACGTAGACTGGGCATCGTTGCTACATTCTGGCCTGCCTGGAGATGTTACCGGGTGTCCACTTCTCCAACAGCCCTTTCTGCTACGCCTCCGCTTCGTCTGGTGCCCCGGATGTGCTCATCACCGGTAATTTGCTTCCTTTCAGCTTCAATTTGCATTCACAAGGTAGATGTCTCTCTGCTAATTGGGTCTCGAGCTCTTCGGCTCTTTTGACTGGCTTGCGCCACCCTGGTGGTCTTCACTCTGCTTTCCAAGCTCCCGACCCCTTCTTAGGTTGGCCTCGCTTGCGCCACCTTCTGCTAGCAATGCCACGCCTCAGGAAACGAATGCGTTGTTGGCGTGGCGTCAGTCGAGGCCAAGCCTCTGTCCCTCCTCCCTCGCCCCTTTCTGAACTGATCTCCTCCTCTGAGAGCGATGATCACACTCCCCCACCAACCTCGTGTAGAGGTGCGGGCAGAGGCAGAGGCAGAGGGCGTCGTGCTAAGAGTTCAAGTCTTGCTGGCAGGGGACATGGACGTGCGCATGTTTCTGGTGGCACTCCTAGTCAGCCCTCTACTCCTCCTAGGCCTCCCTGTCAGTCCTCCCCTCCCGACCCTCCCGTTCAACCCAGTCAACCCCTTCCTCCTGACGTTTCTACCCCTCCCTGTCGACTCAACCCTCCGGGCAGCAGGTTTCAGGGGTCCACCATCAGGCAAACCACCCAGAACGCTGAGCTCTGCTTCCACTGCACCTCCTTCGACTCTATCATCACTGCTCTCATCACAGTCTCCCTGCGTGAAGAAATCCCTCTCACTATTTCCCCCACCCCTCCTATTGACCCTCGCCCCAACCCCACTCTTCAAATTGGGATGCATTCTGATGCTGAGAACCGGGACATGAAGACTGACAGTCAAGCAGGAAAGGAGGACAGCAGCGACGAGAATGAATATGCATGCAGAATTGAAGAGGAACCAATGTCTTCAGAGCATGGGGGTTGACCCCCCTGGCTCTTTTACTGCTGGAATTTTCAAGTTTTTTTGTTCTAGATGCCCACCTGTTGGGCAGAAAGATGTTTCTAGTTTTTCTGTTGCTATTTACGTGTTTTGTATAAACTTAAGGCCGGTTTCCCTTTCATGGGCGGCCCAGATACTAGTGCTTAATGGGTCAGTTTCCCGCTATGGGTGACCCAGAATTCTCAAGAACAGTTCTGTTGATCAACCCCAGTTGTCTGGCTTTCACAGCAGCAGCTGTGGCAGTTTTGTAACAGTATTTTTATAAATTAATAGATTTAGTCACACTTAGAAAAAAAAAACATGAGACTGATAAAACATGTAACAAATATCACACTAAAATCTGGAACTAAAGAATTCAAGTATGGAGACACATGAGATAAGAAAAACAATACACATAACAAATTGTCATAAGTCCTCAAGGGTACTATTGATATATATATATATATATATATATATATATACATATACATAATGCACAATATGCTTAGAAAGATACAATCATTGAACCCTCTTGTCTTTGTATTACACAATATTTATAAAAAAATTAGGAGCTATATGTAGAAGTCTCCCCAAAAAGTAAAACTTTGTTTTAGGAATTTATTACAATTCTCTATGCAAGGTAGAGTTCATCAAAAACATTAAAGGAAAAACTAAAAATAGAAATGACATAAGGTGTAGCATCATGGAGATAAAATTAGCTAAATAAATGTGGCTAAGTGCCCTCGTAGCTCATCAAAATAGTTTCCCAAAAAAGCTGGAATCCAGCAACTAAAAGAAGTACCTATGAACACCTGTTTGCATATTTGCTGAAATATAGAAATGATTAAACACCTTGAAGTTTATCTGACACCTGAAAACATCCATTATAGAAAAAATCTCCTGCACTTCTCCTAATTTGGTGTCAGCATTGTGATAATAAACCAAAAAGTAGCTTCTTTTGATCATATACTAATATTCGAAAATAATAGCTACCCCTACTGAACAAAGTAGCTATATCGAAAAATATAGAAAATAAAGACAAAAATGAAATTTTTTTTCAAAGGTCATGTTTCTTCATTCTTCAGAGGTCTAATATGGAGGAAAAAATTCTGATAGCCTCAACTTTGTTCACTCTTTTGTTTGACCTCCTTTTCAATATTTGACCCTTTAGTTGAGTCTTTTTCTTCTTGGTTTTATCTTCTGGACTATCATCAACATTTATAATCTCATCTCTCAATGTAAGGTTAATAGTTAGCTTGTTGTTTAATTTGATTTTGTTAGTGTGAGGTCTCTGGATGTAGGGATTTGGAATATACTTGTGCCTTTTACCTCCATGTATGAATCTGCTAGATTCTCCCTCTTCAAACTTTGATTTAGTATACTCAGTATCACTGCTATATTCATAAGAGGAGTATGGAAGTATCATAGTCTTCTTCCTTTTCTTAGATGAATATCCAATGGATGATAATAGTTGAGCTAAAGTAGGCTCTTCCTCTGTAATAGCCTCTGCCACTTTATTTTTTCCTTTCTTAAGTGATAGCAAGATTTGTGAGAGAGTATATATTATGAATCAAGTATCACTGCTTGGTTGAGTTTCATGAGAAGTTTTGAAAACATGATTTGATCTTATTGCTCCAGGTTTGAATTCCTTTGAAGTAAGAACAGGATTGGAATTTAGAACTTCAGGGTTGACTTCCTTTGGAATTTCTTCTTTCATGATGATCCCTTTCCTAGGTTTTCCTCTTGAAGAGGAAGTTGTCTCTTCCTTGCTTTTTGACAGAGTATTTTTATGAGACATGGTATCTCTCTACTTCAATTCCCTTTTACATTGCTCCATGAATGACATTAAGGTCTGAGGTTCTTTGGGTGAACTTCTTGTTGGTGAACTGCTAATATGGACTTCATTAGTTGGTTATGATGTTGGCATAGATATAGGGTTTCTAGATTTCTTGGTCGAGCTTCTATTTTTCCTTCTAACTGACGTGGAGGGGTGGTCAGCTTGCAAGAAAGTTGATGAATGAATAGGGTTTGGCTACTGATTTTCTGAGTCTCTTAGTTTTCTAGGCCTCCCTACCCTGCTTCTAGAATAGGTAGTGTTAAAGTCTTCCTATGTTATGAACTTCTCCCGGGTAGTCCTTGTCCTTTTCAAATGATAAAATATGAAAATATTAATCAGACCCCTATGGTATAGGTTATGTAATGAGTAACCTAAGGTCTTTTGTAACCTCTGAGACATTGAAAACAAATATCTATGGAGAAAAAAGGGTAGTTTCATTGGTCTGGCACCTGAAATGTGGACTAAGAACCTCATTTGATACTTATGAACATACAAAAATCTTCCTTCACGGGTTATTTAGTGTTGAAAAATAGTGATAACATGTTTCCATTCAAGTTTGAAGTAAGAAATGTGTATATTAGGAGGTCACCCGATGTGCTCATGTTAAGCTTTCAATTAAACATTTGCATCAAATTGAAGAATATTTTTATTGTTTTTATGCCAAGACTCACATGTTGCAGAAGTCTGAGTTTTTATGGCAATGATGGTTTCTGTGATGTTGAAGGTTTGAGATCCAATATTAACCTTCTCATTATCAAAGGTCTTTGCAAATGCTTGAGTGACAGCCACATTCTCACCAGAGAATTTCTTTAAGAATTTGTTCCAAACAGGTGCCTTGAACTCGGCCTTAGCTCAACTATCCAAAAAGAGGGTGTTTTTTTGGCTATGACCTATTTACCTTGCCTCCTTTTCCCATATTTCACTGGCTAACCCTAACCTCCAAAATAGTTGTTAAACAAGGATTAACCTCCAAACCCTACTTGTTGGCACCTATTAACCTTAACCTTCGACATAGTTGTGAAACACAGGAAAATTCATCGAGAAACCCTACCTACTGGGAACTGTAATGAATGATTTTAAAATGGAAAATGAGAATTTTTCAATGCATCTATCACAGGAGCAGATGAAAACTGGTGATACATGCCATATGACTCAATAAACAAGGATGCCACAAATAACAGTAATAATTTAAAACCACTGCCACTTACTTAACCAACTCTATCACTTATTTGCATTATTGCTACTCGTACTGTGCTTGTGACACCTATACCTTTTAGTATGTAGCAATATAGTGGCACAAACTTAGCATAAAATGATCACCTTTTAATTCATATCTAAAATGAAAAATGAATACTCTTCGGATATGCAATAACTTACACTTCAAAATTTTCTTAATCTTCAAATAGCAATGCTATCCTCAGTTAAATAATATTTCCTCTTCTCCTTTTTATAAATTTGCAGGAAATTACTACCCATCTGGAAAAGACTATTTTTTTGTGAAACCATAGCTTTTGAAAATGATGGTTGTCATCCATGGAAAGAACAACTATTGTTTTTTTTATTCTTAACATAATTCTTGATCTCAACACTCTGTTTCTAACCTTGGAAAGGAAATTATGGTGAAGGAATAAGACTCTTTTTCAAATGGAAACCTATGGCTTCATGTAATATTCAAAAATTTCATGGAATATTAAAAACTTTGTTTTTGCATTAGGAGGAGAATAAATGGGTTAGAAAACCCATTGATAATAAAATCTGAATAAAAAATCCCTTACAATGTGAAAAGGGATTAAGGAAGATCTGGATTTCACACCCCATGTGTGAAATGAGATAAATTGCAAATGGATAAGTCTAAAAGAGGCCAAATCAGCTGCACAATTATAAGAGATAAGGATCACTTGGTGGGGAAGCGCAGTTTGCATGAGGGGAAGATAACTTGGTGGAGGAAACCCTAAGGTGTGGGGCCCATGGCAAGGCACCCTTAATTTTTTTAAAAGGAGAACAAGGAAGCCATAGATATTCATGTTTTTATTATCATTTTTCTTGTCTTCTCAGACAAGTGCATTCTCCAGCTGTTTAGCTGAGATGAAGTTCTGCTAGCACTGCGTGTTCCTGGGCGGGAACCCCATATCTTTCATAGATTAGCTCTTGGAAGAGCTCATTCTTCATATTCCCCATATTATGGATTGTGGCCAAATCATTCCATTCAGCTCCAACAGAGTCTCCATTGGTGGTTGAGTTGTGTTGCTGGGTGTTGCAGGGGAGGGTTCCTCAACACCACTTTCGACATTGTATTTTAGAGGAGGGAGTCTCCATTCCTTTGGGAGATTAGTGAGGGATTTTCTGAGCTTATTCCCATCATCATTGACATCATTCCAACCATTTTCCATCAGCAGAAGAGTATCCCTCCTCCTTGATTGCGCAATTCCTAGAGATCATTTGCAGTGAGGGTTGTAGTATTTTATTGGGAGGTGAGATCTTAAATGATTGGATCAGCCTATCATTTGGAAGGTCAATTGAAGGAGTTTATTTTATATGGTTCATCATATACAACAATCACCTTCTATTTCTATCTCTTGAGTTGCTACTGTTAGGACTCCACTATGTATCATTTTTGCTATATACTTTGACACCATTTTACTTCTATAACCATGATTAAAAAGGATTCCATTATCATTCTCATCTACTTTATCCCAAGGTATATAAAATCCTCTTCTTTATTATATGTTTAATCTGTTTACATCTAATTCCTTAATACTCTTATATTTTATCATTAATCGAAGTGCATCGTTGCTAACATAAGTCCAAAAGCTCGCAAATAAGTTATATGCGTTGCTAGGAACAAGCGGTCGTTGCTGAAATAGCTGACTCAGTTGCTGAAACAGCCGTCAAGCACGCAAATTCCGTCATGCGTAATTTGCGATTCTGGAAGAAACTTTTGTGGAATAGTAGTAACAGCATGAAGACACGGTTACTTGGATTATCCCTGAAGATAGCATTCTCGTTGTCTGTTGTAACGGTATCTTTCTTTGGAAGAACGAGAATAGTCACGATTTTGGGAAAGAGAATAGATTTGGGATAACGTAGATTTTCTCTCATATAATTGTAAAAGATGTCTCCTCTTTAAAAAGAGGAGACATAATCATTAGAAGGGAGTTCATTTTGAAAAGCTACGGGAGAACATTGTGTGAGAGCTGAACTGAACTCCATCTGTAATGTATCATTTACTTTGACGGATGAATAAATTCTTCTTTTGAGAGCTCCAATTTAATTCTTTCCCTAGGGAATCTTGTGAGAGGGAAAGGGCCCGCCTTCCTCAAGATTCACCCTTCTGGTTCTTGTAATTTGTTTAATCCTTTACGTTGTTTGCACTTGTGGGAGTATTAATTACGTTGTTGGACACAGGATCCATAGTTCGGTAATACTGTTTAAGTATTTGCATGTATTGGTCATCTACTCTTGGAAGTTGAGAAATCCATTTCTATTAATTGTATGAGTGTATGATGCTGGGAAGCAGGTGCTGAAGATTCCTGTATAAAGGAATAGGGTCCTGCTCCCATTAATTGCCTTCCTTTTTCCTGCAGTGTGATTAGAAACAAGAGAACAAGTTCTGAAGGTTCCTGTTCATGGGAATAGGGTCTTGATCTCTTGAAGCTACCTTTCCTACAGTGTGATTAAGTGTCAGGCAGCAGGTGCTGAAGTTCCTAATCAAGGAATAGGGTCCTGTTCCTGCTATGGTTGATTGATTTCTTTTCTTGCAGATTGGTTTTCCTTTATCTGGATTTTAACTGCAACATAGAAATTATCTCTGCTATAACTTAAGTAGCTTCAGCTTTGATTAAACAGAGTGTGAATCAGTAGATTTGTGAGATTGATAATTGTGTGGCTTTTTACTACAACATTGTTTCTGCTTTTGAAATTGAGCATATCCAGTGCGTGATTATCTTTGAAATAAAAAGACTTCCTCGGGTTGACAATTTATGTGGAGCTTGAATTGTGAAAGCAATTAAAGCGACCAACATTTTGGCGCCGTTGCTGGGGAAGGTAATTATAGATTCCAAAAGCATTGATCTTTTCTTTTTAAATGTGCAGATTGTATGAGAGGACACGGAAACCAGAAGAAAACTAACCCCACAGGTGGCAAAGGTAAAGGAATAGGAGGAAGAAAAACTTTTATTGACGAGATCGTATCAAAGGCTGAATCATCACAGAGATTAAGTTCTCGAAGATCAAAACTTCAGAATTCCCCTCGATCAGATTACAAAACAGAGGAAGTCGTGAGTCCTGAAAATATAGAAGAACCAGCAGTCAGTGCTGGAGAGTCAGAAGAAAGTGTTAGTAAATCAGTAGAGCACATTGAGGAAATAGTAGAGAGCGTTGGACGACCAGTGGAAAACATTGAAGAGCCAATAGAAGATCTTGACGATCGAGCAAGTGCAGTAGGAGAGACAACAATGGAAGGAAACAATGATGGTTTCTTTGGTGGGGGACGTGTAGATCCTGAACGAGAAAGAAGGGATGAAAATTCCCTCTCTACCTTGGGATTTCCTATTAGTGATCTCCCTGCAGGGATAACTCCTATGAAAAACATTCCATTGTCTGCTTTACCTAACTTTCATGGTTTATCCTCTGAAGATCCGGATGAATTTCTTTTTGAATTTGATATATTATGCAGAAGTTATGATTATGTTACTAATGCTCAAAAGTTGAAACTGTTTCCAGCCACCTTAAAAGGGAATGCTTTGAGATGGTTCATGAGCCTTGGAAGTCAGGTGATCACAACATGGGAGCAGATGAAACAGAAATTTCTGCTTAAATATCAAGACTACTGCCGGACGAGAGAAAAGAAGGATGAACTATTCAATATGGCACAAAAGCCGGATGAGAATCCGGAGGACTATATAGAAAGGCTGCGGTACAATATACAGAGATCTGACCATCCGAATATAAGTAAGGAAATTCGCAAAACAATATTACTTAAAGGTTTAAGGGATGATTGTTTAGATATGTTAAACATGCTTGCCAAAGGAGATATATCTAAGGAATCATATGATGAGATTTGTGAACTTTCTAAGAGGTGTTCTAGGGGAGCTGCAAGAAACAGAACAAGAGATTCCACCTATTCAAGAGTGCAGAAATCAGCCAATGGAGGAGCAACAAGAGCTGAAATAGGTAATTTACTTGAGGAATTTAAAACTGAGATGTTAAGCTCTTTTGCTTCACAAATTGACACTTTGCAGGTTAAGAAGAAGCAGGCTGAAGCAGAAGCAACTCTGGTTGTATTTTGCCCGAAGTGCAGAGACAAACATCCACTAAGGGAATGCCCAATGGATAAAATACCAATTTGTACCCTTTGTGAGAAAGATCATGAGACAAAACAATGTCCATCTCTACCAGGAATAAAGGCAGCATTACAGCCAACGGAAGAAGAAGCTGAAGCAGTTTACCTGCTAACTCAAAGAAGGCAATGGCAACCAAAAGGACAAGGTATGAACTCTAGTATGCCATTTAATCGTTGGAACAATTATTCTGCTTTTGGTCAAACAAATTACCCTCCCTTCAATCAAATGCAATACCCACCCTTCAATCAAATGAATTTCCCACCCATGCAGCAATCAAACCCTCCCTTTTTTGATCCTTCAATGTGGACTCCTTGGCCTCCACAGCAGCCATCTTCTTTTAACCCTTGGAATTCAAATTGGAGAAGCCAACAACTTCCGTATCCAAATCAGTTGCCTCAATATCAACAACCACTTCCTCTGCCATCAAATGCTCCGCCAAATAACCAAATGAGACCCCAGCTACCTGTGCAACCAAATCCTAACCCCAATAATAAAGTTGTGCAAGTCATTGATATTCAGAATCAATCTATATTTCCTACTATGCAATGTAACGATATTCATTTGAGATCTGGGAAAATAGTAGAGCCTATTATTGATGACATAACTTCTTCTGATTCTGATAAAGAGGAAACTGAGAAAACTAAGAAAGCACAACCACCTTCTAACAAGAATGTTGAAATAACAGAACCACCATTCCCCGAGCGTTTGGTTTTAACCAGAACAGCTGAAACACCTGCTTTTAATCTTCTAGGGGAATTGCAAAATTTGTATGTTAAAATTCCACTTTTACAAGCATTAAGAGATGTACCAATTTATGCCAGAACACTAAGGGATATTTGTGTTAAGAAACTTGGTAGGAAAACTAAAGACCCCCTTACAGTACATGTGATGGGGGACTTGTCTGCATTAATGTCCGGAAAAGCCCCTCCTGTGAAATATGGTGATCCCGACCATCCTACAGTGACAGTTCAGATTGGTAAAACAATGATTCCCCAAGTTCTGGTAGATTTAGGTGCTGCAATTAACATAATGACTCTTGAAACTTCACAATTTTTACAGCTGAATAACACAATCAGAGATACACCCACCATTCTAGAGTTGGCTGATCGTTCTACAATTAAACCTGGAGGAGTTGTTGAGGATCTACTTATTTCAGTTGAATCCTGGAAATACCCGGCTGATTTTGTTGTATTGCAGACTAAAAAAAAGCTGGGGGGACATCCCTTAATTCTAGGAAGGCCATGGCTGGCCACAGCTGATGCTTTTATCAGTTGCAGATCTGGTTCAATGACAATTTCTAATGGTTATGAAACAAAACAGCTTACTCTTTATCCTCATGCTACACCAATAATTAATAATGAAGATTCTATATGGATGGATTATGATGATAATGATGTTCAGCCTATTCTAACTATTGGACAAGCTTTAACTCTTAAAGACAATACAGAGGATGAGATAATTAATAATTTTATTTGTGAACCTTCTTCTGTAATTGCTGAAACACACAATCAATTAACTGCAATTTTTGAAACTGATACACAAGAAAGGATTGAATCTGAAGACTTATCTCAGACATTAACCACCATCTCATCTAAAAGCATAACAGTTGAAATTGAACCTGGCAAGACATTAAACATAAATCCTGATCTAACAGATGCTGAAACACAGCAATTAATGAAGTTATTGCATAAATATAAGGAAGCATTTGCATGGGATTACACGGATATGAAAGGTATTTCTTCCGAATTATGTACTCATCGAATTTACATTAAAGAGGGATGCCGACCTGTTTGTCAACCCCAAAGACGAATGAATCCTAATTTACGAGAAATTGTTAAGGAAGAACTTAAAAAATTGCTTAATGCAGGATTTATATACCCTATATCTGACAGTGAATGGGTTTCCCCATTAGTAATTGTCCCTAAGAAAAACGGGAAATGGAGAGTATGTGTTGACTACAGAGCCTTAAACAAAGCTACTCAAAAGGATCACTTTCCTTTACCCTTCATTGATCAGGTGTTGGATAGTCTGGCAGGGAAGAAATTCTTTTCTTTTCTAGATGGGTTCAGTGGGTATAATCAGATAAGAATTGCACCCCAAGACCAAGACAAGACCACTTTCACCAGCCCTTGGGGAACTTTTTCCTATAGAGTTCTTCCATTTGGGCTATGTAATGCTCCAGCAACTTTTCAAAGAGCTGTTATAGGAATTTTTTCTGATATGCTGAATGATTCTATGGAAATATTTATGGATGATTTCACTCCTTATGGTGTGTCTTTTGAAGATGCATTACAAAACCTTGAGAAACTACTTAAACGATGTATACAAGCTCACCTCTCCCTAAGTACTGAAAAATGCCATATGATGATGAGTGAAGGAATAGTGCTTGGGCATTTTATTTCATCTCAAGGTATTCAGGTAGATCCATCTAAAGTATTGGTCATTCAGAATCTTTCTGTTCCTAAAACTCAAACTGATGTGAGAAGTTTTCTAGGACATGATGGATACTACAGAAGATTTATTAAAGATTTCTCTAAGATAGCTTCTCCATTATTTGTATTGCTTATGAAAAATGCTGAATTTAAGTGGACTAATTCTTGTCAGAAAGCTTTTGAAGAACTCAAGCATCAGTTGTCTACTGCTCCTATTTTGAGGGGGCCTGATTGGAACCTCCCTTTTCACATATCTTCTGATGCTTCAGACACTGCAATTGGAGCTGTCTTGGGACAAGAGGAAAATCATCTCCCTTATGCTATCTACTTTATTAGTAAGAATATGACCCCTGCTGAGCTTAATTATACAGTTACCGAGAAAGAGTTTCTTGCAGTAATCTATGCCATTAATAAATTTCGACACTATATCACTGGTTATTCTACTTTTGTGCACACTGATCATTCAGCTATTAAGTATTTAATGAACAAATCTGTCACAAATGCTAGAGTTACCAGATGGCTATTATTACTGCAGGAATTTGATATCACAATTGTAGATCAGCCTGGTAAAGAAAATGTGGTGGCTGATTTCCTTTCACGGTTAAAAACTGACAATGATATTCCAGTAGATGATTCTTTTCCTGATGAGTATTTGTTTGCAGTTTCTGCTTACTCTCCATGGTATGCAGATATTGCTAATTATTTGGTTGCAGGAAAATTACCATCACACCTGTCATACAGAGAAAAGAGAAGAATTATTCAACAAAGTGCCAGGTATAGCTGGATAAGCGGGTGTCTTTTCTACACTGGGCTTGATCAGGAGATCCAAAGATGCATTAGAGAAGATGAAGTGTATGACATATTGAAAGCTTGTCATGATGGCCCTTGTGGAGGGCATTTTGCTGATAAGAGAACAGCACACAAAAGTCTGAGGATGGGTTACTATTGGCCCTCATTATTCAAGGATGCAAAGAAATATGTAAGGGCTTGTGACAGCTGCCAGAGAATGGGTCAACCCAATCATAGAGACCAAATGCCATTAAACCCCCAGGTATTTTCTGAACCATTTGAAAGATGGGCCTTGGATTTTATAGGACCCATTAACCCTCCATCCAATCAAAGAACTTATATATTAGTCTGTACAGACTATATGACCAAATGGGTGGAGGCCAAAGCACTTATTAGAGCCAATGAAGAGGTTGTCCTAGCTTTCTTATTGGAAGAAATCTTTACTAGATTTGGGATTCCTAGAGAGCTAGTTACTGATGGAGGACCTCCATTCAATTCTCATGGTTTTAAATCTACCCTTCACAAATATCATATTCAACATAGAATGACTACACCATACCACCCCCAGGCCAATGGGCAGGTGGAAAGCACAAATAAAGTTTTAGAAGCCATTCTAACTAAAACAGTGACGGACAACCGGAAGGATTGGTCCCAAAGGCTCCCTGAGGCATTATGGGCTTACAGAACTACTTGGAGAAACACTACAGGTTTTTCTCCCTATGAATTGGTTTACGGTAAAAATGTTGTTTTTCCTGTGGAATTTGAGATTAAAACTTTAAGAACTGCTTTAGTTGTTAATCTTGATTTGACTGATGTGCAGACAGCTAGGTTGCAGCAGCTTCTGGAGTTGGATGAAAAGAGATTAGATGCCATCCATCAAACAACCATGATACAGCAACAAAGGATGAAGTGGCATGACAAAATGATCAAACACAAGCAGTTCCAAAAAGGTAATTGGGCCTTGTTGTATGATTCTCGGTTTGAAAATTTTCAGGGTAAGTTACGAACACGCTGGCTTGGACCATATGAGGTAGATGCTGTTTTTCCAAATGGAACGGTAAGACTTTTAACAATTGATGATTCTAAAACACCTCTACTAGTCAATGGTCATAGGCTCCGTTTATACCAGCGCCCTGTTTCTAAAGAGGATTTCAAAACTGCTTGCATGACTGATATTCATTATCTTTTTCTAGGGGAGTCTTCTGCTCCTCACAGCATTTAATTTTCTGCACTGTATTTTTAGTATTAGATTAGATTTAGCACTAATAAATCCCTGTCAAGGATTGGCATATTACAATTGAATTTTGCAGATTCTGGAAAAGCTCATTAAGGAGGACAGATTCATCATGAGAAGATCTGAAGCTTCAATCACAGAAGCTTCTTCCCTTCATTTTACCCCATTTCCTAGCAATATCCCTTCATCCTCACTTCTACATTATTGCCCTTTTTCCATCTTTCCCACTCCTACCATTCCTGAAATATCTTCCTTCACCTAGTATTTCCTATCCCTTACTGTTGAAATTATCCCCTATCAAATATTTTCCCCACTTCTTACAGACCCAAGTCATTTATCCCATTTCGCTGATTTTTCCCGTTGCTGAAACACCTGTTTCAGCAACGTATCGTTCATTTTTCCGTTGTTGAAACACCAGTTTCAGCAACCTGTTATCATTAAAACATCATTTCTCTTCGCTGTTATATAAGCTTTTCGGTTCTCCACGATTATACTTCAGATCCTTTGGGTGAAAAATTATTCAAGCACTGAGCAGATCCGGTTACACTCCTGTTCTAAATTTCAGAGAAATCTACAGATTCTTCCATGAACATTAAAGCCATTTTGAAGCACTCGACACTTCGAATTATTAAACCAAAGGTAAAAATGTAAGGTATGAGGTTTTAATGTAATTCAGTTAAATTATATTAAAGAGAGGATTTCATTCATAATGATTACAAATCTTTACACGCCCAATCATCATTACACCATACGTAGGGGGGGGAATTTCAAAAATTGAACAATCATTTCGCATTAACCAATCCTCTGTCCCTTGTCATATCCACCTCCGCCATCATTTAGACCTTGCAGCCTCTGTTGCAACAACTAGCGCGATCAGGGTCTGTGTTTACTGTCTTTTGTGCCTCTGCGTATAACTCAAAGCTACAGCCATGGGAGGGTCGGCCATCAGACACGAGCCCGGCTCCATAAATCTTCTTCAATTGTTTCCCGAAGCCTATCAAATTTTCCAACAAGCGGGATGGACAGTATATTTTGAAAGGTTGGGTGAATTTGACCAGGAACAAGTTTTAGAGTTTGCACAAAACCTTCAAGGTGATTTTTCAGTGGTTCAAGGGGTGCGCATTTCAGTGACAGAGGAGGACATAGTTCAGGTATCAGGGTTGCCAGCTATTGGGACTCGCTGGTTCAGCAGAAAGCAGGTTATTCTGAATGCACAGCAAGATTTTCTTCGTCCAGATGAGCCAGTGGAACTCAAAGGCCGCGGGGTTAGTCTGCACTCACTTCCTCAACCATGGCCATCGGTGGAAGAGTTCATCAAACACTACTTGACGTGTGAAGGGCGTTACCAGGTAGTGTACAATCACGACTTTGTTTTGATGAATCATTTGAGAAATGGACGAATGATTAATATCCCCTATTATCTGCTTGGTTGTATTAGAAACATGTCTTATTATTGTAGACGGTCTAAATTCCCAATGTTATCCCTCACCCACCATCGTTTATGCCAGTTGTTGATACAGAGGGGTTTTGCTCAGCAAAATCCCCCTCTGCATAACCCACTCCCTGTTCCCCAGCTGCCTGAAATTCCTCAGCAGGCTCAAACGTCCCAACAACCCGAAAGTTCTCATGATACTCCTGAAATTCCTTATGAAGGACAGCAGGACGATATTCCATATTCCCCAGTTGACCCAACCCCGAGCTCGTCCCACTTAGCAGAGTCAACTGTCCCCACTATTTCTGTCCCTAGTGACGACTCTCTAACACCCCCATCCCCACCCACTTATAAAAAGAAAAGAATCCCAACAGTCTCAGTCTCCAAACGACGGACAAGGGCTAAATTTCAAATTCTCACTTCTTCTGAAAGCCCTTCCCCCAGAGCAGAACCCTCCCCCTCAAAGAAAAGGAAAGGCAGTGACTTTGCTGCTTTCCTACCAAAAAGGAAAAGGAAGATGACTGTTGAGATAGGACTCACCTCCATTTCCCCTGACCCTGCCACTATTCTGTTAAAACTCCAATCTTCATCCCCATTTCAAACCCCCCAACCCGTCTCATCCGGTGGCACTGCCACACAAGAACCAGTGCCCCGGGATAATACGAAATTGTTTATGGCTCAAACAGTGACTGTCACACAAGAACCAGTCACTTACCCAGAGGCTGAAACACAAGAACCAGCCACTGTGGTACAAAAATACACCAAGCATGATGATAGTGGGAGACCAGTAGTAGCTGTCCCATAAGAACCAGCTACGACTGTGCATCAACAGACTACCCTAGCAGAATCAACCAGCGCACAGGGTTTACATACTATGACATTTTTATTGGAGGAGAATGAATTCCTGAAGTCTGAATTGGAAGCCTACAAGAATGAATTAACCTTGGCACGAGAGGCTTTTGATAGAGAACTGAATCTCTATATGTTAGCACACACAGCCTCAATGCAAAATAAGGAGCCATGCAAGGAGTACATGTGCCATGAGTGTGGCAATATTTACCAGGAGGCAGGCTACAAACTAGTTAAAATTCAAGTATCTGAGGCATCTACATCAGCTGGATGCCCTACTGCTCCACAAGAACCAGTAGGGCTCTCTATAAAGGAAGAAAGAGAAACTAAACCTCAGATATCTCGCCCTGTGCTAGTTAATGCAGCCATTCAGACAGAAGCACCACCACAGATATCTCGCCCTGTGCCAGTTAATGTAGCCACTCAGACAAAAGCATCACCACAGATATCTCGCCCTAAGTTAGTCAGTGTAGCCATTCAAACAACGTCCCAACCCAGTACTTCTGATGCCAGGACACAGACCTTGCCATGGAATCAATTGGAACAGATGAACAAATGGAAGAAACAATATGCTGAAGAACAAGATACAATATTACGCCAGCATAAGTTAGCATGGCAGAACCACGTATATGCCAACTGGGATAGTTGGGAACAAATGATGCAACAACTCAAGGACTCCAAAAAGGAAGTCAAAGAATCTAAGGAAAAGATGGCCTTGATGTTTTCATTAGTCCAGAAGTTGATGGCTACGCGCAAACCCTCTGTAAACTACTCTCTCTTTCTTTCTGAACGATTAGTTTATTTTCAATTAAAAGCAATAAAAGATGGCAGACCATATGAGTTAATTACTTCAGAGAAATTTGTTGAGAATTTTAATGAGGCCCCTGAGAGTGACCAGCATTTGCTGTGCGAACTCTACCTTCATAATGAGGCCATTCCCGACAATAGAAGAGTTAATCTTATTCCAATTGCAGGAGATATACAAATAAGGGCATTTGTTTCATTTTTGGCCAACCAGCTCACTTGGCAAACTGCTTTCACTACAAGCAGACATAATGAGGAGAATAGACTCCTTTGGATTAGACCAGAACCTTTAAGTCCAGCCTTGTTCATAGCACAATATCATAAATTCTTACAGAAGCCAGGAATGCATAAGTATATACAACAATTACAGGCTTCAACACTCTGTAAGTGTCATCAGCAAATTAGAGTAAAGGGGACTGCTGCATTGAAGGCCAATACTATGTTTTGGCAGCAGTCATGTAAAGAAAGACAGGATTATCACCCTTTTAACCCTGACAATCTTCAAGCTGCACTTTCAAGGGTTCCTAATTACATTGGATGCATTCAACATTGTGGAGTAAACTGGATCGGGTATCATTTTCATTTTCCAATCTTATGGCTACCTTCAGAGAAATATCAGTGTCATTACCAATTGGCTGGCAGAGATGAAGCTTTAGCATGGCAGCACTTGCAGAACAACAGAGGATTCAGAGCTCCTACAGATGCCACCTTCTCCAACTACTGCTTGAGTAATTTGCATGCTCAGTACCAGTACTCAGACTCTGACTCAGACTAGGGGTTGCCTGAGGACATGCAACATTTTCAGCTTGGGGGGATGTTAGGACTCCACTATGTATCATTTTTGCTATATACTTTGACACCATTTTACTTTTATAACCATGATTAAAAAGGATTCCATTATCATTCTCATCTACTTTATCCCAAGGTATATAAAATCCTCTTCTTTATTATATGTTTAATCTGTTTACATCTAATTCCTTAATACTCTTATATTTTATCATTAATTGAAGTGCATCGTTGCTAACATAAGTCCAAAAGCTTGCAGATAAGTTATATGCTTTGCTAGGAACAAGTGGCCGTTGCTGAAACAGCTGACTCAGTTGCTGAAACAGCCGTCAAGCACGCAAATTCCGTCATGCGTAATTTGCGATTCTGGAAGAACCTTTTGTGGAATAGTAGTAACAGCATGAAGACACGGTTACCTGGATTATCCTGAAGATAGCATTCTCGTTGTCTCTGTTGTAACAATATCTTTCTTTGGAAGAACAGAATAGTCCTGTTTTGGGAAAGAGAACAGATTTGGGATAAACGTAGATTTGCTCTCATGTAATTGTAAAAGATGTCTCCTCTTTAAAAAGAGGAGACATCATCATTAGAAAGGAGTTCATTTTTTGTAAAGCTAGAGGAGAACATTGTGTGAGAACTAGAGCTAGACTCCATCTATAATGTACCATTTACTTTGACAGATGAATAAATTCTTCTTTTGAGAGCTCCAATTTAATTCTTTCCCCGGGGAATCTTGTGAGAGGGAAAGGGCCCGCCTTCCTCACAAGATTCACCCTTTGGTTCCTGTAATTTGTTTAATCCTTTACGTTGTTTGCACTTCACTTTAATTCTGTTGTTGGACACTAGTTACACAGTTCAGTAATACTCTGTTTCTTTAGCGTTGCATGTATTGAATGCATCTACTCTTGGAAGTTGAGAAATCCATTTCTATTAATTGTATGAATGTATGATGCTGGGAAGCAGGTGCTGAAGATTCCCGTATAAGGGAATATGGTCTTGCTCCCATTAATTGCCTTCATTTTTCTGCAGTCTGATTAGAAACAAGAGAACAAGTGCTGAAGGTTCCTGTTCATGGGAATAGGGTCTTGGTCTCTTGAAGCTACCTTTCCTACAGTGTGATTAAGTGTCAGGCAGCAGGTGCTGAAGTTCCTAACCAAGGAATAGGGTCCTGTTCCTGATATGGTTGATTGATTTCTTTTCTTGCAGATTGGTTTTCCTTTGTTTGGATTTTAACTGCAACATAGAAATTATTTCTGCTATAACTTAAGTGACTTCAGCTTTGATTAAACAGAGTGTGAATAAGTAGATTTGTGTGATTGGTAATTGTGTGGCTTTTTACTACAACATTGTTTTTGCTTTTGAAATTGAGCATATCCAGTGCTTGATTATCTTTGAAATAAAAAGACTTCCTCGGGTTGAAAATTTATGTGGAGCTTTAATTGTGAAAGCAATTAAAGCGACCAACAGCTACTACCCAACAACTCCGACATTTTTGCAGGAGTGCCATTTTGTCTAGTTTCCAGGCAATCCTCTTAAGGGATTGATGTATCATCTTTTTAGGGGTTGAGATATTAATCCCCCCATATTTATTTGAGCTTAAAATGCTGCATATTTATATTTATGTATTTAATTCTACAGTATCTCCTATAAAATGTGTAGTCTTAGCCTGGAATAAACTATGTAAAGCAGTGTTTCTCTATTCTATGAATATGCCTTCTGGAGTCCTTTTTCTTTATTTGAGTAATATGTTCCTCAATAATTTGTCTAAATTTTCTGCTGTACATACATTGAATTTCTGATTACCTATTCATATGACATGGCTCACTAATAATTACGTTCTCATTTCCTTGCTTGATCAAAGTGTTGTTGCAACCCCTTAACTAGGCATTTTCTAGAGAGCATTAGAGGTGGGAGACTTGTTTAAACCACCTAAAAGGATTTATTTGGAGCCTCCTCTTGTATTTCAGACTCAAATGCTATATCCTAAGGGATCCAAGTGCTGGGTTCAAGTCTCATAGAAGCCATTCCTGAAAAATGCGTTTTTCAGGCATGCCTTGCTAAGTAATCCTAAAAAGGGATATTACAGTGGTATTAGAGCACCTTTCTTGGCTCAGCATGTGGCTTTCAAGCCCAAGAAAGATATCAAAAGAATATGATGAATAATATGAGCTTGATCTCATCTATTTTCAGAACAGAGAAGAGCCTCCCCATGGAGGAAGAGAAAATAGAAAAGGAAGGCCCTTGCACTTCCTATTCTCACCTAGGAGAAAGCAAAAATTTGAGCAGGAGAGAAACTCCATCTCTTGGAAGGAAGAAGGAGGATAGAATCACAATTATTTCCCTAAAATATGTACAAAGAATCCATGAAGATTTCAGAAAGATGATGAGGGAGCTTCATGGGGAATCTCAAAGAAAGTTTGAAAGAGGAAAAAAACCCTAGATTTTCACATGGTGAAGGCAAGCATGCAGGCACACACCATGATGAGCA